>CM031240.1:745654900-746296270 GCA_018340775.1 Taxus wallichiana var. yunnanensis | reverse complement strand
GACAACTCATAATATTTAGCTTTTATATTATTGTGATCAAATAATGTAAGTGAGTTATTTGGTTGGTAAAACAACTCACGTAGATAACTTTGTGAGATATTGTTGGGATAGATTTGAGAGATTCTAGGAAGGGGTTGAGAGATATGAGGGATGACTATTAACTCCTAGAACCAAGGAGACCAAACTCTATATATTATAATCTCATACATGGATAATATATCCCGAATGAATTCTATTGTGAATTATATTTTTATTCGATGTTATTTAGTTTAAATATTAGTTTTATATACATACAATCTGAACCAAATTAATAGTACTTGTATGCCATGGAAAGGGGTTCGCACGAACACCCCTTCGAGTGAACACCCCTCACCCGAACCCCCAGTTTATATATTTGTGGCAACGTGGAGGTTCTTACTTTTCCTTCACTTGCACTTCCTTCATGTGAAGATCGCTCACCCAAACCAGAAAAAGATGACCCCACCACACCGTACTGCACCAAACCTAGTTAGATCGCCCACTCGCACTGCAGGTATTTACACTTTTTTGTAAATATTAGGCACCCATTTCATTTTCAGACTAGTTTCTTTAGTAAAATTTGTTCTTCCTACAAATAATTAAAACCCTAGGTATTTTTCATGTGGTTTAAAATGACCAAGGACTGTGAGGATATCAGGAGGATCTTGTAGATGTAAATCACTTAGAATGATCATACATGACCATGCCTTGAATGTGTGTCCCAACTCCCAACAATCCCAAATCATTTTTTTCATTAAATGTTGGCAACAAAACTACCTATGCAATACTTACCCCTTTACTTAAATCTCTTGTATCATGACCAAGCTTCAAAAATTTTGGTTTTCATTACGCATCATGAGTATGTTGTGGTCTTCTTTCAATGCGCTTATTAAGATGGAAATTACTATTTTTAGGAACCTAACAGAGCAGTCCTACCTATTATAGTTGAATAGAGTGTTCATTTTGCATTGAAAGAAATGTAATTAAGCAACCAACTACCAACTATTACCTGGAATAGAACAATCTTGATTCAAGTAAATATATATATACCCACACCAATCTCAATTCTACATTATGCTTTTCCATGTCAACATGACCTGGGATCATGCAAGTAAAGAATTTAAAGAGAAAAAAATAAGAATATTATTCCTGCCATTTATATGTAATTATATCTACAATTAAGTTTATCTTGGTTTGAACTACACACGATGCTCTTCATCCAATGTAGAAAAAATTATATCAACATGAGCTTGCTTGATGTCATTTGATCCAACTATTTTTCTTGTGGAACCTTATACAATTAGAGCAGACAACATCATAAGAGTGTACTACTACTTTTATCGGAAGTGTATTGATTTAGATTTGACAAAAACATTCCTCTTGGGCAATTGGAAGAGGAATAAAATGCCAAAATCCAATTTTTCCCCTTCAAAAATAAATTCAAGCAAAATTTTATATATTTTAAGGGTTCCAAGTGGACTGCATTAATATGAAAAAAATATGTTAAAGGGAACATTGATCATTTTTTACTTGAAAATAAGCTCATATATCAAGAAAATCATACCTCGTGATGGAGAGGACTTATGGGGATGCATTTTTTATCTGACACAACATTGTCCCAGTCTCATTCTAGTCAAATAGTATTTTGGGAAATCACCTCACCATATTCAAATTGGGGAAAAATGATACTACAACCCCAACTATATGGCTTTAAATGTTAATATAATATTAATAGGGCCGATATCCAAATGTTTTAGATCCCAAGTTCGTGGAAAATTGGTTCTCAATTTTTTTTTGTAAAATTGGTTCTTGCTTACAACTATATCAAATTTGCTTGCAACTAGAAGAATTCATTTTCATTTACATGATGTGAGTTTTATAATTTTAACAAATACCTTCCTAAGATCTCAATGATCCTATCTTCCCTTATGACCTATGGACCATTCATTATGAGGATAAAATTACCATCTAGGCACTATATTGAAGACCAACCAATATATTGAAGATATTTAATTCACATATAATAAAATTCTTGGGATATAATAAAATTCACATATTTAAGGAAGATAAACCCCTCGTCTTCCGGAGAGAGCTCATCATATGAAGAAAGGAGAAGATCCATAGGCATGCATCTTAACCCACATGGAGACCAAACCCTTGTGCTTATTTTTCTAGTTCATGAGATAATTTTTGATAATCTAGTTGGTATCGTATTCGTAGTCAAGCAACACCTAGGAGGTATAATTTTTCATTTGGTACATCTATGGATGCATAGTAATTTCCTGTTTTTTGGGGTATTTTGTCTAGCACAATATTTGGGCAAGGTGTGGGATCACAAGGTTTGAGTATTGTGTCTAGGAGCGGCATAGGAAACACATTTGGGAGTGGTTTGGTATCATAGGTCATAGCATGTAGTTTAGTGCAACAAGGTGGGTTCACAGGCGAATCACAAGTTAGGCCCCTTAACTATGATAGGAGGAGGATCTGATGGATCTAGTGGGTCTAGTGGTGGAGGTAACATCAGAGGGAATCAAATTCATGGATTTGGCAGACAAGGTCCACAACACCAATAGGTGTTTTATGAGATATCACTCCACTTACCTGATTACAAGCATTGAGGATGTCATGGAACATGTAAAAATGTGACTTACTATGGTGCATGAAGGGAATCACTATCCATGAGTGGAAGGAAAGTGAGTTTGTAACCATGTTGCAAGGACGTGTGCATAGCTGGTACAGGAAGTATGACCCACACCAGAAAGTGGTGGATTACATTAAGCAAATCATAATTCATTTTTGGCGGAGTTTCACATACCTAAGTTTGAATGTAAAAACATCCGCGTGTTGAAGGAAATTCAACAAGGAATGACAGAGAGTGTGCAAGAGTATGATATGCATTTCAAGACTCTCTTATCCAAGTTATCTTATAACATTCACCCTTCGTAGCATGCTCAATGGTTTGTTGGAGGACTGGTCACACCGCTCAGAGTGCACTTTCATAGAAGACTTTCATAGATTTACGCAAGGCCTCGGAGGTTACCTTGCACCGAGATAGTAGGAAGCATTGATACAAGAGTTAGTTTGTTCTTAGAATCCTAAATTGTTGTAATGGCAAAGCAACTAGAGAAATTATCTATGAACTCGGCTCATGAGACTCGTAGCGGGTTATGGTGTATGGATTTTGAGGTAGAAGGGCATACAAAGGACAATTTTCCTCGGAGATCGGTACACACGATGATGGTAGACTATGAGATTTGCCATGGAGATCATGATGCAAGTAGGTGTCTGCTACTATAGTGCGTCATCCATAAGAATGTGTCTTGCTATTACAAAATTTGCACCTCTACTACTCATGACACTAGGGATTGTAGATTGTTTAACCAAATACATGATGTTATTGGTATTGGTGTGTACCATACCAATGTTACAAACAGCTCCAAATATGATGGTCATCATTATGAAGGGCATGCAGATGGAGGAGGTAGAGGTTGAGGCTCTCAAGGAGGATTTAAAGGTCATGGAAATCATGAGGTGGAAGAAGTGAGTTCTCACATGGAAATTTTTAGAACTTTGGGTCTACATAATACTATAAGCGTGAATGCCCTGATCTATCATTGCAGCTTCTCTTGGTGTGGGAAAAATCACAAGTATGAGGAATGCCCAAAATTGTTTGAACACATGAGCCAGAAGTAGCGGAAGGATAAGGGTGTTGGGATGGTGAGCGTAAAGCATGTTGATCAATAGTGGATGCCAAGAATGATGTGTGAGTTAGAGTTAGAACCTATAATAGTGATTTATGCCGGAGACTACGTGTGTCGTGAGATATCAAAGAAGAGACCGCTGATTACAAGAGAAGTGGTACATGGGAAGTATCCGGACCCTACCCATTAGAAGGAAGTCTATCAAGATACCATGGAAGTAATCAAAAGTCTTCAAGGGGAAATTTATTGTCTAAAAGAGAAATCTAGGAAGTTGGAGTAGAAGAAAGGCATTGAGGTCCCTTGGGAAAATATAAAAGATGTCAGAGAGGTGTGTAAGATGTTGTGCCAAGATAATATCATCCCTCTATTAGGAGAATGGTTGAGAGATAAATTACCAAGCACTGGAGGAGAGCATGAGAGGCAGGTTTTGCATGTTAATCTACCTCCCCATAGCCTTGACTATGATAAGGAGATTACCTTGAATGCATTTTTTTATGGATGGCTCCTAAGTAATATTCTGATTGACATGGGTGTGGAAGTTATTGTTCTCACCCTCGACGCGTGGAATCAAATTGGAAGGCCCCTATTATAGTCATATTTAAATGTGTTGTATATGGTTAATAATACAAAGGCAATGCCCATTAGTGTTTTAAAGGATGTTTTTATCACCATCCAAGGGTAAAATTCACTAGAGACTTTGAAGTCTTAGCACTTACTAAGGCGGACAACTTTCCAAATAAGCATTACTTAGACATCCCCGGGTCTATAAGAACAATGTTGACTTACCTTTCAATAATGGGTATATAAGTGTTAGTGAAAATTCACAGCACCCCCAAAATTACCTTCAGATCTACTTTTCTAAGGCAATTTCATTTTGTGTGAATGCACAACATTGAGCTTTCCCAAAGTGTGGGACCTTTGAAAATGGGGAAAGCTCTCCAGAGAAGGTTGGTTCCTCTTCCTAAACTACTTGCCACAAGCTATTCTAGTGCAGGAAAACTAAATCTAATCCTAATCTAACTTCTAAGGGACTAAGGAGAGAGAGAAAAGAGGGAAAATAGAGCCTACACTAAAATGGTGATACACCAGAGAAGGAAAATGTTGAACATCTATCAAAACTGTCATGGAATAAGAAGAGGTGAGCAATGGAAAGGATGGACAAGTGCATCACAAAACCAAGGATGGATTTCACACAAAAAATGTTCCAAAACTCCATGAACATAGCTCTAAAACCTGCAATGAACATCCAAACATGCACAAATACCTGCAATGAAGAGAGGCAAGAAGGAAACAACCAAAAATGAGCAAGGATGGACAAATGCATCACAAAACACGTTTTTATATTGCTCAAAAGTTTGCACAAAACATCATTTCATGGGTAAGAGGCAAAAATCCATTATAGAGTAGGGAGGAGGTTCAAACTCCATTTTTGACCCTAGGGAAGAAAATAAGGGAGAGGCAGAGAAGAATGATGAATAACCTTTTACAAATGAGCCAAATTTGGCTTTTTAACCATCAAACAACATGAAAGAAAGGAGAAAACGTGGGAAAATCCATTTAACATCTTCAACCACCAACAAGATCTAGTTAATTGGCCTACACAATTATGGGTTTCCATGAAAACCCATACTTCATTGTACATTGCTTTGCAGAGCAAAACAGAGGCCCATACTTCATTAATTTTGGTGGTTGGGAACCATTTCGTGTTTTTTACATGCCAGAGAAATTTTCCCATTTTTCTCCCACAAATCTCCATCAAAAATCAAAATTAAACAATCCATCGTGTAGAGGACTTCAACATATTTCCGTTGATATAAAGATTGTGAAAATCTGAGCTCGGATCGAAAGTTATGCCCTTATGAAGATTTAGGGCAAAAATGGGGCAAAAATCATGTCGGTGGGCCAAATTTGTCTTTGCGCCCTTTGACCAAAGTGCCAAAAACTCCAAAATCCTCCCAACGCCCACCACTCTACCCTGCCATGTGGCATCTTTTCACTAGTTGTGGGCTTGTCTAGGGGAAATGTCCCCTCCAAACCCCACCGAGCCATAACTCGAAAATTACATGGAGTTAGGAGGAAAATTTTACCTTTCTAGAAAGGTAAGAAAATTCTCTATCCGATGAAGCAATACCCAAAAAATTTGAGTCCCTGAAGCATGTGAAAAATTCATTTTAAGTACCAACAAAGGAAAGAATGAAGGCAAGTTAGCCAAAATAAGCAGGGGGCTCATTTTGGATAACACTTTTGGTGACTCAGAGGGGTCATCTACCTACTAGATGAATGATCAGTGGCCTTTGAAGCATCCATTGGGCATGGAGTCAAGCTTGATAACCAATTCTAATCAAATATGAAAATATGACCTCTGAGCCACTTGGGAACCCACTAAAACCTGGAGTTGATCCTCACCAAAATGCCACTAAAATGAACTATGCAAGAGAAAAAAACCAGCACCAAAAACTATGTACAAAATTAGAAATCATACATACCCCAACTGGGATATGTAGAGTGTGTGCAAGCATTTATTCTGCTAAAACAAACCTACCTACTCTACTCTAACCAAGAGCAAAGGTAAGGTAGAAAACCCTATAACTGGTTGGGAGAAGTAGCTTCCTTTCTTCAAAATGGGCAGCCATGCAATTGATTTGGAGTTGATCATGGCTATTAGGATGAGTGGAAAACTGAGAAGAATCCGGTCCTCCACCCAAATCATCAAGGTATCAATAGGAAACAAATCAAATACCTCTTTTAGTTGCTCTGCATTTGGATTGAAGAGGCATTGCAGCTGATCCTTGGTACTTTGTATATCATCCTCATGCTTAGAAGCAAGCATGACTAGTTTTGGCTTCTCCCTTGGCTCTAATGAAGCCAAGTACCCGATTAGGCACATCGATCCTTTGGATGTGCCCATAGATATGAAATTCAACTCCAAAAATGGAGTCTTCATGTGGACCTTCTTGGGTGGATGGTGTGGAAGAGATGATGGAATCCTCATGCCTTTTTTCTTCTTCCTCCAATGAAGAATATGAAAGATTAATATCTTTCAACCTTGTTTCCGAAGTGCTACTATAAAATGCAGTGCTGCACAGAATTGAAATTTCTCCTCCATTATAGCAAGCTCATGTGCTTGGAAGGTGGATGATGAAGGATAAAATGGTGTGATTTCAACCAGCCTCTCCATCAAAAAAGTCCTCCGTATATGACAGATAAACTACCTCATTTTTGTCCTCGCTGCAAATGTTCAAATTCCTCCATGGTGTTCACCATCAAGGGATTTTAATCCCGAATTTGAGAGCCCAACTCTTCAAAGTTGTCTTTCATTTATTTTTTTGGGTTCTACTTCTTGTTATCCTTCATGACTGATTTTCTAATTTTCATTTTCCCCACATGGATTTGGGAATGCAAGAGGAGGGGTGGCTTGTAACTCGGTGGATTTTGCAATTTTTTTGTGGTGGTGGAGGACGTAGAAACTCTTGTTTCTTTGGAGGGATGACTATTTGGAAGGGAAAAGGACGAGAACAATTGAGATGAGGTGGGAGACTAGGGGATGGAGGAATGAAATCAACATTTGGGGCAGCATGGGCTAGATTTGGAATTTGGCATCCAAAATGAGATGGTGCTAATTGAGGAGTAGAGAGAAAATTACTAGATGATGGTGTAGGATCTACCCATTGACAAGGCTGCCTGGCACCAAGTTTATAGGCATCTATCTCTATTTTCCATTTTGTAAGTTGGGGCAGCATCTCAATCATGAAGTCTAGCTTCTCCTGAGGGTTGAAGTGTCTTGGAAAGGGCCTCCCCATGGACAGGGTTCTCTAAAACCAATCTAAAATGCCTTAATTTGTGTTTGAGCCCTTGATTGCACCATGCCAACCTCCATTTTTGGATTTTCTCCAACAAATCAGCATCTTCTTCTTGACTGCCCTCATCATATGCATATCCTTGTGCTTGATGTGCTTCATAGCCAAACTGATTTTGGCATTGCTCATATGGATATGCATACTAATTTTGAATTTGATCAAAATGCTGATCTGGAGGATTTGAAAAACATGTTGGAGGTGGGAAACATTCACACATTGTAAAATGTGAAGTCCAAGAGGGAAATGAATTCGTGATTGCACAACTTCATGGAATGAAATAAAAATGAAGAGATGGAAGGAAGAATGAATGGAAATGGATGAAAAATAGGTTTGCAACTCAGAGAATGAGTTATTGATCAGATGGAGTTGCCAGATGTGTTTGAGAATGCCTCCAAAGGCTGAAATCTTCACAGGAACACACCAACCTATAAAAGATGAAGTGGAAGACCTCTAAGGTCCCACCGGGCGTGCTAAAACTGTTAGTGAAAATTCACAACACCCCCAAAATGACCTTTAGATATGCTTTTCTAAGGAAATGTCATTTGGTGTGAATGCACAACATTGAGCTTTCCCAAAGTGTGAGACCTTTACAATTGGGGAAAGCTCTCCGAGAGAAGGTTGGTTCCTCTTCCTAAACTACCCGCCATAAGCTATTCTAGTGAAGGAAAACTAAATCTAATCCTAATCTAACTTCTAAAGGACCAGAGAGAGAAAAGAGGGAAAAACAAAGCCTACACTAAAATGGTGATACACCGAGAAGGAAAATTTTGAACATCTATCAAAACTGCCATGGAACAAGAAGAGGTGAGCAATGGAAAGGATGGATTTCACATAAAACATTTTCCAAAACTCCATGAACATAGCTCCAAAACCTACAATGAACATCCAAACATACACAAATACCTATAATGAATAGAGGCAAGAAGGAAACAACCAAAAATGAGCAAGGATGGACAAATGCATCACAAAACATGTTTTTATATTGCTTAAAAGTTTGCACAAAACATCATTTCATGGGTAAGAGGAAAAAAATCCATTACAGAGTAGGGGAGGAGGTTCAAACTCCATTTTCAACCCTGGGAAGAAAATAAGGGAGAGGAAGAGAAGAATGATGAACAACCTTTTACAAATGAGCCAAATCTGGCTTTTTAACCATCGAACAACATGAAAGAAAGGAGAAAATGCAGGAAAATCCATTTGACATCTTCAACCACCGAAAAGATTTATTAATTGGCCTAAAAAATGATGGGTTTCCATGAAAAATCCCATACTTCATTGTACATTGCTTTGCAGAGCAAAACAGAGGCCCATACTTCATTAATTTTGGTGGTTGGGAACCATTTCTACGTTTTTTGCATGCTAGAGACATTTTCCCATTTTTATCCTACAAATCTCTATCAAAAATCAAAATTTAACTTTCCATCGTGTAAAGGACTTAAATAGCTTTCCGTTGATATAAAGATCTTGAAAATCCAAGCTTGGGATCGAAAGTTATGCCCTTCTAAAGATTTAGGGCAAAAATGGGGCAAAATCGGTTCGAGTGGGCCAAAATTTGCCTTTGCACCCTTTGACCAAAGCGCTAAAAACTCCAAAATCCTCCCAACACCCACTGCTCTACCCTACCACGTGGCATCTTTTCACTGGCAATGGGCCTGTCTAGGAAAATTTCCCCTCCAAACCCCGTCGAGCCATAACTCGAAAATTACAAAGAGTTAGGAGGAAAATTTTACCTTTCTGGAAAGGTAAGAAATTCTCTATCCAATGAAGCAATACCCAAAAAGTTTTGAGTCCCTGAAGCATGCGAAAAATTCATTTTACGTACCAAGAAAGGAAATATTGAAGGCAAGTTAGCCAAAATAAGCAGGGACTCATTTTGGATAACAATAAGTTTTGAGAACAAGGAGGAACATTTTATCATTCCTTTTATGGATGGGAATTCGACGCCCTATACCGAGCCCTTGGGTGAATAATACCTAGACAGAATCTTATGTGTGCATTATCAAGGACCCTAAGGTTGTGCAACCAACAAAAAGACAAAGTTATTCGGAGGGAAGATGTTTAATCTATGAGTGATACAACTAGTGTGGCATGTGACAATTAGGTGCATGGGACATATGAGTTTTTTGGAAGGCATTAAGAGAATTTGTGAGGAGAGTAACAAAGGTGTACTCAATCAGGTTCCTAGAGTAAAACAATTACCAAGATACACTGGGGAGCTAACTCGATGTCTTCCTACGAGCAATGGATACCCAGTGGAGATGTGAGGTCAAAATGAGAAGTATGCATAGTTATACTTTTCTCAGGACTGCAACACGTTGGTGGGTGACCCATCACGATAACCTTCTAGAGTGGCGCAAGGTGAGAATCATGTTCTCTGTTAGGTTTCTTTGAAGCAATGCACCTACTACTATACAAGATTATCATGGGAAGTAACCCACCTCGTTTCACATATAGGCATGTGAGAATGCTTGGATGGAAGGCACAGAAGCCTTGCCCCCATCTTTATGGGTTCATAATCTTTACTCCACCTTATAAGGTTGTGTGCACACATGGTACATTCACTCATATTTGCACCGTAAAACAAGAAAGTGGCAGGAGTTGACAGTTGATATCCTTCAAGCTTTCAAGTATCAAAGTACTAAATCATTAGTGAATGAGGTGCTATAGGTTATTAAGCACCTAACTATGGGAGATAGTGCCATGGTGGAGGATAAAATACTAGAGTTGTTGGGTGAACCTAACTTGGAAGTACGCTTCGAGGAGGAAGAATCAGAATAAGTACATCTTAAGCACACATGCATGGAAAAAGAGAAAGGAAAATTTTTCTACGTAATAGATGGTGAAGAGGTGGAAAACTTAGACGTTAACCATATTTTTAGTACGTGCAAGGTTATGGATAGTGTTGATGAGCAACCGCACACCTACCATGAACCCATGGAAACTAAGAAGGTTAACATTGGCTTGGATATGGAACCTAAGGATGCTACTATTGGGCATTACTAGTCAGAAAGGGAGGTTTCAAATATTATTGATTTGTTGTGTGAATTTCAGGATTTGTTTCCACATGGGTACCATGAGCTTAAAGGATTTCACCACTCCTTGGGAGAAATGAAGATCAAGTTAAAGGAAGGTGCGTGCCCAATTCGGAAGAGACCATACCAAAATAATCTGAATTTGCATTTTAGGTCAAGGAGGAGATTGAAAGATGATCACCTCAGGCATCATTGAGGTTTTTGAGGAATTAATATGCATAATTCTAATGGTCATCAGCATTAAGAAGGATGGGAGGATAAGGATTTGCATTGATTATAGGGATTTGAATGTGATATGTGCCATTGACCCTTTTCCAACCCCTTGACTGAGGATATCCTGGAAGGAGTAGCTAGGTGTGAGATCTATTCTTTCACAGATGGATTCTTAGGATATCATCAAGTTAGAATTGTAAAGGAGGACCAAGAAAATATAACCTTTGCCAATGAATGGGGAAGTTTTTTCTATACAATCATGCCTTTTGCACCGAAGAACACGCTTGTTGTGTTTTTACACATTGTGGTTCAAGACTTCATCCATAAGTTTCTACAAGTCTAGTTAGATGACCGAACAAAGATATGGATTAGTGAGGGACCATTGTGAAAATATGAGGCTGATGTTTGAGAGATGTCAACAAGAGAGTATATCCCTCAACATTAATAAATGTGTTTTCACTAATCCATTTAGCACCCTATTAGTACATATCATATGTAGAGAAAGCTTGATGGTGGATCCTACCAAAGTTTCCATTATTATGGGATTGGGGGCACCTACTAGCTAGAGCATATGTGCAAATTCCTTGGGCATATGGTGTATTACTGAAATTTATTAAGGGGTATGCCAAGATCACGTTGTTGTTGGAAAAATATCTAAAGCACAAAAGTACATTTCATTAGGGAGAGGTGTAGCAGATGGCATTTGACACATTAATGAATAGGCTTATCACTTTGCTCCCATATTACACTTTCCTTCTTAGGATAAGCCATTCCATGTACATGTTGATGCTTCAGGGATGGTGATTGGAGAAATCTTAGCAAAACCTAGAGAGGTAATTGTTGACCACCCCTTGTGTTTTGCTAGTAAGAAGCTAACCCCGACGAATGGAATTATACTACCACGGAGCGTGAGGCATTATCAATGATCTACATGCTACACAAATTCAATCAGTATTTTCTAGCAACACCTTTTATCTTGTACATGGAACACATGGCATTAAAGTACTTGGTGAACAAGCTCATCTTGCAAGGACAATATATAGGTGGGTCATATTGTTCCAGGAGTTTGAGTTTAATGTTGTTGTAAAACAGGTAAGAGTAATTTAAGGCCTGGCCATTTATCAAGGATTGACTCGGAGATGATGTGCATACCATTGAGGATACAATTACAGATGCACAACTATTTAGATTGCAGCACGTGCCCTCTAACTTAGAAGATATTGTTGTGTTTCTCAAAATGGATGAGCCATAGGAGGGAATGAATAATTTGGAAGGGAGGAAATCAGCCATATGCGCCACACCCTACATGTTAATTAGTGTAGACTTATACAAGCTAGGCCATGATGAAGTTTTTCATCGGTGTGTGCTTGAGCATGAGCGCATTACAATCATGGAATAGGCCCATGGTGGAATTGCAGGGGGACACCATGCAGGGAATCCAACCATGCGCAAGATCCTTCTAGCAGGATTTTGGTGGGAAATGGTTTACAAATATTGTATCGAGTATTACAAGGCTTGTGACCACTGCCAACACCTTGGTAAGTCAAGGAAAAGAGATGAAATTCCATTAAGACTGATTTTCAGTGCAGATCCATTCAAGAAATGGGAAATTGATTTTTAGGCCCTATTTCTCTAGCTGCGCAAAGGATAGGTTCACGCTATATCATTACATGCACATATTACCTTACAAGGTAGGCATAAGTGGCATGTACAAGGGATTGCACAATGGAAACAACATCTAGGTTCTTGTGAGAAAATATAATCAGTAGGTATGGATGCCCGTTGAGCTTAACAAGTGATAGGGGTACTCATTTTTAAATGAAACAGCTAGAATCCTATTGGTAGAATTCATGGTGGTCCATCACAAAAATACCCCTATCACCCACAAGCTAATGGTACTTCTTGACACATTTGACAAAATTTTGAATCATATGTTAACCAAGATTTGTGATGTGGGAAGAAAGTATTGGAATGAAAATTTTTATGTTGTGTTATGGTCATATCGGATTACTTATAAGAGATCGAACAAGGCCAAACCTTTTCAATTTTTGTTTGGCACATATAGTGTGTGTAGGAGGGTCAAATGATGAACAAACACTTGAGGAGAGGATTGACAAGTTGATGTAGTTGGATGAGAGGAAATCTATTGCTCACTGAAGTTAGGAAATAGAAAAATCTAAGCGAAGAAGGCATGACATGATAGACACATCAAGAACAAGTAGTTTGAGGTTGGGTAGATGGTTCTCTTGTATGATTCCAAGTTTCGTGCCATCCTGGGAAATTCAAAGTCCATTGGTTGGGCCCATACATTATATCTTATATACTTGATTTAGGCACTTTCTAGTTACAAGCGCTAGATGGAACACGATTGCTAGGCCATTTCAATGGGAGTAGGTTGAAGCCCTACTATAAATAAGTCTTCTCTATATTTTTAAATAAGGCATTATTTCTAGTTAGCCTAGGATTTGATTTAATGTAGTTTCTTTTCTTTGTGTTTCCTTTTCTTGTTGTTTTTCTTTATGCGTTTTTGTGCGTTTTTGTGCTTTGGTAGCCACTTATTATTTCAAAAATATATATGCACGTGAGGACCACACATCCATTTTTTTGTGGGGTGGAGTGATGTGACAAGTGTTGGAAGCTATGGTTGTTGATGGCCCAGAGTTGAAAAATCAAAACACATGGATTGGAAGATCGCATGTAGAAGAGGTGAACATAAGGGAAGGATGGTGTCAAAATGCTTTATAGAAACCACGTACAAGAATGAAAATATCGGGAACAACATAAGGTAGGTGACGTCGAAGAACCGTGATTAGGACACATAGGAAGAATATCTTTGGCATTGTACATGCGTGCATAATGATATGTGATCAATAAGGGGCTTTTACACTTTGAAGGTTTCTAAAGTTTTTCGCATAAGATTGAGTGTGAAGGAAAAGCACTTTGAAGGTTGGCATTGGAAAAATCCACCTTTATTGTGAAAGTACGTTGGTAGGTGGCATGACATTTATTACGGAGAAGAGAAAAAGTTATAAATATAATATCGGGGTGCGTTATTTTCTACCTTGTGTTTTAAGTTATCAAAGATCTCTCACAAACTAGGGCATCCTTGTGAAGAAGGTTTGAGAAAAATTGTGAAGATTTACATGCATAGCTAGTTTTATCAATGAACCAAAGTGGAAAGGAGTACATGGGCATAAGCGGAGAAGGTTGTGTGGAAGAATCCTGTGGGTGTTACGCCGTCTTGTGGAAAAAGGGTTTTCCAGTTAGGGTTACATAGCTAGGGCATGGGGTTTGAAGGAATTTTCACAAAGGAGTGGATCCATGAAGTTGAGAAAATCTAAGACCAGGAGAGAGGAAGAAGTTTTAAGGACCCGACGAAGGAATGACACCAAGGAAAGTAGAAAATGTTTCACCAATAATGGTTCGCAGAAATACATTACCCGATGACTTATTACTTAGTAAGGAATGGGTGTCTCATGTCAAAAATATGGTCGTAAGTGATTACAACCATCAAACAAGCACCACAAGAAAATGAAATGACATTAGAACTGGTTCTCCCTATAGAGAAGAGGACACTAGATGGAATGCCTATCTATGATGACGAAGTGAAGGTGAAAATGGAGAAGGTTGGGTTGTTGCAACTCTATGAGTTTCCCTATTTCAACAAGCCTGAGTGACTATACCAATGGTTGATGTCACGTGTGCATAAAGACCACTTCTATTTCATAGGTTAGAGGATGCACATAACCCCCAATTGATTTCTAAGTTCACCAACCTTATCTACAAAGGAAAATCATTGGATGATGATTTGGGAGACAAAGAAGCCATTAAGAAGACCGTTGAAGCTTATGACTACAAGAAGGGTTCACGCTACTTCAAAATTTCTGTAATCACCGACCTTGTGATGAGGATGGTCATGCGCTTGGTCACAAAGTTGAATGGGAAAGAGATATGGACACAGATTAACAAGGTTTGGTTGAATGTATGCCACAAGATCTTGGAGGGGACCACATGTAACCTCTCTTCTTTTATTTCAAAGGAGATTATAAACGCCACACACGATGGAGAGAAGATCATGTTTGGTAATGTCCTCCTCACCATTGTCTTTTCAAATATTGGAGTGCCCGATGGGCTGGATAATTTTGTTTGGGAATACCCATATGAAAACCCCTCCCACCAAGAGTTTTGAATAGTATACTTGTGACACCATGATGTCCATTCATAAGACGTGCCTGGAAAAGTGGTATAAGTAGATGTATGACGCATTTGGGGCCGAATGGAGAATACGTTAGCAATTACCTTCATTAGTACAATGAGAGGATGAGTTTTCCATATACCAACATTTTTGTATCAGCATATTTACTTTGGTAGATGGAACCAAGAGTCCTTGGTGTAAATTTCCTTTCTCCTTCACGGTGCAGTACTTCCAAGTCGGTTTAATCAATTCAAAGAGGTGAAGAAACTCAAGTTTGATCTAAGTGTAGTATATCAAGACTACTATGAGCTACACGGGAATTTAATATACCCCAAGAAGTGCACCTACATGGAGAAGTATGTCTCCCATGATGTGCACATGTTGAAACCAGTAACATTACCTATTGCATGGAGGACAAGTAGCGAGGTGTATTTGTGCCTAAGGCCTAAGTATGAAAAAGGCACTTATCTTGAAGATGATGTTTCCATTCCTGAGGACCCCACCGCTTAGAAAATTTTTGTGCCAACGAAAAGAGAAAGAGGGTACTCTCTTTTGAGAAAATGCGTTGAGTGCGTGAGCAGTGCATGACGGTAGGGGCATAGGAGTTGGGCATGGGCACAAGTACTTACGTCCACCGGAAGAGGTATCCCATGAGAAAAGAATCGTTGAAGAAGGAAGAGTCACCGGTAAGGGAAGAGTCACCCAAGAAAGAAGAAAAAGATAAGTCCCTAAATTGGAGTCACCAGTAAGGAAGAAGAAAAGGGTGACAAAAGGGTCGAATCAGGAGAAACAAAAGCATGGAGGCCGACAAGGGTGATGAAGATGATGAAGAGCATGGTGAGGCTCAGAATCATCCTATGTATGATTTACATGAGTCAAATGAAGAAAGGTATGAGAACGAGGAAGGCACTCATGATAAGGGGAGAGTGAGGAAGTAGACATGAAATATTAGAAGACCCCAACCCTAACTAAGGAGAAAATGGATAACACTATAGAGAGGGAGGTGGCAAAGTATTATCCAATAGTTGGTGGAGCATGAAGTAGAGCGAAGCATCGAAGAAGTGCTAAAGGAAACTGAGGTGAGTGAAAGTGTAGGAAAGGAGTATGGAAGCATAGGCAGAGACCCCAGCTTAGCAATAAGCTTCCCAACAGAAGTGTGCACATGTGGTAAGGGCACAATACTGGCGTAGGAACATGATATGACTTACATTAATGATCCAAACAGGGTATTGCAACACACTTCCAAAGTATCATGCCCATAAACCAACTCCTTGCTTGGTCTTCCTTTGATGAAGAGGGTGTGTACCCATGCACAAGGAAAATGTTATCCTAGGATTTTGAGTCCCATGTTGATGAACCCAATTTTAAGATAAACCGAGATGCTTTGATGAAGATACCAGATGTCAAGGGAGTAAACCTTCTTTTAAATGCCTAGTAATGTTCAGATGGGAAATTTTGCAACACACTCAACAAAGTATCGGTGGAGGTGGAAGCAAGACTCTTTGCCAGAAATGAAATAATAAGGGTCTTGGAGGAAGATCTTGAGAAAAAGAATGAGGAGATCATTGAGTGGGATAAGGAGATAAACCGAAAGGAAATTATCGGTGGCGCAACATGCATAAGCTAAGGGATGAAAAGGTGAAGGTACATGAAGTCCATAAGAAGATAGAGGCCATTTCAGATGCCATTATCTTGAAGCACCCGGACTTGGCCCCCTTGAGCTGAGATATAAGTTAACCATGCACTACCTAGAACACTTGACCCATATCCTGACCATGGAAAGGTGGCCACTCGCATTAGAGTCGAGAGAGGAGGAAATGGCATTCCATAAAGAGGAATAAAAGTTGAAGATTGGGGATACAGTGACTCGGTACTCCAAGATCCTTTTCGTAGTAAAGACCACCGCATGCCTGAGATGACCAAAGTTGTGCATGACAAATATGTTGACAAAGATAGGGTAGCAAGCATATTGGTTTCTACACATGAGGTGGTTCTGAATAATTTTAGGAAAAGAAAAATGCAATAGGGCGAGTGCGGTAAGATCCTAGCCAAAGTTGAGAATAATTTTGAAGTAATTAAAACTTACATGGTTCGATTAAGAACAGGATAAATGAACTATACCCCTAATTCACTTGCGGGATGGATGCATTAGGCAATCTTAGCAAGCAACTAGAAAGCATTGTAGATACGCTGAAAGCTAAGAGAGATGAACTAAGTTTTGATGAAGTAGGTGCATTGGTGGGTGACCTACTTAAGTAGGCATAGGGACAAGTAGACGTTTGGGAGAAGATCGAGGCATCCGTAAAGGAGTTCCCACTCCACATGCAATAGTAGAATATTCTCCCATTCTTCCATTCTTTATTTATTTCAATTCCACTATTATTCATTCTTTGAAGAATTGGAATGTTTCCAAGGATGGAGAACACGCATAGTGTGGGGTGATGTTGGATCCTAAATATTGGCTAAGTATCAAGAGCCGTGCGCATGATCGGTAAATAGAAGGGAACTTAGAGAAAAGTGCACAGAAAAAGGGTTTAAGTGAAACCAGGGTGTGCGCGGGAGGCAGAACAAGGGTTTAAAGGACTTAGCCATATTTGGCATCATGGAGTCACTTGAGGAAAAATGTGAGGACCCGACTAGGTGTGATAAGTGGATAAGGTGTCATCCTAGAACCTTGAGGCCAATAAAAGGATATTCCATGTAGGGAATATTCCCAGAGGCATCATTACAATTAGTGGAAGGTTTTGCAAAAAGGATAAGCATTCACCAATGGAGGACCACATTGACACTTGGCATGTGATCTGCTCAGGAGAGAAGTCATGGTGGTAGTGCAAGGTATGGTAGTCTTTGAGAGAAGAAGGGTAACGAGGTGCTGAGAATTGTTAGGAAATGTTAAGGGTTTGGAGCTTATGATGTTAGGGTTTAGAGTTAGTAGTGCTAGAGGGTTGTAAGGGATATAATTAAGCATATGTATGGGTACTTTGGGTTACATAACAAGGTATATAATGGGGAAATCATAGTTAGGATCTCGATCGAGATAGGTTTGCATGAGTTGGACCTCTTTCACTTGATGTGTATGGTCTACGATGACCCTTTTGAATGTAGTATGGATACCGAACTCTTTTAAATAAATATACATGGATCTATTATGTACATCTTGCTTATGGGTGTAAAGCCACATGTTATTTGGCTTGTCATGACTTAGATCTTGTTCCTTCTACTTCATATAATGTTTATTTAGCTTTGTGATGCATTGATGTGTAGATCTGTTAGTTATATCTTCTACCTTTTTAGTAGATGCATGTACTTCTATTTCTATAAATAATCCTCCATTAATGGCAGAACTCTCTTGAAAATCTCACATAAAGGAGGGGATCGGCACCCGCACGTGCCTTGGGTGAGCACCCAGCATATGTTGGGTGATAGGCCCATGTGTTTGGGGTTAGAAAGAGGTATTGAGGCTAAAATAATGACTACACGACCTTTCTTTTCTATCTTTCAAGATGTCATTGTGCCTATCATTATGAATGCCCATGAGGGTGCTATAGAGGGTCTTGGGAGCATTACTTATGAGACCCAATTGATCTCTTCTGATCATATGGGTCGAGACCTTGAGAAATGTGGTACTAGCGGTGGAGGAGCTAATGTAACAAAGAATGATGCACGTAACGAGTTATACACTCATACACATTTGATATCCCCTGATGACTTCAAGGAATTTATAGATCCTACTCAAACATGTTAGCTGGGACACATCATGTTTTTCAACTTGTTGCGTGTATATGAGGTGATTTCACAGCACTATAGAATTCCACTATTGAGGGTTTTGGATTTTATAGAACATAGTAGTAATTTTCACACTAGTGTATCTTCTATTCAGGGTACTACTGCAGCTCCTATAGTTGGACCTCATGTTCCTAAGATCATGAAAGCTAAGGTTTGGCACTTTTATGTTCCAGTGTGTGAAAATTAAACCTTAATTTGATTAAAATTTATTTTATTTCATTATTACTTTACAATTTATTAATATTTAAATAGATATATAAGATCTAGTGTTGAAATATAATATTAGACGTTTACTTGTGTGT
Source organism: Taxus wallichiana var. yunnanensis (assembly GCA_018340775.1). Taxonomy (NCBI): domain Eukaryota; kingdom Viridiplantae; phylum Streptophyta; class Pinopsida; order Cupressales; family Taxaceae; genus Taxus; species Taxus wallichiana. Next base: position 746,277,166 of record CM031240.1, on the reverse strand, counting down.
TTAGGCTTCTGCTCCAGCCCATGTTGGTGAGTATTGTATTTCTTCAAAGTTGTAGTCACAAAATCATGCACTTAGTATTACATTTTTACCGCCAAGTATGTTATTTTATATATGGATCTCACATAAGAAAAGTATTCAATAATGGCTCATCCCCTAGTCTTATTGTCAGCTAGTCGGTCATCATTGTCACTTGTATCACACACGTTCGTCGGTTTCTTACACGTTGTTGGTCATCTCTTAAAGGGTCTTATCTATCATTATTTGATCATCTTTCATCTCTATTCTCTGGCTAGGGTGCCTGGAAAGGTGGTGGGGTTCCCAGTGGCACCCTGGTCCTATTTTTTGGTGCCCTAGTCTCGGTTGCACTTTATTCTCATTTAGAGTTTTGAGGTTGGTCTTTATGGTTTTTGTTTCATTCCCCTAGGTGCTAGTTGGCATTGTCATGCCATTAGTGTCAAAATTTGAACAAGATATCCCTATATAAACATAGTATACTCACTATCTTATGGGAAGAATATCTACTATCAAGAGCTAGTTATCTACTAAGGCAAAGGAGTGAATTTGGACATCATTTACATTTGCATCACACAAGCATGGGGGAAAGGGTTGTATTCATTCTATTCCATCCACCATTTACATCTTACATCTAGTTATTTCCCCATACTTTTGCATCATTGACGTTAGGGCACCCTAGGCACACAATTGCACACAAAATCACAAAGAACTACATTTAGTCTAGAATGTAGTGCAATGCTTAGTTGTAATTCCACCATTGCGGTAGGTAAGGTTAGTCCGGCCTTCATATGCATTTTTATTTTTAGGTATTTGATGATTTTGTATGGGGTTGTGCAAGTAGATCTTTGGAACTAATTTACAAATGCGACATAAGAGAATCCATTGTGAAAACCATGTCATAAAGATGAATACATTATGAAGACCTAACAATGTTGTTAGTTGCAAATCTTGAGATTTTATACAAACTAGAGCATCCAAAATGCACACCAAGGTGCTGCAGTGCCCCAATCCTCTTCCAAGCACCCCAGTCTAGTTAGATCTTCAGTTGTTGCAATTCCTTGGGTAGCTCCTTCACACTTTTCCATGTTCACACATTAGCTCTGCTCAATTCCAGCACACAAAGAAGGTAATTCATCTTCGAGTTATTATCTTATCCCTTCCATTTCCATTATTTAATTTCATTTAAATATCAATTAAAATTATTCATAATTTATATTTCATTTTATACCATTTATTCCATTCTTGTTTCTATTTATATTAACTTAGAATATAGAATCCCTTAGAATCCATATTTTACTTAATCATTTTGGTGAACCCGAATTTTCAAATATATTGCCCTAAGATCCAATCAAACCCTAATGGCTAAGTATAATTCATCTTCCTCACCCATCATGTCTCATTTCAGCATTAATCCAATCTATGATGAGTTTTTCGCAGTTGATCTCAAAGCTCTATATAGTACCCATATTACTACGCCCGATCATATCAAACAACATCTTCTTGTGATCCTCATTTTGAGGATTCCCCTATAGGTATTAGTATTTTTGATGATCCAATAACATTTACTCATTGTACACCATGTTATATGACTACTTGTGATCCTCCTTCTAATCTTTCACAAGAAATCTTAGATGATTCTCTTATTGATTACTTGCTTAGTATTGACAAATCATTCACCTATGCATAATGATTCCTCTTCTACTTTGGCCATTGATATTAATCCTTTTCAATATTCTACCCCTTCTAAAATTGCTTCTCATGATACATCTCCTACTAGCTTGCACACTACTTCACACTATGTTGATGATCCTATTGATAATATTCTTAGTGACATTCTCATATCTAAGACTCTCTCTGATGAACATGAGGTGGTTGATAGTCCTAGTTCTCCTTCTTTCCATACTGTTGATTGTGATTTACCTACTCCATTATTTCCTTCTCTTGAGATTGCATCTAGCACTATCCATGACTCTCCACCGTCTATCACCTCCGCTTCTCCTACTGATTCATCTCCTCTTGTTGCATCATCTACATCTCCTAGTCCATCTTCTCCTATAGATGTGTCATTTTCCATCTCCTCATCTACTAAAGGTGATTCTAATGTTAGTCCTATTATTGTTATGGATGTTCCATCTATATCACCTACTACATCTTCCTTGGCACCCATTGTTAGTGTGCCTTTAGCATCAGAATCTCCCTCATCACCTTTGGACATTCCTATGATCACTCACAATGGAAAATTACAACCCCTTAACACATTATTTCCATCTTCCACCATTCCTTCGCAAGATATCATCTCTCTCATGCATGTCGTAGGTCAGTTACAATCTCAGGTTCAGTCCCTCACTTTAGAAAGTAGGGCTTACTATGCTTCTATTGATAACAATTCATTACATGGTAACCATGTCCCTAAGAAGATTCATAACTCGGCATTCCCTCAAGACTTCATCATGCCTACTTTCACATGTTTCGATGGTACTAGTGACCCTCATGCTCATCTCTTACATTATTGTATGGCTATGGCCTCTTATTCTAATGATAGACTATTACTTAAGGCCTTTCACTATAGTATTATTGATGAGGCATTACAATGGTACACTCATCTTCCCTTTGGGTCTATTAGTACTTTTTATGACATGGAGTATGATTTCTTCTTTTGGTTTATACTTAACAATGGCCCTAAGGTTACTTATGACTACCTACCTACTCTCCATCAAGGCTCCACTAAACCTATCAAGGATTATATTTTGCACTTCAATGTTTGTATGCATCAGTTGGTATTCCAACCTATAGATCTTGAGAAGCAATTCATCTTCTATCGTGGTCTCATTCCTCCACTCAAGAAATGACTACAGTATGATATATGTGAGTCATTCATTCTTCTATGTTATAAGGTGATCAATCTAGAACAATATCTTCTCTCAACACATATCATAGATCCCACACACACCTCTATGACTATTTCCTCATCTAGTTCTCCACCATTTCTTACGGTTGAGCATCCTAAAAAATCTCCACCTTTTCCTCACAAGCAAAGAAAATAGGCTTAACCCACCTAACCACAAAAGAATACTTCTTCTTCGGCTCCACAATAGGCTACTCCTCCTACCACTCCACCTCAATCACGTGAGCCTTTACACTTCTCTCATCACACTCGACCACATGATGTGTTGTGTGTTTTACTTAATGAGTGATTAATCCACCTACCATCTAACCAACACCATCCACAACATCAATTACAGTGGTAGCATGACCATCCTTATTATAACTATCATCGCATCAATGGCCATAGGGATAATGAGTGTTTTGTCCTTCATGATTGATTGCAACAACTATAGGATAAGGGCATCATCTCCTTTGGTTCTTGCTCACAAGATTGATCCATATCTCCTCTACCTCATCCTAAGATTTCTACTACAGTTGAGTCATCTCCTACATCTGGTGTTCTGCCCTTACACATTCATATTTGTTTTTACTAACCCACGATCTCCACCTTTTCCATACACTATTGTATCATCACATACATTGCACCCATTACCTCCATCTCATTCATTGCATTCATGTTATCCACTGCATCATGCTACTCTTTCACATTGGATTCCATAGAATTCCACTATCACGTATTTCATCACCGCTCCATATGACATTCATCTTGGTTTATATACTCATGTTACTTCCACCCCACTTGCTTCTACTTGTTTTGCATCGTCATGGTCTTTGGTAGGTGATTACTATCACCTTACTCCCCAATGACACACTTGTGTTCTTATGGTTCTTACATGACTATTGAGGGTTTGCTTTAAAATCCTTTCATCATGTTCTCCATCATTCATCTAGCGCACTCCAATCATTTCCCGATGATGCACTCTTACTTTTTCTTGGTTCATTCTTGATTGTATAGGGATCTTAACCAAATGAACCTAATCATCTACATGTAAGGGGGCATCACTAATGCCCCCCTCCCATCCATCACATATTACGATTATGTTACATTATTATGACATACATCACAACATGTTAAGTCAATAATCATATATCATCTCTTTTCACATGCACTTTTCTATCATTATCATATTAACTACGCATTGTGAATTCCATTTAACAAACATTGTGCTTAACTCATCACATGTTATTTGTCATCATTACACATATGTTACATTAACCAACACTAACAAGATACAAAAACATCATATATATTCCAATAATAATTACCAACTCATATAACACCGATACAACACAAAATAAAATCATCACATATAAATCACACGTGTCCATCCATAGGTAGTGTTGGTGTCCATTTTGATCCTCTACTATTTTGACCTAATTTTTCCTTTGGTTTACATGCTCTGAAACGTTTTTCTCCCAAAATTGGTGGTCTACAACTTTTCCCTCCATATTGAATGCCTTGAAATTCTCACAAACTTATTATTTTTCCCCAACTTGAAAGAAAAATACATGCATGCCCTATTTTGTGCCCTAATTTTTCCAAATCAACACCTTTGTCATTTTTTCCACTTTTCCCGGCCTTTGGAGCTCGTGATTGTTCATTTTATGCATATTTTCCCTCAAAAATCCCTTTCCATGGTCGTAAATTGCATAAAATCACTTCCCATTTGTTTTTTGACCAAAAAATCCTTCACCCACAAAGAAAAAATTGAATTCGGGCATCTCTGGAAAATTCTATGTTTTTGACAGTCATACGGGTGTAATTTTCCCATCAAATTCTATCTCAAACATTGTCTCCTACGTGGCTATTTGTGGTTGGACAAGGTTCGGTGGGTCTATTTGAAAAACTTAACGTTTTTTGTGTTTTGGAAAAAAATCAAAATTTCTCCCACAACTCCGAAGTCCCAGGAGGACAGGTATCATGTTCTCATTCAAACGTGGGAGGGAAGGCATGGGGGACTTTAAAAAAATCCTTTTTGATGAAATGGGAAAAGGTGAGGAAAGGGCCGTGGGTCCGCAATGAAGCAAAGGGAGACACGCGGGGGAGCGAGAAGGGAGTGCGGGCCGCAGAGGGTAAAGTGAAATTTTTCCTTTTTGCAAAATGAGTCAGAGTGAAAAAATGAGCCCCAGGATCCTTAGCGATAGAGAAGGTGACATGTTTCAAGGATAGAGACAGAGGTGTGGACCCATGGAGATTTTTTGGAAAAATTTCCTTTGTTTCCAAAAAGGTGAAAATGTGCAGAATTGAGCCACGACTTCAATGGGACCCACAATGTGCCACGTGTCAGCACCAAATCTCAAGGGCGGAAGGGTGGAGAAAATTGTCAAAATTTTACATTTTTCCAAAAATGTTAAAAAGTCAAAAAGTGATCCCAAATCCATTCCCAATCGCATTATGACACGTGGAGGGCTCAAATTGAAGGGGTAAAGGAAGATCAATGGTAATTGTGCATTTTTCAATTTGGCCACCATTTTTGCTCTAGGAAGCTTGAAGATGTGAATTTTGCATCATTTTTGATCAAATATTTGGCAAATTCATGTCGTTTTTTCCTTCAAGGAACAATGGGATCAATTTGAAAATTCAATTTGTAGATTTGAGGTATTTTTCAAATGAATTTTTACTCTGGTTCGTGAAAAACATGAAAGATCAAATCAAGAAGTTACAGAGTTAATTTTGGATGGATAAGGATGAAATGATGAAATGAAAGGTTCTGCATGCTTTGAAGATGAAAACGTGCCCCTAAAATGGATAATGATGAAAAAAATTAATGATTCACCTTTTGAAAGAACAACTGCAACTTTTGGCGAGTCTGTTAGATGTCATTTTCCAAAAATATTACAAAGCAAAGGTGCTCTGAATATTCCACTTTTGGAGGGAATATTTGAGAGGAAAAGGATCAGTTGTAATGAAAAGTTATATATTGCATGAATTTTTCATGTAAATGGTCGAGAAACTTAGAATTTCATGGGAAAATCTGGGAAGAAGCCCATTCTTTGAGAAACTTCCTGAGAACCATTTCTAATTCACTTTTGCATCAGATTTGTATCATGTTGAGTTGGTTTTAATTGTAAAGCCACCAACAAGCTCTGAGATTGTTCTTATAACATTCCCTTGCTGATAAATTTGGTCATTCTAAATTATTTTGTGTTTTCTCTTGGCAAAATTTACATACACTTATATTTCAGAATGTTTTCAATTTGTGTTTCTTGCTCCTATTGCAGGTTTTGTATTTAAAATCTCTCTTGATCATACATGGTATCATTTCTTGTTGATAGTTTATTAGCATTTGCAATCTCACATTCAGAAGAGCTTTCATTTGATAAGGAGATAAATAGATTTAAAAGCACTTTACTTTCCTTGAATTTAGAGATTGTTTGTAAACCTTTGGGTGCACCTTAGGTCATGATAAAATAGAGATTTCTAGATACTTTTTGGTTCATCTGCTTCAAGATTTTGTGGCAGGTTGTCAAATATTATGTGGAAGAGTGGAGATCTGGGCCTCCATTTGGTGCACATATCCTAGTTGAAGGAGTACCTTAATCCCTTTGAAGCATTTTGTTCTTTCGGTCTTGCAAGTTTTTTGCAAAGGTCCTCAATGAATTTGGCAAATTCTAGTTAGTCTTATCTAAAATCTCCCAACAAAATTCATTCAAACAAACTAATCCCGCCCATATTACCCCTACATTACATTGTGTGTCAACAAAAGAAGACAATCGATTTACAAAAATGCACAAAGAAAATCAGGATCCTACAATGTCTTCAGTAACCCTTGCCTTGCATTGAAGTTATCTCCATAATCTGGAAGTGACAACTTGTGAAAGTCAGATTTAGAGTGTTGATCATGTTTTCCCAAGGCCTCTTCATACTTTTTGCACAAATTGAGGGATATTTTCATCTCCTTCACCATTTGAGGGTTACAAAATAGGTCCTCTTACCTTGGTTGAAAGGCACAACCTAAAACAGTTGGGACATGGTCGAGTCCTATTTAAGTGCTATCCATCTCTCCACAAATTTGAGTGCTTGTTAAATCACATCCCTAGCTACAAAATGACATAAATCATGATCTATCTGCCTTCAAGCTTCATGCAATATATTTGATGCTACTCAGGTTGAAAAGGATAACATATTTAGGTTCCAACACTTTCTGCACTTCTTTGCATCGGGAAATTATTAGTTCAATTTGACCCATGTGCATACATATTTGAGATATTTGAATGCATATCGACCACAGTAATGTACCTTGCAAGTTTTGAGTGTAAATATAATGTTAAATCATTATTCTATACTCAAATATATAAGGTGTATGCAAAGTTTTCAAGTTCTACTTGCAATTTTATCAATTTCCAGAGTAGTGGTTGCACTTCATTTACATTTGTGGTTGATAGATTCAAGAAAAAGGAAGGTCTGATCTATAAAGTTTGGCAAGATTTTCAGTGCTGATAGGTATTTGACAGAGTATTTTAGTGCATTTGCACAACTAGGGTGAAATTCCTTAGTGGTGACTCCATGTTGTTTTGATCTTGATAAATATCAGTGTCTTAAGCTTTCTATCATTTATTTTTTTGTTGCTAATCTCTGCAAAACTAGAAGGAAGAAGATCTCTCTTCATTAAAGACTCTGCTAAGAAGTTGTTTTTAGATTCAAGGAACTTAGAGTTAGAAGGGAGAAGAGTTTGGAAGGTTATTAAAGGTCAGACATCAGGCAAAGGTATATCCATTGGTGAGAGAGATCAGCCTTTAGTAGAGGATTATCACTCTTCTTCCAGTGATTCTGATTCGAGCAATCCTCTCATAAAATTTTTTTACTACAACTAGTGAAGGTTCTTCTACTATACCTGGTAAGTTCCTTCTTCAATCGGCACCTATGTGTTTCAATTCTAATAAAACTTTCCAAGAAAATCAGCACTTAGAGAATACCAATCTTGTGAACCACATTCTTGAGCCCCAAAGACCTTGCACTCCTCATTAACTTGTGTCACCCCCAAGATCACCTCCACCAAACAATATGGCTCAGCCTAGACCTCCATTTCTTGTTAACACCTTTGGTCCTATAAACTTTAGAGGGATGGATTGTTACCCAAATACTGTCCCACAAGATGTCAGAAATAGGTTTCCAAAGTTCCAAGGTAACAATGCTATAATTGGTGATCAACATCTCAAACTTTTTGTCAACATGATGGAGGATTTTGAAATATAGTTTGAAGATGTGTATGTCAAACTATTCATTCATACACTAGAGGAGGATGCAAGGGATTGGTACAAGGCTCTTCCTGATAATTCAATTGATTAAATCTTGAAATGAAGAATGCATTTAGGTTGCAATATGGTGATAATATTGATCCTAGATTTCTCTTGTCTAAATTTGATAATATCAAGAAGAACCCCAATGAATCATTTCATGACTTCAACACAAGGTTTAACAAAACTTTGAGAAGGCTGCCAGTTAATTTGAGGCCTTGTGATCAATCTTGTTTAATCAAATATGAAGATGCATTTGATAAGAAGGCACCTACTACTTAAGAGACAAGAACCCTACCAATCTAAGGAAAGCTTTCACCATGGCACTTCAAATTGAAAACAATATCAAAGAAATTGGGAAACCTCTCAAGAGAGATGGTGTAAAGTTGATAAACCCTAAAAAACCTCAAGCAAGCAAGAGTGTAGACTTGGAGGAAGTTGTGAAAACTTTGGCAGGGGCTGTCAAAGAAATCTCATACAAGTTGGCAAGAGTTGAGAAGGGAATTGGGCAGACTTCACAAGGTCAACAAAAGGCAAAAAACCATGAAATATTTTCCAATCATCCTAGGGGTGATCAAAGGGCAGATGATAGAGGGAAAGGACCCATGGGTCTCAATGACATCCTCAAGCACACGTGAAGGAAGAATGTTACCTGATCCCTTAACTGCTAGGGTTGCTGCTGTTGAGGAAGTTGCTGATATTGAATGGTGTGATAGGTTCTTTCTACCCCATCCTCCATGTGAAGTGGACCAGCAAGATGGTGAAGCTAATAATGATGATGGTACTGATGATGATATCTCGCATGGTGGGTTATTCTTTAATCTCACAAGAAGGAGCAACATCAATTGAGGTGCAAGGACAGCTACAACTTTTTGGGATTGCATCAAATGGGTACACTATTTCTTCCCTCTCATACTCTTGAAGTTGATGTAGTGCAAGCTTTTGAAATTCCTAACAATGACTTTGAATACTTGGGAGCTTTGAAGATTAAGAAATATGATGGTGGTATCCCTTCGAGGAAGATAGAAAATTGTTGATGAATGTTGTTGTAGCTCAAGAGAAAGACTATAACACTAGGAGCAAAGTTGTTAAAGGAGTTGGGCCTCAAGCCAAACCTAAAACACCCTTTCTTACAAGCATTCCCAAAGAATCTCCTAGAAGGGAAACACATGCCAAAATCTTTGTTGTCCCAAGCAAAAATTACAGTCCTCCTCATGCCCAAGCTGCCAAGAATCCCATGCCATCTGATGAATCTACTTGTCTCCCTTCCAATGCTGCCTTGCCAAAGAGTGTTCCATATGACATAGCCCAAGTATTGAGCCAAATCAAAGTGAGTGTTCCAATCATTGAGTTGCTTAGGATTCCTGAGCACAAGAAGAGAGCATTTGAGTACTTGGGATTGAAGGAAGAGAAGATTACTCCAAGCAGAAATGTAAATGTTGTTAAAACTCCTCCTCAGATCATTGTAGACCTTGAAAAACCACCAGCAGTAGAGGATCTTGGAGAAATACCTAGAGGTATACTTGGGGACATCCTTGGTTGATTCCCAATTGAATGTTGATCCATTCTTCACAACTTTGATCATAAAGGATAGGCTACTTCACAATTGTATGTTTGATTCCAGTGCATCATGTAATGTCATGCCTCTAGAGGTCATGAATGAGTTGGATATCAAAGTGATAGTAGCCTATGGAAATTGTACTGCCATGGACTCAAGAGATGTACCCGTAGTTGGTTGTGTGAAGGGTTTGGTGGTACATCTTGCATCTTATCCTAGGAGGAATTTAAAATTGGATGTTGTGATTGTTGATTTCCTACCAAATGGGGTATGCTTTTGTCAAGAAAGTGGCTGCAAGTGTTGGAGGGAGTGTCTAGATGGACATTTCTTTTCCGCCATTCCCATTGAATGTGGCCTTGTCAAGCTCTATGGAGAAAAGAAGATGTTGCATCTAATTAAGGATCCAAACAATGCTTCTTATGAAGTATTTTTATTGATGTTGATGCTGACAATTTTATTGGGTTTGTTGATGGTAAGGAGAACAAGATGGATCAGTCAAGTGCCTTGAATAGGTAAGTTCTCCTTGGACCTTGCTATTTGATGGAGCTTGCTCCAAATTTGGAAATGGTGCTGGTATAATTCTGATTTCTCCTAGCTTGGAAGAGTTTGTTTTTTCTTTCAAGCTTAATTTTGAATGTACTAACAACATTCAAGAGTATGAAGCCTTATTGTTAGGTCTAAGAATTACATGGAAGTATGGTGTCAAGGACATCATTGCAAAATGATATTTAGAGCTAGTTGTCAAACAAATAAGAAAATTGTATGCTACAAAAATCAGTGGATGAAATAGTACAAACATGCAGTTTGGGATCTAATTGAGATGTTTGATTCCTTCAACATTATGCATCATGACAGAAGTTTCAATGCTACTACTTGACAAGTTGGTAGTGTTGGGGTCAATATTTGGAAATTGCACCATTTCACCTTATTGTGAGTACAATGTTGAAGTGTTAACTAGGCCAGCTGTCCCTGACAACATCAAGCATTGGCAAGTGTTTAATGATGATGCTCAAGTGTAAAGGTTCTTACAAAATCAAGGTGAGTTTGTAGATCAGAATATTGATTGGGAACCAATGGTGTGTGTGATTGAAGGAAGAGAGACTTTTTTTGGAAAGGATATTATCCAATTGAAAACTAACACCATTCCTAGAGGTCTTATTGCTCTTGAGTCAAATTTTAACAATGTTGATTACATCATCAATAGAAACATGTCTTCCTCAAGGGATGTGGAAGATCATAACTTGGGCACTAATGGTAAACCAAGAAAATTTTGGCTAGGCAGTAATCTAAACAAGAAGGAAAAATAGTCCTACCTCTAATTGTTGAAACAATATCAAGACTGTCTTTCCTAGTCATATTCAAAGTTGAAAGCATATAGAGAATACTTATTCCAACATGAGATCCCTCTTGAGAAAGGTGCCAAACCATTCAGACAGAAGCAAAGGCAAATTAATCCACTCCTCTCCATGAAAATTCAAGATGAATTGAAGAAACTGAAGGAGGGAGGGATCATTCAACCCACGAGGTAATCATCTTGGGTTACAAACCTTGTGCCAGTCAGAAATAAAAATGGAGATATTAGACTTTGTGTAGACTTTAGAAATCTGAATAGAGCTTCCTTGAAGGACAATTATCCTTTGCCAAACATGGAAAACATGTTGCAGTTAGTGATTGGATCTGAATTGTTGTCTACCTTGGATGGTTTCTCTAGCTATAATTAGGTTGTTGTCAAGGATTCAGAAAGTTTTAAAACTGCCTTTACCACTCCTTGGGGAACATATGTTTATGTAAGAATGCATTTTGGTCTTATGAATGTTGGAGCTACTTTTCAAAGAGCAATGGATGTTGATTTTTTTGGTTACATAAATGACTTCATTGCAGTTTATCAGGATGATGTGACTATGTTTTCAAGGAGCAGAAAAGATCACTTGTAGCACTTGGAAAAAATGTTGATCAGATGTAGAGAATATGGCATTTCTCTCAATCCAAAGAAGTGTCATTTTGGAGTACAAAAGGCCAAGCTGCTTGGTCATATTGTTTCAAAGGCTGGTGTCATGATTGACCCTGAGAGAGTAGAAGCAATCAGCAAGGTCCCAATTCCAAGAACAAAGAAGGGTATCCAATCCTTCTTTGGGTAGATCAACTTCATTAGGAGGTTTGTGTCAAATTTTGCTGAATTGACTCTTCCCATTACATGCATGCTAAAAAAGGACCAAATTATCAAATGGGAGGAGGCTTCCCTTAAATATTTTGAAGGAATCAAAGAAGCATTGAAACATGCACCTATCTTGGCAGCTCTGAATTACAAGAAGCCTTTCCAAATCTTCTCTTTTGCTTCTGAAAATACTATTGCATCTGTTTTGCTTTGCAGAATGATGAAGATGGGGCTAAGAGGCCTATTTCCTTCTTTAGCAAGGCTTTACAAGTTGCTGAGTTAAAGTACATAATCATGGAAAAACAAGCATTTGCCTTGGTGAAAGCAACAAAGGTTTTTAGGCCTTATATCTTAAGTTCAAAAGTTTTTGCTTATGTTCCCCACACCATGGTAAAATACATCTTATCAGAGATGGAGATATCAAGCAAAAGATGTAGATGGGTGAACAAATTGTAGGAGTATGACATGGACATCCAAACCAAAAATTTTGTAAGAGGTTTGGGTCTTGCTAAGCTCATGGCTGAGAGCAACTTGTAGACTATGGAAGTGAATGAAGTAGAGGAAGAAAGGGCATATGTTCTTGAGAAATTGGTAAGTTCTAAGTGGTACAAGTATATAATATTTTACCTTAGAAATTTATGCTGCCCTAATCATTTGAATAAAAATCAAAAAGATCCCTCAAGTTGGCTTCTCCAAAATACATCATCACTTACTTTGGGTTGGCTTAGAAGAACCCCAAGGTGTCCTCTTGAAATGTATAACTGAAGATGAATCTCCCAAAGTAATTACTTGATTTCCATGGAGGAGTTTATGGAGGACACTTTGCAGGAAGGGTTACAACACACAAAGTTTTGAGAGATATTTATTGGTGGCCTACTCTCTTCAAAGATGCAACCATGCAAGTTAGAAAATGTGAAAGTTGTCAGTGTTTCTCTGGAAGAATAAAATCTTCAGGCTCCCTTCCTTTACAGCCTGTATCAATTGAAGCTCCTTTCAAACAATGGGGAATGGAATTCATTGGTGAGATATCAAACCCTTATAGTGTTGGACATAAGTGGATCCTTGTAGCCACATATTACTTCACCAAGTGGGTAGAGGCAATCCCCACCAAGAAAGCAACACACCCAGTTGTTATGGACTTCTTGTTGAATCATATCATATGCAGATTTGGTGTGCCAGTAAAAATTGTTGCTAATAATGCCATGTGTTTCAGAGCTAAACCATTGATGGCAATGTGTAAGGAGTATGGAACCGATCTGACTTATGCTTCAAACTATAAGCCCCAAGGAAATGGACAAGTTGAGTCCAGCAATAAGAACTTGTTAAAAATCATTAGGAGGACCTTGGAGTTCAACAAGAGAAAATGGGCTGAATAACTAAAATTTGTAGTTTGGGTTGATAGAATCACTGCCAAAAGAGCTACTGGTAAGAGCCCATTTGAGTTAGTGTATGGAACTTATGCTTTGCTACCTTTACATCTACAATTATCTTCATTTCAGTTTGTTCAACAACTTGAAGATCAGGAGGTCAGTCCATATGAAGAAAGGATTAATCATATTATTGAGCTGGATGAAGAAATAAGAGCATCACACCAGAGGCATGTCATATTTAAAGAGAAGTTAAAGAGGTTGTTTGACAAGAAGGTCACTTTTAGGGCCTTCACTATTAGAGATCTGGTTTTGTTATGGGACAGCAAAAATGAAGATAAGGGCAAGCATGGTAAATTTGATGCATTATGGATGGGCCCTTACTCCATTGATATCAGAATTGGTGAAAATACCTTTTTTCTCAAGGACTTAGATGGGGAATTACTTGAACTACCTATTAATGGTAGGCATCTAAAGTATTTCTTGGATTAATCCCCAAATTTGAGGTATGCACCAACTTGTACAGTGTATAATGTTTGGTTTTTTGCTCTGTTTTTTGGTGTTTTGTCGGTTTGTGGTTTGCCTTGGTGTGTGGTAGCCATTTTTTCAGCTTCTCAGATGGTTTTTGGTGGCTTTGGCTCATGACTCCATTTTCCCAATGGATTATTTTGGCACTTGGTCTACTTTTGTTCTTATGGTACTCACTGGGAGTGCCCATCCCCGAGCAGAGCCGATGTTGGTGTCCATTTTGATCCTCTACCATTTTGACCTAATTTTTCCTTTGGTTTGCATGCTCTGAAATGTTTTTCTCCCAAAATTGGTGGTCTGTAACTTTTCCATCCAGATTGAATGCCTTGAAATGCTCACAAACTTATTATTTTTCCCCAACTTGAAAGAAAAATACATGCATGCCTGTTTTGTGCCCTAATTTTTCCAAATCAACACCTCTGTCATTTTTTCCACTTTTCTCGGCCTTTGGAGCTCATGATTGTTTGTTTTATGCATATTTTCCCTCAAAAATCCCTTTCCATGGTTGTAAATTGCATAAAATCACTTCCCATTTGTTTTTTGACTAAAAAATCCTTCACCCACGAAGAAAAAATTGAATTCGGGCATCTCTGGAAAATTTTGTGTTTTTGACGGTCATACGGGCATACTTTTCCCATCAAATTCTATCTCAAACGTCGTCTCCTACGTGGTCATTTTTGGTTGGATAAGGTTTGGCGGGTCTATTTGAAAAACTTAACGTTTTTTGTGTTTTGGCAAAAAATCAAAATTTCCCCCGCAACTCCGCAGGTCCCAGAGGAGGACACGTGTCATGTTCTCATTCAAAGGTGGGATGGAAGGCTGGCGGGGGACTTAGAAAAATATTTTCCTTTTTGGTGAAAAGGGAAAAAGGTTGAGGAAAGGGCCATGGGTCCACAATGAAGCAAAGGGAGACACGCAAAGCAGGCACAAAAGGGAGCGCAGGGTCCGCTGTGAGGTAAAAGTGAAATTTTTCCCTTTTTGCAAAATGAGTCGAGTGAGAAAATGAGCCCACAAATCCTCAACGATAGAGAAGGTGACATGTGTTAAGGACAGAGGCAGAGGTGTGGGCCCATGGAGATTTTTGGAAAATTCCCTTTTTTCCAAAAAAGATGAAAATGTGCAGAATTGAGCCGCGACTTTAATGGGACCCACAATGTGCCACGTGTCAGCACAAAATCTCAAGGGTGGAAGGGCGGAGAAAATTGTCAAAATTTTAAATTTTTCCAAAAATGTTAAAAAGTCAAAAAGTGATCCCAAATCCATTCCCAATTGCATTATTACACGTGGAGGGCTCAAATTAAAGGGGTAAAGGCAGATCAATGGTAACTATGCATTTTTTAGTTTGCCGCCATTTTTGCTCCAGGAAGCTTGGAGATGTAAATTTTGCATCATTTTTTATCAAATCTTTGGCAAATTCATGTCATTTTGGCCTTCAAGGAACAATGAGATCAATTTGAAAATTCAATTTGTAGATTTGAGGCATTTTTCAAATGAATTTTTACTCTGTTTGTGAAAAACGTGAAAGATCAAATCAAGAAGTTGCAGAGTTAATTTTGGATGGATAAGGATGAAATGATGAAATGAAAGGGGCCTGCATGCTTTGAAGATGAAAAACGTGCCCCCACAATGGATAATGATGAAATTTTTGTGATGATTCACCTTTTGAAAGAACAACTGGCAACTTTTGGCGAGTCTGTTAGATGTCATTTTCCAAAAATATTGCAAAGCAGAGGTGCTCAATATTCCACTTTTGGAGGGAAGATTTGAGAGGAAAAGGATCAGTTGTAATGAAAATTTATATATTGCATGAATTTGTCATGCAAATGGTCGAGAAACTTAGAATTTCATGGGAAAATCTAGGAAGAAGCCCATTCTTTGAGAAACCGCCTAAGAACCATTTCTAATTCCTTTTTGCATCAGATTTGTATCATGTTGAGTTGGTTTCAATTGTAAATCCATCAACAAGCTTTGAGATTGTTCTTATAACATTCCCCTACTAATAAATTTGGTCATTCTAGATTATTTTGTGTTGTCTCTTGGCAAAATTTACATACACTTATATCTCATAATGTTTTCAATTTGTGTTTCTTGCTCCTGTTGCAGTCTTGTATTTAAAATCTCTATTTATCATACATGGTCTCATTTATTTTTGATAGTTTAGTGGCATTTGCAATCTCACATTCAAAAGAGCTTTCATCTGATAAGGAGATAAACAGATTTAAAAGCACTTTACCTTCCTTGAATTCAGAGATTATTTGTAAACCTTTGGGTGCACCTTAGGTCATGATAAAATAGAGATTTCTAGATACTTTTTGGCTCATCTACTTCAAGATTTTTTGGTAAGTTGTCAAATATTATGTGGAAGAGAGTAGATCTGGGCCTCCATTTGGTGCACATATCCTAGTTGAAGGAGTACCTTAATCCCTTTGAAGAATTTTGTTGTTTAGGTCTTGCAAGTTTTTTGTAAAGGTCCTCAATGAATTTGGCAAATTTTAGTTAGTCTTATCTAAAATCTCCCACCAAAATTCATTCAAACAAACTAATCCTACCCATACTACCCCTGCATTGCATTGTGTGTCAACAAAAGAAGACAATCCATTTACAAAAATGTGCAAAGAAAAGCGAGGATCCTACTGATGTCTTCATAGAACCCTTGTCTTGCATTGAAATTATCTCCATAATCTGGAAGTGAAAACTTGTGAAAGTCAGATTTGGAGTGTTGATCATATTTTCCCAAGGCCTCTTCATACTATTTACACAAATTGAGGGATATTTTCATCTCCTTCACCATTTGAGGGTTACAAAATAGGTCCTCTTACCTTGGTTGAAAGGCGCAACCTAAAACAATTAGGACAAGGTCAAGTCCTATTTAAGTGTTGTCCATCTCTCCACAAATCTGAGCGCCAGTTAGATCACATCCCTGGCTACAAAACAACATACATCATGATCTATCTACCTTCAAGCTTCATGCAATATCTTTGATGCTTCTCATGTTGAAAAGGAGAATAGATTTGGGTACCAACAAGTAGAAAATACAATCATCATTGGAAGAAAATCCCTTACCTCATATACAATCATGATAATCAAACCTCATCATCACTATCACTCTCGGGTATTATGAGAGCCCTAGAACTAGATGTCTCACCACTAACTCTACGCCATTGTTCGCAGCCTTGATATCGCTCCACTTGCCTATGCAATAAGGTGTTCTTCGTAGACTGCTCCGTAAACTAATGATGTAACTCCACAAACTATAAAAATACATCTTGCACCAAAGGGACAACCACCCACCACCTCTTGGACTCATCAAGTCTCCTCTCCTACCTCGTCCCTTTCACCTAGCAACAAATTCAAAAAATTTAAATTTGCACAAATTCACTAAAAACGACTACTACACCCTACATTTAAAAAAAAAACAATACACTTACCAACTCCATAGTTGTGTTTGATGCTACGTTAGTTGCCACCCTCTCAAACCGACTAGGACTCATTGCTCTTACTTGCGAAATTTTTCACCTTCTCATAACTTAAATCTCATTCACGTAAATAAAAATGAGGTGACTAAACACTTTTTCACCTTACTATTTATATTTACCATTTTATCACTCACTTTACTATAGACATTATTTCATTTTTATCACCACTAGTAATACATATGACACAATTTTTGCCATATCTCAAGCGTTTCTACTTGGTTTGCACCTGTTTTTGTTACAAATATATTGTGACATTATTAATAAATTGTAATATTATTAATAATGAGTTTATAGAACTCATATTAATAATATAGTTGTAATAGTTAGTATTAGTATTTGGGTGAGTTGTGAGAACAACTCACATAGCTATTTTGGTGTGTGTGATAATAAAGGGATGAGAGAGATATCCTAGGGATAAATCTAATAGATTCATGGAGAGATATTGTAGGGTTTGAAGATGAGTGTTGACTCCACCTTTATAGGAGATCAAACAATATAAAATGTATACTACTTGTATGTAGATATATATCGAATGAATTCAATATCTAAATTATAATATTCGGTGTTTTATTATTGTGTAGTTTTTATCAGTGGTATCAGAGAAATCTCTGATCTTAGGTTGTGATGGGAGAATGAATTCATGTGTTATACTCCAACTGTGAATCTGTAGCAGCTCCTGAGCATTGTATTGGTGCAAAGGAGCTAATAATCTACTCACGTCAAGTTCAAACTATGAACTGGATGCCAAAGTATTGAAGTAGCAGATAAAAATCTTGAATACTGACAAGATAGAATTCACATGGACATATCTATAGAAGCAAATCAATCTAGAAATTCTGGAATTGTTGAGACTCTGTCGTTGATGTGGAGTAGATACATAGCTTTACAACTTCCAGTAGCTTGTCACTCTATGTGTAGACACATATTTCTTGAAATAACGTGCTTCCTGATTTCACAGTCCAAATTTCAGTGTGATACTCAACATTCAAGTTGAGCCTTTATGGAAATCCACATACCTTTATGTCTTTACATTTTTTTATATCTGTATTGGCATTTCATGGTTAATCCTCTACATGGCACCAACTGGAGTTACGATGTTTTTTCCACCGTCTTTATTTCCAGTGTCCTCGCTACAACCATAGATAATGCTATATGATGCACAAGTAACATATCAGTTAAAGATAAAGGTGTAGAGACTGATATGAAATTCCTGGTCATTCATGGAATTCAACGTCCCTAGGATCTAATTGGGTAATGTAACAACTATTTGGAGATCCTTATATTTTGTAGGAAAGATCGTACTTTGTTTCATCCAATCATGGAAATCATGAGTTACAAATCTTCTTATTCTTTTTTTCCATTTTTGGATTCAGTGGAAAAAAAAACACAAGCAAAAAAATCCATTTTTGGAAAGGGGTCCAGAAAGATGTTGGATTTAAAATTTGTAGTTGCCATAAATTTATCTAGTGACTCGATTGAGATGATGTTATTTTTAAATGTGTTTTTTTAAATCTCTTTACATTAATCATATCTACGCATAGTTTTTCTTTGTTTGTTCTTTCTCAAAAAAATCATGGTCATTTTTTAGTCATTAAAAATGTAAAAAAATTGCCTCACGGACGTATTTTTGGTTGAAACTAACGTCCAATTATTTAAATCGACATGGACAAGTTGAATCGAATTGAAAAATTCAAAGGAAAATATTTCCATACATGGCAGGTTAGAACTCAATTGTTTTTGATTAACAAATATCTATGGGAGATTGTGGAAGGAAAAATCAATAAACCACACGACGTAGATGAAGCAACAAAATGGGAAAGCAAGGATCAAAAAACAACAACAATTATTGGCCTAGGTTTATCTAGATGCCTACCTACATCACATAAATCTAAAAAGACATCACATTTGATTTGGATGACATTGAGAAAACTATTTGGGTCACAAGCAGAGAGCGCAATAGTGACACTCAAGAAAAAGTTTTTCGGACTCAAAATGGAGGAAGGAGAAAGTATGGTGGAACATATCAGTAAGTTTTGTTCTATTTCAAATCAATTAGCTGGAATCAAATTTGATGTGCTTGATGATGATGAAAAAGTAGTATTACTTAATAGCATGCCTCCTAGCTATTCTAATATGGTCTTCACTTTGAGAAAAATAAATCCAAGTCTAGAGGATTTAATTTCTTCTCTGATAGAAGAAGAAAATAGAACCAAGAAGATTGATCTAGAAGAAACTACAATGTATGGTAGAAACAAATCATATGTTAAAGGAAGATTCAAGCCTTATTTTAAACAAAAATCAACCTCCCAGGTCCATGAAAATTTATTTGTCACTATTGTAATGCTCCTGGACATGGTATTATGTATTGTAAGAAAAGAGCACAAGATTTACTTGATGGTAAATTGAAGGATAAAGCCTTCATTTCTAAAAACAAAGACGAAGAAATTGATTGGGATATGAAGTCTACCCACTCTTCTCGAGTATGGAGGCAATGGAGATTGGAGGTCAATCAGTGACCTCTCGTCAATCACCAACAACGGGGCCACATGAAGGCTCATGGTGGTGGTAGTATGTGTGTATGTGTGTTTTTTTATTTCAAATTTACAAAGATGATTTCAGATTTTCTACTTGAATAAGTGAAATGTTCATATTGAGGGGGGAAATGGAACATGGTATCAATGTTTAACTTTCCCTCTATTCAGTTTGTAATCGATGGCATGGTTCCTACATGATTACCTCAAGGAAAGACATAGTGGACAGATAAAAGCACAAAGGAAAAGCAGCAACATGATATTTGGGTTGTTAGTTGTCATGTAAAACCATCCTTTGTTTTAGGTTATTTGTTTTCCTGTAAAACCATCCTTTGTTTTAGGTTTTTAGTTGTACTATAAAACCATCCTTTATTTCAAGTTTTTGGTTGACCTACAAAACCATCCAGATCATGAGCACGCATGGGCGACAAGATGTAGAAGGAAGTGTGATTGTTGTTTCTATAATGTCAACATTAGGGGAGTGTATATTGGGAATTAATAATGTTAACAATAGGGGAGTGAATGTTACAAATATATTGTGACATTATTAATAAATTGTAATATTATTAATAATGAGTTTATATAACTCATATTAATAATATAGTTGTAATAGTTAGTATTAGTATTTGGGTGAGTTGTGAGAACAACTCACGTAGCTATTTTGGTGTGTGAGATAATAAAGGGATGAGAGAGATATCCTAGGGATAAATCTGAGAGATTCATGGAGAGAGATTGTAGGGTTTGAAGATGAGTGTTGACTCCACCTTTGTAGGAGATCAAACACTATAAATTGTATGCTCCATCTATGTAAAGATATCCTAATGAATTCAATTTCTAAATTATAATATTCGGTGTTTTATTATTGTGTAGTTTTATCAATTTGCGGCATTATTTTTAGGATTCCACCTACCACCATATTGAACACATTACATGTGCATTATTTCCCCTTTAATTTTTCTTCCAACTAATTCATACACTTGTTTATCATTTCCATCACTTTTGTCTATAGTTTTCATATACTTTCAGCTTAGCGTTCATTATTTTCATCACTTCCCCTTTCATCAAAAGGAGGCATATCAATGCGATCATCCTATAATTTCCCTTGTATCATCATGTATTTAAAACACTACCATTGTGACAATTCCAAATATTTACTAACACATTATGCAACATTTCACCATCAATTCCCCTAATGACCTAATCTAGGGGAAACAAATATATGAATTTTTCTATATAGCATTCCATCAATTCCCCCTAATGACCTAATTTAGGGGCAACAAGTGATTAAAAATCATTCCATGTGATCATTCACTGATTTTCTATCAACTCCCCTAATGACCTAAACTGGGGGCAACTAGTGTAAAATATCTCTATGAGTAATAAATCGAATCAATCAAGAAATCAATCCATTCACATTCCTAACAATTGAAATCATATCACCACTACAAATTTAACATAATTGGCCTCCCAGATGACCTAACTTGGGAGTTATGTGCGCCTCCTAGATGACCTAACTTAGGATATTACATTCATTACTTTCTCAGATGACTTAACTTGGGAAGCTATGCATACATTTCATGTTTGCTTCCAGATGACCTAACTTGGAAGCCTTATCATATTGCATGTTCACTTCCAGATGACCTAACTTGGAAGCTATTACATTGTGGTGACACCCATGGAGTGGGGAAATATTTCCTTTCCTATACCACTCCTATATGGGTCAACTATTTGATCGAAATTATTTGGATCCAAAACCACAAAATTTGATCTGAGTTCATCTGCAGCGGCTAAAGATCTTAAGGATGTAGTTAGAGATTGGATAATAAAACACTTTTCTCCCTACACTCTTCCTCTAGCGGCAGGATGCCCAAATCCTTTGGTCGATTATTTGTATACATGCATTCAGGTTGGGAACTAATCACTCCCTACCCCATCTCATCATCATCATACAACATTTGAAATCATAAATCATCTCACATTTCTATCATCACTCATATTTAGTGCACTTCATTACCATGGTATGTTTTTCATTGCATGGATCAACATGTTGATTCATGGTTTAGTACACTATATGGTTCTTTCAACACACTTCTACTACACATTTGTGTGTTTTACTATAGCATGGGCTTCTCTAAATTCTCTCAAGTATGCATCTCTATCTACTTTATGTTACCAAGCTTTCCACTCACCAACATAAAGTGGGGAAAATTTAGTCACAAAATCATGTACTTACTATTACATTTTTACCGCCAAGTATGTTATTTTATATATGAATCTCATAAGAAAAGTATTCACTAATGGATCATCCCTTAGTCCTGTCGTCATTTGGTTGGTCATTTGTAACTTTTATCACATAGTCATCGCTTATTTTCATTATTCGGTCATCTCTTAGAGGGTCTTAGTTGTCGTTATTTGATCATTTGTCTTCTCTAGTCTTTGGCTAGGCAACTTGGAAAGGTGTTGGGGCACCCGTCGATGCCTCGATCCACTTTTTAGGCACCCTGGTCTTGGTTGCATTTTATTCTCATTTAGAATTTTGAGGTTGGTCTTTATGATTTGTTGTTTCATTCCCCTAGGTGCTAGTTGGCATTTTCGGGCCATTAGTGTCGAAATTTGAACAAGAGATCCCTATATAAACATATCATACTCACTATCTTATGGGTGGAATATCTACTATCAAGAGCTAGCTATCTACTAAGGAAAAGGACTAAATTTGGGCATCATTTACATCTACATCACACAATCATAGGGGGAAATGGTTTCCTTCATTCTATTCCATCCGCCATTTGCATGTTACATCTAGTTATTGCCTCATACTTCTACATAATTGATGCTAGGGCACCCTAGGCACACAATTGCACACACAAGCTCAAAGAACTACATTAGATCTAGAATTTAGTGTAGTGCTTGGTTGTAATTCCACCATTGTGGAAGCTAAGGTCAGCCCGACCCCTTCATATGCATCTTTCTTGTTATGGATTTGATGTTTTTGTATGGGGTTTTGTAGGTAGATCTTCGACACTAATTTACAACGACATGAGAAAATCCACTGCAATAACCACATGACAAAGATGAAGACACTATGAATACCTAGTGACATTGTCAGTTTTAGATTGTGAGATTGTTTGCAATCCAAAGCACCCAGAATACATACCAAGGTGCTCGTAGGTGCCCCATTCCTCTCCTAGGAGCCCCAGTCCGGTCAAGTCTTCAATTTTACAATTCCCTAGGTAACTCCTTCACACTCGCCCTCTCCACACATTAACCTATTCAAATATAGCACATGTTGAGGTAATTCATCTTCAGGTTAGTATTTCATCCCTTCCATTTTCATTATTTCATTTCATTTAAATATCAATTAAAAGTATTTAGCATTTATATTTCAGTTTATACCATGTATTCCTTGTTTCTATTTAGATTAACTTAGAATATAGAATCCATATTTTAGATAATCAATGTACCCCACATCATTTTCCCATATGACATATACACATCTCTTGAATGAGTCCAACATGGATCTTGATGTTCAGGGCCTGAGTCAACTTGGCTCACTTGGATTCTTATTTTCTAGTGTTGAGGTCGTGGGTCAGCCACAAATAGTTTTTCGTGGTATTCCCATAGATTTGGAGACACATTCCATGAAGGTATATATGTAGAGATATATCTATTTTTATTATGTTTTAGATTTAATATTTAATCTAAATTGAAATTTGTGAAATTAATGAACTTTATTCAAAAACTTGTTTATCAACTTCTTACATTTAATTTATTGTGTTCCACAGGGTATCTACGAGATAGATATTTACACATAGTGTAGATACTCCCAACATCGACCCGTAGATAGATATTGAGGTAATCAATTACATCTCATTATATGATTTATTCAATTAATCAAGAAATTGTTGTAGAATTTCACTTATAAATTTTAATATGGTATGTTATATATAGTTTTTGATGTGTATATTTATTTTTATAAATGCAGGATGTAACAAAGCCTAGTGAGGGATCTGGTACTCACCCTACTAGATGACAGACTATCTAGTTGATACATTGTACTTGTTTTCATCATGTACATGTATATAGTGTTTACACGAGATTTTGATATATGACTTAGACATGTATATACATGACTTAGACATGATTTTGATATTTTGATATATGACTTAGAGTTTTTGATATATGACTTAGACATGATTTTGATATTTTTATATATGACTTAGACATGATTTTGATATTTTGATATATGACTTAGACACAATTTTGATATTTCGATATATGACTTAGACATGATTTTGAGATTTTGATATATGACTTAGATATTTTGATATATTTCACTTTTAATAATATTACGTGTTACAAACTTACATTGATATGGAATTAACTATTTATCTAGTATCAGGTGCAATATGTCATACAACCAATCATAACATTTATCAAACCAAAGTAATGTCTTCCTATGTAGTTTCATTATTACCCAAGGTCGATTACTTGTATAATGAAATTTATTGCCTCTACATAGGAATCTCACTTAAATTAAGCTATTAAATATATCATGTGTACTATATTTATCACTTCACTTTTATCGTTAACTTGCTTTAAAGACATTTGTAAGCTCATGTGATTTCTCTACAAGATGAAAAATATATTTTCCTAGTGTAATTTATTGAGTATAGAGGGAGTGAAATATATCACACACAGAGTATAACAATGTTTCTTTAAGGGTGTATAATACCTTGACAAAAATGTATTTTATGTTCAAATCATATGTTTGATATGTTAATTGTTACATACAAGGCTTAACTCGTAAAATGTATTCACTTTTAAATTTAGATTGTTCTTGATGTAATGTTGGTATGCGCTCGTATGTGATTCTTGTACACTTATTTTTAATATATTGAATTGGAAATTATTATTATAGATCTAGCAATGTACTCAAATTTACACTAGGGAGATGATAAAACCAATCTATATCCTTTCCTATTAATATACTCTTGGAAAAGGTATTTAGAAATAAATTGCACTATTATATTGTTCCATTTAAAATTAAAAAAAATATTAAGATGTAAAAGTGGACCACCACTTATGTCAAATAATTATAATGTAGGCATGGTGAAACCTCTAGGAAATTATGTATGAAGAATATTATGCACAATTGGATTCCCATAAATGGCATTGGATTTGATTCATGCACGGTAATATTTACTATTGAGTGCTAATGTGTGTACTTTGTGTTGCAAAGCACCAACAACATACATGTGGTCTATGACCTCTTGTGTAGGTATAGTAGGATTATTGAGAGGTTCATTTAGAGGTTGAATTATAATATTAATTATTTATATTAGAACATTGTGAGGGGATAATATTGTAAGGAATTTATATTGATTTAATGTGGATGGAATTTTATTACTAATAGAAATAAGAAGGAATCCATAAAGATTAAGCATAATACTATGAGATTCAACACCTAATGGACTATCATTACATGTATATTCTAGAAATATATTTTCAAAAGTGTCATAGAAATAAAAATAAGGGTTGGAAGAATTATATAAAGCATTGGCATTATTTCCCAAATCGAGAGAAGAAAGAGGAGCATCACAAGTATTTGTATCATTTCTTATTTCAAGAGAAAAGAGATAAATATCACACACATTTTTATCCTTTTCCATTTCATGAGAGAGAGAGAGAGAGAGAGAGAGAGGTATATTGCAATTAGTTGTAACTTTTTATATTTCAAGAGAAGAAGATAGAGAGATATTACATTCATTTGTAACCTTTAATATTTCAAGAGAGGATAGATATATATCACAATTATTTATATCATGTTTCATTTCTAAAGGTGAGAGATAAATTTCAAGAGATGAGATATATATCACAATTATTTGTATCATATTTCATTTCTAATGGTGAGAGAGAAATTTCACAAGCACTTGTTATTTCAATATATGGAAGAGGAATATCACAATCATTTTTAACCTTTTCTATTTCAAGATAAGAGAGAGGAATATTACAAAAATTGTAATTTTTGAACAAGATGTGCCACTTTCATTTAATCTCATTATAGAATTGAGAGAAGGAATAAAAATACACGCTTCATTTCCTCTTATCACTATAATTATCACTATAGTCACCATAATTATAATCATTTTCACCACAATAGCCCTCACATATATCATTGTCACGAGTTATGAAAATATGATCCTTAACAATTTGATAACCATAACTAAATATCACATCATGGGTGGAGTAAGGGATAAATACCTCCTCTTCACTAATGTAATCATCAAATGAAGTAAAATTTGGAGTAAGCATGTCAAACTAGTACATAAAATAAAATAATGTAATCATCAAATGAAGTAAAATTTGGCACATGTATGTCATAACTAATAAGGAAATGCAAGGTAAGAAATAACATATTTGTATCACCAATGGATGAGTGTTAAATATATAAAACCCACCAATTACAAAAGCCATTTAAGGGTAGGGTCTAATACCCATAATGCAATTAGGAATATAAGGACAAGATAAACCTTCTACTATCAATATGCAATACAAATACTAAAAACAAGTTAAAATGTACATAATTTTAAAAACATAGCTCATGTGATACCAGTTAAATGCCATACATGTATTACAATCACCCCTACTAATAATCATAACCCCATATTATAAGCTTAAATTCATAGCAAGAAATTTTAATCCATAACATATATAGGAGGAGGATATAAGTTTTAATTCATAGCAAGAAATTTGTCAAATATATATGCCAAAGTGACAAATAAAATAGAGAAAAGATTCCATTTAGAAGACATCAATATATAATATTATAGGTCCTTCTATATAATACCAAGTGGCTTAGCTCGTTGTTCAATGACCTGTAAAAGTTTTTCATGATCTTCTACATCTAGTCTCCATTTTTACGTGGACCACATGAATTCTTCACCTGATGCAATTGTAACACAAAGAGCAATTATGTGATGGATGTAATGATACACCTTTTGCCTAGTTCATAATCACAAGTGAATCCCACTTTGTAGGTATTTCAGTTGTTTTAAATATTTTCCCTACACTAAAATTGAGCCAAGATAAAATGTTGTCTCCTCACTTGTTATTTCACATGTTAGGTTTTTATCTTTTTTTGTGCAACGCGACAAGTATTACTCCACTTTCTCGATATTGTCTTCTTCTGAAATTATTGTAAATACATCACCCACAATAAAATCATTGTACAAACAAGTTTTTGTGTTAGAATTAAATACAAAGAAATATTCGATGATTTGTATACTATAAATTATACATATTAATTCAATGATCAAATATAATCCTTTTAAACAAAAAATACCTTGTTTAACAAGTCCATATATGTGGTCATAATCAGGTGAAATCAAGGGCACATCTTCAAAACTATCATCATGACATGATCCATATACGTCATCCACAACTAAAGGAACTTGCTTCCACTCACCTACATACCCATGTTTTTTACTATTACACTTTGAATATGATTTTTTCATGCATTCATAACAAAAACAAGAATAATCTCTTGTATAGATTGTCTAATTATTACTATCCATAGTCATCACAAAGTGCAAATACCTAGAATTAGTAATCCTTTCACATATTTGATTTTTCCTTCGATCAATACCTAATTAATCATGTACAAAATCAATAAAGTTTAACAAACATCAAAATTAAGAAAAAAAAATTTGTACATGTACGTAAACTTTTATGTGTAACTTGTAATCAATTTCAAATCAAGATACATATGTTTTAAATGCTTGCACCTGTCATCTCCCAAAAACTTTGTGTGGGGTTGAAGCCTACGAGGTTGAAGCCTATGAGGTTGAAGCATGTGAGGTTAAAGCCTATGAGGTTGAAGCATGTGAGGTTGAAGCTTGAACTATAAAATGTTTCTAACACCATTCAATAACTGTGTGGGCATCAATCAATTGATCTCCCTAATAATCAAAGATTTGTTTCTTTATAGCATGTTTGATGCATGAACACATACCATTGTGTTCTCCCTTCCCATGACCACTCTCAAAAAACAACATAAATGAGGTATTTTTTAATGACGATGATAGAGACTGAGTACAAATAAAGGGTGAGAGGATTTGAATTGTGATGTGCAACCATCCAACCAAACAAAATGTTGCTCTGTTTTTACTCCTCATTGATGAATATATCGAAAAAACAAATCAAAACAATGTTGTACAAAGTGGGTTTCATGTTCCTTATCATAACTTATATAGAAGTGATACTCCTTCTTAATCACTCACTTCACATCTATACTTTTCAACTACCTAAATCCAATTGGTCATGCCTATAAAATAAATGAACTATTATGGTAACCTGATCGACATGATAATATTGTGTTTGAATCTCTTTTTGATGAGCAAATGAGTAATTCTTAGCAAAATCAACCATGGACAATATGGAACCGATAGGGAATGTGTTTTTATTGGTCTTGAATTGTATATCCTGCCACTTTGTATAGTGAGAATGTTTGATGTATGGACTGATCAAACTTCGGAAACTTTGCATGAATGCAACAATGTGGAATTCCTATTCTACCAAGTCTAACTCTGGTTGCATTCTTTCCAATTTTTGTTGAATATTTTATGTATTTGAACCTACAAAATCAATACATAATGGACAACTTGTTATATTCATTTGTAATAAACACAAAAATCAAAATAAAATATGTACATGAAAATTTAAAATTAATTATATTTTCTTTATTTAATAATCACCTCTTGCAATACACCCTTTTAACTATGTACAAGTCTTTATTTATTTCTAGAAATAATTTCAAGTCCCTACACTTGTCATAAACACCTTTAATGCAAGCCACACGATCTTCCACATGATCATTGGATATTGTGCAAATAATAAAAGCTATGAATTCACTCACATGTGTAGGGGGCATTTTCTAGACCATTTGATGCTTCACGTAACTTTTTATACACTTGAAAAACATATATTTTGAAATACATAAAATAAATCACATCTCATTAAACAAAATTTAATCAAATTTTATGGAAAGTATGAAGGTTTTTCTCGTATAAATTTTACCATCATAAATCAAAAGCCTAGAGATCAAAACCAATAGGAAATGGATAGAAGGCCACTTTAGGTGCAAGTAAGTTGTGTAATAACAGACTAAATTCCATGACATGAGAAGAATTAAAGGTACCTAGTGATAGTTGTAAAATTTGGGCTTCTAAATTATGAAAAAGGTACTCAAGAGCCTATGTATTATAAGAGGAATGTGAAACCACATGAGTATACACACGGTAGATGTAGGAATAGTAGTAGACATAGGAATATGTGTTGCAACACTTTGAGTTGGTATATTGGGTTCCCAAACGATATAGGCACAATGGATTTAGAAATCCTAGATGTAGGTAGAGTGGAAGATATAGGGTAAAACACCCTAAAAAGAGACTCCTCATTACATGGATGATAAAAGAAAGATTATATGTAAAGAGAACCTTTACAATGTGATCAATATAGTGGGGGTGGTCATGAATATGTATTTGAAGTTCAAATAAAATATTGACTTAATCGGGATCCACATAATTAGTTTCATCATAAAAAAATAATAGGATGGGGATCACCTTATGTTTCAAGGGGATCCAAAGGCACGTCATGGTCATCATTTTGGTAATAGAATGGATACCTTGCACATGAAGTTGGAAAGAAGCCATAGGATGTGTACACTTATGTGTAGTAGGAGAAAGCTCAATATCCTCAATGGGCATATGATTAAGTCAATTATTATACTAAAAGGGCATAGAAAAGTAAACATGAGGCTAACATGAAACCCTATGTAAACTAGGATTTTGAGAAAGGCATTAGATTAAATAAAGTGTTAGGTTCACTAAATGTTAAAACCCTAAATAAATCGACAATTTTTAACTATTAGATTAGTTCCTTATTTATTTAAAGGTGTAAGGGTTATATAGGTTGAATATTCTAAATTATTTAATAAACATTAATGTGCAAAATATAACTATTTTACATGATTCCTAATTAGTTAAGTGTGCGAAGTGTGAATGTATACCTAAGACAACCCCATATTGATGACCTTGTGTGTCTTGACAAAAAGATAGTGGGCTAACTATAGAGTAGATAATGTATCCGATGCAATATCGCTTTGATGTTGTGTTCTTCACATTCTTAGACTATCCCTTTTATTACTTTAAGACCTTTGATAATGTTTGGAGTGAATTTCTCTTGCTAAGACATGGATCTAGAACCTTTGAATGCTTGGAAATAGAGGAACCTAGAATCATGAACTGGTTTGAGTACTTCAAACTTGTGTGGTGGATGTTTTAACTAAAATACAACTACTTCTAGAAAATTGGGAGAGCCTCGAGTGCTTTAGTATTTATGTTTGCAATAGGATCTTATGAGAATGTCAGGTGAGTTATAAAGTGCAATTGACTTGTAATTATAGGCCTCTATAGGCTAAAAATCGTATTAGAGTTGGACTAGGAAGATAAAATGACACGCATAAGATATTCAAATTGTAAAAACAATCATTACATGGCAGGGTCTATAACCATACAAATTGGATAAAATTGTACTTCGTTATAGCCCTAAGATGTACAATTTTAGACATGTAACTAGTGATGTAAAAGTCGAGTTAGGGAATGATTCTTCTAGATGGATTATTGTTGTAGTTAATTAATATTTCCTAGATGAATGACAAAGTGGTGTATAAAAGTGAGAAAGCCAAGAGATGGAAAGAGGGATAATGATTGGGCTTAAAATGTGATTATTTCTCTTAGCATGGGAATAAATCCAAACTTTTCATTTCCAAAGGATAAGTTTCCAAATTTGAGGGTCTACATTTACTTGCCCTTTATGTGTGAAATTAAAAATTGCATAGTTAAACGAAAAACATACCTAAGTGTGCACACATAGTTTACCTTTACTCAATTTTTGTTGCCCTAAGTGGTGTTCTTGGCAAGTTCCATGATGAGACCTACAAAATGGAATTTATTCAATGTTCATATTAGAAATTTAATTGTAACTCAAATGTAAATAATGCTTGTAAATTTATAAAATTAAACTTGTATAGAGTAAAGTAAAGATATGTAAAACATGGAGGAAATACACTTATATGTTTTATGAAGGGATAATATTTCATTCTTGTTGTACTTTAGAGATTTTTGTTGAAGGATTGGGGGTAATCATTCTCCAATTGTGCCAAAGGATAATCTATATTATGAGATGGAATTGAGTACACATGACCCAACACCGAAGAGGAGTACTAAAGCACCCTGTTAAGATGGAAGAGTAGTATACAACGTATTTATCAAACCTAAAATATTCCCACAAAATAGAAAGAGAAAATGAAGGAAATTTTATGAAGAACTTAGACACTTTAATACCTTCTAACCCTATGGACCAAACTGCTATAGATGGAACTAGGACCAATTTTGTAAATATAGTGCAAGGTCAAAAGGAATGGATGACCCATGCCCCCATCATTTGTTTTACAACTAAGTATGACTATGTAAATGTTGTGTAATGTAAATTATAAGAAGGGTCATGCCCTTAAACCCTATATATTTCATTGTACCTTATTTGTGCAATGGAGAAGGAACGAAGTATGCATGCCCCCTATATTCTTCTTTGAATCATATCATATTTTTCTCGAGTCTCTACCAAAATTCTATAAATTCTTGTAAGAATCTAAAAGTGCTAATAATTTCTCCCTTTTTGGGAACATCTATGTCGAGTGCCTATACTATAGTATGGCCATGACCTAAATTATACAGCTTGAACTAACGTGAATTCTACCATTTTTCTATATTTATGATTTTTATGAGGATATGGACCCTCTATAATTTTGTATCTAAACCTTGTAATTTTTCTATATTAGTTGTATATGTAGGATCTATCTTGATGAATTCTCCTCTTTTCGTGTGTGTGTGATAAAGAATTTGATTGCTGCTGCGACTCGAAAAAAATGATGTGCGCCATGTCGATAAATATGATAATTTGCATAAGATCACATGGAAGGTTGTAGTGGTGGCCACATTTAGTATCTTGTTCCTAAAAAATAGGTTACGCATTGTGGAGAGCATAGTGCAAAAAGAAACATGCAACAAATAAGAGAAATAATAGTAATCATGAGTTAGATAATAAAACAAACACAAAGGAAAAATAATATCAATGAAGTGAACATAAGCAATATCCTATAAAAGAATCCCATCAAGGGATATGGTAGCAAACATGTAATGTCCATAATGTCATAAGACAATCGTATGGAAGGCACATGGATTACATACAAAAAAAGGAAGTGCACACATACAAGAGATACAAAGAGCCATAAACATGAGATACCCATGGTTTCACAAGATGAGCAAAGCATTCAAGCCACATACAATGATTAATCAAGTAAGGAAGCAATATAGCAAGCAAGTATAACAAATGGTAGGAAAAAAATATCATAGAACAAAAGGTTAGTGTTGCACAAGACACATGTGTTATCCATATTAGCGAAAAAGATAACATATATAATTTAAGTAATCGAGCATAATGAGGAGGTGAAATATAACTGAAATAAAATCATCTAGATATTATAAGAGATGTCCCTAAATGATGAGTGTCATTAGGAAGGGACTAGGCTAACACTTTTCATCATGTATCAATTTCTATATATCATGCATCAAGTTCAAAATAGCTCATGAATGCATGTGTGTAAAGATTATATATGAAATTATGTTATATGTCAAACCAATGTGACATACAACATATGTAAATTAAAGAGATGGTAAATATATTCATACATAGGTCCTAATTTTGTATTTTTACAAATATTTGAATGTTCTTGTACTAATTGATTATTTTTATGATTTTATCATTTTGAAAATAGATATATGCAAAGAAGGGAGTATCACAAGATATATGTAATGAGGGTTTCAAAAGGGGGTGGGGAAGACCCATAAATTAAAGGGGGCTCTAGCCTTAAATATGTCATAGTAGAAGAAGGAAGATCCCATATAACTTGTATAGAAGCCATAATATGAGCAATATGAGACCTAGTATGAGGCCTATGAGGATGATTGGATAACCCTATAGATATAATAGGCTTAATTGCACATAGAATAAGAATACATGTATTGACAATAGGATTATACAAACCATTGGTAACTGGAATGGAAAAAGAAAGAGCATAAGTTTCAATAGTATTAATAGTAGTGGAAGTAATTGTAACAAGTGCAAGAGTAATAAATAGTAACACATGAATCCATGGATACAAAACATGTGAAAAGACTCGGTGCCTTGAGGCTCACCTATATCAACCTCAAAAAGAGGAAGATACATGAGACTAACCGCAGAAAAAAGTTTCGATATATAATCATTATAATTATTAGAAACATATTATTTGTTGCTGATAATGTGTACCCAATAGCACTAAACCAAACAAGGATCATTGTCTTAAAGAACATGTTGAGTATGATGTCAATATGGGAACCTAGTTATTTACTTTCTTAATTGGTTGTATTTGTGTTTTATTTTAAAGATATTTTTGGTTAAGTGTAAAATTCTATTTTTTAGCCATCTTTCATTTTTAGACTAAAAGTTCTAGTTAGAGTATAGTTCACTAGATGTGTACTAAAATGAGGTCAAATCATTATCCATTCATCCTTAAGAATTTTTTTATTGTTAAAATGGAATTATGGGACCCGTTCCCATTACAAATAGTTGGGATTTTAAATCCCTAATGGTTACATTTCAAACTGTGCAATGTAAAAGTGCCTTGAAAAAATTATTTCCCATACTAGGATGGGAAATAGTCCTCAATATTACCCATTCGGCCCTTTTTACTTTTCTTTTTCCACTTTTTCCGCTATCTTGTCCTCTATGTTTGATTTTCAAGGCTCTTCCTTGCAAAATGTGGCAGCCACCAAATTTGGATCCGAAAACCCCATCCGCAAAAAGAACCTACACCACCCTTTTTAATAGATTGATATTTTTATTCAGAGGACATGAAGCTTGCAAATGACTAGGGTTTCTGCAAAATCTACACCGGAATGTCATGTTTTCATAATCTAAAGCCTAGGAATACGATAATTTCCAAATTTTAGATTGATTCGGTCTGGCAGTCCTTTACTCAAATCGATTTTGACACAAATGTAGGCATAGGTGCACAGTCCCAAGTGGGTTCTATCCATATCTTCTTTTATAAACTTTCCCAAGACATTTTCGATATCCTCCAAGGTGTACCAAAGATGCAGTGGAAGGTTAGGAAGTCTAACCCAAATAGGCGTTTTGGTGACCGAAAGAGTATTTGGATCGAAGTCAGGAAACCATGGAGTCAAAAATAAACCAGAATTGCCCCAAAACCACGGGCCTTCTGATAGGTATCATTGATAATCTTTTGATTCTTTAAAATTCACAACAAAAACCCTTAAATGCAGAGAAATTTCACACCGCCGCACAGCTTCTAAAAATCCAATTATATAGGGCAGAAGAGGAAGGCCATAAGCCATTGAATTGACTAATCATGACATCCTAAGAGAGATTCTGATAATAATCCTCCACCTCTGATGTTTTCAATGACAAGTGTAGGGGTTTCTTCGCAAGATCTACTAGGTACACTGGTCACATTGCATTGCCACCATTTTTACCTAGGGCATCCTTGAACAAAGACCCAGGAACCATGCCCCATTTTCCATAGGTGTCGCCTCATGTGCTTCGGTTCACTTCTCCTCCATCCTTACCCAATTCACACCTAATTTCTACCTTGCTTGATACCCCATGAAGAGGGGGTAATGGCTACCTTTGATCGCAGTTTGGCTCTCGAATGTCATTCGTTATCCCCGATCGCTCGCTCCCCAATTCATCCTCAAGAATTAGAACACTATATATATATATGACTTAATTTATTATCATTTTAGTCTATTTCTATTTGTAGAAGAGGTTAGGACACCTAATTTTTCTAGTTTGTAAAATAGAGTATGTATGTGTCACTTAAACTAGTAATGGCTTCTTACATGTTGACCATATATTATTAGTGGATGATACTTGTCATCTTGAGTATATTTTTAGTCGTATTTAGTTAACTTTAGTTCATTTAGGATTTTTAGTTCCTATTATTATTATTTTACTTGTCATGCAAATTAAGACAAGTCTTGTTGTAATGACTATATTAGCCTTATTTATTTATTGATTTTATAAGCAATAGTGGGGTGAATATTTCCAAGTGGAAACAATTTTTTCACTATTCTATTCTCTTATTTTATTATAGGTATTCACAAATTAATACCAATAAGCTTAATAATTTTATTCATAGGTATTCAATGCATATTTTTGTCATCAATCATACATACGAGTATAGTAGTTTAATAACTAGTTATTCTGGGAAATATTGGATGATCACTAGCTTCATTTAAAGGGTATTTCAGATATGATTTGCACTCATTACACATCAAAAACATTCATTTTTTATTTTATCCTCATTTCAGAAATTTTCGAAAGGGTTTTTAGCAATTATCAAAAGTCGTGATTCCTTTAGTGAATTTTGCTTCTATGAATATCCATATCTTCAAAGGAGATAAATTTGAGTATTGGAGAGATCACTTGAAGAGAATTATTGTTTGCAAGGGATTTTGGGAGAATATTATCTATGGATACTCTCCACCTACATATTTTAATACTTTGTCTCAATATGAGAATAGAGTAAAAAGGAAGAAGAAAAGGCAAATGTACACACTTTTTTATATCTCTAGAGTGCAAAAGATTGTAGTATATATCCAAGAATTATAAGTAAGAATTTATGTGAGGCATGGGATACCTTGGAAATTTTGTATCAATTATATACTAAGGTAAGATATGTAAAAATTCAAACCCTTAAAATGAATTTTGAGAATTTGAGAATGTCAGACAATGAGGGAGTTAGAGATTTTTGCATAAAGATAAATGATTTAGTTCATAAAATGAGGGTTTATGGAAAAACCATAGAAGATAAGTTTATAGCAAGGAAATTTTTGAGATATTTGACACAAATTTGTCTACATATTTTGATCACTCTTGATGATTTTAAGGACATGAACACTACAAGTTTTGATCAATTTGTTGGTTCTTTCTTGTCTCGCAAGAATAAAATGAGATTATATGGAGGAGATTCAAGTACAAACTTTAGAACATGCAATTTAACCAAGGAAATTAATTAAAAGATGAGATATCAATATATATTTATAATTAAATTCAAGATAAACCTTACTTTTCATTACTGCAAAAAAATAGGACACTTTGTAAAATATTGCAAGATACTGATAGCAAAGAATCAAGTTAATTTAGAGGGTGAGAAGAAGGATTTCCAAGCTGAAAAAAAAAAAAAGGAGAAAGAGCACTAGATGATTCACATTATCACATCTCATGATATTTGGGATTATAGGATGGAGATAGTTTTTGGTTTCTTTATTTAGGTTTCTTAAATCAAATGACAAGTCGAAAGATGGTTTCGTGAGTTAGATGATTTCTTCAAAATCTAAGTGCAATTAGGAGATGGAAATTCCATCCAAGTTGAAGAAAATAGTAGCATAAAACTTTCCACATGTCAAGGTATTATAAAATTATATCCTAATAGTTTGGAACACATATTTAAAGGATATTTTATAGAAAGCAAAGCATACAAGTTTTATAATCCTACTAGTAAATCCATAATTATTTATAGGGATTGTAATTTTTTTGAAAATGATATGTATGTTGATCATGAAAAAATTATATGATGGTAATAAGTGAAGGGGCCAACCTCTTTAATATTATTTTGAGGTCTTAAAAATTCCTACATATGTTTATAGTTCAATAGGAAACAATATTAGCTCTTCCCAAGAGACTAGTCATCCATCTACATCAACAACAAGTAAGCACGTGTTTTTTTAATCCACATCCAAAAATCAAATTTTGGATCAAAATTGTAAGAGGAGGATTACAGGGCTTCAAGATCAAGAAGGTATTTATTTTACTATGTTTATGATGATATATTATGTTTTTATTGTCATTTATGGTTAGTGAACCTAGAATTTATGCATAAGCTAGTCAAAGGAAAGCATGAGTTGATGCTCTAAAAATTGAGATGGAATCAATTAAGAGGAATGATATATTAGTATAGGATATTATGTATTCCATTTATTTATGTATGTGTATTATTCCTACACTTTTGAAGTTAGTTTTAGTAGGTTTTGGTGTAACATTTCATTACATTTGCTATCATAGTAACCACCTGTGTTCGAGTCCCGACATGGTTCACTATGCTGACATTCAGAGTGTTCTCTTGGGGCTCATATAGGGTTGGGCATGGTCCCGCTATACAGGAAAAAAATATAGCATGGGGTTTGGGCTATAAAGCATGGTGGGATGATATTGTCCTCGTGTTTGGATTTCACTAACGCCTTGAGGTTTTAGTGTAATGGTTTTTATATTTGGTATCGAGTAACCACCTGTGTTCAAGTCTCGACATGGGTGGCTATGCCAAAGATTGTAATGTTCACTCAAGGCTTGTATAGGGAAAGGTATAGTCCCACTATATAAGTGCAAATCTAGCTCGAGATCCAAAGCTACGAAGCATGGTGGGATGTTATGATCCTCATGTGCGGATTTAAATAATGCCTCAATTTTTTGGTGTGACGGTTCATTACATTTGGTGTCAAATAAACCACCCAAGTTCTAGTCCCAGTACGAGTGGCTATGTTGGCATTGCAGTGTTCACCCCGGCTAATATAAGGCAGGCATGGTCCTACAATATGGGTGCAAATATAGCCCGTGGTCCGGGCTACAAAGCATGGTGGGATGATATGATTCTCATGTGTGGATTCCACTAACGCCTTGAGGTTTTGGTGTAATGGTTCATTATAGTTACTATGTCATATATTGGTACACTGATACTGACACCCCATATCCTCTTATGGGTTGGGGCATGGATCCCCATCTCCTCTTATAGGTGGAGGAATTGTACCTCCTTTAGCTCCTTCTCTATTGCACCTTGTGGTGGGCCTCCTAGTATGAATGGTAATAATAATACCCATTGTGATCAATCCACCACCATGTATAGTTGTCAATGTATCAAGTGCCATCCTCTACTCCCACCACTATTAATGGGTCCACATTATCCATGAGTGGTACTTGTTAGATTATTCGTTGTCACCATATATATTTTCCCCCTTGTTTGCTACATGAAAATACCTCCACCATGAGTAGGGTGTAGTGGGAACATCTTGTATAACCTTGAACTATTGTGTGACATGATCATACCGAAAGTATCCCCTCTAGTTAGAGAATCGACCCTCTAGCCACATAGTGGCCCTAACTCACCATGATTTTGTGGTATCCTCGGACCTACCTATAAAATTTTTTAAGGCCTCCATACTATCCTGTAAAAGCATCAATCTATCCAAAATCACTTGATACTCCATTATATTAATCCCTCTCTTCCATAGAATAATCCATTTATCTTTAAATATATCTAGATGAGTCCAATCAACTCGTGACCTTTTTATTAGTTGGATAATTGTAATGTGCTCATAGGAACACATGCATAGAACTATGATGAACCTTAACACCTCCACGAATCTCTAGTAAAAATTATATAAATCTCTATACAAGTGTACCAACACATACCTTCCCTATGGATATATGGCAACCGACCCTTAATCGACATGATAGTCTCCACTTGGAGGTATTAAATAAACACCTCTCATTTGTTCACTATTATAAAAGATGTGAACAATATATAAAAAAACTTTTGCATTCAAAAATATCATTCCACACTATATCAGTTATTTGTATGGTCATCTCCAATCATTCTCATCAACATGGACGTAGCCAAAATCTACATACACTCCTCATATGTATTGGCACATCCATATATAAAACATGTACTCTATTTCCCACAATGAGAAGGATCAAAATACAATACACATAGTCCAACGTAACTTTTTTATCCTAGTCTATACTCTTAAGGAGAAGTCACTTTATGAAACATGAGACTCCTTCCATGATCTTTGTCCTCATGTTCTTGATTTGGAGAAAGAAATTTCTCCTCCACGAGTATATATACCCTCACACATTGATGTTTCCATTATTGCTAAAGAATTTGATACAATTGTTATGATTGAATCATCTCATAATTCTAGTTAAGTGAAGGTCTTACATCATTGTAATACTTTTCATCACATTAGTTTTAGATATAGTGCCTCTATAAGGCCTCCTATTGCTCCTAGAAGAAATTGTTTTGTGTCAATAAATCTCGTTATCAACCACATGATATCTTTCTTAGCATATTATTAAAATTCTTAATATATTTAGCATATAATACTCATAATCCTCTCTTTAGCTTGAGTGGAAAAATGAAAACCTTTTTATAATTATCATGACATCAATGGACATCAGTGACACCGATTATTATGCATTAGATTATAAGATCAAGAAACTTGAAGACAAAGGATTTATTTATTTTAACACACATTAGACTTCGCCTAATGAATCTTTATATCCTAATTTAAGGCATCACTTTATGGAGACCATGACCTCCCATGATACCCCTTATGGGGAGCCACTTGTTTCTTAGTCTTCTATGAGTAATGTTCCTGGAGAGAGGATCCTCTCCCATTCAATCATCTCAACTAACAAGTTTATTTTATAATATGACCCCACTACAATAAATAACACATATGCATTTGTATTACAAGGAAAATCTAATGTGTAATCAATCAATAATCGAAGAACATCTAACAATAAAAATTCATCCTTGGAGCTTAGAGTGACTAGACAATTCGTACATCACATATATTTTCTCAATCATATTAAGCTATTATTAGTGTCTACACATTTCTATTAAAAAATAAAACAAGACACAAGTTGATAGTAAAAATATCTCTCCCTCACACACACACACACAAATGGCATGCAACTCTATCGGGTACTCCCGATCCTACCATTTTCTTTAGAGTCAACATAGTGGGACAAAACTATTTGTGTTTCATCTATTAAATCAACAATCCATACAACATCTACAATGTTTTATCACTATGGAATTCGCATAAACATCTTTTTAATGTATTTTTTTACGATAACTAGTGCCTCTTAAGGATGGCTAGAATCACTCTCTCCTTCATATCTAAAGTCGATCCTGAGATTTCCTCTCTCGGTCCCCCTCTTTGGCTGATCTTGTAGCCTTTAGCCCATTATATCCCCTGTCTAACAACTACTCTACCACTAACTTAGCAGTCACACAAAATTTCCCACAACTCACCCAACAACCTTTCCTCATTGGCTCCTCCTTTTATAGTCATTTGTGCCATCTTTTCTAATTTCTCTCTCCTATGTGTTGGCTTCTACACTCCTCCCGCTTGACTTCAAGTTTTAAAATGGAATATTTAATTCCCTTTATCTACATGATCTACTCGGCTAATCCTATCAAACCACGTCACCGGTGGTTGGATTCTCCTTATCGCATGCTCCATTGTCTAGTCACTATCACCCATGTGCCATTTTATTTGTCCTTTATGCTAGTTATCCCCGTGTCTTATCATCTCAAACCTAATCCTCTATGCTTATGTTGCACATTCGATTTATGTTAGGGATACTTTCAAGATCCTCATGCACTTCTTTTATCTCCTTTGCACATGCCTTCCTCTCTCCTTGTACTCATTTCTTTCCTCATCTTTTCACGCCTTCTTTGTTGCTACATTGGGAAACTCTCTTTCGTGCTTCACTTTATTTTGTGCACTCTGCTTCATGGAATACTACTACACCACCTTATTCTTTTGGATTCCCCTTCCACCTATGCTTCCTCACATGCCTTCTCCTTCTTGTGCCTTCTTCTTCACATCTTCCTTCTAGTTGTGGGTTTCCTCTTCTATGTGTGCCCTTAATTTCTTCTATGAGCTCTTCTACTCTCCTCGTCCACATTGTTCTTTATGTGCCCCTTATTTCCTACCTTTCCTTTTATTTTTATTTCTTATACATTATGCTCCCATTCTCATGCATCACTCTTCACCTTATGTGCATTACTTATGTGTATGCCCCTCCACTTGTGGCTTCAAGCCACCCTTTCCTTCTCCTCCTTTCCTTATCGCTTTCCCTCGTGACCTTCCATTCTTCTTAGATAAGCTTTCCATCATGTCATGTAGTTTCCTCACACTCTCCTTTCTTTTATTCTTCCTACACACCTTTCGATCCTTGTGCACGCTTTCTTTCTATGCGAACCTTAGTCTCAGGATGCCCCGTATCAAATAGATGGGGTATTTTAAACTTGAGGTCCTCCTTAAACAGATTTGGTGAGTGATAGCATCACTCTTTAGACTATGTTAGTTGATAGTCCCGACTCCTTTAACCAATGATCATATCTCCTTTCCTTGCGCTTCTTTTGGCACCTTTTCCACTCCTTAGCCACTCATTGGTGACTCTTCCATGCTACCTCACATTCTCTAGAAATTTCCTTAATATTGTGAACTTTTTTTCTTTTTAGGAGGATCCTCCTTCATGATCCTTATCAAGTTCCAGTTCACTCTTCTCTTGCGTAAGTCTCTATTTTCAATGCCTTCTCTTTTTCTCTCTAAGGCCTCTCTATTGAGCCTTTTTTGTTGTGAGTTTGTGCTTGCCACTACCCTTCCTTTGTGTGAGTTTTTTCTCACCCTTTTCCTCTTCTACGATTAGCCATGACGCTATACTTTTCCTCTCTCTGTATTTTTCTTGTGTGCACTTCTTTCCTTATCTTATCCTCTTCTTCTCATTTGTCACCATTTCTCTATGAACTTTCTTTCCTTCTCCTCCCATGCACTCATTTTCTTGTTTGTTCTCCTTGATGAAACTCTCTTATGTCACCTCTGCTCCCTTTCATGAGACCTTCTTGAGGGGTTCTTCTCTTGTTTGCCTCTTGGGCTCTATTAGACCACTCTCTAAATGACTACCTCTATCCTCTTCTCCCTCTTGATGTGGAAATTTATCTTCACCACATTTTCTTGCACTTCTCATATTCAGATCTTTGGATCCTTTCTTCCGTAATCCACCTTGAGGTCTATGACAACCTCTTCCCCTCTTTGTGCACTCTTTTCCACATGCACACTAACAACCCTTCACCTTAGTTTCTTAGTGTTTGTTTCCTTTTGGGCAGCTCCTCCTAGGATAGACTATTCCCGGCCTCTCTCGATCCCAACTCCCTTCTCTATTTTCTTCGCAATTTCTTCAAACCGATGTCGCACTTCCTTTGGCTCATGTGCTCCTTTTCTTTTGTGTGCCTCTTTGCATGCTTTCTCTCGAGATCATCTTGATATCATTACTGTGTACACTATGTTTCAAGAATACTTTCACAATCACCCTAGATTACTCAACTTCTTCTACAATGGTTCTCTCATTACCACTTGTATCTTCACCTTTGTGCTCACAACTCCTTTACTCATATTTTCTCCCCTCATGCATCTTTATGCACCTTGTTCTTCTACTGGGTCCCCTCTTTTGTGCATCCTCTAGCACACCCCATATTCTCCTTCAAGATATCTTCTAATATATTTCTAGTGTATTATGTGCACCCATTTTCTTTTCACACACCCACTTCCTTCCATTCCACCTCCTTTACCATGCTATCCTTCCATGATTTGGCACATTCCTCTACATATACATGGTCATCAATGACCATCTCCTCCACCTCAAGAAATCCCTTGTCCAACACGATATTCTCACGTGTTGTCATCCATCCTCGGGTGATTTCTTCATCCACCCTTTTCTCAAATTGTGAGTCTTCTTTATGTGCCTCCTTGGTCACATCCTTATGTGGTACTCCCACATCTTAACTCTCTTCTCTTGGCAAGGTTCTCCCACGTTGGGTTCTCTCTTTCTATTGTACTCTAATTTCACAATCTTCGATGCACCTCCACGCATGCCTTTTTCTCTCGATGTTCCTCAGGCATCTCATGTGAATTCTCCTTTCTACATCTTTGACTCCTCTCTAATTCCTTCATCACCTTTCCATCTTGTGTCACAATACCCCTTCTTTTATAGTGGTCTTCTTCTCGCACACTCCAATTTGGTCCTCATGTTCCTAAGTCCTCAAGCTATTCCATCATTTCCTCAAGCTTCTTCACAATCGGGCACTTCCAACACGTCTCCTTTCTTCGTGTCATCTCACCATTCATTTTTCTATATCTTCACTTTGCATTCAAGATCCACTTCTTATAATGGGGAACATGATCTCTCCGTGATACGTGCCTCACGTTTAGTAATCTACTAGCTATTTCATTTCCCTTTCCTTCAGTAGGAAAGAACCATTCCCTAATACCACTTGGTAGCGGTGTACCTCTACCAGTACTCCTCGAGCTTGTCATATTATTCAAAGTCAGCACAAAAAGACAAAATTGTTTATATTTCATCTATTTAATTAATAAACCATACAATATCTACAATGTTTTCTTGTTATGGAGCTCTCATGCACTCTCTTTTATATGTAGATTTTTTTACAATAATTATCACCTCCTAAGGCTAGTCGACTCACTCTCTCCTTCATCTATAAGGCCAATCCCAACCTTTCCTCTCTCGGTCCCCTCTTTGGTTGATCTTGCGACCTTTGGCCTACTACAACCCTATCTAATGAATTATTCGCCACTAACTTAGAAGCCACCGGTGGTTCCCACAACTCAACCATTAACCTTCAACCACCTTTAATAACATTTCCTTATTTTCTCCTCCTCCTTTTATAGTCATGCATGTCAACTTCTCTTTCCCTCATGCTGACTTCTTAGCTCCTCTTTCTCGAATTCAAATTTAAAACTAGGTTTTTAATTCCCTTTTATCTATGTGATCTTCTCTCGACCAATCCTATCACACCACATTACTTGGTGGTTGAATTCTCCTTATCGATCACTCCATCATCTAGTTAGTGTCACCCACGTGACCATGCAAATACATTCTATTCATCCTTTCTACCAATTGGCATCACATCTTAACACATCTAGCCTCATCCTTCATGCTTCTATTACACCTTTACCTTATGTTTGGACTCCTTCCAAGATCCTCGTATGCTTCTTTCATCTCCTTTATGCATGTCATCCTCTCTCCCCAACACTCGCTTCTTTCCTCATCTTTTTACACCTTCCTTGGTTGTTATTCGAGAAATTCCTTTTATGCTTAAAATCCTATTCCTTCTCCTTCTTGTTCCTTCTTGTTCACCCGAGCCCTTTCTAGTTGTGGGATTCCTCTTCTATTCATGCCTTTAATTTCTTTTGCATGCTCTTACACTCTCCTCATGTGCATTATTATTCATGTGCCCCTTATTTCTGGTCCATTTGTTTTGGCTTTATTCCTTCTACGTTACACACCCATTCTTGTGTACTAATCTTCACATTAGGTGCATTCCTTCTACATATGCCTCTCCACTTGAGACTTCACCACCCTTTCCTTTACTTCCTTTCCTTGTCACTTTCTCCCATGACCTTCCATTCT
Source organism: Taxus wallichiana var. yunnanensis (assembly GCA_018340775.1). Taxonomy (NCBI): domain Eukaryota; kingdom Viridiplantae; phylum Streptophyta; class Pinopsida; order Cupressales; family Taxaceae; genus Taxus; species Taxus wallichiana. The sequence goes on along the minus strand of CM031240.1, from coordinate 746,232,893 downwards.
TCTTTTCACATCTTCTCATCATGTCGTGCATCTTCCTTGTTCTCTCCTTTCTTTTCTTCTTCCTACATGGATTTCAATCCTCACACGTGCTCTCTTTCTATGCAGGTTTACCTAAGTCCCAGGATTTCCCTACATCACACACACACACACACACACACACACACACACACACACACACACACACACACACACACACACACACACACACACACACACATTGCATCAAAAATCATGTAAAATGAGAGTTATGTCCCTTACAATCATATATACACCACTCCTCCTCACCAATAATTTAAATATCTACACTAGTTGGGAGGTTTAAGCCTCTTTAAGGTCCTATCTTCCTCGGGAGTGTAACCATAAACTATATTATCACACTTTATCCCATGGTACTCTTCCTATATTTTCATTAATCTACTCAATATATCTTATGCCAAATCCATTTTGGGAGGGGGAACATGTGCCTTATCTAGTTCTACCTTCTTCTCATCTCACCCACTAGCCAAAACTATGTAATTCATAACTGACACTATAATAAGATCGAGTAAATAGCCATACTTGCATGCAATGTCATCTACCTACTCTTAGAGTTCCATCATCACAACATATGTTAGGATGTTCCACATCAATATGTGGGTTGATACATTAACAATATTCGCCTAATAACATTGCTTGTAATCATATATTCAAATATCACCTATTAGACATCATTATTATCCTTAATCAATATAATTTTTAATTACTTTACAATAGAGCAATCACAATATATGTACATTGGGCCGCAACTACTATGCTATTTTTTCTACTAGTACACATGTACTTGACACCCCATTTCCTCCCATGGGTTGGGGCATGGATCCCCACCTCCTCTTGTAGGTGGAGGAATCAGTACCTCCTCCATCTCTTGCTTTACTTACACCCTATGTTGGGCTTCCAATAGTGACCAAAACAATAGTACCCATTGAGATCAATCCACCACCGCATAAATTTTTTAATACATCTAGTTTCATTATATATTCCCACCACTATAAGTGGGTCTACCTCATCTACAAGTGGTGGTGTTAGCTTTTCCCCTTGTGCATTATGTGAAAATACCTCCACCATAAGTAGAGTGTTATGGGAACATCCTCTGTAACCCCAAAATATCGGGTGACATGATCATACTCGAAAGTATCCCCTTTGGTTGGGGAACTCACCCTATAGCCACATAGTGGCCCTAACTCATTTTAACTCCATGGTATCCTCAAGCTTACCTATTAAATCCATGTAGGGTCTCCATATGATCCCTCCAAGCATCAATCTATCCAAAATCACTCGATACTTCATAAGCATTGAGCCTTAACCTCCATAGAATAATCCATTTAAATTTAAGATCTTTGGATGGGTCTAATCATCCTATGACCATTCTATAAATTTGATAACTATAATGTGCCTATAGGCCCACATGTACATAAGTGTGATGACCCCCTAACATCTTCTTGACTTTCTAGCACAAAAATATAAATCTTTATACAAGTGTCCCAATACATACCTTCCCCATGGATATATGACACCTAAACCTTAATTGACATGACAATCTCCACCCAAAGGTATTAAATAAACATGTTACCTCCATTTACTACTACAAAAGAGGAAAATGATACATATATAAACATACACATTTGTGAAATATCATCCCACATTATATCACTAATTTGTATGGTCATCTCCAACCATCCTCGTTAGCATGAACCTAGCCAAAATCTACATACAATCCTCATATGCAATGACACGTCTATATATAAAACATGTATTATATTTCCCACAATGAGAAAACTCAAAATACAATACACATACTCGACGTAATTTTCATCTCCACTATGAGGAACCAAAATGTACAAGTATATGTAATCTACTTCTCGACAAGTGTAGTGATTAAATACATGTTATGGGGCACATCCCCCAATCTTGTTACATGTCTTAGACTTACCCTTTCTAGAATGTCTCGTGACATGCCATGTAGGACAATGTCTAGTAAGGTCTCCATGTGGTGGCCTTAACAAAACTTTTAGCCATGTAAGTCTATCTATAGCCACAAATAATAAAATATGACACATATTAACACCAATTCCAACTGCAAGTTCATTAAAAGTAAGAAAAAACATCATTTTAATCTATCACAATCACAAAAAAATTCATACATGGAAAAAAAAATTGTTTTAGATGAAACCATTGACAAACTTCCAATGAGGGATGAAACTGCTATAACATGAAAAAACCATCACAAACTAAACATTTCCATCCCATGAGACAAAAATGCCATATTATGAGTTTTGTCCCTATCCTTCTCAAAATGATAAAATACATAAGTTTACAACAATCCAAATTTTACCTCTATTTTCAACCAAATTCATGGTCAGCAACATACTTACTAGCTCCCCATGTACCTAGATAAGAATGACATATGTCACCTTATCAAAATGAAGTCTTAAAACTCCTTGAATGTGTGGTATGATGTTAGATTAAAGCTCAAACTAGTATCATTTAAGGTACAATTAAATTACATTTACTTTTTACCCTTACTATTTATAGTAAGTTAACTTTTAACCTATTACTATACATTTGTTCAATTTAATCTCCCTTTAATTAATAATTAATGCCTTGAACTTTTCAAAACAATATCTTGAGCTTCACTCCTCAAAATCGCATGTCGCTTGTGGCATTAGAATCATTATTTCAACTACTTTCAAATTATATTAGCACTTTGAGCTATTATATAGCATTGAAAACTTTTTATAGTCACAAAATCATGCACTTAAGGCATTATTTAGCCTGGTCTCATACTACTATTTAGAAGGTTCTCAAGTAAAGAAAGTACTAATTAATCCCACCTTTTGGCCATCTTGTTTTTACCTTTTATTTCGTCATTCCCACATATTTTCATATACATGCCTAGTTATTTCATCATTGTCCCATCATTTTAGCCTAAACCGGGCACCCATACCTATACTAGGGTGCCACGGGGCGCCCTGGTCCCACTTAGGCACATCGATCCTTGTTTCAGCTTCCCACCTCTTTTTGGGCTCTTTCTAATCATTTTTCATCCTTATCTTTTTCCTAGTTAGCCATGTCAGGATTAATTACAAAATTAGAGCAAGAGAACCCTATAAATATAAAGTTATGAGACCATAATGAGGGTCCTAACATCACTTACTACTATCACTCCATCTAGAGTTGCATCCATTACATCACTTGCATCCACATACTTCCATGCATCAAGGCTAGGGATCTACATCAACACACACAACATAGCGGGAGGGATTTTATTTTATTCTATTCTATTCCATACACACATGCTAGTACATTTTCTATAATTATTGTTGCTCATTACTTCATAAATTGTGGATCGCACAAGAGCACCTAGGGCATGACATGCACATAGACACCGTAACTACATTTGGGAACAAAATGTAGTGCAACGCTTCATTTAGTAAGTCCACTATCAGTAGCAACTCGAGGTTAGTCTCACCCATTCATTTTACATCTTGTATTTCTAGGGTTTTGATACTTCTTTGTTTGTTATAGGTTATTCCTTCATCTTGCATTATTTCATACATCCAGAGCAGCTTCTGTAGATCCAAAGTGTGACAAATAGAGAATATTCTAGTGTATCTTGTGACACTACCAAAATCAAATCCTAAGTTTTTATAGAGACCAGGGCACCTATTCTGTAGACCAGGGCACCTCGAGGTGCCCCAATACCTTCCCCGGAATTTTTGTCTCCTTATATCTTCCAGATTTGGCCTTTACAGGACCTCTGAGTGATCATCCCAACTCCTAGAATCCACAATGCACCTATAAAGCAACTTACGATAGTCTCCAACAACTAGCTAAGTGCTTTCCTTCTACATCTTTGCATACTTAGGGTTTTATTTCATTTGATATAATTATTTAAAATCATTCCATACTATTTTAGCGTAGTTTACAATGTTTTAGTCCTCCTATATTAGATTAACTATTGTTATACTTTCCCCTAGTTTAGTTTAATTTTAGTTAATCATTTTGGTGAACCCGACTCTCTTCATGCTTAGGATCCTCATTTTCCCCTATCATGGGTCATCAAGTCTCCTTATCTGATTTACTTAAGAAACATCCCACTTGCCAAGTTGTTTTCCAAAGCCCTTAGACACCAAGTATTATGATGACAATATTCCTCTGCATGAATTAAGTGTTATGCTTCATTATTTCTTTTTCGACATTGACCTTGATGACCCTCCATCTAACCAACCCATCTTAGACTTGATTCAAGCCTTACATGCAAATTTTTTTGTCATGGAATCCACAATCACATCTCTTAGATCTAAAGGTCAATAATCTAAGGATGCTTCTCAATTGCATACATCCTCTATGTAATCTATGGAATCAATGATCTATCATCACCAATCCGGCACTATGATAATTCTTCACCGGGAACTCCTCGTGCTATGATTATTTACTAATGCACAGACTTTAGTTTGGTGGATGTAATCTGGAAGCAAAACAACAACCGAACACAAGAATACCATTGACTATGATAAGACAGAATGACGACAAATCTGAAATATCAAAATAAATTATAATATTAACATGAAACTGTTACAATCTCACCCATGAGATACTTCAACAAGACTATGGGAGAAACTTTACAATTACACCTCTTGATGGCTTCTTCAACACACCTTTAACTGATGGCTTCCTTCGCACACTTCCTACAATATTTCTCACTACTTCTTTCTATGCTAAATGAGGGGGGTGGCCTCTCTATTTATAGAACTTCCAGATTATCCATCCTATCTCTAAGATAGGATAAGAAATCCACTCGACGAATCATATTCCATACCTTAACTCTTATCTCGTACATGTAAGCTTATCTCATAAGATAAGATAAACCTTATCATTTTACATGGGTTCCACATTTTTAGACTTTTTACAAATAAAATACACAAAATATTTATGACCTCACTCCTTGTCCTTATTACCAATATAATATTTCTAATTCCTAATCATGTAGACCCTACTTCTCTAATTACCCAAACTTTGACATTTTAACATTACCGGACCACTTACGACAAATATTTACTTTTTACAACATTCCTATTGTACTTTGACTCTACCGTACTCCACATTATCATGGCACTGCATCGACGGCACCGTTATCTTCTATCGGACGCTACTACTAATTACACTTAACAACATCCTATTCCTAATACATACATTAATGAAATAGAAATTTTGGAGGAAAATTTTAGTGTCGACATCTTCCCCCTTCCTAGCTTCTACTCCGTCCTCGGAGTAGACTATTCTGGTGCTTGGAAAATCTTCAACTTGTCGTGGTTGACCCATTTCGTAATGGGAGTGCCATCCAATTCCTCCAATGACGTACCATTTTCATGCATAAATGCTATTTTGTAGGGCCCATCCATTTTGGAAGAAATTTTCTCTTCTTTTTTTTTTGTATCTGAATCATATACTAGGACCAAGTCATTCACATGAAATGGAGACCATCGGATCTTTTGATCAAAGTATTCCTTCGCTTCATTTTCTTCTTATGGCTTGTATCCTTTGCTATTTCCTCATTTCCTCTAGCAAATGAAGATGTACCAACCTTTCTTTTATCAATCACTTTCATCCATCCTTTCATTTTTCATAACTCTCACAAAGGGGAATATCAAACTCAATAGAAGAATCGGATCAATGCCATAGGCCAACTGAAATGGGGAGTATCCTGTTGCTGACTTTGATGTTGCCCTATATGCCCACAATGCCGCATAAATCCTTTTATCCCATTTATGTACTGCAAGGCCGCATCTTTGCTAGAATTTGACACAAGACAAAATTTGTTCGCTCCACATGTCCATTTGTGCTTGGCTTGTATGTTGTTGCATTCCCGTGCTTGATAGAAAACTTATTGACTAGGGCTTCTACCACCTCATTAATGAAGTGGCTTCCTTGATCTCACAATTTCTAATGGACAACCAAATCGGGTGACAATGCGTCATATATGAACCTTGCCACTTCATCCATGGAAGTTGTTTTCAATGGCCTAGCTTCAACCCACTTGGTTAAATAATTTGTGGCAACTACAATATACTTATTTTGACGTGATGTAGTTGGAAGTGGACCTACAATGTCTATTCCCCATTTTTCAAAGGGACCAAGGGGAAGAATAGGACATAATGGAGCTGATGAAGTCTTACGGTTACCATGTGTTTGACAAATATCACATGTCTTACAATAATTATAACAATCTTTAAAAAGAGTGGGCCAGTGATAACCTGCATCCAAGATCCTTCTTGTTGTAAGTTGTCCAGAGAAGTGCCCTCCACATGTACCATTGTGGAATTCTTCTAGCAGCTCCTTTCCTTGATCACGTCCAACTGCCCTCTTGTACTGTCCATCAGGTCCTATTCGAAATAATGCTCCATGCAGAATAGAATATGGACGACTGGCTTGAGTAATCTTTCTCTTAGTCTTTGCATTGGCACCATCAGGAAACTTGAATTCATTCAGATAATTCCAAATATCTATGTATTCACTAGGGATTGTGTCAAGGGAGAACAATGCTGCATCGGAAAATCATCATCATCACAAGATGATCCTAAACCATCATAGGCTCGAGAGAGTGCATCTGCATTGACATGCTTCTTTCCTAGCCTATCTATAATATCAAATTCAAATTCTTGTAGCAAAATTATCCATCTTGCTATCCTCCCTGATGGGTTAGGCTTATTGACAATATATTTCGAGCCTTGATGATCCGTTACAACTATAAATTTCTTCCCTAGCAAGTAATTCCTAAACTTCTTTACAGCAAAAATGATAGCCAAAGCCTCTTTTTTAGTTACAGTATAGTTTACCTCAACACTACTCATTTGTCTGCTCCCAAAGTAAATTGGATGTTCATTCCCATTTTCATCCTTTTGGCTCAAAGTACTACCTAGTGCTGCATCTCGAGGCATCAGTACACAATGAATGGCTTGCTCCACTGATTCTTCAAAACAGTGAAGACACCGTGGCTTCCTTCAAATTGTCCAAAAGCTTCATGCGCCTTGTTTCCTGGTTCATAAGCAACATCCTTCTTCAAGAATCAAGGGTTAGTGGCATGCAATCTTTGAGAAATTCTTGATGAACCTTCTATAGTAACCCACATGGCCTAAAAATGATCTCAACTTACTTCTATTCATAGAAATGGTAAATCTTTGATTTTTGAAACTTTATCGATCGCACTAATACCATCTCTGATACAACATGCCCTAACAAAACACCTTTAAACATCCAAAGACACACTTTTTAGGGTTTAGTGAGGCTTGTGCTTCATCTAACCTTTGAAATGCTGTCTCCATCTCGTGCAGTGGTCCAACTTGCTCCCATAGATGCAAAATCATCCGTAAATACTCGATGAAGGTCCTAATGTAGGGTTCGAACACCCTATTCATCAAACGCTGGAATGTTGCTTTGAGCATTACAAAACCAAAAAGGCATAACTCTATAAGCAAACGCTCCCAAGGAGTGGTGAACATGGTCTTCACCGATCTTTCTCTCGCTATACGAACTTGGTTGTAGCCGCTATATCCATCAAAGAAAACTATAGCACTCCCGCCACCTACTTCGCCTAAGATCTGATCTGAAAATTGGAAGAGGGTAATGATCCTTCTTTGTTGCCTTATTGAGCTTCCCGTAATCAACACAAATGCGTAGCTTCCCATTCTTTTTTATTGAGATCACAATGGGAGAAACCCATTCTCAATTCTCCACAAAGAAATATGAATCCTACATCAAGCAACTTATCTATTTCTTCTTTTACAGCCTTGGAAAATTAGGATTCATTCTATATGGCATTTGCTTTATAGGCTTAGCACCATCTACCACTCAATACAATGATCTACCACTCAATACAATATTCTACCCAACTTACTTGATTGACGGAGTTCCTTGTAATCAAAAGTGAATAGGTGTATGTACCTTCGAAAGAGCCGGAGGTAGGATTCCTTCTCACTCTCCATCACAAAGATCACCAATCTTTATTTGTTGGAGATGATTATCAACTTCTTCTTCGTATAATTTTATGGGGTCATGAGTTGGTGTGACTAGCAGGATATCCATGACTCGAAACATCCACCTCACTTTCTTCATCTTCAAAGTGTCCACTTCACCGGTACTAAAGTAATCGTGAGGATGTCCAATCATCGCTTTCATCACTTGAATCCACAGTGTTCTACTTTATGATGTCGAGGATCACATTTATCTTCACCCTCTCTCTACCACGTCCAAGTGTCATGAAACCTTCATTCCAAAGAGTTTCTTGCATGAACTCTCCTTAGCCATGGTCTTCCCAAAGAGCATTGGGTACGCAATAAGACACATTTTTCATCACCTAAAATTCTACCACACATACAACACCCATAATGATATTGCCACATTTGAAACTACACCTTCTCGGTTTAGTTTTTCCTTATTTAATGACCTTAACATAAGTGTTGAAGGGTGATCAATTTTTAAACCCAACATATTCATTACAGACTCGGTCATTACATTAATCGCAGCACCTTCATCAACTAAGACATCATGAATTGAAATACCATTACATAATACCTCACTTGTTGAGCATAGGGATCTACCTCTCGCCTCCAAAACAGGGACCTCAACCTCCTTCCTTCTTCGAGCATTGAGTCCACCTCGCAACTCCCACCTCTTCTCGAAGACATAGCCAAGAGTTGACCATATGTAATATTTGCAGCCTTTGGACTGATCTTCCAAGATGGAGTATGGTCCTTGCCCCGTGAAATCGTAAAATCCCGCACACCCAACTTTCTTCTCCTATGTTTCTTACTAGTTTCTTCTTTCATCTTCTTAGGATCATTTCCATCTTGATTATCTTTTTCTTTCTTTCTTTTTGTTACAAACACATCTACTTCATTATTTCTGCTCTTATCTACTACATCAAAAGAATTCACAGTGCTTTTCCTTTATCATTATCTCCTTACCAGATGTAGAAGCTCTATCTCGACAATTATACTTATAATGACTCTTTTATAACAACCATAACAAACAACTTTAGAAATATTTCTTTTGACCTCTATCTCCTCCCCGAGAACTAAATTCCTTTCCTCAAGAAGATTAATAGTTAACTCGACCCATCTTTTTAGCAGATCTTCGTACTCAGTAGATGTATTAGGAGAAATATTTGTGCTCACCGGGAGTGGTTGTGGATTCAGGACCAAAGGTGCTGGTGTAGGCTCTACTTTAGCAACAATTTCTTTGGGCTCCTCTTCCATGCTTTCTTCTTGCCTTCTTGCAATCTCCTTTTCTTGTTCAATGGTAGCTGGGCGGTCATACTTCACTCATTGTCTGATCTCCGGCTTCATCCCAAGAATGAAGTGCTTACAGAGGAGATTATCCACGCCATTCATCAACCCATCCACTAGTCCTTCCTTCCGGATCTGGGCATCGAGCTTCCTCCTTAGCTCTAGAACACGAGCATGATAATCCCTTATCTTCTCCTTCTCTCCTTGGGATAGCTTTGTGATCTCGATCATGAGATCTGCATATTTCTGTTGTTCACCAAATTCTTCAAGAAAACTTTCGGTTAATAAATCCCATGAATTTTTCACATTATCACCTAGTGTTTCAAACCACCTAAGCGCTGAACCATCCAAAAAGGTAGGAAAAATTCAGTCCATTGTTCCTTCTTATAAGGCCATTACAAATACAAGATTTTTTTAAACTCTTGAATGAAAGAAGAAGCATCTTCATTAGATTGAGCTGAAAAAACAGAATCTTTCCCATTTTCAAAAGTAACCACTCGTGAAATACCAACCCACAAGTACAATTAACAAGACTTATGTGCACAAATAATTGGAATCACTATACTAGAAAGTGACTTTACACCTTTCTACAAAAAATAGAAATGACCACGGTAAACTATGGTAAAACTTGACTTACTACGGTAAAAACTGACTTTATCATGGTAAACACTATTCACGGTAAAAAGTGAAGTTATCATGCGGTAAATACTATTCACGGTAAAAAGTGACTTTACATCACAGGTAATTACTATTCCCAAAGAAAAGGACTTTACTGTGGTAACTACTATTCATGGCAAAAATGATTTTAACATGGTAACTACTATTCACTAGTAAAATGACTTTACCATGGTAACTACTATGCACAAGAAAAACAAGGTTACCCTCCAATTAATTTTTGCCTAAGTGGGAATATCTCTCCGTAAAATCCACTAACGAGGAATGGTCCCAGAACGGAACCAAAATGTCATCACCAATCTGCACTATGATAATTCTTCACCGAACTCATCGTGCTATGATTATTTACTAATGCACAGACTTTAGTTTGGTGGATGTAATCTGAAGCAAAACAACAACCGAACACAAGAATACCATTGACTATGATAAGACAATGAATGACGAAAATCTGAAATATCAAAATAAATTATAATATTAACATGAAATCATATAATCTCACCCATGAGATACTTCAACAAGACTATGGGAGAAACTTTACAATTACACCTCTTGATGGCTTCTTCAACACACCTTTAACCGATGGCTTCCTTCACACACTTCCTACAATATTTCTCACTACTTCTTTCCATGCTAAATGAGGGGGTGGCCTCTCTATTTATAGAACTTCCAGCTTATCCATCCTATCTCTAAGATAGGATAAGAAATCCACTCGACGAACCATATTCCATACCTTAACTCTTATCTCATAAGATAAGATAAACCTTATCATTTTACATGGGTTCCACATTTTTAGACTTTTTACAAATAAAATACACAAAATATTTATGACCTCACTCCTTGTCCTTATTACCAATATAATATTTCTAATTCCTAATCATGTAGACCCTACTTCTCTAATTACCCAAACTTTGACATTTTAACATTACTGACCACTTACGACAAATATTTACTTTTTACAACATTCCTATTGATTTCTTTGACTGTTACCGTACTCCACATTATTGGCGGCACCGTATTGACGGCGCCATTATCTTCTATTGGACGCTACTACTAATTACACTTAACAACATCCTATTCCTAATACATACATTAATGAAATAGAAATTTTGGAGGAAAATTTTAGTGTCGACAGATCACATCTCTTAGATATGAAATCCAACAACTTAAGGATGCTTCTCAATCACATACATCCTCTATGCAATCTATGGAATCAATGATCACATCTCTTAGATCTAAAATCCAATAGCTTAAGGATGCTTCTCAATCACATGTTTGTGCTCCTTCTACATCTTATATGCAATCTATGTCCACTACATGTCATCTAGTTGAACCTCAAGACATGTCATTGCCTGAGCCTCTCATATTTGAGCATAATACCACACCACATGCAATCCTTACTCAACTCCTTAGTCATCAGTTGATCACTCTACCACCTACTCATTACTATTCACCTTATTGATTAGAAAAATATCCAGTCGTCCATATTGCAATTATCATCGAATCAATGGACATAATGTAAATGATTGCCACACTTTGCATTGCCTAATCCAAAGTCTTACGTGTCAAGGTCTTATTTCATTCAGTACACAACATCCCCTTCTAAAGGTCACACCCACATGGACTCCTAAGTCTATTCCTTCCTTGATTAGTCAAGATCCGTCTAAGAAAACACCTACGACTACTAGCGAGCCTCCCTCTACTCTTTCTAAGGAGGTTTTAGATACTCCTCTCATTCATTACATGTTTGATGTTGATAATCACTCACATGAGCATACTGCTTCTTCTCCTAGTTAGACAAATACCATTGTTCCATCCCATGGATCTCCTATTTCTGATGTTGCTTCTTCTCCACTTACTAAGCATCACTATACCACTTCTCATACACCTTCTTCAATGCCACCTAAGCAATCACCTACGGTATCCCCAAGTCAACAAAGTCAACCACCTATCAAAATTAGTTCACAAACCACTCCTACTAGGCCATCTACTACATTACCAGATAAACCTAAGCAGTCTCCCTTGAGACTCAGTGCAACATGGCCTCTTCCCAAATCTACACTCTAACCAATTAAGTTTGTCAAAGCAACTAATCCTCCTCCTAGTGTTTACGATACATTTTCACTTTCACTACCACCACCTAGTTCTACTACAAACTTTGTCCAACAAGGTCCCACCGCGCATAAACTTGGCCTTTGGTAGGTGACTCTTGTTACTCTACCCTCCTGATGACACACTCATATTCTTGGGGTTCTTATATGACTGTTGAGGGGTATTTTACCATAAAGAACCTCGTTTCATCTTGCATTTCTCCATTACATCACCACCTATACATACACACATCTATAATACTCCTTACACATCATCAATTAAACAAAATCCATCATGTCTCATCACCCCTATACATCATTTATTACATAGTACACGTGTTATCATACACTTGGGGGGATAACATCCCGTGTTCCCCCTAATATTAGCATCCACACATATTTTACTTTTGCATTCTCATACATTAATCCCATAGCATACGATATTCCTCTCGACATTTTAGCACCATCATTACCCAATGATGCACTATTGTACTTTGCTTCACACTTGACTCATTGAGCAATTACCATTACATCAAACCCCACACACCACACATTAGGCATTACACATTGCACTTCATCATACATTGTGTGTCATACACTATGTATTATACACTTATTCTACATTATACGCATCCTCATCATACACACTACATACATTATTGGGTTATCCACGCATAACCTCTACATTGTCCAACCGCATTTCCACATACATTCTACATATTACGCTAGATTACATTACATATGGTTCTAGCTTTACATTTTATCCCTACATATTATATTTCTATCTACACCTATTTTTTCATCTTCTATATTATAGATTCTATACGCCATACACATCCTACATTGCATTATTTACACTGCGCATTTATACATTCTACTTATCCTATAGTCCTTTTATCATTACTACATACACTACATTGTTCTATGTGCTGCACTCACCACCCTATGATGCACTTTAGTTCCTCAGTCCATACTCGACTATTGAGGGTTTACCAATCAAATGGACCTTACACTCACCATGTGACATTTCATCATGTGACATTCTTAGGATAGTGACATACGCTTTAGGCTAAATCATCACCCACCTCCATCATTGCCTCTAGTAGTGGTATACACTTTAGGCTAAATCACCACCTCTATTATCATCTTGTAGTGGTATACACCTTAGGTTACATCACCACTCCCTCCTTTCATCTTGTAGTGACATACACTTTAGGATAAATCGTCACCCATCTCCATCCATTCATTTTATAGTGATATACGCTTAGGGATAAATCATCACTCATCCTTTCATCATATAGTGATATACGCTTAGGGATAAATCATCACCCATCCATTCAATAAGTTGTGATATACGCTTTGGATATAGGGTTCACACACATCTCTCCACATGTCACATCTCATCACAATTACATATACACACTAATCACAGCGTGGTAGACACAACAAACACCACTCGACCATTTCCCGATGACACGCTCTTGTTTATGGTTCATTCTTGACTACTGAGGGGGAAACAAAATGAACCTCATTACATACACTTCCATACACTCGTGGGGCACATTTCTCCTACCATTCCATCCATCCATAGCATATTGTATTGTCTTGGGAATATTTACTTTTGCTTGCTAGTGTTTTGCATGATCACTTTACTACATATGTTAGGCTTATTTCTTAAATGCCATTATCCATATCATAAACACATGCACATTCAAACCTTTGTTTAGTGTTATCACAGATGCAGACTTTTACATGTGGCATGGATGCTCACCTTCTATCCTTCCTATATTGGTCATTGGGGGTATCCACATTCATCTTATCCAAGTGATATTGTTTCATTTTGTACTTAGCATATTACACTTACTTGATCATACACACTTTGACATATTGGTTATTTCTATAACATGCTAATGGGTGTTCCATGTGTAGCACTTATTTTGTAGGATTACATGTCTCCATGACTACTTATTCGTTTTTCTATACTTGGCTTCCATTGTTTGTAATTTTATGTAGGATTTTCCTTTTCTTTTGTGCATAATTGTTTATTGCTTGTTTCCATGATGGCCTTACGTGTCTTATGACATCATGAGTGATATCCCATGTTTGCAATCTTCTTTATATGGTATATTTCTTTTCTTACGTGTTTACACTACTTTTTTTGGTAGTTTCTACATTGTCTTTGTATTGTACACTTATCTTAATGCATGCATGTGTTTTTGGACTAACACTTGTTTTGGCTAGCCAACCGCTTTTATGTGCACCTTGGTTTCTACCAAATGATTTCCTTTCCTCTCGCAGGTAGAGTTCTACAAGTCGAATATGGTAGGTCATCTTTTGGGGCCGTATTCTCCTTTCAATGACATCGCATGTGCCCCCAAAGAGGGGGCATCATTAAGGGTTTTACATACTAATACAAAGTATTTATAGTATAGTGTGCTTTCTACCCTTGGCATTGTTGGTTTACATACAACGAATGAGTCAAGACCAGCCTTTACGAACTGCATACACAATGGCCTTTATAGGACATGGTGTCCTTTAGCATTTTTGGGAAGTAGTTATAGGCTTGGGGGTTACAAGTGGGTGTGCCTCTCTACACTACTTTGGCCAGCTTGGCATCGTATCACCCAAAAATAAGGATGCTATAAAGATCTCTTCACACATTTTAGCGTATGGTTAGAGTTAGAGGACATAGAGATTTTTCCTCCATACACTTCTTTATCCAAGGTGGCATGAGATCACCCAAAAAACTTGTAGTAGTATGGGATATCCTTCTACACCCTTTTCTCTCGACATGCATCAGGTGCACATGTTCCATTTACACTATCCTTTTCATGTATTTTACATTTACGTATTTTACACATTTATATACACATGCATATTTTACACAACATTTTTACATACATACATACATATTTGACTACTTGATCATTTTCTCCTTACAAGTCTGGTCGTATGAGAAACAAGTAGTCAAATTGGGGGCAACAACAACGATGTGACAGGATGACAACACACCATGATGGAACTTTCCTTTACTAACCATGTAGGTACACTACAACAACTACACAAACGTTTTGCCCTATGTTCACTCTCATCACTTTTTATGTGCATTTTTCATCTTTAGAATCCATGCTCCTCCACTTTTTCTTTTTCATTCCACGCTTGAGTCTAGTCCATCAACACGTCTCTACTACACTCTACATGGATATCAAGTACGCATATCTATCTACTTTATGTTACCGAGCATTCCACTCACCAACATAAAGTGGGGGAAAATGTAGTCACAAAATCATGCACTTTAGGCATTATTTAGCCTAGTCTCATACTACTATTTAGAAGGTTCTCAAGTGAAGAAAGTACTAATTAATCCCACCTTTTGGCCATCTTATTTTCCTTTTATTTTTTCATTCATGCATATTTTCATATACATGCCCAGCTATTTTGTCAATGTCCCATCATTTTAGCCTAAATTGGGGCGCCCATGCTCGTACTTAGAGCG
Source organism: Taxus wallichiana var. yunnanensis (assembly GCA_018340775.1). Lineage (NCBI taxonomy): Eukaryota > Viridiplantae > Streptophyta > Pinopsida > Cupressales > Taxaceae > Taxus > Taxus wallichiana. Next base: position 746,217,312 of record CM031240.1, on the reverse strand, counting down.
CCCGGGGGCACTCTAGTCCCACCTGGGGTGCCCCGATCCTTGTTTCATCTTTCCACCTCTTTTTGGGCTCTTTTTAGCCATTTTTCATCCTTATCTTTTTCTTAATCGGCCATGTCAAGATTAATTATGAAATTAGAGCAAGAGAACCCTATAAATATAAAGTTATGAGACCATAATGAGGGTCCTAGATACCTATAAAGTTATGAGACCATAATGAGGGTCCTAGCGTCACTTACTACTATCACTCCATCTAGAGTTACATCCATTACATCACTTGCATCCACATACTTCCATGCATCAAGGCTAGGAGATTTGCATCAACACACACAACATAGGGGGAGGGATTCTATTCTATTCCATGCACACATGCTAGTACATTTTATATTATTATTATTGCTCATTACTTCATAAAGTGCAACTAGCATAAGAGCACCTAGGGCACAACATGAAAAAACACACCAGTAACTATAATTGGGTCTGAAATGTATTACAATGCTCGGTTTATTAAGCATGTCTTGTTGTGGCAACCGAGGTCGGTTTGACCCATTCATTTTGCATCTCTCATTTTGAGGGTTTTGATACGTCTTTTGTCATTGCAGTTATTCCTTCATCTTGCATTATTTCATACATATGGGGTAGTTTTATAGATCTAATGTGACAAACAAAGAATATTCTAGGGTATCTTATGACACTACCAAAATCAGATTCTAATATTTTACAGAGACTAGGGCACCTATTCTCGCAAAACCAGTGGCACCTCAGTGGTACCCCAGTATCTTCTTGGGCACTGTTGTCTCCTTATATCTTCCAGATCTAGCCTTTGTGGGACCTCTAAGTGATCATCCCTGATCTTGGAATCCACAGTCAAACATGTGGAAACTTACGACAATCTCCAAAGAATCAACTAAGTATTTTCCTTATACATCTTTGCATACTTAGTGTTTTATTTCATTTGATATAATAATTTAACATCATTCCATACTGTTTTAGCATATTTTACATTGTTTTATTCCTCCTATATTATATTAACTATGGTTATACTTTCCCATAGTTTAGTTTAATTTTAGTTAATCACTTTCCCATGCATGTTCTTTCACACTTTATATCAATGTTATACACCAATATAATCAAGATCTCTCTTATTTTGTGTAGTCTTTATTCATCAACACCACTTAGTCGGGTGTGTTAGTACCTCAATTAGACTAATGTCCAAGTGCTCACCTCGAAGCACGCGCAACCTACAAGGCCCCTCCTTATTAGATCATGTAATATGTACAAATAGCATAAACCATCGCATAACATAAAAATGAAGACGGCATAAGTAAATCATGACACATATTACAATAATAAGAGCTTTGATCATTCATTCCATAACATATATAATTAATATCAACATTTGGATGTAACATATTTGGCATGGTTGTTACTATGATGACTTCCACATTTGACATGATAAATGTTGACATGTGATTTGTCTTAGGAAGTTGTATTCTTTTGACGTTTGGAAATCATGTTTGCAATGGATAAGTTATTACTATTCAGAAATTCATACTTGTTGTAATTTTGTTTACTTGGAAATGAAGCCATTCTACTATGTGATCTGCAAGTTATGAACCTATACTTTGTTGTTTTCACATTTAGCATATGTTAACAGATCACCTTGAATCAATTCCATTGATCCAAGGTATGCTTCAGTTCTTCTTTGTTGATCATCTTGATAACTGACATTCTGAAATGAAAGGTAATGAGGAACTGAGTTGTGTTTTGTTATAAATTTTAAGGACCCGGCTTCAGGTGTCCTTACTAGGCATCATGTTGTAAATGGTGAATTGGACCTCCTTTATAAATGTTTTATAATTTTGAAAAGTGTGAGGAGATTAAGGATCTGTTACTGGGCTATTAAGGAAAATACCTTAGCCTTGGTCGAATGGTTGATGTTATTCGGATCTGACCTAAATTGTAATGTTTTATCCTATTTGGATTTTAACCTAAGGTAATAAGACCTACCTAGGACCTATTACTAAATTACTAAGGTTTATGCCTTAACCTAAGTTGTAATGTCCTACCCTATATGGATTCTAACCTAAGGGTTATAACCTAACCTAAGATGTTATGTTAATGTAACCTAAACAATTACTAAACCAAAGGGGGACCTAAGGGTTACATGGCAAGTGGGAAGTTGGTGGCAATGGTTTCTAAGGTATTTATGAGGATTAATTTTTGTCCTTACATCTTTAAACCTGCCAAGTTTGGTGGAGGCATGGAGAGATAGTGGGATGCCTAGTTGACATCATTGCTAAATTTAAAATACATGCAAATTTTTGAAATAGAGCTCACCAAGTTTGAAATGATGGTGGCATGAGGAAAGAGGAGGGAAAATGGCATTCATGGCATTAATGACCTCGTTCATGGTGAGGAAACTACCTAGGAAAGGTGTGGAGTGGATTTTGTGGGAAGTTGTTTGGTCATTTGTTCTTTTTAGTTTTTCGCTCTGCATGAGGGTTCTGGTTCTTTGAACCAAAAACTCTATTTTTGATCCTCTCGTGATCTTTGGCATCTTTTGAGCTATTTCTAAACCAATGGGAAGTATAAGGGAAGTAGGAATATTTGGTTGTTGACGTTGTTTTGGAAAGAAGAGATTTTGGTGACTTGGCTGGAATTCTTCTACAAATCATAGGAAAATCTATCAGAATGATAGGCTCTTCTTATTAAATTGTTTTTCTTTTACTAAACATATTCATTAAAATAAATCTTCTCTTGGAAACAAATGGGTTTTGTTGAAATGTTTATTTTGTATTTATGCTCGTATAATTGTTGTATACTTCTGCTTGAAATTGTTGTTGATAAAATAAGTTCTGGATTTGTGCCTTGTTGGAAAAATGAACGAGTTTGGCTTTAACTCTTGTGTGAACTGAATGTTACCAATTCTTGTATACTTCTCACATGGTGCAATACAGCTTAGAGTTATGTATTGTTGAGAAAATATTCGAGTTAAATTGTTCCTTTTCTAGAAGATCATCGGAAGGGTGACATCCTTTGCATTTCTTGAAGTTGTTTTCGATTTATGTTACTCTTGTTTGATCCTTTGCTGATATGGTTGTTAGGAATCTCTGTTTTTGTGGAATCAATCTTGTTGGAAATAATAGTAAAGAAATCTTACCTTTTTATTATGCTTGGGATGGATAAAATTTGAGAACTCTTGTGTATTTGTTTGAAACATTTGGTAGAAGTTCTTGTATGGAATGATTTCATTTCAAATTTGTTCTTCCTTGCTCAAAATTTGATAAATTACAATTTAGCTTCTTCTGGAACTATTTGATGGCATTTTGGGTTTACCCACCTGTACGTTATGATATAGTTGGTTACTAAAGGAATGGCTTATCTTAAATGAACTAGGATGAAGTTCAGTTTCAATTATCTTAAGGAAATGAGTTGCATTGTTTTTGGTTTACTCTTCTCCTTTGAGTTTGATTTCGAATACCTATTTTGGGGTTATATCTCTTTGTTGTTCCTCATTTGTTCGAACTTGGTTGGGTTCTTCCCTTTCTTACCGAAACAATTCCTTTTATCAGTTAGGAATGGTGTGGACTTGACTGTAAATCTTGTATTCGATTTCTGTAAGGGATGAATAAGCTTTAATAGTAGTGTCTGAAGCTAATAATGTTGGATGAAATTGAATATTCAGTGTTGTTGATACTTCATGTATAGTCGCTAATTGAATTCACTTGAATATCTCTTTTTAATCGTAGCTAATGTGCTATTGTGGTTGTTCTTGCTAATACGTTGGGAAAATTTCATCTTCGTTATCTAACTTGCATGTGGCAGTCATATATTTCGATCCTGTATCAATAGTTTTTATGTTTTCAATATTTGATAAGAGTTAAGGATCTCTTGATCGGATTTGTATCAGTTATTTCATTTTGATGTGTAATTATTTTCTTGGGAAAGGATAGTGGGGTTTTCTCTCATCCTTGTTGATTGACGTTCTTCTCTCTCTTATCTGAGTTAAGGTATTCGTTGTTTTTTTCTTAGAAATCTGAGGGGAATTATATTTTGTTCTTTCTCTTCTCGATTGTTGAGTATAGTGTTGTTTTCGTTGAGCTCTGAAGGATGACTTAACTTGTTTCACTTCTCATCCGTTTTCTTTTCTCTCATCTGTATTAACCTTGTTGAAACTGAGTGGGTAATTAGAGGGAAAACCTACACTTCTTCTCCTTGAACCAATAAGTTGAAATTGGATTTGAAATAGGGCTAGTACTAGGAATTAAGGGAACTCTTGCTTTAGGATGTTTTTGATTCATCCTAAATTCCATCCTTAAAGGTCGAATGAATTTGGTCTTTGATATTATATGAAGAATTATGTTAAGCTATGTATTGTGATTCATTGCTTCTTTAAAATAATTCTATTTTGAGAATTGTTAGAGTTAGTATCCTTCTTTGATCTAGTTGCATGAATCAAGAATGAACTATAGATAACTATAGTAAGAATGAGATAAGTAATTTAGATGAAATATTACTTATCTGATGTAAATTTCTTATAAAATCATTGATTGAAGAGTGCTGATTTGATCATGATCTTTACTTAATGTAATGTGGTTGTTCACTTTGTTCTTCCTTTTATGATCCTTATTTCTTTATGAGGTATCTATCTGAATTGCTTTACTATTTCATAAAATCAGAGTTCTTTTTATGAAATAGTTAGTTGAAAGCACATCATTTTAATGCTTAGTGCTTATCATGCTCAGTTTGACGAACTGACCCGTGCTAGAAATTTTTGTAGATGGATTTTGTAAGTGATAAAATAAGACAAGTTCTTTTATGATGCTTCTTATGTTTACCTAAAGGCTGGATATTTTATGAGGAATTATGATTCTTATTGAAATGTAATTGAAAAAGGGAAAATTTATAATTTTTACTTGAGTTTATTAATGTTGATTGGCATGAAAGATGTCTGGAAGGATTAGACTTGTAAAATGTGTATTTTGTTTTGATGAATGGAAAAAGGATTGAGTGTTATTTGTACTTGATGTGTCATTCTCTTTGGGCATTCTGTAAAGGGAATTTGTAAACTTATCCTTATTATTTCATGTTCATATATGTTTTGAACTTCTTCAATTGAAGTTAAGATGAATAAATGAAAAGGGAATTGCTATTCTATTCCTTAATTAAATTCAACTTATCAAGTTGGCATTCATCGCTGATCATTTATCTAAGTCATTTTAGATATTAAATGATGATTATAAAAGTACAAACTCATTATAGTACTTGTACAATGTAATAGTTGTAATGATCCCTAGCTAATATAGGTCAAAAGGAAAGACAATTATTCTAGAAAGATAAGCATTCCGTTAAGACCTTTGGGAATGATACCCAAATGATATTCGGAAGGAGGAAGGTATACTTCTCTTATTAAACTAAAATCAAAATTAAAGTAACTGAAAAAGAATAAAAACATATACAATAAATAGACTTCATCTTAATGAAGTCTATTATAAAGGAATCTAAATATGAATTCAATCATGCTTAAACTTGGTTAAGCTAAGTAAGATAATCTTACAGTTGGTATGCTGATTTTATTTGTAAGACTTAATCTTAAAATAAGATACTAAGGAATGAAACACAAACCTTCGAGAAAGAGGTTCAGATGTAGATTTATCTGCTTGGCAATTGTGAATCATTTATGGTTAGTAACCACAATGATCAAAGAAATTAAGGATTCAGTAGGGTTTTGAATTTAAATCTTAATTAAAGAGATAAGTAAGTGTTTAACTTCTTAGCTGAATATGTACCTCTAGATGAAGTGATTCTCTAGGATTTTGGTGCACGCCAACTACAAGATTTTGTCATCATGAAGACTAGGGTCTTCATAAGGGCACAGTGTTGCAGTTGACATATCACAACACCCTTCCGAATTGGATCATCTAGATCCAAATAAACTCATACTTGACCTTAGTTATACTCTAGGTCAACTAAGGAGCATGCTTTTATATAGGGGGTGACTCATAATGACTTAAGGTAACTAGACACATGCAATTGACTTGGGTCGATTGAGTATGTCTATGTACCCTTAGTCCCCACAAGTGGTTCTCTATACCAATCTATGTTTCTAACCTGGGTTGAGGTTAAACCTTAGACAAGTGGACTGATAGGAGTCAATAAAGACCATTCTAGATAACAAATGAAGTGGGGTGAAGGACTTATTCCATTTTATGAGTATTTTGTCTAGGAATATGAACATGCACAACATGTGAAAATATTTGGCCAAAGTATCGCAAGTTGTTGGTTGTGTTGTCCTATGTCACCTAGTTTAAGAAGTAGGATTTTAGATGAATATTGGTAACAAATATTCAAATAGGCCTCTTAAACAAAACACTTCAATACCTAAAAAAGGGTAAGAGAACCAAGTATACTTAGTATACAATTCATTGAGATAACATGAGAGATCGATTGGAAGCCGAGTCATGAAATGAGAGATCGATGAAACTCTAAGTCATGAAATGAGAGATCGTAGTTCACCGAGTCATTATAGCAGCATATGGTTATCTATTATGAGATTGAATGGCATGGAATGTGTGTTCTATATTATGATTATTAGAACAGAGAACATTATTTAAAAATTGGAATGTGTGTTCTAAATTATGATTATTTAGAACAGAGAACATTATAAAAAAATCCCATGTTTCTAAAGTCTTAAAATGGTAATATTAAATTGATGCCAATGAAACCTCATTCATCTCTCCTAACCTTGACTATCCATATCGATCATCCATTACATTCACAAGATCTAGATCACACAAGGAGTCCGCGTGGGATAAGAAGGCCCGAAACCAAGGGCGCGGAAGGACAAGAAGGACCCACGCACGACACCTTCGGAAAGGCAAGTTCAACTTTCAGGACTTAGCCGATTTTGAGCATGAAGACCTATTTTTAGAAGATGTGGCATGTGAACACACCAACGATGCAGGGATGTGCGCACCATGCATTGTCTATCTTTGGAGAAGCGGATCAAGCATTTTGCATGGAGACAAGCTGAGAATAGAATTGACACTTCAGTTAACTACAAGAGGACTATAGATAGCACACTTGCATGTGTGGCTATGCTTGTAAATAACGTGTGTGGCTATCAATAGCATGCGACCTATTTCTGAATAGATAAGTGGTGAAGGGAAAGTCCCCACCCTATATATATGATGTTAGGTACATAGTAGAAGTATGTATGAATGTGTGAGGATGTATGTGTAACAGAGAATATATAGAGTGTGAAGTGTGCGTATATACGCATATGACTAAATTATTGTATCAGATCCATACGCGCATTGGTATAGATTGACAATACTGTAAGGAGCTTCTATATTTATTAATAAATGGAAGATATTGGCTGAATCTAAGTGTCATTCTATGTGTAGTTGAGTAGTGCATGTTATTAATTCAATCATGATTATTGTTTAAGCTTGTTCTTTCATAGATCTGAGGGTAGCATGCATTATAGAATGATGGATTAGTTATGAATCTATATGTTTCTTCCTTCATCATGCTAACATCCTACTACAACAACCCTAAAGAGGGACCTGGTACCTTTGCACACTTTGGGTGAGCACTCAGTCAAGGCTGAGTGATGTGCCAACGCGACTAGGGTGTTATCTAGTAAATTCTAGGCTGCATCATTGGTTCCATTTCCGGGACCTCTTTTTCATTGTTTTTTTCAGGATGGTTCATGATGAAGACATACCGGTTAACTCTAGCAAGTATTGAGGAATGGATACATGATCTGGAGGAAGAATATGCATGGTGGTTCAACAATGGATCTGAGTTTAACGCACACACTTGGGTAGAACAAAAATCTGTATGATAAACTTATATGAGAGATTTTTCACTATCTTTCCAGTAGAACTATACGAGTGGCTTACTACTTATGCATCCAATGGAATTGGAGGTATCATGCACTTGTCTGGACACAGGAAGAATTTCAGACCCTTTATGATGCCAATCTGATCTGACTCACATTGTGGATACGTGGTTTCATGGTGTTCTAAATAGTTATATTCTGAATATTCAATTTCAACGTACTCTTTCCCGAGGTAGCTTGAATTCCAGTTTTTGTGGTATCCAAGAGGAACATATTTGCAAGGTATTCCACTGGTGATCAAGATCTTGATGGTAACTTTGAACCTAGAGAGTAAACCGATGGCTAACTAAACTTCACCACGCACGAGGGCAGGAACAGTTTGGTTTAAGATGGCAGACCTAGCAGTAGAAAGGAGAGAGAGAGAAAGGTGGCTTAAGTATAATGAGGCACATGAGAGGGAGATAGAGAAGCAACATTCCATTGCAAAAGTATGGCATGGAGGAGAGAGATGGCTCATGAAGGATTTACAGCTCACGTAGAAGACGTGGAGCCAGAGCATCAGAACTCCCCCATCTTGGAAAGCATGATAGAGATCCCCCTCGGCCTCACACAAAAGTGTGCCAACAGAGACTACTGACCACGCAGGCATGCATCTTAATCCACCTAGTGACCTAGCCCTTGTACTTGGTTTTCCAATATCTAGTAAGACAAGTAACCAAAAAACTAATTTGGGAAGTAGAGAGCAGGAGTAAATCAGGGATCAAGTACATCAATGGCAGACAGAATGACTTCAATGTCATTTGGAGGAACATTCTTAGGTGCATCATCCACACAGAATGTGAGCACATAAAATGTTGGATTCACCTCTGGAAGTGGAACTACCTCACAGACTATAGGGGTTCAATATAGTACTACTATCGAAGCATAGGGGAGTACATCTACAGTCCTATTCCAACTACAAGTGGTGGGATCAGAGGTATAGGTGGTTCTAGTTCTAGTGGATCTAGTGGTTCTGGAGGCAGAGGGAACACAGAGGTTCTGATCAGTGGTCAAGGTCCGCAAAGCAACCACAAAATATCTATATGGAGATGTCTCTTCATCTCCCGGAATATAGAGGTATAGAGGATGCTGCCAAACATGTGCATATGTGTGAAATCTTGTGGCACGCTAAAGGGATCATGGCTACTGAGTGAAAGGCAAGTCAATTCACCACTACATTATACAGGGGCATGCACACAAGCTAGTATAGGAAGTTTGACCCTGATCAAACTTGCATGGATTATGCAACATTGAGGGATGCTTTCTTAAAAGAGTTCCATATCCCTGAGTTTGAGCAGAAGAGTATAAGTGCACTCAAGGATATCAAGCAAGGCACTACTGAGAGTGTACGTGAGTATGATGCTCATTTTAAGACACTTCTATCTAAGCTATCTTATGATATTCACGCTAGCCAACATGCACAGTGGTTCATTGGAGGATTGATTACACCTTTTAGAAGGGCATTGTCACATAAGACATACACTGATCCACATGAAGCACTGAAGCAAGCTTTATGCTGAGGTAGTTGGGAGCATTGACACTGGTGTTAGTCCATTTCTAGAGGCACATATTATGGCTATGGAAAAGCAGTTAGAGAAGCTATCAAAAAATTCAGCCCATGAAACGCGCTCAGGAATTTGGTGTATAGATTGTGAAGTGGAAGGTCACACCAAGGATAGTTTCCCTCAGATCTATACGCTCATTACTATTGACTGAGATTTTCCATTTGAATCATGATGCTAGTCATTGTCCTTTGTTACAACATGATGATAAGGAAGAATGTATCTTGCTTTTGTAAAATTTACAGGTCCACGACCCATGATACTGAGGATTTTCAGTTGATTGGTCAGATCCAGATGCTATAGACCTTGGGGTATGATAGACAAGTATAACAGATAATTCTAAGGGTAAGAATGAGCACCAGGATCGGATCATAATCAAACACTATGATAGAATGAGGGGCATTTTGAAGGAGGTCATGGAAGGGGACATGGATATCATGGTGGATATGGAGGATGAGGCCATGGTGGAGGAAGAGGTGAGTTCCCTCATGGAACATGTTATACATGTGGATCTCCTGACCACTATAGGTGTGAATGTCCTCAGAATATTACATGTTCTTTCTACAGAAAAGAACCATAGCTATGAAGAGTGCCCAGATTTATATGAGCATCTGAGTAAGCAGCATAAGCAAGAAAACAAAGGCATGGGATGGTTAGAATCCAATGCACATGGTAGAAGATCAAGTGGATGCCCAAGATAGCAAAAGGACCTGAGGCATTGACAATGAAGATTACTACACACATGAAAGTAAACACACAAGAGAGGCATTACACCAGAAGCCTACGATCACCAAGGAGGAGGTTTTGCATGCAAGGTACCCAGATCCTGATCATCAGAAGGAAGTTTACCAGATACCATGGAAGTGCTAAGGAATCTTCAGGGTGAGATACAATACCTAAAGGAGCAAAAGAAAGCATCGAGATAGTCCAAACTGATATCGATGATCTCATGAGGTGTGTAAGATGTTGCACTGCCAGAGAACATTATTCCACTATTAGGAAATTGGTTAAGAGGGAACACTCCACGCACAAGTCTTGAGACCGATGATAGATTCTACATGCAAATCTTCCCCCTGATAACATTGACTATGACAAAGAAATTACTCTAATGTTGTTGTGGATGGGTGGTTGTTGAGCAACATATTGATTGATACACATGTGTAGAAGTAAAAATGTGCTTACATTAGATGCATGGGTACAAATGGGGAGGCCTCCATTACAGCCATCATCTAATGTGTTATTTATGGAAAACTAGACTAAGGCCACTCCCATAGGAGTTTTGAAAGATGCATCTATAACTATACAAGGGGCCAAGTTCACTGGGATTTTGAGGTATTAGCACTTGCAGAAGCAGACAATTTTCTAGCCCTACTTGGATGCCCTTGGTGTTATGCGAATAATGCTGACTTGAGATTCAATAAGGGGTATATCAGCTTTGAAAACAAGGAGGAAAGGGTTGTGATACCTTTGACAGATGGAAATTCTACACCATATGTTGAGCCTCTAAGTGAGGAGGACTTAAACAAAGTCTATGTACACACTATTCAGGACCCAGAGGTCAATGAGCCATCAAAAGAAGGCATCCTACAAAGGGGAGGATTCTCATTCTATTAGTGATACTATGAGTATTTCTTGTGAAAATTGGGCTCATGGTACATATGAATTAGTAGGACGCGAGGTGAAAAGTGTGGTTGCATGCAAGAATGGACTTCATTCGATTCGATGGATAGGTAGCACACAAGACCTTGGTATACAGGGACAAAAGATCTTCCTACCTTTTTGAAGGCCATGGAAACACAGTGGATAGATCAAATTAAAAGGAGAGATATGTTAGTATATACACTACGTGGGACAACAACGCACTGGTGGGTAGTCCACAGAGATAATCTTATAAACTGGGAAGAGATTGGAGTCACTTTGTCTACTAGGTTTATAAGGAACAATGCACCTACACAAATCTACACTTATCATGGTGATCAACCTGTTCAACATCACATTCAACAGTGTGAGAGACTCTGACAAGAGGGACAAGAAGCATTACCACCTTCACTCTAGGTGCATAGATTGTATTCTACGCTACAAGGATGCACACATGCTTGGTATGTATATGCAGAACTACATCGAGAAACTAGAACTAGCAAGATTTGACTACAGAATGATCCAAACTTTTGACTACTTCTCGACTAAACCTCCTGTAGAGAGGCATTAAAATTTGTCAAGTGTTTAACTATGGGAGATAGTGCAAAAGAAGAAGAGCATATTCAGAATTATTTGGTGAGACAGAGTCCGAGCATGTTTTGAAAAGGAAGAAGAAATGGACTCCATACTACTTGAACGCGCTTTCCTTGAGAAAGAGAAAGGAAAGATGGTTTACATCATGGATGATGAGGAAGTTGAGAACCTGGATATTGAACATTCACAAGGGGTGCGTGAGGTCTTGGATAGTGTAGACAAGGATACACACACTACCACGAACCCATGAAGACAAAGAAGGTGAATATAGGTTCGGAGGCTGAGCCTAAGGAGGCCATAATTGGAGACTACTGGTCAGACTCAGAGGTAGCAAAGATCATCGAGTTACTCAGGGATTATCAAGACTTATTCCCGAGGGTATCATGAACTTAAAGGCATGCATGAATCACTTGGGGAAATGAAGATAAAACTTAAGGATGGTGCACGCTTAGTTAGAAAGAGACCTTACAAAATGAATCCTAATTTGCATGAAAAGGTAAAAGAAGAAATTGATAAAATGTTGAAATCTGGAATTATCAAGCCCTTGATGAGTCAGAATGGGTTAGCCCAATGGTGATCAATATCAAGAAGGATGGATGGATTAGGATATGTGTGGACTATAGGAGCTGAATGTTGCATGCATCACAGATCCATTCCCTACGCCATTCACTAAGGAAATACTAGAAGGAGTTGTAGGGGCATGAAATATATTCCTTCACAAATGGGTTTTCCGGGTATCATCAGGTTAGGATTGCTCAGAGGATCAAGAAAAGACAACATTTACTACTGAATGGGGTAGTTTTTCCTATACTATGATGCCCTTTGGATTGAAAAATGTGCCTATTGTATTCTCACGCATAGTTGTTCAGCATTCAAATATTTTATTCACAACTTCTTACAGGTCTACCTAGATGATTGGACAATATATGGGCTTGTGAAAGATCATTATGACAATCTGCTGCTTAATGTTTGAATGATGCAGATAATTGAGTATCTCTTTGAACATCAAGAAGTGCATATTTTCTACACCATTTGGGATACTTGTTAGGACATATAATCTGCAAGGAAGGTTTACTAGTTGATCCAACCAAGGTTGCAGTCATTTTAGGCCTGGAAGCACCTACCAGTCAAAGTGAGGTGCGTGGATTTTTGGTCATACAGATATTATAGAAAATTCATAAAAGGGTATGCCAAAATTGTTACACCCTTGAAGAATTACTGAAGGGGAAAGGTACATTTTATTGGGGAGAACCACAACAACACATGTTTGAGATATTAAAAGAGAAACTTACTACCACACCCATTCTACACTTTCCCTCATGGGATAAACCATTTCATGTGCATGTGGATGCTTCTGCATGGCCATTGGTGCACCGTGTTAGCTCAACCTGAAAGGTATTATAGATCATCCAATCTATTTTGCTAGTAGGAAGTTGACTCCTACTGAATGGAATTATACAACTACAGAGCACGAAGCTTTGTCAATGATCTATGCATTGCACAAGTTTCGATAGTACTTGTTAGCAACACCATTTGTGTTTTATATAGATCACATGGCATTGAAGTACTTGGTAAACAAGCCCATCTTACAAGGGGCATATATGCATAGATGGGTGCTCCTATTTCAAGAGTTTGACTTCACAGTTGTGGTGAAGCTAGGGAAAAGCAATTCTAGACCAGACCATTTATCTAGAATCAATTCAGGAGAGGATGCACAAACAATTGAAGAAACCATGCCAGATGCACAATTATATAGGTTACAATGCACACCCATGGAATTAGAAGACATTGTTGTCTTTCTACGAAATAGGTATGGCACCAAAAGGAATGAAAGCATTAGAAAAGAAGTAGCTTGCTATACACGCGACACCATTTATGTTAATCAATGGTGACCTCTACAAGCTAGGCAGAGATGAAGTATTACGTCATTGTGTATTAGAGCATGAGCATAAGGATATCATGGAAGAAGCTCATGGTGGTATTGCAGAGGCCATTATGCAGGTGATGCGACTTCCCTGAGATCCTACTTGTTGGATTATGGTGGGAGACATTGTATAAGGACTATAAAGAATATTGTAAGGTGTGTGATCATTGTCAACATCTCGGAAAACTAGGGCAAAGAGATGAGATGCCTTTGAGACCGATTACTAGTGCCAAACCATTTGAGAAATGGGCCATTGACTTTGTAGGACCTATTTCACCAGCCACACGCAGGACTGGATCACGCTATATCATTACTTGCACAAATTATCTCACACGGGTGGGTAAGAAGCAAACACCTACCAAAAGACTCGTACAACAACTACAACAACTAGGTTTCTGTGGGAGAATGTTCTTACAAGATATGGATGTCCTTTAAGCTTGACAAGTGATAGAGGTACACACTTTTTGAATGAGACAATCAGATCCTATTAGATGAGTTTATGGTTACACACCATAAAACTACACCCTACCATCCTCAGGAAAATGGAACTCATTGAGGCCTTCAACAAGATTTTGAGCCAAACTTTGACAAAAATATGTGATGTTGGAAGAAAGGATTGGGATGACAAAGTGTCAATTGTTCTTTGGGCATATAGAACAACTTACAAGAGATTGAACAAAGCCACACCATTTCAGTTGGTGTTTGGCATGGAAGTTGTTCTCCCTATAGAATTTATGTTACCTTCTTTGCGCATTATGCACACGCTGAGGTCTAGCTGATGAACAAGATTTAGAAGAGCATATCAAAAAGATGATTCAACTGATGAGCACCGAGCCATAACATGATGGAGTCAAAAGTAGAAAAGGCCAGGTAGAAGGCATGGCATGACAAAAACATAAGGGATAAGAAGTTTGAGATTGGACAAATGGTACTTCTTTATGACTCAAAGTTCTTGTGCCATCCAGAAAGCTCAAAGTACATTGGTTGGGGCCATATGTTATCACTTCTATACTTGAATCAAGTGTTTTTTCAGCTAGAAGCACTTGATGGAACATGGCTACCTAGTTACTTTAACGGGAGTAGGCTGAAGCCCTACTATAAATAAGTCTTCTTGGTGTTTGTAATAAGGCAATATTGCCATTTAGCTTAGGTTTTCAATTATGTATTTTCCTTAATGTATTTCCTTCATTATCACTATGCTTTGTCAATTTAGTTGTTGTTTTTGTGTAATAAGCACACTTGCACATACATGAAGCTAATTACTATATGAAGAATGTTTATGCGCAGAGGACTGCACATACTTTTAGTGTGGGGTGGTTGTAGTTATCCAAGAAAAAGACTGTGGGAATTGAAAGGTGAAAGGAATAAGTTACTACGGTGTGCTTTAAGTCAAAAGAAGATTGCTTCTCAAAAGTGACCAAGGATGGAGATGAATGAAAGAACAATATAACGCGAGGTAAGTGGAGGCCATGATAGCTACCAGGAGAAGGTACAATGATGAGGTACTCAGTGTAGGGGCACGCACTAGAAGAGAAGTCTATGACTAGAGGGTAGGAAGGCACGCTAGAAGGTTATAACTAGGTGCAAAGATGTACCACACATGGAACAAATGGATTTGGTCAATGAATGAGGGGATATTTGGTAGGTGAAGGAGCAATAAATGCATCAAAATTTGAAAAAATATATATAAGGATGGAATGCGATTCATTTTTACCATTGCAACTAAGAGTATTTGAGGAAAGAGCCAAGTGCAAAGAGCCGAGTGATCGAGTTAAGGTGTGAAGGGTGTGAAACCAAGCATGACAACCAGATCTATGTGACAAGAAGCTTGCATCCCCAGTGGTGAAGGGTTTGAGTGAAAGCAGTAGGAGATAAAAAGAGTTAGGTTATGAAGTTTCCACCTAGGGCATGATTGAATCGAGCTAGGGTTTGATTCACAAAGTTACAGAGTTGAAGAGGAGACATTTGCAAGGTAAAAATGGCACCAAGAAGGCATCTATAACAGTAGTAAAAAAAGGAAAGAAGAAGGTGGTCATCGAGGAGGAAGAGATGGCACCCAAAAGCCATTTTTCAAAGATGTAATATCCAGAAGGAGTCATCATCGGCCAGAATGGGATTCACCCATTAGAAAGAGAAAAGTAAGTGAATACAATCACAGACTTTGAGAACAAGAAGGAGCTCGATTCCTTGCTCACTACTAGGATGAACAAGCACACAACGATGGATGACATGCCAGTTTATGATGATGTGGGTGAGAAGATTTTGAAGAGAATTGGGGTCTACCAATTATATGAGCTTCCATATTTTGGGAAGTATGAGCCCTTATATCAGTGGCTCATGAGCAGGGTGCACGAAGACTTCTTCTACTTTGCAGGACATAGAGTTAGAATCTCATCTGCGCTTATCTCATCAGTTATAGTCTTAAGGCCACATGAGAGGACATAAAAAGTGATCTCATAGATAAAGCCATGATTTTAAAGACCAAACAGAGTTGGGGTACCTGAAGGGTCCACGTGGAATGGACATAGACAAATTGAAGAACTATCTAGTTGTGTAAGTTGCAGCACACCTTGTTACAAAGTTGAATGATCAGAGCGGTGGTCACAGTAAATACTATGTGGTTACATGTGGCACGTAAGATGTCAGAAGGGACAATCTACAACATTATAGGCTATATTGTAGAGAAAATAGTCAAAGAAGCATGCACACAGAGAGGGAAGATCAGCTTTGGGGTGTTCTACTATCACTAGTATTCATGGAGATCGAGTACCAAATGGACCAAAGGAAAAAGTATGGGAATACCCCATGGAGAACAAGTCCCTAGCTAAAAGATTCAACAAGTACCTATGCAAGGGGGCCATGATAGATGATGTAAAGCAAAGGGTGGAGAAGTGGTATGACAGGCTCCGCATGGCATTTGGGGAAGAGTGGCATCCCAAAGGACCTACCAAGAAGTGGTAGGGAAACAAGTTCAGTTTGTTGTATATCAACATTTCTACATCACACACTTCCCAATGAAAGATGGAGTCTGAGCCCTTGGTGTAAATTTCCTTACGCATTCACTGCAAGGTATTTCCAAGCATCTGTTCATAGATTTATAGACACACCGACTGGTCTTCAATGCAGATAAGGTAGACTGTGACTACCATACATTGAGGAAGAAGTATGTGTATCCTGAAGAAGTGCTTATATAGAGAGGATCATTTCGAGGTGTTGAATATTAAGCCAATAAGTCCGGTCAGAGATGATGTGGGGGGCAACATTGTGTATCTCCAACTGAAGCCAAAGATGGAGAATAAAAAATATGTGGAAGGTGAGTTCACACTTCCAACACCACCAAAGGGAAAGCATACAATGGAGAACATCCCAATGCCTAAGCCCACAGAGCCAATTGAAGTGGAGGATGAGGAGGAGGAGGAGCAAAGATAGTGGTGGTTTGAGCATAGAGGTAGGAGACATCCTACAAATAAGGGTGAAGTGAGCAGTGCAATTACACCACCTCAGCCACAAGAGGGGGATGATGAGGACTTGAATGCAGTCCAAGGGGAGCACATGTTTAAGAGGGTATTTAGGAGAACAAGGACCCAAGGTGCTACTCCAACCACTATGCACAAATCACCTAGACTCTCTCCAAAAGGAGGTGAACCATGCAGAGAAGGAGGAAACTAAAGTTAAATGAGGAGGTGGAAGAGTCAGAGGAGAGTGCACCTAATTCTCCTACACTTCCAGAGAACACAAGAAGAACAAGGTGAGGAATCAAAGGAAAAAGAAGAGGATGAGAAAAGACCAGAGGAGACAACTGCAGAGAATGTTCAGACATGGAGACACAAGTCCCAAATTTGGAAGCTAAAGTTCCTAAGCAAAGAATGGTCTAGAAGAACAAGTGGAGAGCACATTCCACCAGCCATGGGGTATGCAGAGGACACAGAAAAATTGTCCACACCCGCTTCCAGAGCACGATAGCACATAAAGGATTTATTTGGCTGGGAGCTAATGGATGAGGACATGGTGACTGTGCACACTCAAAAGAAACTATCATGGTCAATGCACACCCACATGGATGAGCCTAATTTTGATGTGTGTGAAGAGTCATGCATTTTGAGATGACTGAAGAAGGCACCCCAAGTGAGACACATGATAATAAAGCCTACTATCATGTCAGATGAGCAGGTCAACAATGCATTGGTGAAAGTTTCTACTGAGGTGGCTAGAAGAAACATGGACAAAGCTACCATGATCAAGCACTGCATGTGAGGAGCTGAAGACAAAGGACACAGAGATAGCACACATAACGTAGGAAAGGGACTTCACGAAAGAAGAATGAGGTGTTTATCAACATCACAGAGGAGATTGGGGACAATGTCATCAGAGCAAGGCCACACTTGAGGCCAAGGTACCACAGACATTTCCTTCAACTGATACACTATGTAGGAAAGTTGGTGGACTTGGTACTTGAAGATGAACCTCTATGCATGCAAGCAGCCAAGAAGCTCAGAACAAGATGTCAAATGAGAGAAAGCATCGGTGATGAGAAAGATTACATCTTATGAAGGGTTGTTGCAAGCATTACAGAAGTATTGAAGAAAGTAGACTAGGCTTTAAACATATGCACAACCCCAGAGGTGCTTATCAACATAAAGACCCTAGAAGAGAACAATGAAGTCCAGAAAGTGATGAAAGATGAGACATTGGGCCACATGCAAAATATTTTCAATGGTTAAACAAAAGTGCGAGGCCCTCGCAAAGCAGCACAAGAACCACACAAGACTCAGCTGGAAGAGCTTGGGAAGCTAATTACGTAGAAGATGGACCTTTTAGAAGGAAGAATGACATCAATGTCCAGTGTTGTGTTGGTTCTACAAAATGAGAAAGGAGAGATTACAGGGATGAGTTGAATCCATTGTTGTGGACATCCCAGAAAAAGTAGAACAAGCACTCACTGAATGGCAGATTTTGGAGGCCAAAATAAAGGAGGAGTATCCAGAGTTGATACTACAAAGTGATACAGAGGAGGTTGTCTAATAAAAATTCTTTATTTTTCTACATTCCTTCATTCTTATTCTTTCCATTATTTTATTCTTTACTTCAATTTTTGGAGATACCCATTGTCGGATGACAATGAGATTAGTGTGGGGTAATGTTGATCAAAGAATACATGTCAAAGATCACACAAGGAGTCCACATGGGATAAGAAGGCCCGAAACCAAGGGCAGCGGAAGGACAAGAAGGACCCGCACGCGAAGGCAAGTTCAACTTTTAGGACTTAGCCGATTTTTTGAGCATGAAGACCTATTTTTAGAAGGTGGCATGTGGAACACACCAACGATGCAGGGATGTGCATGCCATGCATTTTCTATCTTTGGAGAAGTGATCAAAGCATTTTTGCATGGAGACAAGCTGAGAATAGAATTGACACTTCAGTTAACTACAAGAGGACTATAGATAACACACTTGCATGTGTGGCTATGCTTGTAAACAACGTGTGGCTATCAATAGGATGTGGCCTATTTCTAGAATAGATAAGCGGTGAAGGGAAAGTCCCCACCCTATATATATATGATGTTAGGTACATAGTAGATGTATGTATGAATGTGTGAGGATGTATGTGTAACAAAGAATATATAGAGTGTGAAGTGTGTGTATATGCATATGACTAAATTATTGTATCATATCCATACGTGCATTGGTATAGATTGACAATACTGTAAGGAGCTTCTATATTTATTAATAAATGGAAGATATTGGCTGAATCTAAGTGTCATTCTGTGTAGTTGAGTAGTGCATGTTATTAATTCAATCATGATTATTGTTTAAGCTTGTTCTTTCATAGATCTGAGGGTAGCATGATGATGGATTAGTTATGAATCTATATGATGGATTAGTTATGAATCTATATGTTTCCAAAGAGGGACTCCATGCACCTCATGCTTAGATCTTTTGTCAATAGTGAGCAATTCTACCTCAAGGCAATGATGTGCCATCATTGAGATATCTAGGGGGTGTTATCTAGTAAATGGAGGTTGAGTCTACCACTTTATAGACATTTTTCGGTCCTTCTTTCCACGTAAGTCAAATATGGACTCCTTCACCTTGAACTTAGTTTCCTCCATGTGTGTTTGTAATGCCCAGAGAGAATTTTTCTTGTGTGTGAATAGGCTTCAGCCTTATCAAACATGTCCCAAAAAAAAAAAATTGGTCGAGGGCAAAGTGAGCTCTAAAATTTGGCCCTTAAGAGCTTATTTGTTTCATTTATACGCGACATCTCAAGGGGTATCGTGAAGTTAACCTTGGCCTCCTTCTTCTCATGTGCTTCCTTCACAAAGTGTATCTTACGTAAGATGTTATGCATGTCATGTTTCCTCCCATGTACATATACCCTCTTCATGATCAAGCTTGTGGAGGGCATTTCTCTTCTGCTGTCACTACCCATAAAATCCTTTGTGCTGGGTACTATTGGCCTACATTATTCGAGATGCATCAAAATGGGTAGGTAAGTGTGAAGCATGTCATACTTTTGTTGGGAGACCTAAGTTGGCTGCTTTACCACTCAAACTAGTAGTGATTGATGAGCCTTTTCAACAGTGGGGATTGGATTTCATTGGAAATCTTAACCCACCTTCCAGTTTTGGACATACTCACATGCTAACTGCTATAGATTACTTCACAAAGTGGGTAGAGGCTATTCCAATAAAAATCACTACTTCTGAGGTGGTGTGTAATATCATCAAGGAGAACATATTGATAAGGTTTGGGGTACCAACAAGATCGTGGACTCGATAATTCTTCCAATTTTTCTTCTTCTGAGATGATGGATTTCTTCTATGGCTATGGAATTTCCCTTGCTCATTCTTTAGATTATTATCCTTAAGGGAATGGACAAGTAGAATCAACAAATAAGAATCTAGTAACCATCGTTCAGAAGCTTGTCAATGATTCTCAAAGGAATTGACACAAAAATCTCTATAATGCTCTCTGGGTAGATAAAATTACACCAAAAAGAGCAATTGGGATGTCTCCATTCTAGGTGGTGTATGGTGTTGAAGCTCACTACCAAGAATGTGGAATTACCAAATTTTTGCACTTAATGCAGTATTGAAGATACAAGTTTCACCAGCCCTTGGATAAGAGGATCATGTATCTCCGTAGCGGGATGAAGAAAAGTTGTGAGTTTTTTATAGAATCTCATCTCATCAACTGAAGGTGAAAGCTTTGTTTGACAAGAAATCTAGACCCAGATATTTTCAAGTGGGAGACATTGTTCTGTTGTGGGACAAAAGACATGAACCTCAAGGAAGCCATGGTAAGTTTGATTCTCTTTGGCTTGGTCCTTTCAAAATCAGACACTTTGCTAGAGAAAATTATTTCTACTTGGATTACATGGATGGATCTCCTCTCCCACTTCCTTATAGTGGGCAGTATTTGAAGTTGTTCAAGTCTTAGGTGATTAGGTAGTCCTTTTGTATATACTGTGTGCGGTGTTTTGTTTGTTTTGTCTTTCCTTTTTGGTTTGTTTCCCTTTCGTGTGTGTTGTCTTTTGTATTGGTTTTACCTTTGACTCTATTTTCCCAATGGATAAGGCACTGGTCTACTTTCCCAAAGTTTTTCTATGGTTCTTGATCTTTCCTCGTTCCTCTGTCCCAACCAAGTCATCCCCAAAAAGAGCTAGCTTGTTGTCACCCTCAAAATTCCCCTCATTTTTAAGTCAAGTTTTGAAAATTTTGAGTTGGTGCCTTTGAGAGATGTTTGAGTAGATTGAGAAGTCTGGAGAGATAGGAAAATTTGTGCTTTGAAGAAGTTGGTGCTCATTTGTAATCTCGCCCCGTTAATTTAAAATCTTGTAGTCTGCATGGTTTGATAAAAAAATTCTTCCCATCTGGATCTTACCTCGAGGCTGTCGGAGTTTTCTATGGTTCTTGATCTTGCCTCGTAAGTCAAAGTGGAGAAAGGCAGTGTTCAATCGAGGCCCAAATCGGCTAAGTATAAAAAGCTCATGGAAGGTGGCATATGTCTCTTCAGCACACTTTTGGTATGGTGCACAAAAATGGAGGCCCCAAATGTGTGCAATCCTCCACATGTTCAGAGTCTGAAAAGATAAATCCAACCGATGAATCAGCTAAGTATAAAGAGTTGGCAGAAGCCTCCACGTGTCCCAACGGTGCATGTCCAAAGGCCAAGTTCAAAGCAATATCCTAAGTGAGCATAGACTCACCACGTGTCTCATTGGTACAAATTCAGAATTGAGACCTAAGGGAAAAACCCCAAATGAGTGCCAGCCCTCCATTTGTTCAGAGCCTCAAAAAGTTAAATCAGTCATTTAAAATTCTAAGGCTAGCGGATGATGCCATGTGTCTCATTGATGCACATTCAAGGGTTGAAGCCAAAGGCAGTCCCCCAAACATGTGCTAGCTCTCCATGTGCCTCATCGGCGTGGAAAAAAGAGAGACCCTGAACTAGCGATAACCCTCCACGTGTCTAGGGTTTGATAGAATTCAAATGGGAAGTAGGCCCAAATTGACTAAGTATAAAAGAACCGGCAGAAGTCTCCACGTGTCTCAAAGACGCACCTTTAAGGGTCAAAGCCAAAGGTCATCCCCAAATGAGTGTCATCTTTCTATGTGTCCTAGGTCCAAAAAGAGATAGAACCAACTGTTGAATTGGCTAAGGAAAGGAGAACCAGCAGAAAGCCCCACATGTCCCTTCAGCGACTCTTTCAGGGGCGAATCCAAAAGCATGTCCCAAACGTGTACTAGCTCTCCACATGTCTTGGGTCAGGCAGAACATCTCCACCAATGGGAGGGACTTAGGTAGAATATAAAGGAAATGGAGCGGGCCCGCAAGACAACACCACATGTCTAACCAAAGGCACCTCATAAGGTCAGGTCCAAACAGAGTCTCCAAATGAGCGGGAAGCCTCCACATGTCCTGGGTCAGACACAAATTCTTCACCAAATAGAGGGACTTAGTCAAAACACTAAAAATACAAAATAGGACCATGAAGGAACATGTGGCCATGTTTCAGTCAAGGTGGGAAGGTGGATCATTGGAGAACTTTCAATATTTTGGCTTTATTGCGAAAAGGGATAAAGTCAAATGTTGAGCCCGCGTTGAAATTCAAAGTGGAGAAGCGGATCAGCAAAGAACTTTGAGATTTTGAGCCTTGTTTCCAAAAGGAGTAAAGTTAGAAAATGAGCTACAACCCCGCCGAAGCCATGTAATGAATATACATTGAAAATTCAAAGCGGAGAAGTGGGTCGGTGGAGAACTTTGAGATTTTGAGCCTTGTTTCCATAAAGGGCGTAAAGTGATAAAGTGAACCATGACTCCGTTACCACTTAGGTAAAGCCACGTGTTAGACCCAAATGCAAAATGTGAAGTTGTGGGCTTGTGGGGCTATGGGGAACTTTTTCACTTTTGCATCTTTTGCGCTAAAGGTGCAATTTCAATTTCGGGCCCACAGATCCATTTTGCGAAAATTGCATTTTCGCCATTTTTGTACAGATTCGATTCAAATATTCAAATGAACATAACTTTCGCTCCAATGCTTGAAATTCAACAAATTTTATATTATTGGAAAGGTCTTGGTCTCCTCTACGCCATGAAAGCATAAAATATTGTTTTTAGTAGGAGTTGATGGTTGGAAATCTAGAAAATGTCTTTCATGCCATTAATACATGATCTAATTACTTCAAACAGATCATATTTGATCTAATCTTCATCCTTCCTTCTCCAACACACCAAATAGACATGGAGAACCGACTAGATATCTTGATTTGGGTGAAAATCTAGAAAACATCTTTCGCACCATTAATATGTGATCGAATACTTTAACTAGATCAAATTTGATCCGATCTTCCATCCTTCCTTCTTCAACACGCCAAAGACATGCAGAACCAGATTTGATAGATTGTAGGTGGATTTACGGGGCATTGATGGTTGGTGGTTGGGCTTCTAAATAAGATTTTCTTCCTTCTCTTCTTCTCCTCTTTTCACTTCATCTATAAATGTAAGATCTTGGCTCATTGAAAAGGTTAGACTTTGATACTTTTGAAGTGTAATTATAGTCAAAAGTAAATCAATACAAAAGGATTTTCCCCTTTTCTCTATCTTCTTTCATTGTCCCCTCTTGCTTACCTGAAATTTGTGGATCATTTATCTTCTGTGATAAGAAACCTTGTGTTCTTATTGATATGATTTCTAGAACTTTGTATATGTGGAATGATATCTTATGTTGTGAATGTGAATGATTCTGTTCTATATCACTCTTTCTCAATACGTATAGGGTTATGCTCATTATCTATATTTCCTGAAAGTATTGTTATATTCTGCTCTTTCCTTTCTTCAGTTCTTCCATTCGTTTGTATTGATAATCTATTTTGGTATAAAAGCATTTCAAGATGTCGAGGCCCAACCTTAAGATGAAAGTTGTACATTTTTATATATAAGCTTTGTTGTTTACTTTCAATAAGGGAACCTCTCCCATAAAGAGGAGGGACTTGTTGTCCCCTGACTGTGGTTTTGTTAAAGTACCATTTTAAAACCCATTTTTGGCGACTCCACTGGGATTTTGTTTCAAACATATCCCTTTTAAAAGAACAACTTCAAGATCATTTTTGATCTAGTGACTCTATGGTATACACGTGGGAAGAAAGCTCTTGGGGTTGAAGATTCTCATTTTCAACTTCTGGAGCAACAAAACTTCTCTCTTCTTCCAGCAAGAAGGAACAAAGGAACTTGTTCTTCAAGCACACCTCTTATTAAAGACATAAATTCCAAGAATAGCATTCCTCCATAAAGAACTCAGTCTTAATCTTCTTGCTCTATACTTGCTAGTGTTTCAGTTCCCCTTCAGACAATATTTTGATGGATGTCGCACCTCTGCCTTGGGGACAATGGATTGGGCCCCTTGCTCTTCCTCAGCCATTGAATGAGTTACCCAGGAGTAGTAGGAAAGGTTTTCCTAAATTCCGAGGTGATGGGAAAGTACACCCAGATGAACACATTGCAGCCTTCATTATTGCATGTGGGATTCTTGGGGTTGAACATGAAGACATTTCTATCAGGCTCTTTGTGGAAACATTGTAGGATAATGCTATTGATTGGTTCTATCATCTTCCTGCTAGGTCAATTACTAATTGGACCACCTTGACAACTCAGTTTGAGCAATGTTTCAAACCTATTGAAGATGTGCATGCCCTCTTGGCTCAAATTTCTCATATCAAGAAGGAACCACATGAACCCATGAGGGAGTTTGTGGCTAAATTCAACAAGCTAGTTCTTAAAATTCCATAGAACACTCACCTTGTAGATCAAATCCAAAAGTGCTTCTTCCTCAATGCTCAATTTCCTGAAGTAAGCTATGCACTAAGGAGAGCTAACCTTGCAACTCTGGATGCTTATCAATGCTTGGCTATCAGTGTTGAGGATGATTTAATCATGTCTAGTAAACTTAAAAGAGAATCCTTCAAATTTAAAGCATATTCTTCTTCCTCTTCCCCTGGAGCCAATTTTGATTAGTTAGTACAGAAGCTTGCAAATGATCTCATTACTATCAAGAAACAATTGGCTTAGCATACTCCTTACCAAGATATTCCAAGGAAGAATTTTCAGCCCAGAACCGGTTACCTCCTTCTCAGAATAAATTGGATATTGAAGGCCCACCTATCAAGGTTCCATTCAATGCAACTTGTGAAGTTCAAGAACTTGATGATGAGGAGTTTAATGAACTCTATGAAGAACCAGAAGAAGAGGTTGATGAAGAACTGGAAGAGCTTGGTGGATCTCAAGTTCATTTCCTTACCACTGAAGGTATGGATGACGAAGATGAATATGATGAAAGAGTGGCAAAGATGAATAGTGAGTCATATGTTGTTATGACTCGGGAGCAAACAAACAAAAAAGAAAAAGTGATGCACTGCTAAAGAAATCCAAGGAGTTTCCTATAACTATTCCAGTGGTTGTAAGAAGAGGAGCTCCTATTCCCACTACCTCCACACAAAAGGTGAGTAATGCTAATCCTTTTCCTTCTACTTCTGTTTCCAAAACTTCTTGTCCTTCAACTCCTAAAACTGATAAATCAAAAGTTTCTCAAGTTCCTAGTAATGATTCCCCATCCACCTCTAGATCTTTTGATATCATTGATCACCTTAAGAAGACAAAGATCCAAATTTTAGAGGTAGATTTTTACCAAACCCATCCAAAATCCTTTGCTAAAATGGTAAAATTTGTCAATTCCAAATCCAAATCCTCATCCAATACTTCTAAAGGTATTTTTCCCACTCCCTCTTCCTCACCTCAACCAAGCCTTGTGGCTGCAATCACTTCCCCTAATGATAAAATTGAACCATTTTATGTGACTCTCCTCATAGCTAGCCATAAACTTAGTAATTGTTTTATAGAATTAGGAGCATTAGACAATGTGATGCCCGCGAAAGTAGCTCATGTTTTGGGCCATTGGTCGTCAGATAGGACTTTTAGAAGAGCAACAGTCAGGGGACAAGAAGTCCCTCCTCTTTAATGGGAGAGGTTCCCTTATTCTGAAACGAACTTATTTACAAATGTACAGAACATTGTTTTATGGTTAAACTTGGATATTACGAAAGTGTTTTCCACAAGGATCATCAGTTACACAAGGACTGAGGAAAGGGAATAAGAAGATGAGCAGAATAGCAACCTTCAGAATTATAGATAGCAGAATAATTCTTCGTGTATGCGAAGCTTCAAAGGATTTAAGACAAGATCATTTGCGTTGGCTGAATGAGATTAAATTCAAAGACACAAAGTTCCCTAAATAACCTTCTTCAGATTTATTAATCAAGGACACAAAGTTCCTTCTTGGTTATACAAGATCAATGTATTGGCAAAACTGAACAGTATGCAATCAGAGAGACTAACGAGTTAAGAACAAAATGATCTTCACAATATTAAAGGAAAACACAGAGATAACGAGAATCAGATAGACAAAGAATGAAAAGCCCTTTTGTATTGATTTCTTTAAGATCTATTTACACTTTCAGCAAATATTCCAAGTTCTTCCTCTTCTTTCAAAATGGCGTGGAAAGGCCATTATATAGCTTACAAGTCGATTACTCTTATCAGAACCGTTTCTTTTAACTAAAGAATAGTTAAGGACCGTTGTTACAATACTTTAACGATTACAAAGAATACGAAAAGAAAGGGAAGAAGAGGAAAGAAAAGAGAAGGAGGACAGTGGCGATTCTTGGGAGGGACCCACTATCTTCAGAATCCGCTGCCTGAATTTCTTCAATGACTCATCTATATCTCTGCCACGAGGGACTGACGTGTTGGCTGCAGACTGAGTCCAAAATCCCAGACATTTCTCCATCTCTTTATCAAACTCGACGTGAGTATGATAATCTTTGTTTGCTTCTTCAATGGCAGACTGAAGAGAACAAATTTCCTTCATCTTTTCCTTAGAGATGGAGCTTTCTTTGAATAGATGATCTTTGACAAAAGCTCTGAACTGAGCTTTGATTTCTTGCAAGGACAAGGAAGCACCAGAGTTTTCATCTTGAAGATGACAATGCATATCTTTGAAAGCAGCAGCTGCCAGTGTCTTGAAAGCTTCTCCCTTCTGCCAGCTGTTCTTCATTTCTCCCACAGCTTCCTCCAGGACTTTGATTTTCCACTCTACGCTGTAGACCCAGGATTTTGATAGATTATCTTTGGCATCATCGAAAATCTTATTCGCCAGTAAGACGTTCTCGTCTGTCTGTCCCATGAGGCGAAGGTCTACAATGCAACTGCTCCAGAGTTTAAGTTCTTTATCCATAACCCCAATAGTAGAGGATAGCTTCTGTTGCAAATTGTCTACCTTTCCATGTAGTTTAAAAGCTTCATCGATGAAGTTTAGCCCAGCAACAAGCATGTCATCCACCATGGCTTCAATAGCTCTGCCATAGACAGAATACTTGTGCATATCTTTAATACTTTGCACTTCATCTTGGCTTAGAATTACAGGAGGCGGTAGAGCAGTCAAGGGGGTAGGGTCCAAAACTTTGTCCTTAGACAAGAGTGACTTGATAAAACTTGTGAGAACTTGGGCTTGTTCTTCCAGCTGTTCAATAGTCTGCTGCCCTTTCTCTACCCTTCCAATGACTCTTGTGACTGTTTCCTGGAGGTTGTGAATTTCACCTTCAGGAGTAGACTCTCCCATAGGGATCCTTGAGAGCTCTAAGTCAGATGTTAGCAAGTCTGATTCTGATTTGTCTACTGTAGGCTTAGCAATCTCCAAGAATTTCGACCTTGAGCATCGACACACAGTGCGGAGGTGGTTCTGGCTTTCTTGGCACGAGAAGGAGTGGTGCCCAACAAGGCTGCTACAGCATCAAAATTTGGTCCCAAGCTTTGAGAGGAGGATTTCCTCTTCCTTTTGTCAACCAGAGGTTGCACCCAAGCAAAAGAGGAAGAAGAATCTGCAGGAGAAGCAAGGGGACCCAGAGACAGGGAGCTCATGACACTCAGGGTCTGCGCAGCTGTTGACTCAAGCTGAGACGTAAGTAGAGCACTGGAGGCAATGGCAGTAGAAGAATCAATGGCACCCGGAAGTTCAGTGCTCTGGACCTCTTTGTCCTTATCTACTGGATCTTCAGGAACATTTGCAGGAGTTGGCATCTCGCTTTCTTCACTTTCACTGAGAACAATGATGTTCTCTGGCCCTATAGGCAACTCTGCCTGTTTTCTTGGAGGATCATTCTCTGCAGGTTCCTTCTTTACCTCTTTGAGTTTCTTCCTGTATACCTGGGTAGATGGAGAAGGAGTAGATTCTACAGGTCCCTGAGCTGTTGAGGCAGGAGGGGTTTTCACTGGTGTTCCAGACTCTGGAACTGATGTCTCTCTTATGGGTGTCGAATCATCCTTGGAGCTAGATTCTCCTGAGTGCCTCTTGAATTCTCGGATCTTCTTACTGAACCAGACCCTAGTCCTGATTAAGACTGGAGCAAGAATCTCAGCCAGATCATCTCTCTCTTTCTTGTTCCAATCCAAGTCCTCCAGGGGGGTGTGCTTAATCACATTTTCATACTCATAAGAGTATAGATCAGAATTGTCATCCTGGAGACCTTCAGGAACTTGGTACAGACTGAGTTCTTGGATCAATTACAGGGAGAACCTGCCACAATGCCTTCTTCTGGCTTCAAAATCATCTCGCACGATCGGCCCCAAGTCTTCGTATATTCGCCTATGATGATAGACTATCTTGATGTTCATGTTAATGAACTTCTTCAAGTCAAAACAGGTTCTTGGCTTGAAGAAATGAACAGTGATAGGGACCAGGGCTCTTTCTATGTTCTGAGCATCCAGAGCTGTTTTGCATGTGTAATTTCCCAGAGAGATGGGAAAGTGCAAGCCAGAAATCTTCTTGTCTCTGCAAGTTCTGTGCAACTTGTCTAGTTGCCTGCATATTTCAATCAAAGCCATTTTGTCATTGCAGAACATGGGAAGCCGCAGAGGAGTGCTTTCATAGCCAGCAAGCCTGATATAGGAAAATTTCCTGAATTGAATGAAATAGGCTCCATACTGCGATATCAGGTTCATGGCTTCATCTGAAAACCTTCTAGCAGTATCACCTTCGAGCAATCTGACCACGTACATGGTGAAAGCATCATTGACCCTTCTGAAATTGCGGTTGCTGGTCTCCAAGGTGAACTGCGGGCAATAGGCATACACTGGATCATCTTTGTGTGCATCTATATAGGAGAAACCAAACCACTGCCTGGATGCTTTGCTAGGGTATACATCAGATATGAAGTCATATAGAACTTCTTTGTTTGCTGGACGTTGGATAGCTGCTCAGCCAAATTCATACTAATGATCTCTGCCCAGTTGATATTTTGTGTTCCCTGGCACACCATGCTGATGAGCGGGCACATCCAGAAATGAAACTCATTGGTGGAGGGCAAACCCATAACCCGAGCCAGCAGGATTATGAAGTCTGATAGTTCTTCGTTGAAATCTGCTCGGAAGAGGGTTTTGGTTAGGCGAGAAGTGCCTTTCTTAGGGTTCTTCAACCAAGACTTCGCCACTCGCGCCTTGTATTTGTCACTGTCTTGGTCGAACATAGCCTGTGCTTGATCTCGGGAGACGACTATAGCATTGTCCATCTCCGGAATCCTCAGAGCAGTGCCAATGGCGGCAGCGTCCAGCTTGGCAATGAGTTCCCCATGTACATTTGTCAATTCGCTCGAATCGGGGTCGAAGTGAGCTCCACATGAAAGTACTGTATCAGCACACTGTACTGAGATTGGGAATCCTCCGGCAAAAGCTAAACCACTATCATTAATCATCTGTGCCATTGGTGTAGGGTTTGCATCTGTCATTCTTGCCCAAAATCACCGAAGTAGAGATGACGAGCTTGTGTCCCCTATATTGCTAACAAAGAAATTCAAGCGGAGAAATTTGCTCCTGTCCCTGGAACTTGATCTTCATATTGATAGTCTCGGAGCTGCAACCTAGACTTCTGGAAGGAATTTGCAAATGGAGGGGAAATTGAGTAGGTTTTCAAATTGCAAGGGTTTGAGCAAAAGATAGCATGGAAGCAATGCGAAAAATGTGAAGGGGGATGCTCGTTATATAGCCGTTTGGAGAGAGAAATGACTTTAATGCGCATTGAATACCCAACCACCAATTTGAAAAAGCATCATACTCGGAGTGAGCGGGAAAAACTAAGTGTGAATGATACTAGGTGCAGCTTGGGACGAGTGAGACGCGAATGCGCGAAACACGCTGTGGCTTGGCAGTTCGGGTGAAACAGGGAGAGGACGCACAAATGCATTTGGGACAAATGGGACGAAAATGTGCGAAGTACGCGATTCGGGTGTTTCGGCCGAAATTGGAACAAAGGGCCCGTTTGGACTTGGGACATTTGGGACAAAAAGTTCCGAAGTACGCGACTTGACCGGCTCGGCCGAAATTGGGAAAGCTCGCACTTTTTCAAATGGGGCAGTTGGGACAAAATTGCGTGAAGGACGCGGTTCGGGCAAATCGGCCGAAAATGGAAAGCTCGCACTTTTTAACTTTGGGACATTTGGGACAGGAAAGTGTGAAGTACGCGGGAAGGATGATTCGGCTGAAATTGGAACAACACGCAAAATAAGTTTTGGGACACTTGGGACAAAATTTTCCGACGGGCCCGAAAATGGGACAGCTTAGGGGATTTCGGCCGATCGGGGAACAGAGTGCATTTTCGTACTTGGGACAGATGGGACAAAAAGTTCCGACAGGCCCGAAAATCACACAAAATGACCCAAAACACAGATTTTTTCGATTTCACGACTTAGGCACCTCAGAGAAAAACACTTAAGACTCAAAATTTTGAAATTTTACTCTTATCAGAGCGGGGAATTTTGAGTGGACAACAGGGCCTAACTCTAACACGTGCCTTTGGTTCCCGCTATTCCATGGAGAGTAGGAAAGTGCCTTTGGTTAGAAGGATTAAAGATGCACAAGTAGCCTTCATTGTTTTTCTAGAGAAAATAATCTTAGCCACTATTTTGCTTGCTTTGATATTCCTCCCTCATATGGTATGTTGATAAGTAGGAACTTATGTAAGGAGGTAAGAGGTGAAATTCAAATGGACTGGTCACATGCTTTGATCCTGTTAATGGGAAAATAAGAAAGTTGTTACCAGAAAAGTAAACTGAGTATATTGTACAAAAGACTGATGATCCAAAAGAAAAAATACTCTATGAAGATATAGGGCATGGAAATTATATGATCATGTCAAAGGATGAGGCAAGTCTTCCTAAGGGAGTGATTCATGATCCTAATGGAATTTGGACTTTGGAGTTTGATGGAAGCTGCTCTTCAACTAGTTCTGGAGCTGGTGTGGTGTTAATCTCTCCAGAAGGGAAGATTCATCCATTTTCTTTCAAGCTTCATTTTGAAAACACAAACAATATAGCTAAGTATGAGGATCTCATCCTTGGGTTGAGTAAGGAAAAAGAAATAGGAGTAAGTAATCTTTGTGCTCATGGTGATGCAAATTTGATTGTGAAACAGGTAAGGGATCTTTACCAAGTCAAGAATAGGAGATTAAAACATTATAGAAATCTTGTTTGGGATTCCATTGAATTCCTTGATGCTTTCTCAATTGAAGTTGTGCCAAGAGAAAAGAATACTAGAGCTGATTCTCTAGTTGTCTCAGGATCTTTGTTGATTCCTCATCCAGATTTATCTTAAGAGAAATTTACCATTAAAATGATTCATAGGCCTAGTGTGCTAGATAATGCAAGCAACTAGCAAGTTTTCAATGATGATCAACACTTTCTCTCTTTATTGGAGCTTAAAAATAACTTCAATCAGTTATATTTTGAAGGAAGTGAAACTTTTCCTAAAGAATATGTGCCCTCTAATGAGGAAGATATCAAGGAAGAGATGGATCAGGATGGTTGTATTAAGTTGAAGGGTAACAAGATTCCCAAAGGATTGGTGAGTCTAGAAGATCTATTTGACAAAAATGATAGGTTCATCAAATCTTAAGTCTCGAGGATTCGACAATCTACTTTGAGTATGAGAAGGTCAATATTGGAAGCAATGATGAACCCAGGGTGGTGAATATTGGAAAATGTTGCACTCAAGAAGAGAAAAGGAAAGCAGTAAACATATTTAAAAAGTATGTCAATGTTCTTGCCTATTCATATGAAGATCTTAAGGCTTTTCAACCAAAGGAGATGCAACACTATATCCCTCTCGAAACACCCGGATCAAACCTTTTAAGCGAAGCAAAGGCGACAATCCTAAGGTTGCTGATACTATTTTTCAAGAGATTCAGAAGTTACTAAAAGAAAATATTATTTTCCCTATACATCATTTTCAACATGGATTGCCAACATTGTGCTCGCTTTAAAAAAATAATGGTAGATCTCGCATCTCATGTAAACTTTAAGAATTTAAGGCGAGGCCTCTCTAAAAGACAACTATCCACTCCCCATGATGGATCAAGTTTTACAAGTTGTCTCAGGCTCTAAGATGTTGTCTATGCTAGATGGATTCTTTAGATACAATCAAGTGGAAGTCAATACCCTAGATCAACACAAGACTTGCTTTTACTACCCCTTGGGGCACCTTTTCCTACAAGAGAATGCCATTTGGTCTTATCAATGTTGGTGCCACTTTTCAGAGGGCAATGGATTTAGCTTTTGGAAATCTAAAGGAAAGTGTATTATTGTGTACCTTGATGATTTGACTATTTTTTCCAAAACAAGGGCAGATCATCTTCAACATCTGAAACAGTTCTTCAAAAATGCAGAGAACATGGAGTTTCCCTCAATCCTAAGAAGTCTGTCTTTTGTGTTACTGAAGGCAAGTTGTTGGGGCATATTTTTTCCAAAGAAGGGATCAAGATAGATCCGAAAGAGTTCAAGAAATCCAGTAGATTCCTCTTCCCACAAGCAAAAAGGGTGTTCACTCTTTCTTTGGCAAGATAAATTTCCTAAGGAGATTCATTCCAGATTTTTAGAACTAACTATGAGTGTTGCTCACATGATGAAAGGAAATAAAAACTTTGGTTGGAATTCTGAGGGTAAAGAAGCATTTGAAGGTATCAAGAAAGCCATTGCTAGAACCCCCATCTTAGCATGTCCTAATTTCAACAAAGATTTTATTAACTATTTTTATGCTACAGAGAGTACCTTGGTTGTTGTGCTAACTCAGATAAATTCTGAGGATCATGAACTTCTAATTGCATTCATGAGCTATGTTCTAAAAGCTCATGAATTGAAATATACTATGATGGAGAAACATGCTTTTGCAGTGGTCAAAGTTGTCAAGCAATTTCATTTTTATATTCTTAATTCTCACTTTGTTGTGCTTGTACAATCTGATACCATCATCAAGTATATTCTTACACAACAGAGTTTGGAACTAAGAGAGGTAATTGGGTAGCAAAATTCCAATAATATGACCTTGATATCAAGCCAACTAAGCTAGTTTGGGGTAAAGGCTTATGTGAGCTTATTGCTGAAGGAGCTGATAAGGAATTGTCCACAAAAGCAGTTGATGTTCCTATTGTTATCTTCCTCGGTTCAATAGATGAGTGGTATGATGATATTGCACATTTTATTAATTATGGAGAGTGTCCATCCCATTTGAATGCCAAGGAAAAGAGCTATAAAGCTAAGGTCTGCATAATATGTATTATGGGAAAATGCTTTGTTCAAGCAAGGCATTGATGGAAGATTCCTTAAATGTGTGGACAAAGAGCAACAAAAGTTGTTTTCAGATTTTCATGATCAGGCTTGTGGAGGGAATTTTTCTTTTGTTTTCACTGCCCATAAAATCCTTCGTGCAGGGTACTATTGGCCTACATTGTTTAGAGATGCATCAAAATGGGTAGGTAAGTGTGAATCTTGTCAGACTTTTGTTGGGAGACCTAAGTTGGTTGCTTTACCACTCAAACTAGTAGTGATTGATGAGCCTTTTCAATAGTGGGGATTGGATTTCATTGGAACTCTTAACCCACCTTCCATCTGGACATACTCACATGCTAACTGCTACATATTACTTCACAAAGTGGGTAGAGGCTATTCCAGTCAAAAGCACTACTTTTGAGGTGGTGTGTAATTTCATCAAAGAGAACATCTTGATAAGGTTTGGGGTACCAAACAAGATTGTGACTGATAATGCTTCCAATTTTTCTTCTTTTGAGATGATGGATTTCTGCTATGGCTATGGAATTTCCCTTGCTCATTCTTGATTATTATCCTTAAGGGAATAAACAAGTAGAATCAACAAATAAGAATCGGATAACCATCGTTTGGAAGTTTGTCAATGAATCTCAAAGGAATTGGCACAAGAAGCTCTATGATGCTTTCTAGGCAAATATAATTACATCCAAAAGAGAAATTAGGATGTCTCCATTCCAGTGGTGGTGTATGGTGTTGAATTTCAGCATCTAATGTAATAAGTGGAATTACCAGCCTTGCACATAATGCAAGGCTATTAAAGATCTGAGTTTTACCGAGTTCCTTAGACAATAAGATCATGTATCTCTAGAAGCTAGATGAAGAGAGGTTGCAAGTTTTTGATAGAATCTCAGCTCATCAATTAAAGGTGAAAGATTTGTTTGACAAGAAAACTAGACCCAGAGATTTTCAAGTGGGAGACATTATTCTAATGTGGGAAAAAAGACATGAACCTTGAGGAAGAAATGGTAAGTTTGATTCTCTTTGGCTTTGTCCTTTCAAAATTAGACACTTTGCTGGAGAAAATTATTTCTACTTGGATTACATGGATGGATCTCCTCTCCAACTCCCTTATAGTGGGTAGTATTTGAAGTTGTTCAAGTATTAGGTGATTACGCAGTCCTTCTGTATATATTGTGTGTGGTGTTTTGTTTGTTTTTGTCTTTCCTTTTTGGTTTGTTTCCCTTCCGTGTGTGTTGTCTTTTGTATTGGTTTTTCCTTTGACTCTATTTTTCCAATGGATAAGACATTGGTTTGCTTTACCAAAGTTTTTCTATGGTTCCCGATCTTGCCTCGTTCCTTATTCCTAGCCAATTCATCCCCAAAAAGAGCTCTTGTTATCACCCTCAAAATTCCCCTCAATGTTTAAGTCAAGTTTTGAAAATTTTGAGTTGGTTCCTTTGAGAGATGTTTGAGTAGATTTATAAGTATTGTTGGTTCGAAAGTCTATCGAGTGGAAAGATCTAAGGATAGATGAGCCAACAGTGTGCAGGGCATAGCCCCTCTTTGAGTCAAAGAAAGCTAAACGGCCCAGGTTTATTGCTATTCTACCAGCAGGAATCTGTGCAAGTCTCACAATATTCTACCTTTGGGGTTGGGATCTCATCCTAGTAGAGGTATTTCCAACTGTAAGAAGAAGGGGAAGAAGCGAGGTGGGGAGATAGGAAAGATCTGAAGGGAGAAAAGAAATGAATTCCAAAGCAGAAAGGTCAGAGGGTCTATGTTTTGGGCTGGTAGTAAATAGAGCCAAACTTACTCACATAGACGAACAAAGCAATACTAATGAATAAATGACAATAAAGTAGAAGTAGATTCAACAGAACAAACATACAGATCTAACATAAGAAAGCTTTGATGTATAACACAAGTATTCAACACAAAGTCTAAATATTGTATTAATATTTCCTTCTGTTACAAAAAGTTCAAAGTCTTTTCTTCTTACTTCTATTTTTCATCTGAAAAGTATCCATCCTTGAATACAACAAGTATTCAAGTATATATAGAAGAAGGAGAAGAGAGAAGACAAAAAGAAACCAACGACTTAATTACAAAGTATCTACAAAATATCTAAAAGTCAACTGTTGACTTTTGGCAACTTGGTGGATGACATCATCCCATGGTGCAACATGGATGATGTCATCATTTGTGCCAACATACTCTTAGATATTTACAAAAAGAAGATCGAGAGGAAGGAGACTATTCATCGTCGTCTCGCGGCCAAAAGGGAGTGTCTTGCTTCTGTTGCTTGGGAGAAGTGATGTTAAACTAGGCCCGATATTCCATGAACTTGCTGATCATGGGTTGAAGTTGATCTGAGCAGGATCCTTGTGGCGATCACTAATAACTTCACAAGTTTCACATTCATCCACGAGCCTTTCTGGGAGCTTGGAATATTCATTTCCTGCCTCTATTAGGTACCCTATAAAGTCACGACAGGCCAGAAGGTTGTTGATGCATTTGGTGTCGAAAGTGGCTTCTGGCCCTAACCCTTGCGAGATGATCTCCTTAAAGATCCGAATAGTTTGGTCTGCCTTCCTCAGGGTGAAAGAAGGAGTGAGCAAGCCTGGGGACATTCTCAGGATGATTTTCTCCATCTGGTGCATAGCCTCCAAGGCTTCCTCTTTGACTTTATCTATCTTTTCGAGGACAAACTCCAACTGATCGACCTAGTAGTCCAAAGTAGAAAGGATTTTTTGGGCGCTCTGGGGTGATCGAAGACGCCGAACTTGACCAGATCTTTGACTGAACAGTTGAGCATTTTCTGGAAGGTCTCATGCTGCAGCCTAGCATGGTCCAACTCTTCAGAGATAGGTCCTGCAATCACCTAGAGATCTTTGTTCGCCCGATTGATGTTCTGATACAACTCGGTGAACTTAATGATTACTCCCTCACTTTCCTTGAGGATTTGGTCTCTCCAGGCGGATACTGCCATAACCTACTCGCCAATTTTTGCGTATTCATTTATCTTATCCTGGCTCAGGGGCTCAGGAGTTTTGGTGGTAGTTGTAGGAGGTGCACTACCCATTTTCTGCAGGGCTTGGAGAAGATGTTTGTTTTGTTCTTTTAGTAACCTCTTCTCCTCCTTTGCTTCCTGGAGCTTCTTGCAAAGGGCATCGACTGCAGATAGGGCCTCTCCCTGAAGGATTTCAGAAGACGTTCCCATTGTGACTTGGGTCACTGTATAATCAGTCGGAGACAGATCCTTTTTATCCTTTAAAGGATTGGGATATGCAATCTCCATTACTCTTTCTCCCGATGCACTCTGAGAGAAGCGGGTTATAGGCTTTTGCTTCTTAGCCCCCTTTGCTGGGATGATGGAGAAGTCCATCGGTGCAATAGGAACTTTCCTCTTTTCTTTGGCTTAAATCTTTGGGAGATCCACACTGGACTTATGGGAGTGGGACCAGAAGTGGAAGAGGGGGCAGCTGTAGTAGTGGAGGGAAAGTGCGTCGAGACACTTGGTGGCGGCATTGAAAGAGAGGCCAGCTGAAGTACTCAAGGGAGGAAGGGATACTGCAGGAGAGGTAGTCGAGGGTATGGAAGGGAGCTGAGAGATGAGAGAAGAAATAGTGGGGGACAGCTCCGTGAGAGAAGAGAAGATGGATGACGAAGATGGGGGAGAGGATACGACCAAAGGAATGGTCACTTAGGTCACATGAGGAGGAGAAGGAGGAGAGGGAGAAGGGATAGAAGGGACCTCAGTAGTTGTAGCAGTGGCAACATCCTGAAGGGATGTGCCTATCGGAACAACTTCAGCCGCTTCTTTCTCTGGAGATAACAGGCTTACAACTTGTTCTTATGTGGCGGAAGGGGGACTCTCAGGAGCCTCTTCTCGAGCGGAGCTTGATTCACCCTCTTTGCCTTTGCCTCTGCCCTTTGGCAAATGCTTTGACCTGGCAGGTGTGCTGTCCAATGGGGATGTAGTGAAATCTACCCCGAGGTAGATGAGGGCCATTAATCTGCACTAGTGTTACATCGCTCTATCGCAGAGTTTCTTTGACCCTATCTTTAATGGTCCTGCAGGCGCTTTGGTTCTGTCAGATTACGATGCTTGACCGATTATCCCCATCTGTGTCAAGATATACCTGATCAACTTCTTGATTGGTAGTTTGATAACCTTTTGGGACAATGGCCACGCCGTACTGAATGATCTCTACCAGGGCCAGGTGAGAATGGTCCTTTCTTCTGAGCTCGACCTCATGATACAGGTCGATATAAATGTCCTCGATCTGTGGAATGTGGATAGGATCAAGTTTTGCCTTGGGAAGGAAATTCCTTGGATCAAAAGTGGGCCTTGCTGAGAAGTTGTGCTTCAGATTGAGAAATTCTAGCTCAACAAGCATCTCCCAGGGCTTTGTGGTGAGAAATGCGGTATACACCTTGCTTGTAAGGGGAAAGGAGTTCCGCCCTTCTTTCTTTTCAAACATTTCTCATGGTAGGTTATGAGCTGTCTGGACAGCTCCAACAGGATCAGCTTGGGGCCAGCATATCTTGGCAATTTGGTGGGCTCCCCCAAGAATTTGGCCGCTCTGAGATAGGTGAAGGTGGGAAATTGGGTAAATAGTGCCCCCACTTCTCTGTTGCTGTGACAATGCTCTTGGTCATTCGACCATGAGTCATGTTGGGCCTCAATAGGTAGATGATGCCATAGAAAAAGGCATCGTTGATTTTGGTGAACTGTGAGATGCTATTCTCCAGCTTCAGCTCTGGGTAGTACTCATATATTCTCACCTAGGGCCAAACCCCACATTGGCTCAATGCTGGATAATCCCTCTCTAAGGTGTCAGCATAAACTACGTAGGAGTTCATGTAGAACCTCCCCATTGTGGTGAGTTGTTGGAGCTGCTCGGATATGGTGCTGCTTATGATCTCCGCCCACTTGAAGCGTTGATCTGGTACGTTCTTGTTCATAGTTTCAAAGTACCTAAGCATCCATTTGTGAAAGTAATGGGTGTCAGAAAGCCCAAATAATCTACTTAGGAACGTGATAGTGTCACTCAGTTCCTCGGAGAAGTCGCTACGGTGAATAACTTGTGGCCATCTGGTTACCACCTTCTTGTTGTTTAAATACACTTCATTCATTAGCTGCATGCACTAGTCTTCATTATCCTCCCATGACTTAATGCAGTCCTCTTGGCTCACGGCCACAAAATGCGGTGGTGGGGGATGCCAAGCATGATTTCAAAGTGCCGAGTGGTAAGGTTGATCACAACTTCACCCTTTTCATTTTGGACACACCTCGTGTCTTTTTTGTAGCAGTGGGCCACTACCATCATGGATTCATTACTTACTGCACTTGACGGGGATCCCCCCAGCAAAATGTAGGCCACTACCTACTAGTTTGTCCATCCAAGGACTCCCTGTGACTCTCCTAGTTCTGGCCCAGAAATCTTCCATGTCAATGTGACCAAGCTCAGAGTCTCTTATATCCAGGTTACATTACGCACGGGACTCGGGTATTCGACCCTCGATCTTGTACTTCATCTCTTCTTCTATAAGTTTAGCTTTGCCCTTTGATTTGGTCGGTCTCTTGCTTGATGTAGACATATGTGGATCTGAGTTCAGTTGCTGATCTATAAGAAGGAGGAGTGAATTCCAATGCAAAAGAGCCATGTTAGCCATTAGATCTTCCATTAAAGCATTAAAGAATGAAGAGTTAGTAATTTTAAGGCCTCCGGGTGTAGGGCGCAAGGATACCATTCATGTGTTTTATACCAGAGCGCAGATAATTTTCATGTTGCACGGAGATAGGATGCGCCCATGGAACATATATTTTCATGTTACATGGAAGTTTGGTGCGCCAAGGGCGCGGGGTTGATGTGTGTAACATAAGCTTTATGTGCGTAAAAGGGAACTTGGCGCTACGCGAGGAAGGCTTGCATGACATTTTTCTGTGTAAGAGGGGATGCGCCTATGTCATTTGTTATTATTTACTCGGTTTCACATGGCGCGGGTAATTTTCATGTTGCTGTGCGGGATCAATGCACCTTCTTG
Organism: Taxus wallichiana var. yunnanensis; assembly: GCA_018340775.1. Classification (NCBI taxonomy): domain Eukaryota; kingdom Viridiplantae; phylum Streptophyta; class Pinopsida; order Cupressales; family Taxaceae; genus Taxus; species Taxus wallichiana. Next base: position 746,177,517 of record CM031240.1, on the reverse strand, counting down.
GCGTGGATCGTATTTTATGTAATAGGCGTGGCGAATGCGCCAAGAGGAAAAAGCATTCCAAAATGGATTGTTAAGTTTTCTTCTCTCCCTGATGGGTTTGAGTGTGTTTTTAGGCCATTTCCTTCAGGGATTCAGACGGTGAAGGGGGCACAGCAAGGAGATCCAAGTGATTTTTGAGGCAGAGCCCTCCTTACCAATAGATCTGGAAAGAGGAGGAAGAGCTTGGGGAGAAAGATAGCAAGAACAACAAAAGGGGGGGTGGGAATTTACAAATCCATTACCTCCTACCATACAAATAATCAAAACAAAACATAGGAGGAGCAAGAACCACCTACCCGGAATATATAGAACGTGAGAGATGAAGCGGGGTCCACGAACGCGACACGAGGACGATAGGCGTGCTGACAGGTGCAGAGGAATAAAATAATCACGTGTTTTCAATTGTGAAAGTGACAGGTGAGTGCACTTATATATAGGCAAAGGTGTAATAAATGTGCCAACCACTTTTTTTCAATAGGCGCACCAAAATAGGTGTTTCCATAAAAATGGTGCACCCTTTGGCGCGGATAAACGCGTGTCAACACGGGGATACTTGCACCTTTGGTGCAATTTTAAGACTATCAACACTCCATTTCTTGCGCCCTTTAGCGCACCAAAACACGGTGCAACAATTAATGTGCCAACATGAAGGCACATGCACCTTGGCGCACGCAAGAAGGCGCATCACGGGAAGGCACACCAAAACATGTGTCGACACTTTAAAGGGTGTGCCAAAGGAAATGAAGGGGGCGCGGATTTACTCTATGTAACATAGATAAAAGGTGCGCCCAGCCAAAAAGGATCAAAAATGACTAAGTTTAGAAAACTGGATTTCCGGAAGGGATCTTAAGATCATTCCGAACACTTTCGGTCCCGTCACGGGACCGAAACAAAAATTTGGTAGGGTTACCTGTAAAATTGCCCTTGTCAATTTTACGGGATAACAACTGGCTCTTTCTGGGGACTATCTTTGAGTGAAACTTAAGGGTAGAGAATCCCAGATTTTCATGTGCCTATCCATTGGGCAAGAGAGTCAAAAATGAGGGCGACGCCAAAAGCAAACACATGATGAAAGCAAACACATGACATAAAGTAAACTGTACAAAAGAAGAGAGCAAGCTCTACTTCCTGAATATTTTGAGATGCTGCCCGCTATAGGGAAGCGGGAGATCAATTCCATCTAGATACGAGAGATAGAAGCTATTCTCTCCGTTGAGCTGTTTGATCTTGAAAGGCCCTCTCCATAGAGAATCAAATTTCCCGTGCATGCCCTTTGGCTCTCTTCATTTGTCCCACAAAAGGACGAGATCTCCCACTTGGAAATCTCTTTGCTTAGCCCTTTTATCGAACAATCTCTTAACTTGATTCTGATGTTCGGTGATCCTGTCGACCACTCTTATTCTTTTCTCTTCAAGCTCTGATAGATACATGATCCTCTTTTCAAGGGAATTTTGGAAAGTCTCATCTTTGATTGCTCGTGCCAAGCGCAGAGCAGGGAGTTCTGCAGAAATGGGAAGCTCGGCATCGGTCCCATATAACACTTGAAAAGGTGACATACCGAGGGACCTCTTTGGAGTAATATGGTCTGCCCACAAAGCGTCATACAATGACTTGTGCCATGTTCGCTAATTCTTATCAACTAGCTTGCATATAATGGTCACTAATTTTTATTCTTTGGATTACTTTGACCATTTCCTTGGGGGTAATAATCGGCGTGAGCCAAGGTTATCCCGTATTCATAGAAAAACTAATAACTTCCCATGAAGAGAAGTTGGAAGTGTTATTAGCAACAATCTTGCTTGGAACGCCAAACCTGAGAATGATATTTTCTTTAATGTAACTACAAACAACCTCGAAAGTGGTGTGCTTGACAGGTATGGCTTCCACCCATTTTGTGAAGTAATTTGTTTTATGTCGGGACATAACTATGTCCAGACACTCGATTGGGGATTGAGTGCACCGATAAAATCAATTCCCCACTACCTGAATGGTTCATCAATGACGACCGGCCTGAGGGGAAAGTAGCCAATTTTAGCTTACCAACAAATTGCTGGCAAGGCTCACACTTTGCTACCCAAGTGGCTGTATCTTGGAAAAGCGTTGGCCAATAGTACCTGGCCTAGATGATCTTGTGTGTTGTCACGGAAGAGGAGAAGTGACCACCACAGGCTGAATCATGAAAACTTTGAAGTAACTTTGTCTATTGTGGTTTGTCAACACATCGCAAGAAGATTCCATCTATTCCACATTTGTATAAACCATCATCCGAGATGACATATCTGGCTGCTCTGAGCTTTATAGTACGCTTCTCCTTTGTAGTTAGATGAGCTGGGTATTCACCATAAGTGAGAAATAAAAAGATATCATAATACCATTCGTCACTGGTTGTGACAAATAGAACCATGGGTAGTGAATTATCTTTCTTGACTAGCTTTGCGCTCCATTGGTGCAATCATATTTTTGGTCAAGGTCTTCTCAACCGTGGTTTTCAGCCATGAGCTGAAAAAGGCCCTTGCCTCTTACTAGCTTGGTTGGTTTTATATCTAGATCATACTCCTGGAATTTTGCGATCCAATTCCCTCATGAACTCCATAACTCTGTTGAGTTAAGATGGACTTGATTGCCATGTCAGGAACTAGAACTACCGTATGAGAGTTTAGAATGTAGTACCTGAAGTTCTTGATTGCTTTGACAATGGTGAAGGCATGCTTTTCCAACTGAGTCATTTTTAATTCGTGAGGCTTGAGAGGAGAGCTCATAAACACAATCGGGGATTCAACATCCTCAGAATTCTTTTGCATTAAGATGGCTGACACAGTGTGCTCAGATGCATAGCTATACATAATGAAATCCTTGGAGAAATCGGGACATACCAGGACTGGCGCATGGGCGACAGAGGATTTTATCTCCTTGAATGACTTCTTTCCTTCTTCACTCCACTGGAAAGCTGGTGACCCTTTCATCATGTTTGATATATGGCGAGTCCTCTCAACAAAATCGAACAAAGCACTGAGAAAATTCACTTTTCCGAAGAAAGAGTGAATGCCGGTCTTGCTTGTAGGCAAAGTAAGGCTCTGAATAGCCTTAACTCTTTTGGCATCTATCTTATTCCCTTCTTGGCTGACTACGTGCCCCAGTAACTTTACTTCTGTGACTCCAAAAATGGACTTTTTCGGATTCAGGGAGATCCCATGCTCTCGGCATCTGCCAATACTTGCTCCAAATGATCACAATGATCATTTCACCATTTAGAGAACACAGTTAAGTCATCCAAATAAACTACGATGACCTTCCCCATTATACCTTTGAATGCGAAGTCCATTGCCCGTTGGAAGGTGGCGTCAGCGTTAGTCAAGCAAAAGGGCATCTTGTTGTAGGTGAATGTACCCTAGGGGGTAGTGAATGTTGTTTTGAATTGGTCTTCAGGCGAGACTTCAATTTGATTGTAGCCAGAAAAACCATTAAGCATGGACAACATTTTTGATCCAGTTACTGCTTGCAGAACCTGATCCATTATGGGAAGGGGGTAGTTATCCTTTAAGGATGCCTGATTTAGGTTGCGAAAGTCTACGCAGATGCGTATCTCACCATTTTCTTGCGTACTGGCACAATATTTGCAACCTAGGTACTGTGATGGATCGGAAAAATGATTCTCACATCAAGCATTTTTTGTATTTCCATCCGAATGGTACCCGAGACCTTGGGATTGTAGTGCCTTTGTTTCTGGCGGAAGGGTTTGACATCTTCTTTCAATGGGATGTCATGCTGGACATCCTTTTGTCTGAAAGACTTTAGATCGGCATACGACCATGCCAATACATCCATGTATTTCTTCAGCAATTTGAAAAACTTCTGATTTTCCTCGGGTGTACAACACCTTCCGATGTTTACAAACTGCGGATGTTCCATAGTACCTAGATTGACCAGCTCGGTCTCTGGGGAGGAGTTAGGATTGTCTCACCTTTTCTTTCTAATAAAATGATCATGTATGTCAAACAAACGTTCCAAAGAAACCAAACCTTTCGAATTTTATTTCCTTTGAGCTGACATATGCCATCTCTTCCATCGATTCCCCGTCCTAATTAGTAATAGAATCACGGCATGCGGAAGTGGATCCTTCAAAATGAAGCTCACTAAAATTCTCTGCCTTTTCCAGAAAGGCAATAAGTTGATTGTCATCGTTGAATACCCGCTGGTCTTGAGAATTCTCTCGCACGCTTGGGCGAAAACCACCTCAATGGTGTATTTGTCTATTTTCAAACCTAGGTGAGGGAGCATGAGGGACGCTAAAATGGCCAATGAATCGGCCATGTCATTCTGAGCTCTTGGGATGGCTTTTATTGAAAAAGCATCAAACTCTTCAATATTATCCCAAACCGCATTGTGGTAATGCCTGAGCCTTCGTCTTCACTTGGTGTATCCTTTTAACTTGATTTACGACCAGTTTTGCATCACCTTGTACTATTAGATTCTTGATTCCTCTTTCCCTTGTGACTTCCATGCCCAGTAGCAAAGATTCATACTCAACAGTATTATTTGTATTAAAAAACTGTAACTTGAAGGGGAGAGGGATAATCTCCTCTTCGGGAGATATTAGCACAGCTCCAGCGCCGCACCCACTAGTCGTGCAACTGCCATCAAACTGCAAAGTCCAGATCTTGTTAAGATCCTCTTCTTGGATGAGGACATCCATTTTTTCAGACTCGGTAGACAAGAAATAGTTTCCCATCCCTAATGATTCGAAGAGAATTTGGGCTTTGGGGTCATCGGAGTTAGTAACCAAGTACTTCTTTTGTGATTCTGGCTCCAACGTTTACATTATACCTTTGACGGGGATCCTAGCCTTAGACCAGTCCATATGAATCTCCCCTCCAACTTCACTACAAAATCTCCTTCCTAGTAGAATTCCGTATGCTACCAGAATATCAGCAATGAGGACGGTCATCTTTACTCTTTTCTTTGGGAATGTTGCAAATGTGAACTGAGCGTCCTTAATCTGACCAATCAATGGAACCTGTTTGGTTTCCAAGGAGTAACATCTACCAAAAGGCTTAGTAAGGGTGAGGCCCAGGGCATGGGTGACTTTTACTAGCATGACGTTATCGGAAGCCCCAGAATCAATTATGCAGTTGCTTAGTTTGTGGCCATTGATTAGGAGGGAGAGATAAAAAGGTTCTATCTTTCCTGACGCAGATGTTGAGGCAACATTTATGCGAGATGGAGGAGGAGTAGAAAGGATTCCTTTTGGGGAAACTTGAGTAGTTATGACAGCTTGGCTTTGGATGTATTCGGTCAACCTTACAAGCTACTCGGGATTTGACTGAAGATATTCAGCTTCAGACATCTGGATTTTGGTCTTTTTAGCGTGATCGATTATATCAAACGCGGCCAAGGGTTACGTTGATGAAGGAATGAGTCCCTCATTTCACAATGGTAGGGTAGGATTACTAGCCTTGATAGGAATATGAGGAGGTTGATTCAGAGGGGAAAAAGGGGAAAAATCTTTCTTTGAAAAAGACTTAGTAACAGGCTGAGCAGGAAGGGGATTACCTCTTTTTACAATGGTTGGTGACGTGTTTGACATGGCCTTCTCTTTCTGCGTCTTGGCAGCAACTTCTGCTTCTTTTTCTTGAGAGTGGGTGAAAACAACATAAGATTGTCCGCTTGCATATCCTTGTGTACCCTCTTCTTCATCGGATTCCTCTTCATCAAATTCCATATACCCAATAGTAGAGTCGTCAGTCGGTTCACCGACATTTTGATCATCTTCACCTGGCGATGAAGGTTCTTCATAATTTTTCTCTTCTTCTTCTTTGATCTCAGCTAAAGCATTGACCAAAGGAGCCTCAAGTGCAAACCATGGAGCGGTTGTGGGAAAACACGGCCTTTGCGGGATGTTGTTGGAAGTAAAGTTTCTTCGTGGAATATCCCGGTATGAAGTGCTAGGAGAAGCTTGGGCTAGTTGCTTCTTTAAAGCAAGCAAGTCATTTGCCATTTTTTGAAATGTTGGATCAGATGAAGTGGCGGGAGAAGGGGTTGAAGCTTTAGGCTTGGACATTTCTCTTTTTAATTTGCCAGATATTAGCAAGTTATCTTCAATTCATATGGCAGCAGCTTGGGCGAGAACCAAAGTAGCGACCTGTTCTTGCAAGAGTAAGAAACTTACTTTTGAGCTCATGGCATTCACGAAGAAACATTTCTGATTTTCTGGCATCGGCAGCATGGCAGGTGGAACTCGATTGATTAGTGAGTTGAAATGGGTGATGAAATTGCACATGGTTTCATTGACCTCCTTCTTTAAATGAGTGATCTTGGATAGTAACGCGAACACGTCTTCCGAAGGCTTATATCTTTCTTCGAATGTAGTTCGTAAGGTGGCCCAACTGGTAATAGATCCATGACAAATGCTGAAACCATTCTGCTACGGGTCCTTGTAAGGTTTCTAGAAAGAGGTGAACTGACACATCTTCATGGGTCACATCCAGGATACTGCATGACATGATGAATGTGGATATGTGTGAATCTGTGCTTTGGTTCCCACTCCCATCAAATTTAGGAAAATTCTTTCGGTTTCCGTGTGGGAGCGCGTGAACAGGATGTGGTAAAGCCAAAGGGCCCATAGCATTTCCCCATGGCACTGCCATTTGAACAACTGGAAAGAGAACGCGTGCTGGGAGGATGGTCCCACTGAGCAACAAAGCACTGCAAAGTGATGTGGATGCACCTTGTGAGAGGTGCTTCCTTCATGGAGGTGAGACACTCCTGGATGACCAGTCAGCTGAGCTTAGCGACGAGAAGCATGCTGGTGTAACACTGAAGTTGTGCCTTTGAAGCAAATTGAAAGTAGGATCAACTTCTCCACGAGCTCTCCTACTACGAGTAAATGGTTCACCTACTAGTGTACCTTCCAGATCTGCAATATCTTAGAGAAAATCCTTAAAACTCTTTTGGTTATACTCTACGATTTTCTGAATTTTCTAACAAAAATCAGTAGCATGTACTTTTCTAAATGTTTAATTTTATCCTCCTTTTGAAAACCGATTACGGTTTTAACGACAAAGATCAACGAGGATAAAACGATGGTAAAACTTAGTAAGCTGATTTTCAGATCTAGAGTTGACTTTTTGAAGAGTTTGAAATTTTTGGTAAACTATCAGAAACTCAGATCTACAAAGAAATATAGATTTTTGTAAAAACTCAGTGAGCTAAATATCTCTAACTAGCCCAGATCTATGGACCTCTAAAGAAAATTTTCAGTTTGGGTCACTTTTGCAAAAAAATTGGATTCTGAACAAAAGTTAAAGTTTGCAAACAAGTCATGATTTTTCTATTTTCACTAATTTTCTAACGTACCACTATCATAGAGCTGTTAGATTTGTTCGCTCCCCATTAGAGTCACCAAAAAAAATTGGTTCAAAATTCTGTCGGGTGGACAGATCTAAGGATAGACAAGCCAACAGTGTGCAGGGCATAGCCCCTCTTTGAGTCGTGCAAAGAAACTAGTTTATTGTTATTCTACCAAAGAGAATCTATGCAAGTCTCACAATATTCTACCTTTAGGGGTTGGGATATCATCCCAGAGAGGTAATTCCAACTGTAAGAAGAAGAAGAAGAAGCGAGGGTGTAGAGATAGGAAAAATCAAGGGAGAAAAAAATGAATTCCAAAGCGAGAAAGGTCGGAGGGTCTATGTTTTGAGTGGTAGTAAACAGAGCCGAACTTACTCACATAAATGAACAAAGCAATACTTGATGAATAAATGACAATAAAGAAGAAGTAGATTCAACGAACAAACATACGAGATCTAATATAAGAAAGCTCGATGTATAACAGTATTCAACACAAAGTCTAAATATTGTATTTATATTTCCTTCATTAAAAAGCTCAAAGTCTTTTCTTCTTACTTATATTTTCTCTTCTAAAAGTATCCATCCTTGAATACAACAGAATTCAATTATATATAGAAGAAGGAGAAGAGAGAAGACAAAAAGAAACCAACGACTTAATTACAAAGTATCTACAAAATATCTAAAAGTCAACTGTTGACTTTTGGCAACTTGGTGGATGACATCATCCCATGGTGCAACATGGATGATGTCATCGTTTGTGCCAACATACTCTTAGATATTTACAAAAAGAAGAAGAGAGGAAGGAGACTATTCGTCATCATCTCGCGGCCGAAAGGGAGTGTCTTGCTTCTGTTATTGCTTGGGAGAAGTGATGTTAAACTGGGCCCGATATTCCATGAACTTGCTGATCATGGGCTGAAGTTGATCCTGAGCAGGATCCTTATGGCGATCACTGATAACTTCACAAGTTTCACGTTCATCCACGAGCCTTTCTGGGAGCTTGGAATATTCATTTCCCGCCTCTATCAGGTACCCTATAAAGTCACGACAGGCCAGAAGGTTGTTGATGCATTCGGTGTCGAAAGTGGCTTCTGGCCCTAACCCTTGCGAGATGATCTCCTTAAAGATCTGAATAGTTTGGTCTGCCTTCCTCAGGGTGAAAGAAGGAGTGAGCAAGCCTGGGGACATTCTCAGGATGATTTTCTCCATCTGGTGCATAGCTTACAAGGATTCCTCTTTGACTTTATCTATCTTTTCGAGGACAAACTCCAACTGATCGACATGGTAGTCCAAAGTAGAAAGGATTTTGTTGGGCACTCTGGGGTGATCGAAGACGCCGAACTTGACCAGATCTTTGACTGAATAGTCGAGCATTTTCTGGAAGGTCTCATGTTGCAGCCTAGCATGGTCCAACTCTTTGGAGATAGGTCATGCAATCACCTGGAGATCTTTGTTCGCCTGATTGATGTTCTGATACAACTCAGTGAACTTGACGATTACTCCCTCACTTTCCTTGAGGATTTGTTCTCTCAAGGCAAATCTTGCCATACCCCGCTCGCCATTTTACGTATTCATTTATCTTATCCTGGCTCGGGGCTCAAGAGTTTCGGTGGCAGTTATAGGAGGTGCACTACCCATTTTCTATAGGGCTTGGAGAAGATGCTTGTTTTGTTCTTTTAGTAACCTCTTCTCCTCCTTTTCTTCCCGGAGCTTCTTGAAAAGGGCATCGGCTTGCGAGAAGATGTTCCCATTGTAACTTGGGTCACTTAATAATCTATCAGAGACAGATCCTTTTTATCCTTTAAAGGATTGGGATATGCAATCTCCATTACTCTTTCTCCCGATGCACTCTGAGAGAAGCGGGTTATAGGATTTTGCTTCTTAGCCCCCTTTGCTTTAGGATGACAAAGAATTCCATCGATGTGTGATAGGAACTTTCCTCTTTTCTTTGGCTCGATCTTTGGGAGATCCACGCTGGACTTATGGGAGTGGGACCAAAAGTGGAAGAGGGGGCAGCTGCAGTAGTGGAGGGAAAGTGCATTGCGACACTTGGTGGCGGCATTGAAAGAGAGGCCAATGAAGTACTCAAGGGAGGAAGGGATACTGCAGGGAGGTAGTCGAGGGTATGGAAGGGAGCTGAGAGATGAGAGAAGAAATAGTGGGGGACAGCTCCGTGAGAGAAGAGAAGATGGATGACGAGGAGGGGGAATAGTAGAAGATGGGGGAGAGGATACGACCAAAGGAATGGTCGCTTGGGTCACATGAGGAGGAGAAGGAGGAGAGGGAGAAGGGATAGAAGGGACCTCAGCAGTTGTAGCAGTGGCAACATCCTGAAGGGATGTGCCTATCGGAACATCTTCGGCCACTTCTTTCTCTGGAGATAACAGGCTTACAACCTGTTCTTGTGCGGCGGAAGGGGACTCTTAGGAGCCTCTTCTTGAGCAGAGCTCGATTCACCCTCTTTGTCTTTGCCTCTACCCTTTGGTAGATGCTTTGGCCTGGCAGTGCATTGCCCAATGGGGACGTAGTGAAATCTACCCCGAGGTAGATGAGGCCATTCATCCTGCACCAATGTTCTGTCCACCAGAGTTTCTTTGACCCTATCTTCAATGTGCAGGGTGCTTTGGTTCTATCGATTGCAGTAAATGGCTAGTTGTCCCCATCCGTGTCAAGATACACCTGATCAACTTCTTGATCGGTAGTTTGATAACCTTTTGGGACAATGGCCACATCGTACTGAATGATCTCTGCCAGGGCCAGGTGGGAATGGTCCTTTCTTCTGAGCTCGACCTCATGATACAGGTCGATATAAATGTCCTCGATCTGTGGAATGTGAATAGGATCGAGTTTTTCCTTGGGAAGGCAATTCCTTGGATCAAAAGTGGGCCTTGTCGGGAAGTTGTGCTTCAGATTGAGCAATTCTAGCTCGGCAAGCATCTCCTGGGCTTTGTGGTGAGAAATGTAGTTATACCTGCCCACTGTAAGGGGGAAAGGAGTTCCGCCCTTCTTTCTTTTCAAACATTTCTCATGGTAGGTTATGAGCTATACGGATAGCTCTCCATAGGATTAGCTTGGGGCCGGCATATCTTGGCAATTTGGTGGGCTCCCCAAGAAGTTGGTTGCTCTGAGATAAGTGAAGGTGGAAAATTTGGTAAATAGTTCCCCCACTTCTCTGTTCTTTCTGCGACAATGCTCTTGGTCATTCGACCGTGATTCATGTTGGGCCTCGATAGGCAATCGATGTCATAGAAAAAGGCATCGTTTATTTTGGTGAATGCGAGATGCTATTCTCCACCTTCACTTCTGGGTAGTACTATATATTCTCACCGGGGCCAAACCACACATCGGCTCAATCTTTGGATAATCCCTCTCCGAGGCTGCAGCATAAAACTACGTAGGAGTTCATGTAGAACCTCCTCGTTGTGGTGAGTTGTTGGAGCTGCTCGGATATGGTTTCGCTTATGATCTTCGCCCACTCAAAGTGTTGATCTGGTACGTTCTTGTTCATAGTTTAAAAGTACTTGAGCATCCATTTGTGAAAGTAATGGGCTTCGAAAAGCCCCAATACTCTACTCGGAACATGATAGTGTTACTCACTTCCTCGAGAGAAGTCACTACGGTGAATAACTTGTGGCCATTTGGTTACCACCTTCTTATTCTTTAAATACATTTCATTCATCACCGCATGCACTAGTCTTTATTATCCTCCCATGCCTTAATGCAATCCTCTTGGCTCACAAATGCATGAAATGCCGATGGTGGGGATGCCAAGCATGATTTCAAAGTGTCGAGCGGTAAGGTTGATCACGACTTCACCATTTTCATTTTAGACACACCTCGTGTCTTTGTTGTAGCAGCGGGCCACTACCATCATGAATTCATTGTTTACTGCACTGACGGGGATCCCCAGGAAATGCGATCCACTTGCCTACTAGTTTGTCCATCCAAAGACTCCACGTGACTCTCCTGGTTCTGGCCCAAAAATCTTCCATGTCAGTGTGACCGAGCTCAGAGTCTCTTATATCCAGGTCACATTCTGCCTGGGACTCGGGCATTCTGACCCTCTGATACTTGTACTTCATCTCTTCTTCTGTAAGTTTAGCTTTGCCCTTTGATTTGGTCGATCTCTTGCTTGATGTAGACATATGTGGATATAAGTTCAATTACTGATCTCGTAAGAAGGAGGAGCAAAGTCCAACACAAAAGAGCCATGTTAGCCATCAGATCTTCCATTAAAGCATTGACAGAATGAAGAGTTAGTAATTTTAAGGCCTCCGGGCGTAGGGCGCAGATACTTTGTAGGGCTGCGGGGTTAATAGTATGGCACACGAAGAAGGGTGTTCTACAAGGAACAAATTAGTGCCAAAAGGCGCGGTGCGAGATCTTGCACATGACATTTTTGTTGTTGTAAGCGAAGTGCGCTGCGCCTTTCATGTGTTTTATACTGGGCGCAGATAATTTTCATGTTGCACGAGGACAAGATGTGCCAATGGCGCATATATTTTTCATGTTACATGGAACTTTGGTGCGCCGAAGGGCACAGGGTTAATGTGTGTAACATAGGCTTTATGTGCGCAAAAGGGGACCTTGGCGCGCAGGGAAGGCTTACATGACATTGTGTTGCTGTAAGAGGGGATGCGCCTACGCCATTTGTTAGTATTTACTTGGTTTCACATGGCGCGGGTAATTTTCATGTTAAAAGCGGGATCAGTGCACCTTTTTGGCGTGACTGTATTTATGTAACAGGCGTGGCAAATGCGCCAAGAGGAAAAAGCGGTCCAAAATGGATTGTTAAGTTTTCTTCTCTCCCTGATGGGTTTGAGTGTGTTTTTAGGCCATTTATTTCAAGGATTCGGATGTTGAAGGGGCACAAAGCAAGGAGATCCAGTGATTTTGAGGCGAGCCCTCCTTACCATCGATCTAGAAAGAGGAGGAAGAGCTTGGGGAGAAAGACAACAAGAACAAACGGGGGGAAGGGGGTTTACGAATCCATTGCCTCCTACCATACAAATAATCAAAACAAAACATAGGAGCAAGAACCACCTACCCGGATATAGAACGTGAGAGACGAAGCGGGGTCCACGAACGCGACAGACGAGGCATGCTTTGTGCAGTGCAAAGGAATAAAATAATCACGTGTTTTCAATTGTGAAAGTGACAGGGCGGGTGCGCCTATATATAGGAAAAGGTGTAATAAATGCACCAACCACTTTTTCAAGAGGCACACCAAAACAAGTGTTGACACTTAAAATGGAGTTCCCTTTGGCACGGATAAACGCATGTCAACATGAGGATACTTGCGCCTTTAGCACAATTTTAAGACTGTCAACACTCCATTTCTTACGCCCTTTGGTGCACTAAAACACGGTGCAACAATTAATGTGCCAACATGAAGGCGTATGCGCCTTGGTGCACACAAGGAATGCGCATCACGGGAAGGTGCATCAAAACATGTGTCGACACTTTAAAGGGTGCGCCAAAGGAAATGAAGGGGTGCGGATTTACTCTGTGTAACATAGATAAAAGGTGCACCCAGCCAAAAAGGGATCAAAAATGACTAAGTTCGGAAAACTGGATTTCCTAGAAGGGATCTTAAGATCATTCCGAACACTTTCGGTTCTGTCATGGGACCGAAACAAAATTGGTAGGGTTACCTGTAAAATTTCCTTGTCAATTTTACAGGATAACAGCTGGCTCTTTCTAGGGACTATCTTTGAGTAAAACTTAAGGGTAGAGAATCCCAAATTTTCATGTGCCTATCTATTGGGCAAGAGAGTCAAAAATGAGGGCAACGACAAAAGAAAACACACGACGAAAGCAAACACATGACATAAAGTAAACTGTACAAAGAAGAGAGTAAGCTCTACTTCCTGAATATTTTGAGATGCTGCCCGCTATAGGGAAGCGGGAGATCAGTTCCGTCTAGATACGAGAGATAGGAGCTATTCTCTCCATTGAGCCATTTGATCTTGAAAGGTCCTCTCCACAGGGAATCAAATTTTCTGTGCATGCCCGTTGGCTCTTTTCATTTGTCCCACAAAAGGATGAGATCTCCCACTTGGAAATCTCTTTGCTTAGCCCTTTTATCAAAAAAATTTCTTAACTTGGTTCTCGTGTTTGGTGATCCCACGACCACTCATATTCTTTTCTCTTCAAGCTCGATAGATACATGATCCTCTTTTTAAGGGAATTTTGGAAAGTCTCATCTTTGATTGCTCGTGCAAGCGCAGAGCAAGGAGTTCTCGCAAAATGGGAAGCTCGACGTCGGTCCCATATAACACTTGAAAAGGTGACATACTTGAGGACCTCTTTGGATTAATACGGTTCCGCCAAAGCGTCATATAATGACTTGTGCCATGTTCGCTAATTCTTATCAACTAGCTTACGTATAATGGTCATTAAGTTTTTATTCTTTGGATTCTCGCTCGACTATTTCCTTAGGGATAATAATCGGCGTGAGCCAAGGTTATCCCGTATTCATAGAAAAAACTAATAACTTCCCATGAAGAGAAGTTGGAAGCGTTATCGCAACAATCTTGCTTGGAACGCCAAACTCCGACAATGATGTTTTCTTTGATGAATTTGCAAACAACCTCGACAAAAGCAAACACACGACATAAAGTAAACTTTACAAAGAAGAGAGCAAGCTCTACTTCCTGAATATTTTGAGATGCTTCCCGCTATAGGGAAGCAGGAGATCAATTCCATCTAGATACGAGATATAGAAGCTATTCTCTCCATTGAGCCGTTTGATCTTGAAAGGTCCTCTCCACAGGGAATCAAATTTTCCGTGCATGCCCTTTGCCTCTTTTCATTTGTCCCACAAAAGGACGAGATCTCCCACTTGGAAATCTCTTTGCTTAGCCCTTTTATTGAAAAATTTCTTAACTTGGTTCTGGTGTTCGGTGATCCTATCGACCACTCTTATTCTTTTCTCTTCAAGCTCTAATAGATACATGATCCTCTTTTCAAGGGAATTTTGGAAAGTCTCGTCTTCGATTGCTCGTGCCAAGCGCAGAGTAGGGAGTTCTACAGAAATGGGAAGCTCAACGTCGGTCCCATATAACACTTGAAAAGGTGACATACCGAGGGACCTCTTTGGAGTAATACAGTCTGCCCACAAAGCGTCATACAATGACTTGTGCCACGTTCACTGATTCTTATCGACTAGCTTGCGTATAATGGTCACTAAGTTTTTATCATTGTATTCTACCTGACCATTTCCTTAGGAGTAATAATCTGAGGCATGAGCCAAGGTTATTCTGTATTCATAGAAAAAACTAATAACTTCCCATGAAGATAAGTTGGAAGCGTTATCAGCAACAATCTTGCTTGGAACGCCAAACTTGACAATGATATTTTCTTTGATGAAACTGCAAACAACCTCGGAAGTGGCATGCTTGATAGGTATGGCTTCCACCCATTTTGTGAAGTAATCTATTGTTGTCAGGACATAACTATGTTCAGCACTCGATTGGGGATTGAGTGCACCAATAAAATCGATTCCCCACTGCCTGAATGGTTCATCAATGACGACCGGCCTGAGGGGAAAAGCAACCAATTTTGGCTTACCAACAAATTGCTTGGCAAGGCTCACACTTTGCTACCCAAGTGGCTATATCTTGGAAAAGTGTTGGCCAATAGTACCTGGCCCGGATGATCTTGTGTGCTGTCACGAAAGAGGAGAAGTGACCACCACAGGCTGAATCATGAAAACTTTGAAGTAACTTTTTCTATTGTGGTTTGTCAACACATCGCAAGAAGATTCCATCTATTCCGCATTTGTATAAACCGTCATACTAGATGATATATCTGGCTACTCTGAGCTTTATAGCACGCTTCTCCTTTGTAGTTAGATGAGCTGGGCATTCACCATAAGTGAGAAATAAAATGATATCAGAATACCATTCATCGCTGGTCGCGACAAATCGAACCATGGGTAGTGAATCGGCTTTCTCCAGATGGCTTTGCACTCCATCGATGCAATCATCTTTTCACTCGGGGTCTTCAACCACGGTTTTCAGCTATGAGCTGACAAAGGCCCTTGCCTCTTACTAGCTTGGTTGGTTTTATATCTAGATCATACTCCTGGACTTTTGCGATTCAATTCCCTCGCAAACTCCCTAACTTCTATTGAGTTAAGATGGACTTGAGTGCCGTGTCAGGAACTAGAACTACCGTATGAGAGTTTAGAATGTAGTACCTGAAGTTCTTGATTGCTTTGACAACAGTGAAGGCATGCTTTTCCAACTGAGTCATTTTTAATTTGTGAGGCTTGAGAGGATAGCTCATAAACGTAATCGGGATTTAACATCCTCATAATTCTTTTGCATTAAGATGGCTGACACGGTGTGCTTAGATGCATAGCTATACATAATGAAATCCTTGGAGAAATTGGGACCTACCAGGACTACCACGTGGGCGATGGAGGCTTTTATCTCCTCGAATGACTTCTTTCCTTCTTCAATCCACTGGAAAGCTGGCCACCCCTTCATCATGTTTGATATATGGTGAGTCCTCTCAAGAAAATCGGAACAAAGCGCTGAGAAAATTCACTTTTCCGAAGAAAGAGTGAACGCCGGTCTTGCTTGTAGGCAAAGTAAGGCTTTGAATAGCCTTAAATCTTTCGACATCTTAGTCCCTTCTTGGCTAACTACGTGCCCCAATAACTTTCCTTCCGACTCCAAAAATAGACTTTTCGGATTGAGGAGATCCCATGCTCGACATCCGGCCAATACTTGCTCCAAATGATCACAATGATCATTTCGCCATTTAGAGAACACAGCTTAAGTCATCCAAATAAACTATGATGACCTTCCCCATTATACCTTTGAATGCAAAGTCCATTGCCCACTAGAAGGTGGCGCGGATTAGTCAAGCCAAAGGGCATCCTGTTGTAGGGGAATGTACCCTGGGGTAGTAAATTCTGCTTTTGAATTGGTCTTTAGGTGAAACTTCAATTTGATTGTAGCCAGAAAAACCATCAAGCATGGACAACATTTCTAATCCAGTTACTGCTTGCAGAACCTGATCCATTATGGGAAGGGGGTAGTTATCCTTTAAGGATGCCTGATTCAGGTTGCGAAAGTCTACGCAGATGCGTATCTCGCCATTTTTCTTGCGTACTGGCACAATATTTGCAACCCAGGTACTGTGATGGATAGGAAAAATGATTCTCGCATCCAGCATTTTTTGTATTTCTGCCTGAATGGTACCCAGACCTTGGGATTGTAGTGCCTTTGTTTCTGGCATAAGGGTTTGACATCTTCTTTCAACGAGATGTCATGCTTTGGACATCCTTTGTCTCGAAATAATTTAGATCGGCATACGACTACGCCAATACATCCATGTATTTCTTCAGCAATTTGACAAACTTCTGATTTTCCTCGGGTGTACAACACCTTCTGATGTTTACAAATTTTGGATGTTCCATAGTACCTAGATTGACCAGCTCGGTCTCTAGGGAGGAGTTAGGATTGTCTCGCCTTTTCTTTCTGACAAAACGATCATGTCTGTCGAACAAACGTTCCAGAGAAACCAAACCTTTTGGAATTTTATTTCCTTTGAGCTGACATATGCCATCGCTTCCCTCGGATTCCCTGTCCTGATCAGTAACAGACTCACGGCATGCGGAAGTGGATCCTTCAAAATGAAGCTCACTAAAATTATCTACCTTTTCCAGAAAGGCAATAAGCTGATTGTCATCGTTGAATACCTGCCAGTGTTGAGAATTCTCTAGCACGCTTGGGCGGAAAACCACCTCAATGGTGTATTTGTCTGTTTTCAAACCTAGGTAAGGGAGCATGAGGGACGCTAAAACGGCCTATGAATCAGCGATGTAATTCTGAGCTCTTGGGATGGCTTTTATTGAAAAAGCGTCAAACTCTTCAATACTATCCCATACCGCATTGCGGTAATGTCTGAGCCTTTCGTTCTTCACTTGGTATATCCTTTTAACTTGATTTATGACCATTTTTGTATCACCTTGTACTATCAGACTCTTGATTCCTCTTTCCCTTGTGGCTTGCATGCCCAGTAGCAAAGATTCATACTCAGCAGTATTATTTGTATTGAAAAACTGCAACTTGAAGGGGAGAGGGATAATCTCCTCTTTGGGAGATATTAGCACGCTCCAAAGGTCGCACCCACTAGTCGTGCAGCTGCCATCAAACTGCAAAGTCTAGTTCTTGTTAGGATCCTCTAGCTTGGATGAGGACATCCATTTTGTCAGACTTAGTAGACAAGAAATAGTTTCCCATCCCTGATGATTTGAAGAGAATTTGGGCTTTGGGGTCATCGGAGTTAGTAACCAAGTACTTCTTTTGTGATTCTGGCTCCAACATTTGCATTATACCTTTGACGGGGATCCTAGCTTTAGACCAGTCCATATGAATCTCCCTCCAACCTCACTGCAAAATCTCCTTCCTAGTAGAATTATGTATGTTGTCGGAATATCAGCAACGAGGATGGTCATCTTTACTCTTTTCTCTGGGAATGCTGCAAATGTGAACTGAGCATCCTTAATCTGACCAATCAATGGAACATGTTTGGTTTCCAAGGAGTAACATCTGCCAAAAGGCTTAGTAAGGGTGAGGCCCAAGGCATGGGTGACTTTTGTTGGCATGACATTATCGGAAGCCCCAGAATCAATTATGCGATTACTTGGTTAGTGGCCATTAATTAGGAGGGAGAGATAGAAAGGTTCTATCTTGCCTAATGCGATTCTTGCTTAGTTAGTGGCCAAGGGTTGCGTTGATGAAGGAATGAGTCCCTCATTTCACAATGGTAGGGTAGGATTACTAGCCTTGATAGGAATATGAGGAGGCTGATTCAGAGGGGAAAAAGGGGAAAAGCTTTCTTTGAAAAAGACTTAGTAACAGGCTGAGCAGGAAGGGGATTACCTCTTTTTACAATGGTTGGTGACGTGTTTGACACGGCCTTCTCTTTCTACATCTTGGCAGCAACTTCTACTTATTTTTCTTGAGAGTGGGTGAAAACAGCATAAGATTATCCGCTTGCATATCCTTGTGTACCCTCTTCTTCATCGATTCCTCTTCGTCAAATTCCATATACCCAATAGTAGAGTCACCAGTCGGTTCACCAACATTTTGATCATCTTCACCTGGCGATGAAGGTTCTTCATAATTTTCTCTTCTTCTTCTTCGATCTCAGCTAAAGCATTGACCGGAGGAGCCTCAAGTGCCAACCGCGGAGTGGTTACGGGAAACGCGGTCTTTGCGGGACGTTGTTGGAAGTAAAGTTTCTTCATGGAATATCCCGGTATGAAGTGCTAGGAGAAGCTTGGGCTAGCTGCTTCTTTAAAGCAAGCAAGTCATTTGCCATCTTTTGAAATGCTAGATCAGATGAAGTGGCGGGAGAAGGGGTCGAAGCTTTAGGCTTGGACGTTTCTCTTTTTAATTCGCTAGATATTAGCAAGTTATCTTTAATTCGTATGGCAGCAGCTTGGGCAAGAACCAAAGTAGTGACCTGTTCTTGCAAGAGTAAGAAACTTACTTTTGAGCTCATGGTGTTCACAAAGAAACATTTCTGATTTTTCGGCGTCGGCAGCATGGCAAGCGGAACTCGATTGATTAGTGAGTTGAAACGGGCGATGAAATCGCGCATGGTTTCATTGACCTCCTTCTTTAAATGAGTGATCTTGGATAGTAATGTGAATGCGTCTTCTGAAGGCTTATATCTTTCTTCGAATGTAGTTCGCAAGGTGGCCCAAATGGTAATAGATCCAGCTGACAAATGCTGAAACCATTCTCACTACGGGTCCTTGTAAGGTTTCTAGAAAGAGGCAAACTAACATATCTTCATGGGTCACATCCGAGATACTTGCATGACATGATAAACGTGGATATGTGTAAATTGGTGCTTTGGTTCCCGCCAGGATGTGGTAAAGCCAAAGGGCCCATAGCATTTCCCCATAGCAAGCCCATTTGAACACTTTGGAAAGAGAACGCGTGTTGGGAGGATGGTCACACTAAGAAACAAAGCAACTGCGCAGTTATGTGGATGCACCTTGTGAGAGGTGTTTCCTTCATGGAGGTGAGA
Source organism: Taxus wallichiana var. yunnanensis (assembly GCA_018340775.1). Lineage (NCBI taxonomy): Eukaryota > Viridiplantae > Streptophyta > Pinopsida > Cupressales > Taxaceae > Taxus > Taxus wallichiana. The sequence goes on along the minus strand of CM031240.1, from coordinate 746,158,071 downwards.
CACTCTGGATGACCGGTCACCGAGCTTAGCAACGAGAAGTGTGCTTTGGTGTAACACTAAAGTTGTGCCTTTGAAGCAGATCAAAGGTAGGATCAACTTCTCCATGAGCTCTCCTACTACAAGTAAATGGTTCACTGCCAGTGTACCTTCCAGATCTGCAATATCTTAGAGCAAATCCTGAAAACTCTTTTGGTTGTACCTGCTGATTTTTTGAATTTTCTGACAAAAATCAGTAGCATGTACTTTTCTAAATGTTTAATTTTATCCTCCTTTTGAAAACTGATTGCGGTTTAATGACGAGAGATGAACGAGGATAAAGCGATGGTAAAACTTAGTAAGCTGATTTTCAGATCTAGAGTTGACTTTTTGAAGAGTTGACTTTTTGAAGAGTTTGAAATTTTTGGTAAACCGTCGAAACTCGGATCTACGAAGAAATAAAGATTTTTGTAAAAAAATCGTTGAGATAAATATCTCTAACTAGCCCAAATCTATGGACCTCAAGAAAATTTTCAATTTGGGTCACTTTTGCAAAAAAATGGATTCTGAACAAAAGTTAAAGTTTGCAAACAGGTCGTGATTTTTCCGATTTTCACTAATTTTCTAACGTACCACTATCATAGATCTGTTAGATCTGTTCGCTCCTCGAAGTAGAGTCACCAAAAATTTTGGTTCGAAAGTCTTTCGGTGGACGGATCTAAGGATAGACGAGCCAACAGCAGTGTGCGGGGCATAGCCCCTCTTTGAGTCGATAAAGCGAAACTAGTTTATTGTTATTCTACCAAGGTAGGAATCATGCATTCTCACAATATTCTACCTTCGAAGTTGGGATATCATCCCGGAGAGGTAACTCCAACTGTAAGAAGAAGGGGAAGAAGCGAGGTGGGGAGATGGGAAAAATCAAGGGAGAAAAAATGAATTCCAAAGCAGAAAGGTCGGAGGGTCTATGTTTTGGGTTGGTAATGTGAGCCAAACTTACTCACATAAACAAACAAAGGAATACCGATGAATAAATGACAATAAAGCGTATAGATTCAACAGAACAAATATACAGATCTAACATAAGAAAGCTCGATGTATAACACGAGTATTCAAAGACAAAGTGTAAATATTGTATTACTCTTTCTCTTGATGCACTCGAGAGAAGCGGGTTATAGGATTTTGCTTCTTAGCCCCCTTTCTTCGGATGACGGAGAAGTCCATCGGTGCGATAGGAACTTTCCTCTTTGGCTTGGCTCGAATCTTTGGCCGAGATCTACGCCGGACTTATGGGAGTGGGACCAGAAGTGGAAGAGGGGGCAGCTGTAGTAGTGGAGGGAAAGTGCGTTGAGACACTTGGTGGCGGCATTGAAAGAGAGGCCAGCGAAGTACTCAAGGGAGGAAGGGATACTGCAGGGGAGGTAGACGAGGGTATGGAAGGGAGCTGAGAGATGAGAGAAGAAATAGTGGGGGACAGCTCCGCGAGAGAAGAGAAGATGGATGATGAACAGGGGGAACAATAGAAGATGGGGGAGAGGATACGACCAAAGGAATGGTCGCTTGGGTCACATGAGGAGGAGAAGGAGGAGAGGGAGAAGGGATAGAAGGGACCTCAGCAGTTGTAGCAGTGGAAACATCCTGAGTGGATGTGCCCATCGGAACATCTTCGGCCGCTTCTTTCTCTGGAGATAACAGGCTTACAACTTGTTCTTGTGCGGCGGAAGGGGGACTCTCAAGAGCCTCTTCTTGAGTGGAGCTCGCTTTTCCCTCTTTGTCTTTGCCTCTGCGCTTTGGCAGATGCTTTGACCTGGTAGGTGCATTTCCCAATGGGGACGTACTGAAATCTACCCCAAGGTAGGTGAGGTAATTCATCCCGACCGGTGTTCGTCCGTAGTAGAGTTTCTTTGACCCTATCTTCAATGGTTTGGGGCGCTTTGGTTCTGTCGATTGCAGTAAACAGCCAGTTGTCCCCATCCATGTCAAGATACACCTGATCAACTTCTTGATTGGTAGTTTGATAACCTTTTGGGACAATGGCCACACCGTACTGAATGATCTATGCCAGGGCCAGGCGGGAATGGTCCTTTCTTCTGAGCTCGACCTCATAATACAGGTCGATATAAATGTCCTCGATCTGTGGAATGTGAATAGGATCGAGTTTTTCCTTGGGAAGGCAATTCCTTGGATCAAAAGTGGGCCTTGTCGGGAAGTTGTGCTTCATATTGAGCAATTCTAGCTCGCAAGCATCTCCTGGCTTTGTGGTGAGAAATGTAGTTATACACGCCACCGTAAGGGGAAAGGAGTTCCGCCCTTCTTTCTTTTCAAACATTTCTCATGGTAGGTTATGAGCTATCTGGGGACAGCTCCAATAGGATTAGCTTGGGGCCGCATATCTTGGCAATTTGGTGGTCTCCCCAAGAAGTTGGCCGCTCTAAGATAAGTGAAGGTGGAAAATTAGGTAAATAGTTCCCCCACTTCTCTATTGTTGTGACAATGCTCTTGGTCATTCGACCGTGAGTCATGTTGGGCCTCAATAGGCAGACGATGCCGTAGAAAAAGGCATCATTGATTTTGGTGAACTGTGAGATGTTATTCTCCAGCTTCAGCTCTGGGTAGTACTCATATATTCTCACCTGGGGCCAAACCCCACATTGGCTCAATGCTGGATAATCCCTCTCCGAGGCTGCAGCATAAACTACGTAGGAGTTCATGTAGAACCTCCCATTATGGTGAGTTGTTGGAGCTTCTCGGATATGGTACTGCTTATGATCTTTGCCCACTCGAAGTGTTGATCTAGTACGTTCTTGTTCATAGTTTAAAAGTACCTGAGCATCCATTTGTGAAAGTAATGGGCGTCAGAAATCCCAAATACTCTACTCAGGAACATGATAGTGTCACTCAGTTCCTGAGAGAAGTCACTACGGTGAATAACCTGTGGCCATCTGGTTACCACCTTCTTGTTCTTTAAATACATTTCATTCATCGATTGCATGCACTTGGTCTTCATTATCGTCCCATGCCTTAATGCAATCCTCTTGGCTCACGCATGAAATGCCGGTTGTGGGGGATGCCAAGCATTATTTTGAAGTCTGGGTGGTAAGGTTGATCATGACTTCGCCCTTTTCATTTTGGACACACCTCATGTCTTTGTTGTAGCAGTGGGCCACTACCATCATGAATTCATTGTTTTCTATAATGACGGGGATCCCCCTAGCAAAATGCAGTCCACTACCTACTATTTTGTCCATCCAAGGACTCCTCGTGACTCTCCTAGTTCTGGCCTAGAAATCTTCCATGTCAATGTGACCGAGCTCAGAGTCTCTTATATCCAGTGTCACTTTATTATCCAAAATGTGCCACTTGCTCATTTTTGTGGCTAACTCCTCTCTTTTTTCCTCTCTTGTGCCTCAGTCATAATATTTTTCTTTTCAAGCACTCAAAACCTTTTGGAAATGACACCATTGGATAGAGCTCTTTCTCAGCTTTCCAGAAAGGTAAAGTTTTCCTCCTAACTCCATGTATTTTTGAAGTTATGGCTCGGCGGAGTTTTTGGAAAAAAATTCCCTGAAAGGCCCGCGGCTAATGAGATGCCGCCACGTGGCACCTAGAGTGGTGGAGCGTGGGGAAATTTTGGAAAATTTTCCAAATGACCAAAAAGGTGCAAAAATTCGAATTTTTGCCCGCCAACCCGATTTGGCCCTGTTTTTCCCTAAAACTTCAAATCGCCATATCTTTCGATCCAGAGCTCGGTTTTTCGTGTTCTTTATATCAATGGAAAGCTGGTGAAATTCTCTACAATATTCCAAGGTCATTTTTGCATTTTGATGGATTTTGGAGAGAGAAAATCAAAAATTCCTCTGGCACGTGGTCATGGACAAAAATGACGTTTCAACCACCGTTTTTAATGAAGAATGGCTTGCATTCTCTCCCAGCATGGCTAAAAATGTCAGGGGATGGGTCTGTAAGGATGCCCATGCTGTTTTGAATGCATTTTGGACAATTGTTGAATCCCTTCCATGTTTTCCCGCGTTTCTCTTTCCTGTGCTCATCCCTTGCACTGTAAAAGCCAGATTTGGCTCATTTTTCAAAGGTTGAACATTTTTTTGGATAGCAAGCTTCTTCTTTCACCTTCAACAAGTGATTTTTGCAAGTATCAGACCTTCTTCATGATTGTAATAGGTTTATGCCTCTTTGATGTTGCAAATGCAAGGATTTTGACAGTGAAAAATGACAATGCAAACTCTGTGATCAATTTTCAGTCCTTTGTTTGTATTGTCTTGCTTCATTTCAGACCTCTAATTGCATCTTATCAGCCTGTGTATGATGTTTCATGTTGCATTTTATGAAATTGTGTCAATTTGCATGAACAAGAAGTGTTCACCACTCCTTTGGTGTATCACCTATTAGTTTAGTTTCAATTTTTACACTTTCTATCTCTGTCTCCTTGGAATTTAGAGTAGGATTAGGATTCAAACCTCTGTAATTGTGCAAATAACGATCGATCGGAGGAGTTTGAGGAACCAGCCTCTAACTGGAGATTCCTCTCTCATTTTACAAGTCCCACACTTGGAGAGAGGTTTAAATGTTGTGCAATCACACTTTGGATTCTGAAACATCAACTTAGAAACCGATCAACATCCAGGGTGCTGTGATTTGCCACAACAGTTTTGGCATGCCTTAGTGGGACCTTAGAGGTCTTCCACTTTATCTTTGACAGTTGGTGTGTTCTGTTAAAGATTCACCTTTGGAGACACTTTCAAAAGCACATCCGCGACTCCATCCGTAAACAACTCATTCTCTAAGTTGCAGACCTGTTTTCCATTCATTTCCATCCATTCTTCTTTCCATCATTTTCATTCTTTTCCATTCCATGAAGTTTTGCAATCATGACTTCATTTCCATCATGGAATTCACATTTACAACAGCAGTATATCACACCTCCAACATGTTTTACAAATCCTCCAAATCAGCATGTCTACCCATATGAGCAGCAGTGCCAAAGTCAGTTTGGATATGAAGCATGTCAAGCACAAGGGTATGCTGGTTATGAGGGCAGTCAAGAAGAAAATGCAGATCTGCTAGAACAAATCCAAAAGATGGAGGTAAACATGGTGCAATCCAGGGCTCAAGCACAAATGAAAGCATTTAGAATCAGTTGTAGAGCACCTTGTCCACGGGTGGGACCTTCTCCAAGGCATTACAACCCTCAAGAGAAGCTAGACTTCATGATTACAACACTACCATTGCTTGCAAAGTGGATTGAAGGAATAAAGGTGTATGAGAGGAGTATTCAACAACCTTCTCAACAGGTAAGCACACCATCTCATGCCTTTTCTCTCCTTCTTTCCCAATCTGTTTTATCTCAGCAGTGTCAAGTTTTAAACTCTCCATCTGTTGTCCCAAGTGTTGAATCCATTTCTCCATTCCCTAGTCTTCCACCCCATCTCAATTCTTCTGTCCTTTTCCCTTCCAAACAGCCATTCCCTCCAAAGAAACAAGAGTTCCTACCTCCTCCACCACCACAAAAAATTGCAAAATCAATTGAGTTACAATCCACTTCTCCTCTTGCATTCCCAAATCCATGTTGGGAGGATAAAAATCAGAATGCCAATCAAGGAAAACAGCAGCAGAAAGAAGAGCCAAACAAGGATGAAGAAATTCAAAGTCTGAAGAGTTGGGCTCTTAAATTCAGGATTACAAAAATCCCCTTGATGGTGAAACCAATAGAGGATGTTGAAGTTGGAGAACAAGTGGAAAACAAGGCTGATTTTATAACAGCAGTGAAGCGAGAAAAACAACAGTTTGTTGGTGATGAGTTGGGTGTCCATGTTGGCACTTTGCCCAAAGAAAATGCTGATCCAGTTTGCACTACAAAATCAGCCATTGAGAAGGAAGGAAAACCATCTCAAAACCCCATCTTTGAGGAGCAAATGGATGAGGTCAAGTCAGTTTTTACAACAGTAGAAGAAGGAAGCATTATTGATACATTTTTGCTTTCATTTGAAGGGGCTGATTTGATTGATGAAGCCATTATGGAGGTGAACAAAACATGTCCAAATTGTGAGAAAAAAGCACAAGAAATTTCATGCTTCTCTCCCACTTCATCTCTCCAACAATATGATTTTTGGGATGAGTTTGGATTGACAAGTTTCATGTTTGAAAATGAAGTTATACAGGGTGAAGAAAATGCAGATTTGGAGGCCACCATACAAGAGGGAGAGACTTTGTTGCAGCAAGACATTCAAGAGTTTGATTTTCCATCAGACTTAGAAGAATGTTTAGATGAAGAGCTAGCTGAAATTACCATGTTTCCTTCTTCACCATTCGTTCTCCAACAACAAGAACTTGCTGCCATGGACAAAAGAGTTCAAGGACAACAGCCTACAGTTTGCAACATGCCTCTTGAATCAAAGCTGGAAGAATTTGATCTTCCAAAAGCTACAATGGAGGAGCTCCAAAGCCAACAATGTATTACAGCAGGTAACAACAATGCAAAAGCAACTTCATTGGATGTTGCAATCAATAACGAGGAGTTGCACACTATAGAAGAGTTCCATGTTGCCATGAAGGAAGAGAAAGGGCAGAAAAGTCCTACCATTGCTTCCACATCACCCACCCAAGAAGGTCTACAAGAAGACTCCATTTTTGGAGTTGAAAATCAGAGCTATGGGCATATCAAACGGATCATACCTTGCCCAATAAGGTATTTGACTTCATTGGAGTCAAAGGAGAAGTCACAACCAGTCATGCTTGCTTCTAAGCATGAGGGTGAGCTACAAAGTACCAAGGATCAGTTGTCATACCTCTTCAACCCAAATGCAGAGCAACTAAAAGAGGTATTGGATTTGTTTTCATTTGACACCTTGATGATTTGGGTAGAAAACCAGCTTCTTGTTGATTTTCCACTCATCCAATCAGCCATGTTCAGTGCCAAATGAGTTGCATGGTTGCAACTTTTGAGAAAGGGAAGCTATTTCTCCTAACCAGTTGCAGGGTTTGTTTAGCCCACTTTTGCTTCTAGTTAGAGTAGGATAGGTAGTTTTTCTTTCAGTAAAAGAAGTGCTTGTGCACACTCTGCATGTTCCATTTTGGAGCATGTATGACCTTTAGTTTTGTACATAGTTTTTGTGGTGCTGGTTTTGCTCTTGCATAGTCCATTTCAGTGGGTTTCCAAGTGGCTCAGAGAGGAGGTTTTCAAAGTTCAGATCATTTTACAGGCTACAACTCATGACTCCATGCCCAATGGATGCTTCAGGCAATTGGTAACTTCATCCAGCAGGTAGATGACCCCTCTGAGTCGCCAAAATTGTTATCCAAAATGTGCCCCTGCTCATTTTTTGTGGCTAACTCCTCTCATTTTTTCCTCTCTTGTGCCTCAGTCATAATATTTTGCTTTTCAAGCACTCAAAACCTTTTGGAAATGACACCATTGGATAGAGATCTTTCTTAGCTTTCCAGAAAGGTAAAGTTTTCCTCCTAACTCCATGTATTTTTGAAGTTATGGCTCAGCGGAGTTTTTTAGAAAAAAATTCCCCTAAAAGGCCCGCGGCCAATGAGATGCTACCACGTGGCACCTAGAGTGGCGGAGCGCAAGGAAATTTTGGAAAATTTTCCAAATGACCAAAAAGGTGCAAAAATTTGAATTTTTGCCCGCCAACCCGATTTGGCCCTGTTTTGCCCTAAAACTTCAAATCACCATATCTTTCGATCCAAAGCTCGATTTTTCGAGTTCTTTATATCAATGGAAAGATGGTGAAATTATCTACAAGATTCTGGGGTCATTTTGTATTTTGATGGATTTTTGAGAGAGAAAATTGAAAAATGCCTCTGGCACGTGGTCATGGACAGAAATGACGTTTCAACCACCGTTTTTAATGAAGAATGGCTCGCATTCTCTCCCCAAAGATATGGCTAAAAATGTCGAGGATGGGTTTATAAGGATTCCCATTCTATTTTGAATGCATTTTGGTCAATGGTTGAATCCCTTCCATGTTTTCCCACGTTTCTCTCTCCTGGGCTCATCCCTTGCAATGTAAAAGCCAGATTTGGCTCATTTTTCAAAGGTTGAACATTTTTTTTGGATAGCAAGCTTCTTCTTTCACCTTCAAAAAGTGTTTTTTTGTAAGTATTAGACCTTCTTCATGATTGTAATAGGTTTCTACCTCTTTGATGTTGCAAATGCAAGGATTTTGACATGAAAAATGACAGTGCAGACTCTGTGATCAATTTTCAGTCCTTTGTTTGTATTGTCTTACTTCATTTCAGACCTCTAATTACATCTTATCAGCCTGTGTATGATGTTTCATGTTGCATTTTATGAAATTGTGTCAATTTGCATGAACAAGAAGTGTTCACCACTCCTTTGGTGTATCACCTATTAGTTTAGTTTCAATTTTTGCACTTTCTATCTCTGTCTCCTTGGAATTTAGAGTAGGATTAGGATTCAAACCTCTGCAATTGTGCAAATAACAGATCTGATCAGAGGAGTTTGAGGAACCAGCCTCTAATCTAGAGATTCCTCTCTCATTTTACAAGTCCCACACTTGGAGAGAGGTTTCAATGTTGTGCAATCACACTGGATGCCTGAAACATCAACTTAGAAACTGATTTGCATCGAGGGTGTCTTTGTTGATTTGCAACAACAATCACATTCTACCCGGACTTGGGCATTCGACCCTCGATACTTGTACTTCATCTCTTCTTCTGTAAGTTTAGCTTTGCCCTTTGATTTGATCGGTCTCTTGCTTGATGTAGACATATGTGGATCTGAGTTCAGTTGCTGATCTGTAAGAAGGAGGAGCAAAGTCCAACGTAAAAGAGCCATGTTAGCCGTCAGATCTTCCATTAAAGCATTGACAGAATGAAGAGTTAGTAATTTTAAGGCCTCCAGCGCAGGCGCAAGGATACTGTAGGCTGCAGGTTAATAGTATGGCACACAGAAGAAGGGTGTTACAAGGAACAAATTAGTGCCAAAGGGCGCAGGGCCGAAGGATACTGCACATGACATTTTTGTTGTTGTAAGTAGAAGTGCGCCTATGCCATTCATGTGTTTTATACCGGTGCCAGATAATTTTCATGTTGCACGGGGACAGGATGCGCCAATGGCACATATATTTTTCATGTTACATGGAACTTTGGTGTGCCAAAGGGCGCAGGTTGATGTGTGTAACATAGGCTTTATGTGCGCAAAAGGGGAACTTGGCGCGGTGCAGGGAAGGCTTACATGACATTTTTTTTGTTGTAAGAGGGGATGCACCTATGCCATTTGTTAGTATTTACTCGGTTTCACATGGCACGGGTAATTTTCATGTTGCAAGCAGGATCAGTGCACCTTCTTGGTGCGACTGTATTTTATGTAACAGGCGTGGCGAATGCGCCAAGAGGAAAAAGTAGTCCAAAATGGACTGTTAAGTTTTCTTCTCTCCCTGATGGGTTTGAGTGTGTTTTTAGGCCATTTCCTTCAGGGATTCAGACGGTGAAGGGGGCACAACAAGGAGATCCAAGTGATTTTTGAGGCAGAGCCCTCCTTACCAGCAGATCTGGAAAGAGGAGGAAGAGCTTGGGAGAAAGACAGCAAGAACAACAAAAGGGGGGGGGGTTTACAAATCCATTACCTCCTACCATACAAATAATCAAAACAAAACATAGGAGGAGTAAGAACCACCTACCCGGGATATCAAACGTGAGAGACGAAGTGGGGTCCACGAACGCGACACGAGGATGACAAAGTGTCTTTGACAGTGCAGAGGAATAAAATAATCACGTGTTTTCAATTGTGAAAGTGACAGGTGGGTGCACCTATATATAGGCAAAGGTGCAATAAATGTGCCAACCACTTTTTCAAGAGCGCACCAAAAAGCGGGTGTTGCTACGTAAAACGGTGTGCCCTTTGGCGCGGATAAACGCATGTCAACATGGGGATACTTGCACCTTTGGCACAATTTTAAGACTGTCAACACTCCATTTCTTGCGCCCTTTGGCGCACCAAAACATGGCGCAACATATAAATGTGTGCCAACATGAAGGTGCATGTGCCTTGGCGCACGTAAGGAAGGCACATCACGGGAGGCACATCAAAACATGTGTCGACACTTTAAAGGGTGTACCAAAGGAAAAGAAGGGGCACGGATTTACTCTATGTAACATAGATAAAAGGTGAACCTAGCCAAAAAGAGATAAAAAATGACTAAGTTTGGAAAACTGGATTTCCCGGAAGGGATCTTAAGATCATTCCAAACACTTTCGGTTCCGTCACGGACCGAAACAAAATTGGTGGGGTTACCTATAAAATTTCCCTTGTTAGTTTTATAGGATAACAAGTCTAGAAGAAGAGGGTGCTCATTTGCAATCTCGCCTCGATAACTTAAAATCTTACAGTCCACATGGTTTGATTAACTTTTTGTCTTTTCGTCTGGATCTTACCTCGAGGCCATCGGAGTTTTTCTATGTTTCTTGATCTTGCCTCATAAGTCAAAGTGGAGAAAGGCAAAGTGTTCAATCGAGGCCCAAATCGGCTAAGTATAGAAAGACCGCGGAAGGTGCCACATGTCTCTTCAATGCACTTTTGGTATGGTGCACAATAACGGAGGCCACAAACATGCGTAGGACCTCCACATGGTTAGAGTCCAAAAATACAAAGCTAGATGATGAATCGGCTAAGTATAAAGAGCCGCGTAAGCCTCCACACATCCCAACGATGCACCTCCAAAGGCCGAGTTCAAAGCAGGATCCTAAGTGAGTGCAAACTCGCCAAGTGTCTCATCGGCATAACTTCAAAAGTGAGACCCAAGGGACAGACCCCAAATGAGTGCCAACCCTCCACGTGTTCAGAGCCTCAAAAATTTAAATCATCCGTTGAAAAGTCTAAGGCCAGCAGATGGCGCCACGTGTCTCATCGATGTACCTTCAAGGGTTGAAGCCAAAGGTGGTTCCCCAAACATGTGCCAACTCTCCATGTGCCTCATCGGTGTAACTTCAAAGGCACAGCCCAAAGAGAGACCCTGAACTAGCGCCAGCCCTCCACATGTCTAGGGTCCGATAGAAGTCAAATGGGCAATAGGCCCGAATCACTAAGTATAAAAGAACCAATGGAAGTCTCCATGTGTCTCAATGACGCACCTTCAAGGGTCAAATCCAAAGGTGGTCCCCCAAATGAGCACCAGCTTTCCACATGTCCCAGGTCCGAAAAGGAGATAGAATTACTCATTGAATCAACTAAGGAAAGGAGAACTAGCGGAAAGCCCCACGTGTCCCTTCGATGCTCTTTCAGGGGGCGAATCCAAAAGCAGGTCCCAAACATGTGCTAGCTCTCCACGTGTCTTAGGTCGGCGGAACATCCACACCAATGGGAGGGACTTAGGTAGAATACAAAGGAAATAGATTGGGCCCACGTACGATGCCATGTGTCCAACCAACGCACCTCTCGAAGGTCAAGTCCAAACAGAGTCTCCAAATGAGCGGGAAGCCTCCATGTGTCCCAGGTCAAACATAAAGCCTTTGCCAAACAAAGGGACTTAGTCAAAAACAAAAAATACAAAATAGGCCCATGAAGGGACACGTGGCCATGTTTCAAGTCAAGGCGGGAAGGCAGATCGTCAGAGAACTTTGAAGATTTCAGCTTTATTGCCAAAAGGGATAAAGTCAAATGTTGAGCCCGCATCGAAAGTCAAAGTGGAGAAGCGTGTCGACGGAGAACTTTGAGATTTTGAGCCTTTTTTCCAAAAGAAGTAAAGTTACAAAATGAGTCGTAACCCCACCGAAGCCGGCTGTAATGAATATACGTTAAAAATTTAAAGCGGAGAAGTGGGTCGGTAGAGAACTTTGAGATTTTGAGCATTGTTTCCATAAAGGGCATAAATTTATAAAGTGAACCGCGATTTCGTTACCACTCAGGTAAAGCCACGTGTCAGACCCAAATGTAAAATGTGAAGTTGCGAGGCTTGTAGGGTTGTGGGGAAATTTTTCACTTTTGCATCTTTTGCACTAAATTTGTACTTTTAATTTTAGGCCCATGGATCCATTTTGCGAAAATTACATTTTCGCCATTTTTGTACGGATTCGATTCAAATATTCAAATGAACATAACTTTCACTCCAGTGCTCGAAATTCAACAAATTTTATATTATTGGAAAGGTCTTGGTCTCCTCTACACCATGGAAGCATAAAATATTATTTTTAGTAGGAGTTGATGGTTGGAAATCTAGAAAATGTCTTTCACACCATTAATACATGATCTAATTGCTTCAAACAGATCATATTTGATCCGATCTTCATCCTTCCTTCTCCAACACGCAAAACAGACATGGAGAACCGACTGGATATCTTAATTTGGGTGAAAACCTATAAAATGTCTTTCACACCATTAATATGTGATCGGACTACTTCAACTAGATCAAATTTGATCTGATCTTCCATCCTTCCTTCGACATGCATAACCAGATTTGTGATTATAGGTGGATTTGCGGGGGCATTAATGGTTGGTATTTGGGCTTCCAAATCTAATTTTCTTCCTTCTTTTCTTCTCCTCTTTTCACTTCATATATAAATGTAAGAGCTTAGCTCATTTAAAATGTTAGACTCTGATACTTTTGAAGTGTAATTGTAGTCAAAAGTAGATCAATACGTAAGCATTTTCCCCTTTTCTCTATCTTCCTCCATTGTCCCCTCTTGCTTACCTAAAATTTGTGGATCATTTATCTTCTGTGATAAGAAACTTTGTGTTCTTATTGATATGATTTCTAGAACTTTGTGTTTGTGGAATGATATCTTATGTGTGAATGTGAATGATTTTGTTCTGTATCACTCTTACTCAATACGCATAGGGTTATGCTCTGTTATCTATATTTCTTGAAAGTACTGTTATATTATAATCTTTCCTTTCTTCAGTTCTTCCATTTGTTTGTATTGATAATCTATTTTGGTATAAAATCATTTCAAGATGTCAGAGGTCCAACCTTAAGATGAAATTTGTACATTTGTATATAAGCTTTATTGCTTGCTTTCAATAACTAACCTCTCCCATAAAGAGGAGGGACTTGTCCCCCGACTCGTGGTTTTGTTAAAGTACTATTTTAAAACCCAACAAAGGTGGCATTCTATAACCTTTTTGCGTGTTACTACTTCTCATGCTACAAAATCTCTTACATGCATCCTCTAGCGTCACATACATTTATTTGTTCTCACCACTTCAGTACTTTTCCTTCACCGCATTGTCTCCCTCACGTTATCTTGTGTTTTGTGCCAACATTCCTTCTCAATTTTGAGCAATTTCACCATTTCACGTGTGCTTTTCACTTATCATATTTAAGTAGTCCAATCCTAAGCAAGAACATACACATGTACACCGAGATTTATATGGGTACTCCAATTTAGCCCTCATGTGCCTTATCCTTCTACCTCACACTAAAATCATATGCGGTCCTCTACGCATCTATCTAAAATAAAAATCATCAACTCCTACACACTAACGTGTTTATTACAACAAAAAAAAAAAAAAAAACTATAAGGAAAACCTAATGTAAATGGAAATACTACCTTATTACAAATAAGGGGAGCTATTTATAGTAGGGCTTCAACCTACTCCCATTAAAGTAACCAAACATGATTTTTCCATCTAATTCTTATAACCGATAAGCACCGATTCCAAAATATTAGTTACTTTAAATGATATCAACTAATGCAATTTGAGATTTTCTTGGTGGCATGTAAATTTTGAATCACATAAAAGCACCATCCCACCAACCACAAAAGATTTGTTCTTAATATGCATGTCATGTCAAGTTTTATGTATATTTTCTACCTTCGATTCCATCACACAATTGCATGACATTTATCCAATTGCATTAATTTGTTAATGCGCTCCTCTACTACTTTCCCATCATCAAGTCCTCATGCACACGCAATATGTAGGGAGGGTAGTATGAATTCTACAAGTAAAAATATCTCTGCGCACGAAAAATAAAATGAAAGGGTATGGCCTTATTTAACCTCTTATAAGTAGTTATGTATGCCCATAAAACTATTGATAATTTGTCATCCCAATCCTTTCATCCTACATCACATATTTTTGTCAATGTGTGTCCCAATATCTTATTGAAGGCTTCTACAGTACCATTGGCTTGTGGGTGATAAGGAGTAGTCTTATGGTGAGCTACCATAAACTCTACTAACAATATTCTAATTGTCTCATTCAAAAATGAGTTCCTTGTCATCTTTGTAAGGCTCAATGGGAATCCATACCTACTAATAATGTTATCCCATAAAAATATTACTATTGTGGTTGTGCAATCCTTTGTGGGCATTGCTTCTTCCCACCTTGTTAAATAGTTTGTGCATGTGATGATGTAGTATGCACATGTCCTCCACATGACTCGGTGCTATTGGGCCAAAAAATTCAATTTCCCACTTCTCAAAAGGTTTGCACTTGTTGTGGGTCACAATGACATCTCATCACGGTGTCTTAGTTTTCCTATTCTCTAGCAATGATCATTGATTTTGATAAAGGACTTAATATCCTTGTGGAGTGTCTCCCACCAAATTCCTTTCAAGAGTATCTTGTGCATTGTAGCCTCTCCCGCATAGTGTTCTTCTACTATCCCACCCCGCACTTCCTCCATAATGGCCTCGCACTCATGCTCTAAGACACAATTGTGTAAAACTTCATCTCTACCCATCTTGTATAGGTATCCTCCAACTAACCGATAGGGTGTCGTGTGAATGACGAGTTAGTTCTTTTCTAATGTATTCATTCCCTCAGGTGTAACTCTTGTGCACAAGAATACTACAATTTCCTCCAAATCAGTTGATTTTGTTGTAATCTAAATAGTTGGGCATCTGGTGTAGTTTCTTCTATGATTTGTGCATCCTCGCTAGATTTTATTCACGATAAGTGGTTTGGTCCCAAATTGCTTTTTCTAGGCTTGACTATGATGGAAAAATCAAACTCTAGAAATAATAATATCCGACAATGACGCGCCTCTTGTAAAACTAGTGTATTAAATAAATACTTAAGTGTTATATGATTAGTGTAGAAGATAAATGATTTTGCCAAGAAATATTTTCTCGAACTTATGAAGCACGTAAACTATTGACAATGCCTCGCTCTCGTGGTTTTATAGTTTTTTTCAACGTGTGTAAACTTCCTACTCACAAAATAGATAGGATGGTCAAAATTACCTTCCCTAGTTGAGCTAACATTGCCCCAATGGTTGTTCCAGAGGCATCCACATGCACATGAAATGGTAGACTCCAAGATGGGAAACATAAAATGGGCACAATTGTTAGTATATCCTTTAATATCTCGAATACGTGTTGTTGTGTGTCCTTCCCATAGAACTTTCCTTTTACCTTTAGCAGCTCCTTTAATGGCACAAAAATTTTGGCATATTCCTTAATGAATTTCTTGTAGTATCTTATATGCCCAATAAATCCACACACTTCATTTTGATTTGTTGGTTCCTCTAACCCCAAGATGACTGCTACTTTTGCTAGATCGACCAATAGGCCTTCTTTGCAAATGATGTTCCCTAAAAGTGTACCAAACAGTGTTGTAAAGATACATTTCTTAGTATTCAATGATATGCTAAGATGTCGCGCAAATTTCAAACATTATCCTCAAACACTCACAATGATATTTAATGAGCTCATATATTGTCCAATCATCTAAATATACTTGAAGCAACTTATGGATGAAGTCTTGAAATGTAGGTACAATAATGCGTGAGAACATTGTTGCCATATTCTTTAATCCAAAAGGTATAAATGTGTAGGAAAATCATCCCCATTCAGTTGAAAATGTCATATTCTCATGATCTTCATGCGCAATCCTAACATGATGATACCCTAATAAGCCATTTGTAAAGGAATAGATCTTGAAACCTGCAACACCCTCTAGGATATCTTCAAAGAACGGTGTGGAAAAGGATCAATAACACATGAAGCAATAAAAACTCTATAGTCAACACAAATCCTTATCCTCCCATCCTTTTTAATTTTGATGACCATAGTGCTTATTCATTTTGATTCCTCAATAGGTTCAATAATAATTACCTTCAAATTTTCTCATTTCCATCTGTTACATTGACACAAAAGTTAGGATTCATCTAGTAAGGCCTCTTACAGACTGGTCATGTGACATTTTTTATTTTTATCTTCATCTTTCCTAGTGATGGGTGAACTCCTTTCAACTCCTAGTATCCCCTTGGGAATATATCTTGTAACTCACACAATAGTTAAATTATTTTTGTGACCTCTAGCTCAGACCAATAATCACTAATTATCACCTCCTTCGGCGCATCATCAATCTCAATGTTCACCTTTTTGTCTTCAAAGGCACATGATATGTGCACGCTTATCTATCCACGCTTTCTAAAACCTCACGCTCACCTTCTACATATTCTATGTTCATATCATCAACCTCTTCATTGTCAATGAGGTAGATGAGCTTTCCTTTTCCTTCTTCTTCCAAGTGCACCCCATTAGTTGTTCATGAGAATTCATCTAGTCGTAAGCATTCATGGGCTCATTCGGAGGAGTTTCACCTTGTAAAAGAGTTACAAACTCTTTTGTCTTTGTGTTGTCTCCCAAAGTGGTGCACCTCATTATCTATAGGGCTTCATTAATAAGGGGTTTAGTAGAAAAATAATCAAAGGTGTGTAGGATACCTGAGATTAAGTTATGCCAATTTGTTACATCTTGCATGAACTCCACATGTATGTACCATGCATGTGTATCTAAAATGTAGAATAGAACTTATGGACCCATAATAATGGGGGTAACGCATCGTGGACCTTTCATCCAATTTTTCTCACAAACATGTATGTGATTATAAGGAGGTGTCTTCTCATCATACTATGATATCTGATAAGGAAATTTATTCCTAGTGAACCTTGTCAAGAAGGCTATTTTAATCTCATGTCATCCAAGTATATTATCTATATGTGTATCCCATTAGCACACCGCGTTCCCTTTAAGGAGTAAACTAATATATATATATATATATCTTATCTCCTTCATTCCACAACTACTCTTCCATTGTGCATAAGAAAGATTAAGGTTTCTCCTCCCCGGTATATCTTGGTAGCACCACTCTTCTCAATTACTTGACTATTCATGGCTTGATCATTCAAGTTACTCTTCCATGAAAATCATGACCCACCATTTCATAAGTTCCATGAGCCTAGTTATCACATGAAGTGTTAGGAGTGTCATTAATAGAATGTGGATATTGGTCGAGAAATGAATTGAATACCAATCATGGAGGCTTATGTGCAGGAACACGTGCATGCAGAGGCAAAGGGAAAGTGCACGGGAGGGTGCACATAGGTGATAAATAGGGAAGCAAGCGGGACTACACAAACACAAGGAACAATTTAGAACTTAGCCAATTTTCTAAGGATGGGAGAAAAATAGACTTGGAGTGCTAATCGCACAAGTGGAAAGAACATGAAAAATACACCAAGATGTCTAGTAATAGGATTAAAGCATGATCTATCTTTAGGAATAATCTATCATTAGTTATTTTGTAAAAAGCATGTAAAGGATGTTTGCAAAGATATTTTTAGGAATCTAATGCATGTACTCTATTATGAGAGCACGCCCATTCTTAGGAGAGTGTATGGGTAGTGAAGGGAAATTCCCCACCCCTACATATACATGTTGTATCTTACTTCATTATAGTAGTTTTTAGTTTTGAGTTTGAAGATTTCTTATATAATCATGTTGATATGATCTAGGGTTCGATGCCTACGCGTATGATTCTCGTATACAACACTATTATGGTTGGTTTTTGTAATCTGCTTCCTTATTATGTAGTGAATTATTTTTATGATGGACAATGGTTGATGGATACTAATTTTTAAGGGATCCGAGTATGGTAATTTAATTGTGCAATTGATATTGATTATGGTTTACTTGGATTAAGTGGTTTCCTTATTATATGTGTTTCCAAAGTGAGTTGAATGTAATGGTTATTTATATATGAATGAACACTTGGTTAATTATCATGACAACTATGCATGTTAAAATCTTGACAAGCAAACACAAAGGAGGGACCTGGTAGCTACGCACGCTTCGGGTGAGTGTTCGATTATGATTAAATGAGGCATTAGCGCACATAGTGCTCTAATGAAAACAAAGGCTACATTTTGGTTCTATTTCCGGACCTCTTTTTCATTTTTCCCGCTAAGATGTTGCATGTAGATGGTGTACCGACTATCTCTGAAGAGTATTGAAATCTGGGTTGAAGATGGACAAGATAAGTTTACACAAAGGTATAACATGGACCTAGATTTAACACGCGTAAGTGGGTAGAAGATAATCTTTATCACAAGTTATATGAGATGTTCTTCAGCTTCTTTCCAGTAGAATTGTATCAATAGTTGGCATCATACACATCGAACAAAGTTTGGTATCCTAGGCCGAGGATTTAAACATAAGAAGATTATCATATGATTTTTTATGCGCAGAGATGAAGAATGGACTAGAGTTTTAGATCGTTAGTGGTCCAATTGTGTTGCGTGTTTATATGTTGGAGTAGTAATTACCATGTATTGTTGTCCATAAGAGGATGAGTTTAGATTCTTGTGCGAGCCTAGAGGAACCTATTCGTGTGTTATCCCTTTAGCTATCAAGATCTTGATGGTAGAACTGGAATTGGAAATATTACCTATGGCTAGCTAAATCCCCACTACACATAGGGCTAGGAGCATGTGTGGAGAAAGGATGGTGGTGGCCCGGGTGGAAGATGGGTAGAGAGAGGAAAGACTGCTCGCTTTAATGAAGCGTAGGAGAGAGAAATTAAAGAAACAATGGAGTTGAGGATAATATGGCTCGTGAAGGTTTTGAAGATATTTTAGAAAGCGAGGAGCCACAACATCAAGTCCTCCCAACTTTGGGAAAGCACTCAGAGATTCCCCATCGGATTCGATTATAAGTACATCGAGAGGAGATGATGAGAACCGTGGGCATGCATCTAGACTCAACCTAACTACCTAGCCCTTGTGTAAGGTGTTCCAAATCCAAAGGTAGTTAAAGGATAGAGTAGTGAAGGTAATCATGAAGATACAAGTAGATATCATTTATTGTTAAATCGGAAGTACATCAAACTAGTAACACACCCATGCCAACATAACAGTAACAATGTTTAGGATTACTCTTGTAAGATTGTTTTTAGGAGTGTCAAAAAGATAGAGTTTTGGTGCATAGACCATTAGGAGCACTTCGTAGGTGTTACGATAGTGCAAATGGTGGGTGTCCAGCTTTAGTATTACTACTAGGACATAAGGAAGTTTATCAATTGGGCCACACCGCATCGGGGTGTGGGAGGCTCAAGAGGATCAGGTCAACCATTGCACTAAGAAAATCCAGGGAGAGGTTCTAGTTTTGGATCAAGTCCTACTCCATGTCAAGGACCACCACCACAATTACCACCACAAAATCAGCCTCAACAGACACCACCTCAGGTTTATTTCGAGATGTCACTCCACTTTCCATAGTATAGAGGTATAGAGGATGCATCAAATAATGTGCATAAGTGTGAATTACTATGACATGTGAAGGGAATTATAGCTTTAGATATGAAGGAAATTCAATTTTCCACTACGCTGTAAGGACGTGTGTATAGTTGGTATAGGAAGTATGACCCACATCAAAATATGGTGGACTATAATGCTTTTCTGACTATGTTTTTGGCTAAGTCTCACATCCCAAAGTTTGAGCAAAAAAGCATCAACGCACTCAAAGATATCAAGCATGGTTTATCTGAAAGCATAAGGGAGTATGATGTGTGCTTTAAGACATTGTTTTCTAAATTGTCTTATGATATCCATCTAATTTAGCATGTGTAGTAGTTCATTGGAGGATTTTTGACTTTGTTTCATAGAGCTTTACATATACGAGATCTCGTAATGACTTGAAGTAGATTTGCATGCAAGCAATTGGAAATGTTGATATTGGGGTGAGCCCATTTTTAGAAGCACAAATATCAGCAATCACTAAGCAATTAGAGAATCTCTCTCGCTAATTCGGCACATGAGACGCGCAAGTGGTATATGGTGCACAAATTATGAGGTTGAAGGACACACTAAGGATAGTTATTCGCGTAGGTTAGTGTGTGCATTCTTACATTCTTGTGAGATTTTCCACTTAGACCATGATGTCTAGAATTTTCCTCTCTTGAAGTGCGTGGCTATAAAGAGTGAATCTATATGTTGTAAGATTTATAACATGTACACTCATGATACAAAGGATTATCAACTGATAGATCAAATTCATGAGGCATGTGAGATAGGATTACAATAGACCATGGTGGTAAACAACTCTCAAATACATAATGTGTAGCCTTCTGAAGAGTGTAATAATGAAAGAGGTGGATTCTGTGGAGGATATAGGAGCAAAGGTCACGATGACTAAAGTAGATTTCCACGCGGGACCTATTATACTTATGGGTACCCAAATCATTACCAGTGTGATTGTCCACAAAATATAGTATGCACATGGTGTGGGAAGCAAACCAAGTTAGAAAACTGCCCTAACCTTTATGAGTACATGTGCAAGAATAAGAAGAAGGACAAGGGCGCAGGATAATCAATAGATCCTAAAGAAGGTACATGATCTTGAATTATAAGCTTTGTTGGTCACTACTCACATTGAAGCACTACGCTCACATGAACCTCTTAAATCCAAACCACTCATTACGAGATGAAAATTCATGCACATGAGGTATCTAGACACTAATCATCGAAGGAAGTCTATCAAGAGACCTTGGGAGTCATCAAAGACCCGCAAGGTGAGATATAATTCTTGAAGGAGCGCGCACATAAGTGAGAACGTGTGAAGAATGTTGAACTCCCACGAAAATATGTGGATGATTTGAAGGAGGTGTGTAAGATGTTACACTAAGAGAATACCATTCCTTTGTTAGGGGAATGGATGCATGAAAAGGTACTTGTGCATTGGAGTTGAGCACAAGTAACAAATACTACATGTAAACTTACCACCATAGAACCATGAGTATGATAAGGAAATCACTTTGGATGCAGTAATTAATGGGTGGTTGGTAAGTAATATCATGATAGATATAGGCACGAGAGGTAAATGTTCTCACTTTGGATGCATGGAATCAGATGGGGAGACCTATGTTATAACCATATTCAAATGTGTTGTATATGGTGAACAAGACAAGGGCTATGCCTATTGGGGTGTTGAAGGATGCTTCTATTATAATTCATGGAGCTAAGTTTACTAGAGACTTTAAGGTATTAGAGCTTGTTGAAGCAAAAACTTTTCATCATTACTTAGGTGACCACGGTGTTATGCAAACAATGTAGACATATGCTTTAATAAGGTATACATGAAATTTGAGAATAAAAATGAGAGCATGATTATACCTCTGAATGAAGCAAAAGCTACACCATATGTTGAGCCTCTAAGTGAAGAATATCTGAATATGATTTATGCACACATAGTACATGACCCTGAGATTGTGGAACCATCCAAGGAAGATGTGTTGCAGTAGGGAGATGTGCAATTAGTTAGTGACACCACAAGTATTTCTTATGATAATTAGGCCCATGGCACGTATGAAATTTTCAGGCATGATATAAAGGGATGAGTGACTAGAATGATTAGGACATGTATGGTTAGGTGCATGGGAAGAACTTAGTTACCTAGGTATACTTGTGAATAAAATCATGAGTCCTTGTGCGCGATGGAAGAACACTAGAAGAATGAAGTTCATTAGAGGAAAATGTTGGTTTATACTCTACATGGTACAATAGTGTGTTGGTGGGCGACTGATCCAAAAATTATCAAGTTTTAATCTACCTGATCTCATATCCCTATAGGCTTTTTATATTTTCCGACAAGTTGCTCCTTTTAAATAATCAATTTAAAATTAATGGAAGACTATGAATTACAATTACACACGATTGTTACGGAGTTCGGTAATCACTTATGTCTTCGAGTTCTTTCAAACCTGCTCCACTAGTCAAAATTTGTAAGTACAATGTTATTTCTTACAATAAAACCTAATGGAATTTCACTTGCCTAATTATACTCTAGTCCTTTGAAGAACTTTGATGATCAGTCAAAATCATCCTCCACCTTCCGGTACACAATCTCCTTCGATGACTCAATCGCTTCTTCCCAACGCTATCAATGCATCCTTCGGCACTCCAATCGATACTCTAGGCATCACAAGTGAAAAATACAAAGTGGCTCAATGGGCCTTTTGGGTAGTAAAAAATACTCCCAATCACAATATTTGAATATATCGCCCTAAAAATAATTGGCCAACAATAATTAAAAAATATGCCTATAGTAATTTAAAGCTTTTAATATAGTTTAAATACTATATTTAAAAACCCAAATACTATATTCACCCTTCACTAATAAGCTTAACAAATCAATAAAATTGGGTGTGTGTTGAAGAAATGGAGAGGGGTCCCTTTTATAGGCCAAATCAACCCTGCAGATATTGTATAAAGGCCTTATCGGCCAACTCACTCCCCAACCAACTCGTTGGCCAAGTTGGTTGACCAATTGTTTCTACCACTGAGGTCGGGGTTTAATCCTCCTACCCTTTTGTTTTTCCATATTTTGTGGGTCAAATCCCACATTAACGCACGAAGGGGGTGGACGGTTCTTATTGGTCAAGTCATAGGAGTTGGTTTTTTGGTTTTTTGATGCGTTGGTTCTGTGGAGGGTGTGGACTGAGCCATATGGCGAGCTCTTTGGTGGGTTTGTTGACCACCCATGGGGTGAGCTATTCGTCGAGTTTTTGTGGGAGATAATGCATATCCCAAAAGTTGTAAATATGTGGTATTGACCATGTGGAAATGATCAACTCAATTAACAAATAAAATAGCTCGCCGAGCTAAAATTAGTGCAACTTGACCACATAGTACGCTTGTCGATTCTCGATAGGCAAATTGAGCTAAAATCAAACACGTCGAAATGTGATCAACTTGGTGGGGATTTGATCACCTCACTAAGCTAGAATAATAGCTCATCGAGCTAACTCGATGTCGACATGGTGGTTTGAGAGCCCACCATGTCGGTAGCACCACTAGCTCTCATAGCGGTTAGGCTCCCTTTCGTCACAAAAGTTGAGCCTCTTACTGCAACCACCAACTTTTATGCTTGACAAAGACCAGAGGTTGATAACCAAACAAAACAACTCTCTTTTTTCCTTTTTTCCAGTTTCCACATTTGCCACATGTCACGTCCAGATTGGACTGTTGACTAAGGTTGACTTTCTAGTTGACCAAACTTTGACCAACCACCCAATGTGCATACAAACTCCTTTTTGACATTCAAACAATTTGTCGAAATCTCTTGAGTCATCTTCTCGCCTTTGTCGTAGAAATATTGGGAGTTTTAGGGAACTTCGTGCTCCGATCAAACTTCTCCAATGGGAAAGGATTTTGTCCCAAAAAGCTTGTGAACTCCAAATCACCTTGTTGAGAAGAGATCATCATAGTATTCTACCAACTCCACATTCAAAAATGATGGCTCAAACTCTAGGACATGTGGCACTTGGGCTCACTACCTCCTACTACACCACTTTGATATCCAAAGAATACCTCCATGCCTCCACTGTGTGGTGCTAGGCTTCCAAATATCTGACAATAAGGATCTTCTTTGACTCTATAACACAGTTCTTGGCTCCTAGTTGATTCCACATAATCCAAACTGGTTTGAAGGAACTCCATGTTACTTAGAGCTATGATTGATCTGATGTCGGTGATGGACAATGACTTGTTAGGTACCATCCTACTACAGGGTCATAAGAGACTCTACACATAATGAAGTTGCAACCTAATGTCACATCCCTTTCCAGACTTCAACGCCTCCAATGCACGATGTTAAGCCTCTTTCAAGACCTCAAGCCTCCAATGCATGATGCTAAGTCTGATGATCAACTACCATTTGAATGTGTGGTCACATTACCTTGACACCAAATGACTATCCGAGTTGATCCTTTGAGAGCTCCTCTTGTTGACAAACTAATATCAGGTACCATTATGCTAGATGCCCATGATGGCCTCTTCACAGAATGAAGTTTTGACCCAATGTCAATGTAAACAGTGATTCAACTACCATTCTATTGTATGGTCACAATGCCTCTACACAAATTAAGTTCCGAGCTGACACCTAGGATCTCCATTGTCTGCACAAATGGCTAAAAATCTCTAAACTCATAGATATGAGTATCCAACTATAATGGTCACTCAAACATTTGATTAGGAGATATGTGCCCCTAACAGGTCTTTATACAACTTTCAAATACAAGTGTAAGGGAAAACATTTCCTAATACATCATGCAAATTAGTTGTAAAAATGCTCCATTTTTGGAGTCTTGGTACAATAAGCTTAGTTACCAATTTTATAGGAAAATAATTTCACATGATAAACTTGTCGTGAAAATTTCTCCTACTTGGTGGCTTATGTACTTGGTCTTCTCACTTTGCATCGCATTATGGATTGACCTCGTTTGTCTCTTTCTTCTTGACAAATAACTCAACAAGGACCAAAACATACTACATCTCTTGGTATTAGCAATTTACCAAAATAATTGCCCTCTAAGGGGTCTTACTAATGCAAGTATAAAAGAGTACAAACATTTCCCAAGAATTGGGTCTTTTACTAGTGTGTCTTAATCGGTTAGATGTATACAAAAATTGACCACACATGGGTCTTATTCATACATTCTACCTAACACAAAAGTTTATGGTTTTATTACAATAAGAGCAATAAATAATGCTCAAAAAAACCAATACAATAGCTGAACAAAGTCAACTTTATTTGCACCTTAGATTTCTTACCAAATGTAGAATCCTTGGTGTCTATCTAGGATACCTCAATAGGTGTCATGTGGATCCTCGAGCTCTCACTCCTCTGCATATGGATCCTAATGATCTGTTGGGATATATGCGACCTCAGTGTCAGGATCTAGCTGATCCATAGGGACATATGAGCTCGACTCTGCATTAGGATCTGCATGATCCCCTAGTACATATGAGTCAAAAGTCTCATTGTCTTTGCCTTGTGCAAGATGAACAACATGTCCCGTCACAAACTCAATCCTCTAGTTGTTCCCAATGCGAAGCTCCACTCTGCTCCTATCATCAGTCATATAGCCTTGACGAATTGTTAGGTAGAAGTTTCCTAATACCATTTCATCCATCTCCAAAGGGATGATGTTGAGAGTGATATTGTTAGAAACTTGTCTCCCAACTATGAAGCTCATAGTGCAATAGCTGGTAGACACTCCATGCAAAGTACCATCTTCTATACCAATTGTCTTGGTATGAGGAAGTGGTGTCATGGGAAGTCCCAGTCAGTGCACCAAATCGGCAGTCATGTACCCTACTCCGATAGTCCAATTGAAAATAAGGGTGACTAATTGTCCTCGTACAATCACCGGAATCCACTGTCTTAAGGCACTCACATGTCATAGTATAATATCTGGACGATCCACTAGTGCTCTCCATCCCAATGGTACCACCGACAAAGGCTATTGTTGGGTCATGCAATAGCCTTACCGTTCTTCTGCATCCACTTAGACCTCCTGTCTGAAACAATTTCTATCATTGCTTAGTGTCGTGTCCTTTGCCACAATGACGACACATGACCAAGTCTGGTGAAGGTTTCCTCTCCAAATAGAACTTCTGAAGCTAACTTGATTCAGCCACCTTCCCAAGTGGAGCATCTAGGCTTCTCTGCAACTCTACAATACATTGTTGATGTTGGCATTGACACTCTCAAACAAAGAACTGTGGGTTTGTAACTCCACAATCTAGCGATCATGTTCTTGGTGTCGAGTCATCATCACTCGAACCATGGTGCCCAATAACGCAAGCATAACCGGCAACTGGAAGAAGAGGTATAGATCCATTTCTATAAAACCAACTCTGCAAAACCAACTCTGATACCAACTTGATCCAAAAATGATCAAGTTTTTATCTACCTGATCTTGAACCCCTATAGGATTTTAATATTTGTTAAAAAGTTTCTCCTTTTAAGTAATCAATTTAAAATTAATGCAATAATATGAATGAAAATTGCACATGATTGATTACGAGTTTGGAAATCACCTACGTCTCCGAGTTCTTTCGAACCATTCCACTAGTCAAAATTTATAAGAACAATATTATTTCTTACGATAAAACCTAATGGAATTTCACTTTCCTAATTGTACTCTAGTCCTTTGAATAACTTCGATGATTCGATGATCAAAGGAAATCATCCTCCACCTTTCTTGTGCACAATCTCCTTTTGGAACTTGATCGGTCTTCCTAACACTATCAATACATCCTTCAAAGACTTCTACCGATACTTCAGGTGTCACAAGTGAAAAATACAATGGCTCAATGGGCCTATTGGGTAGTGATAAAATACTCCCAATCACAATATTTTAATATATCATTGCCTAAAAATAATAGGCCAACAATAATTTAAAAATATGCCTATAGTAATTTAAAGCTTTTAATATAGTTTAAATACTATATTTAAAAACCCTAATACTATATTCACCCTTCACTAATAAGCTTAGAAAATCAATAAAATTGGGTGTGCGTTGAAGAAATAGAGAGGGGTCCTTTTTATAGGCCAAATCAACCCCGAAGATATTGTATAAAGGCCTTATCAGCCAACTCACTCCCCAACCAACTCACTAGCCGAGTTGGTTGGACCGCTCATTTCTACCACCAAGGTCGGGGTTTAATTCACCTACCCTTTTTTTGTCATATTCATGGGTCAAATCCCACATTGATCGCATGAAGGGGGTGGGCAGCTTCTTATTGGGCTCGTTGCCCTATTCCCCTCATGGCCTCGGCCATGCCTTATCTCATTTTGCTTAGCCATATAAGTGGCAAGCTCTATTGTGTTGAGTTCTTCAATCGAGCCATAAGGGTTGATTTGTTGGTTTTTTTATGTGTCGGTTCCATTGGAGGGTGTGGACCGAGCCATGTGGCGAGCTCTTTGGTGGGTTTTTTGACTGGTCCATAGGGCGAGCTATTCACCGAGTTGTTGTGGGAGATAATGCATATCCTAAAAGTTGTAAATATGTGGTATTGACCACATGGAAATGATCAACTCGGTTAACAAATAAAAATAGCTCACCGAGCTAAAATTAGTGCAACTCGACCACATAGTATGTTTGTCGATTCTTGATAGGAAAATCGAGCTAAAATCGAACACATCAAAATGTGATCAACTCGGTGGGGAGTTGATCACCTCACCGAGCCATAATAATAGCTCGTCAAGCTAACTTGATGTCGACATTGTGGTCCGAGAGCCCACCATGCCGGTAGCACCACTAACTCTCACAAATGGCCGAGCTCCTTCCGTCATAAAAGTTGAGCCTCTTGTTGCAACCACCAACTTTTATGCCTGACAAAGACCGGAGGTCAATAACTAAACAAAA
Organism: Taxus wallichiana var. yunnanensis; assembly: GCA_018340775.1. Lineage (NCBI taxonomy): Eukaryota > Viridiplantae > Streptophyta > Pinopsida > Cupressales > Taxaceae > Taxus > Taxus wallichiana. Next base: position 746,130,668 of record CM031240.1, on the reverse strand, counting down.
TGACTCTCTTTTTTCCTTTTCGCTAGTTTCCACCTTTTCCACATGTCATGTCTAGATTGGACTGTTGACTAGGGTTGACTTTCTAGTTGACCAAACTTTGACCAGCCACCCAATGTGCATACAAACTCCGTTTTTGACATTCAAATAGTCGTCAGAAATCTCTCAGAGTCATCTTCTACACTTGTAGTGATCCTGGGAGTTTTAGGGAACTTTTTTCCTCCATAATGTCCTCCGATCAATGACACACATGGATAACTTATTGGGTTGACAAGAGGAAAGAATCACCTATTCAATCAGTTCACACAAAGTAATGTGCCTACCCATATATGTGAATATCATTAGAAGACTTCAGCTTTTATATATGTCCATAATTATGATATAATATGGGTGCAAGGCTAGGAGGCCTTACCACCATCTTTGTGGGTGCATAAGTTCTATTCCACACTACAAGGTTGCACATGTGCGTGGTATGTATATGTTGAGTTCAAATAAGAGACTGCAAGCTGGTAAGATATGACTGAAGGTATGGTTCAAAAATTTAATTATTTTTCTAATAAACCTCTAGTACATGAAGCATTGCAGATCATAAAGTGCATCACATTGGAGGATAATGCGAAGGCAGAAGAGGTCATGCTTGATTTACTTGAAGAGCCCGATCTCGAGGTGTGCCTCGATGTCAAGAAACAAAGAGTTACAATGGGTTCACGCCTAGAAGGAGAAATAAAAGGGTAAAATGGTATACCTCATTAATGATGAAGAGGTTGAGAATTTAGAGGTTAGCCATACAAAAGGTGTGTTTGAAGTAATGGATATGACATATGAGAAGGCCCACACATACCATGCTCCCATGAAAATAAAGAAGGTTAACATTGGCACTGAAGATGCACCCAAGGAGGCCATCATTGGTGATTATTGGTCAGAATAAGAGGTAGCAAAGATCATTGATATTTTACGTGACTTATAGGATTTGTCTCTCGTAAGGCTATCATGAATTTAAAGGAGTGTACCCATCATTGGGAGAAATGAAAATTAAGCTAAAAGAAGGTGCTCATCCAGTTCGAAAGAGGCATTATAGGATGAATCCGAACCTACACGTGAAGGTGAAGGAGGAAATCGATAAGATACTTAAGTATAGAATTATTGAACCAATTGAGGAATCTAAGTAGGTTAGCCTTATGGTCATAAGCACAAAGAAGGATGGGTGGATCAAGATATGCATAGATTAAAGGGAACTTAATGCTTCATGTGTTATAGATCTTTTTCCCATACCTTTCACAGAATAAATCCTTGAAGGCGTCACAGGGCACGAGATCTATTCATTCAAAAATGGGTTTTTTTACTATCACCAGTGTGAATTACACACGAGGATCGGAAAATACCACCTTCACTACTGAGTGGGAATATTTGCATATATTGTTATACCTTTTGGATTGAAGAATGTGCCCACTATGTTTTCACGCATTATTGTACAAGCCTTTCATGACTTTATTCACAAGTTATTATACGTTTATCTAGATGATTGGACTGTTTATCGCTTGGTTAAGGATCATTGAGATAATTTGAGGCTGATGTTTGTAAGATGTAGGAAATTAAGCATTTCTCTTAATATTAAGAAGTGTATTCTTACACCTTTTGGCACTTTACTTAGGCACATCATTTGCAAGGAAGGATTATTGGTAGACCCTGCAAAGATATCAGTAATATTGGGGTTAGAAGAACCTACCAATCAAAGTGAAGTGCATGGATTTTTGGCACACATGAGCTATTATAGAAAATTTATCAAGGGATATGCACATAATTTTCTTCCCGTAGAAGAGTTTCTCAAAGTGGAAGGAAAATTTCATTTGGATGACATGCAATAGTAGGCGTTTGAAACATTGAAGGATAATCTTACCACTACACCAATCTTATGCTTCCCTTCATGGAACAAACCCTTTCATGTACATGTTGATGCTTTTGGTATGGCTATTGGAGCAGTCTTGCACAACCTAAAGATGGAAATGTGGATCATCCCATATGCTTTACAAGTAGGAATTTGACACCACCAAGAAGAATTACACTACCATCGAGCGTGAGGCATTGTTTATGATCTATGTGCTTCATAAAATACTTGTTGGCTACTCTGTTCATCTTTTATACAGATCATATGGCATTAAAATATTTGGTCAACAAGCATGTTTTACAAGGGTGCATCTGTAGGTGGATACTTCTCTTTCAGGAGTTTGATTTCATAGTTGTTGTAAAGCCAAGCAAGAGAAATTTGGGGCCTGATCACCTATCAAGAATCAATTCTAGTGAGAGCACATAGATTATTGAGGATACACTCGCCCGATGCATAGCTATTTAGGTTGAACCACACACCCATAGATTTGGAGGACATAACAGTCTTTTTGCACACTAGATTGGCACTCAAGGAATGAAGGCATTAGAGAAAAAATAGCTTGTTATACATGCAACGCCTTACCACCTGATAGGTGGAAATTTGTACAAAATGGGAAGAGATGAAATCTTGCATCGATGTGTACTTGAGCATGAGCGTGAAGCCATTATGGAATAATCGCATGGTGGAATAGCAGGAGGACATTATGTGGGTGATGTGACTAAACGCAAGATCTTGATGGATGGTCTTTGGTGGGAGACTTTGTATAAAGAAATTAAGGTGTGTGTTAAGGCATGTGATCATTTTCAAAGAATTGGTAAACCTGGAAGTAGGGATGAGATTCCCTTGAGACCTATTACAAGCGTGAAACCTTTTGAGAAGTGGGTCATTGACTTTGTATGACCTATTGCACCAACTACATGTAGGACTAGAGCGCACTACATTATTACATGCACGATTATCTAAAAAGGTGGGCAGAGGTTGTGCCTACAAAGGATTGCATTGTAACAAAAACAATAAGGCTCCTTTGGGAAAACATTATTAACATGTATGGTTGTCCATTAAGATTGACTAGTGATAGAGGAACTCATTTATTGAATGAGACAATTAGAATTCTGTTGGCAGAGTTTATGGTGCCGCACCTTAAAACAACCCCTTATCACCCTCAAGCTAATGGCATTGCAAAATATTTCAATAATATTTTGGGACAAACTCTTACAAAGACTTTTGATGTTGGAAGAAAGGATTGGGATGATAATAATTTGGGCTTATGGAACCACTTATAAAATATTGAATAATGCCAAACCCTTTCAAATGGTGTTTAGCACAGAGGCGGTACTACAATTTGAATTCACATTACCATCCCTCGTATCATGCGCACACACAGTGGATTAGATGATGAGAAAGTTGTAGAAGAGCGCATTCGTAAAATGGTGCAATTAGATGAATGACGCGTAATTACACATTAGATCTAGAAGACTCGAGAAGGTGTGACATAAGGTATGACATGGTAGACACATTAATAACAAGGCATTTGTAGTTGGTAAGATGGTCCTTCTTTATGACTCCAAGTTTGCACGCCACCTAGGAAATTTGAAGGTGCATTGGTTGGGACCTTTTGTAGTAACCAAGATACTTGAGTCATGTAATTTTTATGTGTTGATGACACTATGTTTCCCAATTACTTCAATGGGAGTAGGTTGAAGCCATACTATAAATAAGCTTCTTGGTGTTTGTAATAAGGTAGTATTTCCACTTATCTTAGGTTTCCCTTTCAGCTTTTTTTTTTTCATTTCAGTTATTTATTTTCCTTGTTTTGTTGTAATAAGTTTGTTTGCACGTAGAAGCTAATTACTATATATTAAGCTCATATACGAGGACCGCACATATTGTTAGTGTGGGGTGAACTAGGTGCAAGTGTGTAAAAATAAAACTACTAAGTGTTGGGATTGATAAGAAGATGGGCACGTTCAAGAAGGTTGATATAGGTGCATATGTGAAGGTGTGAAGTTAGGAAGTTTTCTTAAATATACGTGTAAGAGAAAGGTTTTACATGTGTTGAGAATGTGGAAAGAATTACTTATATTAAAGACCACGCAAGGAAAAGGTCGTGTAGTGTAACGCAAGGTAGGAAACAACAAGATGAACTACTTGGTATATGGCGTAGAGGATTATGTACCATGGTGCAAGAAGGTGCGCGCAAGGAGGTCTGTGGCCCGGAAGTAGTGAATGCCCTAGAAGCTTAGGACTGCAATGTGTGGAAGAAAGTAGAGAAAAAGTGTGAAAACATAAAAGCATAATTAAAGTTGTGGTATGGTGGTAGGTGGCAAGTAATAAATGTGAGATAATTTTGGAAAACTATAAAAAGGGTGTTGAAGAGGGTTTATTATTTACCTTGCCTTGTGAAGAATTTGAGCTTTGAAGAGTGCAAAGTGTGTGAAGTGGTGTAAAATTACGATGAAGTGTGGAGAAAATTGAACAACCCAGATTAATAAAATACACGACATGTTTATTGAGCTCTTTTGTGTGAAATTTTGAGCTTGAAAGGCATGGAGGTTTGGATTCATTTAGGGCTATGAACTAAAGTTTGTAGAAGCATGGGTTCGAGCTAGGGCACCAAGTTTGAGTGAGGGTACGAATTTGATCGAGTAGTGATAAGTATTGGGGAGAGTAAGGAAGTGGGTGAGTAGAGTATTTGGTGTGAGATAAGAGACAGAAAGTGATTAAACCACCTCGGGCATATAGTGTTTCAGGACATAAATTAAAAAACAAAGAAGGAATGGCACCCAAACAAGCATCTATTGTGGAAAAAAAGGGCAAAGAAAAGAAGAAAGAACTAGAGGTTGAGGTCAAAGAAGCACCCGAGGAACGATTTTCGAAATGCAATATCCAAAAGGAGTAATCATGGGACATATTTGGGAGACTCACCTTAGAAGTGCAAGGTGAGTGACTATAATCATCACTGAGGAAAATGACAAACAAACAGAGAATGAGTTGTTGCGGAAGACATATCAAAGGAGTGCCGATATAAATGAATTTTGGAGGGCACAAGAGTGCTTCAAATCTATGAATTACCATATTTTGGTAAACTAGAACACCTTTACTAGTTGCTTATGTCGCGATTCCGTGAGGACTTCTTTTATTTTGTAGGAAGAAGAGTGTACATCACCACACCGATGATTGGCAAAATTACAGGGTTGTGAAGGTTAGGTACTGAGATTACAACAAATTTGGATGATAAAGTATAAGTGGAGGCCACTACATTTGAGATGAAGTATCAGAAAGGAGGGTACATCATAGATGTTTCCAAAATCACTAACCCTATTATCAAGATCAGTGCGCACCTATTAACTAAATTAAATGGGCATGAGAGGTGGGGCCAAGTTAATAAGAAGTGGTTCCACATTGCGAAGAAGATGTTTGAATGAAAGTTATACAACATTGTTGTATTTATTACAGAAGATATTATTAAGGAAGCATGTGGGAGCGATAGGATCACTTGGGGAGAAATCCTCTTATCCATTGTATTTGTAGAGATTGGGGTATCAGATGGTCCCGATGATAAGATGTGGAGATACCTACCTAAAAACAAGTCCCTTGCCAAACGATTCATAGAGTATACCTATGATGGAGTAACTAATGTCTTCAAATTAAGGGTGGAAAGGTGGTATAGGTGAATGCGTGAGGCATTCAAGCATGAGTGGCACATACCTAGTGATTTTCATATGATCTTGAATGAGAAGGATGATTTTGCAATGTACCAACATTTCTGCATCGAAAGGTTTCTATCCAAGAATGGTAAGAAGATCCCTTGGTGTAAGATTTTTATACCTTTACAACACGCTACTTTTAGGCATCAAGTGAACATGTTCTCAAATGTGTGCAATATCATAGTTGATGTTGATAAGGTAGATTATGACTACCATACATTGTGTAAGACATGTAAATCAAGGGAAGACAACATACATTCAAAGCCATGATATTAGATGATATCAACATAAATTATACAAAGTGGTGGTAGAAAATGAAGAAGAAACAAAGGTATACATCTACCTGAAGCCTACGTTGGTCAATGGAAAGTACATCAAGGATGAGCTCAAGACCTAGAGCCTCTAAAAGGTAAACAAATTGTTGTGACAAATCAAGTATGTGAGATCACTCCTATGAGGTTCGAAGAGGAAGAGGAAGAGAAGGAAGATAGCACCATGCTTGACCACAAGACCTAAGCATGGTGAAGTGGATGTGCGAGGAATGAGATAGTGGCACAGGATGTTAGAACCTATGAATTCACCAAAAATCAATCCACCTAAGCAAAACCTAGAAAAGAAAAAAGAAGAGAAGACAAAGGTTGGTGTGCAAAGGTGACACCGATGAGGAAGAAGTAGTAGAAGAAATCAACTGGAAGGAGGAAGAAGCTCTAACCCATGATGAAGAGGAATAATAGCACAAGGAAGAGCATGCCTCGCATGATGTAGAGCTACATAAAGTCCATGAAGAGCATCCCAAGGGAGATGAGGAGCCCTCAAGGAGTGAAGGAGGGACAAGTGTGCGTACTGTAAGGAATAACATATAGCTATAGGATTTCATACAAGTGGAAGGAGAAAGAAGGATGAGGTCGTGTGCACACCTCAATTTAGTTACATTGATGATGAATTCAAGGTGACGTGTGTGGGGTTCTAGATTTATGTGGTGACGGAGAATCTTTATGGTTGGGAACCGATAGACCCGGGGTGCATCCATGCACATAAGGAAAATGATATCATGGAGCATGCAGATGCATATGGACAAGCTTGACTTTGATATCGCTAATGATGCATTTTTCAAGTGTAAACCAAGAATACGTCGAAAAATTTTGATGGTAAGGCCAACAGAGCTTACCGATGACCAAGTCATAAATGCACTAAACAAGATGGTGATAGAGTTAGCACAGAGAAACTTAGACAAGGCACCCACCATTTGAACATTGCTTGAAGATAAGAAGGATAAAACACAAGAGTTACATCGAATCATATAGGCATACGAGAAGGAAGAGAGGTGCATCAAGACTATCCTAGATATGGTCGCTTCATATAGAAAAGGAAATCATGACAACGCGCCCAAATCTTGATGAAAGAGAAAAGGATCTCGTATCCATCATCCTTTAATTACTTGCAAGATTTTATTCATATACTACTTCAGAGAAGCCGAGTGTGTAAAGGGTGACACAAGAGGATGTGTTAGCTGAAAAAGAAAAGAATAAAAAGTTCTTAGAGCTTAAAATTATAGAGTATGAAGCCATGTGCCGCATAAATGAAGGATGAATTAAGGAAGGTAGGATGGGCCTTTCACCATTGTCAAGACCTCAATCCCATCCTAAAGGCAAATACAACTCAGAAGAAGTGGATTTGGTGAGTGCGCAGCTACAAAGAAGGAAGGGAAGATTGGGTGTGAATAAATCTTGGTAGAGATTGTGCGAAGGGATGCCTCAAGACAATAAAAGATGCATATGAAACAAGGCTTAAAGAACTAGGATCCCTCGTCATGCGAATATGGATGGCATGGAAGGACTAGTCTCAAGCTTAACTAGAGTGATAAGGGAGTTGAAGTAGAAGGGTGAAGACATGACCCCCGAAGAGATGATGGAGGTAGTTGGGTTAATTCTAGATACAACTACTAAGGGGCTTGGTAGAATGGGGTGAGTTAGAGAGCACCCTCAATAAGGAGTTCCCTGAACTTTTGTACCTCCAGATAAAGATTAGAGATATAGAGCTAAGATATAATAGAGGGGGACAACACTCCCTATATCTCGTAGATGTAGTTGATATAATCTATATAGAGTAGGGGTAGGATCTCAAGCCAACCCCGATAGGAGAGAGGTCGATCACATGAATGATCCAATGGATTTTGGACTCTTCCATTCCAAAATATACGTGATACGACTGATGACATGGTCAAGCATCCATTAGAGCATGAATCAATGTTGTCATCAATCGTATCACGTGTGGTTTAGAGTCTAGTCGTAATAGAGATGGGAGGTGTTAGATAAATGCCCTCTCCTCATGAATATATAGTATTTGGGGGAGGGCGCCAATGAAACTCTATATACCATTGTTCACACCTCAAACTATAAATAGGTAGATAGGGCTCTCGTCCCCATATATAGAGAGGTAGGGGTGCCCCACCCAAAACTATCTTATCTTCTAGTTCACCGATTAAGGAGTAGGAGATCAATGTGTGCTAGATATTTTTTTCATTCTTTACTCCTTATCCTTTGTGTTCAATTTCTTTATTCTTTCATTCATATTTTTGGCTAAGTTTTGCCAAGGACGAATAACATGCCTAGTGTGGGGTAATGTTGTTTAGAGAAATGAATTGAATACCAAACATGAAGGCTTATGTGCAGAATGCATGCACAGAGAGGCAAAGGGAAAGTGCACATGAGGGCGCACACAGGTGATAGACATGGAAGCACACAGGACTGCGCACACATAGGGAACAACTCAGGACTTAGCCAATTTTTCAAGGATGGGATACAAATAAACTTGGAGTGCTAATCACACGAGATGAAAACACATGCAAAATACGCATGAAAAGGTCTAACAATAAGATTAAACATGCTTTGTCTTTAGGAAAAATCTATTATTAGTTGTTTTGTAAAAGCATGCAAAGGTTGTACACATGGCTATTTTTAGGAATGTAATGCATGTAGTCTATTTTGAGAGCACATTTATTCTTAGAAGAGTGCATGGGTGGTGAAGGGAAAGTCCCAATCCCTATATATACCTATTGTATGTCATTATTGTAGTAGTTCATAGTTTCGAGTTTGAAGAGTTCTAATATAATCATGATGTTATGATCTAGGGTTCGATGCTGCGTGCATGATTCTCGTGTAACACTACTATGGTTGGTTTTGTAATCTTCTTCCTTGTTCTGTGGTGAATTCTAGTTTATGATGAGTAATGGTGGATGGATATTGATTGTTAATAGATATAAGTATGGTAATTCAACTATGTAATTAATTTTGATTATCATTTACTTGGGAGTAAATGGTTTCATTGTTATATGTGTTTCCAAAGTGAGTTGAATGTAATGGTTATTTATTTATGAATGAACAATTGGTTAATTATCATGACAACTATGCATGTTAACATCTTGACAAGAAAACACAAAGGAGGGACTTGGAAGCTACGCGCGCTTCGGGTGAGCATTCAGTTATGATTGAATGAGGTGTCAGCACATATAGCGCTCTAGTGAAAACAAAGGCTACATTGGATCTCCCTAATTTATCACTCCTTTCTTTATTGGTTCAACAATTTTTGTTGTGCACGCTATTTGTACCTATATCTCGATTGAGGTCTTCTTCATTGGCATGCTCAATGTATGGTGTAATCTTGGTACCATCCATTGGTATTCCCACCCATTCCTCCTCATTTTCAAAGTTGATGTACCGCTTGTTAAAGCACAAATATACATTATTCGCATAACACCGAGGGCGGAAAAGTAGCGCAAGATAGTTGTCCACCTCTACCAATTCTAGTTCTTCAAGTCTCCCCTGAACATTTCTCCTTAAATCATGGTTTTCATTCTTTAAGACTACAATGGGCATTGCCCTTGTCTTATTGGTCATGTATAACACACTTGAAGATGGCTATAATGGTGGTCTTTGTCATCACCAATCCGCACCATGATAATTCTTCACCGGGAACTCCTCATGCTATGATTATTTACTAATGTACAGCCTTTAGTTTGGTGGATGTAATCTAGAAACAAAACAACAACCGAACACAAGAATACCATCGACTATAATAACACAGAATGATGACAAATTTGAAATATCAAAGTAAATTATAATATTAACATGAAATTGTTACAATCTCACCCATGAGGTACTTCAACAAGACTATGGGAGAAACTTTACAATTACACCTCTTGATGGCTTCTTCAACACACCTTTAAACTGATGGCTTCCTTTGCACACTTCCTACAATATTTCTCACTACTTCTTTCTATGCTAAATGAGGGGGGTGGCCTCTCTATTTATAGAACTTACAGCTTATCCATCTTATCTCTAAGATAGGATAAGAAATCCACTCTGACGAATCATATTCCATACCTTAACTCTTATCTGTACATGTAAGCTTATCTCTTAAGATAAGATAAACCTTATCATTTTACATGGGTTCCACATTTTTAGACTTTTTACAAATAAAATACACAAAATATTTATGACCTCACTCCTTGTCCTTATTACCAATATAATATTTCTAATTCCTAATCATGTAGACCCTACTTCTCTAATTACCCAAACTTTGACATTTTAACATTACCGGACCACTTACGACAAATATTTACTTTTACAACATTCCTATTGTACTTTGATCACTACCGTACTCCACATTATTGGCGACACCGTACTGACGGCGCCGTTATCTTCTATCAGACGCTACTACTAATTATACTTAACAACATCCTATTCCTAATACATACATTAATGAAATAGAAATTATGGAGGAAAATTTTAGTGTCGACATCTTCCCCCTTCCTAGCTTCTACTCCGTCCTCCAGAGTAGACTATTCTGGTGCTTGGAAAATCTTCAACTTGTCGTGGTTGACCCATTTCGTAATGGGAGTGCCATCCAATTCCTCCAGTCAGTACATACCATTTTCATGCACAGCTGCTATTTTGTAGGGCCCCATCCATTTTGGAAGAAATTTTCTCTGTCTTCTTTTTTTGTATCTGGAATCATATACTAGGACCAAGTCATTCACATGAAATGGAGACCATCGGATCTTTTGATCAAAGTATTCCTTCTGCTTCATTTTCTTCTTATGGCTTGTATCCTTTGCTATTTCCCTCATTTCCTCTAGTAAATGAAGATGTACCAACCTTTCTTTTTTTTACTCGAATCACTTTCATCCATCCTTTCATTTTTCATAACTCTCACAAAGTGGGAATGTCAAACTCAATAGAAGAATGGATCAATGCCATAGGCCAACTAAAATGGGGAGTATCCTGTTGCTGACTTTGATGTTGCCCTATATGCCCACAATGCTCGCATGAATCCTTTTATCCCATTTATGTACCGCAAGGCCGCATCTTTTGCTAGAATTTGACACAAAGACAAAATTTGTTCGCTCCACATGTCCATTTGTGCTTGGTTTGTATGTTGTTGCCTTCCCGTGCTTAATAGAAAACTTATTGACTAGGGCTTCTACCACCTCATTGATCTGTTACAATTTCTAATGGGCAACCAAATATGGTGACAATGCGTTCATACATGAACCTTGCCACTTCATCCATGGAAGCCGTTTTCAATGGCCTAGCTTCAACCCACTTGGTTAAATAATCTGTGGCAACTACAATATACTTATTTTAGCGTGATGTAGTTGGAAGTGGACCTACAATGTCTATTCCCCACTTTTCAAAGGGACCAAGTGGAAGAATAGGACATAATGGAGTGATGAAGTCTTACGCTACCATGTGTTTGACAAATATCACATGTCTTACAATAATTATAACAATCTTTAAAAAGAGTGGGCCAGTGATAACCTACATCCAAGATCCTTCTTGCTGTAAGTTGTCCAGAGAAGTGCCCTCCACATGTACCATTGTGGAATTCTTCTAGCAGCTCCTTTCCTTGATCACGTCCAACTGCCCTCTTGTATTGTCCATCAGGTCCTATTCAAAATAATGCTCCATGCAGAATAGAATATGGACGACTGGCTTGAGTAATCTTTCTCTTAGTCTTTACATTGGCACCATCAGGAAACTTGAATTCATTCAGATAATTCCAAATATCTATGTATTCACTAGGGATTGTGTCGAGGAGAACAATCTTTGCATCGGAAAATCATCATCATCACAAGATGATCCTAAACCATCATAGGCTCGAGAGAGTGCATCTGCATTGACATGCTTCTTTCCTGGCCTATCTATAATATCAAATTCAAATTCTTGTAGCAAAATTATCCATCTTGCTATCCTCCCTGATGGGTTAGGCTTATTGACAATATATTTCAGAGCCTGATGATCTATTACAACTATAAATTTCTGCCCTAGCAAGTAATTTCTAAACTTCTTTACAAAGAAAATGATGGCCGAGCCTCTTTTTCGCTTCATGTATAGTTTACCTCAAGACTCGCTCATTTGTCTGCTCCCAAAGTAAATTGGATGTTCATTCCCATTTTCATCCTTTTGGCTCAAAGTACTTCATAGTGCTGCATCTGAGGCATCAGTGTACACAATGAATGGCTTGCTCCAATCTGGATTCTTCAAAATAGGTGAAGACACCAGGGCTTCCTTCAGTTGTCCAAAATCTTCATGCGCCTTATTTCCTGGTTCATAAGTAACATCCTTCTTCAAGAACTGGGTTAGTGGCTGTGCAATCTTTGAGAAATTCTTTATGAACCTTCTATAGTAGCCCACATGGCCTAAAAATGATCTCAATTTACTTCTATTAATAGGAAATGGTAAATCTTTGATTTTGAAACTTTATCGATCGCACCAATACCATCTCTAGATACAACATGCCCTAACAAAACGCCTTTAGAACATCCAAAGACACACTTTGTAGGGTTTAGTGAGGCTTGTGCTTCATCTAACCTTTGAAATGCTATCTCCATTTGGTGCAGGTGGTCCAACTTGCTCCCATAGATGCAAAAATCATCCAGAAATACTCTGATGAAGGTCCCAATGTAGGGTTCAAACACCCTATTCATCAAATGCTTTGGAATGTTGCTGGAGCATTACAAAACCCAAAAGGCATAACTCTATAAGAAAACGTTCCCAAGGAGTGGTGAACGTGGTCGTTCTTCACCTGATCTTTCTCTCGCTATATGAACTTGGTTGTAGAGCGCTTATATCCATCAAAGAAACTATAGCACTCCCGGCCAGCCTACTTCGTCCCAAGATCTGATCTCAAAATGGAAGAGAGTAATGATCCTTCTTTGTTGCCTTATTGAGCTTCCTGTAATCAACACAAATGTGTAGCTTCCCATTCTTTTTTATTGAGATCACAATGGGAGAAACCCATTCTAGAATCCTCCACACAAATATGAATCTTGCATCAAGCAACTTATCTATTTCTTCTTTTACGCCTTGGAAAAATTAGGATTCATTCTATATGGCATTTGCTTTATAGGCTTAGCACCATCTACCAGCTCAATACAATGTTCTACCCAACTTACTTGACGGAGTTCCTTGTAATCAAAAGTGAATAGGTGTATGTACCTTCGAAAGAGCTAGAGGTAGGATTCCTTCTCACTCTCCATCATAGCATCACCAATCTTTATTTGTTGGAGACGATCATCAACTTCTTCTTCAGATAATTTTATGAGGTCCTGGGTTGGTGTGACTGGAAGAATATCCATGACTGAAACATCAACCTCACTTTCTTCATCTTCAGTGTCCACTTCACTGGTACTAGAGTAATCGAGGATGTCCAATCATCGGTTTCATCACTTGAATCCACGGTGTTCTACCTTATGATGTCGAGGATCACATTTATCTTCACCCTCTCTCTACCACGTCCAAGTGTCATGAAACCTTCATTCCAAAGTTTCTTGCATGAACTCTCCTTAGCCATGGTCTTCCCAGAAGAGATTGGGTACGCAATAGCAGTACCATTTTTCATCACCTGAAAGTCTACCACACATACCACACCCATAACAGATATTGCCACATTTGAAACTACACCTTCTGGTTTAGTTTTTCCTTTATTTAATGACCTTAACATAAGTGTTGAAGGGCGATCAATTTTAAACCCAACATATTCATTACAGACTCGGTCATTACATTAATCGCAGCACACCTCCATCAACTAAGACATCATGAATTGAAATACCATTACATAATACCTCAGCTTGTGGAGCATAGGGATCTGCCCCTGCCTCCAAAATAGGGACCTCAACCTCCTTCCTTATTCGAGCATTGAGTCCACCTCGCAACTCACGCCTCTTCTCGAAGACATAGCCAAGAGTTGACCATATTCAATATTTGCGAGCCTTTTGGACAGATCTTCCAAGATGGAGTATGGTCCTTGCCCTGTGAAATCGTAAAATCCCGCACACCCAACTTTCTTCTCCTATGTTTCTTACTAGTTTCTTCTTTCATCTTCTTAGGATCATTTCCATCTTGATTATCTTTTTCTTTCTTTCTTTTTATTACAAACACATCTACTTCATTATTTCTACTCTTATCTACTACATCAAGAGAATTCACAGTGCTTTTCCTTTATCATTATCTCTTGTACTGGATGTAGAAGCTCTATCTCGACAATTATACTTATAATGACCCTTTTATAACAACCATAACAAACAACTTCAGAAATATTTCTTTTTGGACCTCTATCCTCCCTGAGAACTAAATTCCTTTCCTTGAAGAAGATTAATAGTTAACTGGCCCATCTTCCTAAGCAGATCTTCATACTCAGTAGATGTACTAGGAGAAATATTTGTGCTCACCGGGAGTGGTTGTGGATTCTGGACCAAAGGTGCTAGTGTAGGCTCTACTTTAACAACAATTTCTTTGGGCTCCTCTTCCATGCTTTCTTCTTGCCTTCTTGCAATCTCCTTTGCTTGTTCAATGGTAGTTAGGCGGTCATACTTCACTCGTTGTCTGATCTCTGGCTTCATCCCAAGAATGAAGTGCTTACAGAGGAGATTATCCACGCCATTCATCAACCCATCCGCTAGTCCTTCCTTCCGGATCTGGGCATCGAGCTTCCTCCTTAGCTCTAGAACACGAGCATGATAATCCCTTATCTTCTCCTTCTCTCCTTGGGATAGCTTTGTGATCTCGATCATGAGATCTGCATATTTCGTTGTTCACCAAATTCTTCAAGAAAACTTTCAGTTAATAAATCCCATGAATTTTTCACATTATCACCTAGTGTTTCAAACCACCTAAGTGTTGAACCATCCAAAAAGGTAGGAAAAAATTCAGTCCATTGTTCCCTTCTTATGAGGCCATTACAAATACAAGATCGTTTAAACTCTTGAATGAAAGAAGAAGCATCTTCATTAGATTGAGCTGAAAAAACAGGAATCTTTCCCATTTTCAAAAGTAACCACTGTGAAATACCAACCCACAAGTACAATCAACAAGACTTATGTGCACAAATAATTGGAATTACTATAGAAATGACCACAAAGAAACTATGGTAAAACTTGACTTACTGGTAAAAAACTGATTTTACCGTGGTAAACACTATTCACGGTAAAAGTGAAGTTATCATGCGTAAATACTATTCACGGTAAAAGTGACTTTACAGTGATAAATACTATTCACATCAAAAATGACTTTGTCATGGTAACTACTATTCATGGTAAAAATGACTTTACCACGGTAACTACTATGCACAGTAAAAACAAGGTTATCCTCCAATTGATTTTTGACTAAGTGGGAATATCTCTCCAGAAAATCCACCAACGAGGAATGGTCCCAAACGGAGCCAAAATGTCATCACCAATCTGGCACCATGATAATTCTTCACCGGGAACTCCTCGTGCTATGATTATTTACTAATGCACAGCCTTTAGTTTGGTGGATGTAATCTGGAAACAAAACAACAACCGAACACAAGAATACCATCGACTATGATAAGACGAATGATGACAAATCTGAAATATCAAAGTAAATTATAATATTAACATGAAATTGTTACAATCTCACCCATGAGGTACTTCAACAAGACTATGGGAGAAACTTTACAATTACACCTCTCGATGGCTTCTTCAACACACCTTTAACTGATGGCTTCCTTTGCACACTTCCTACAATATTTCTCACTACTTCTTTCTATGCTAAATGAGGGGGGTGGCCTCTCTATTTATAGAACTTACAGGCTTATCCATCTTATCTCTAAGATAGGATAAGAAATCCACTCTGACGAATCATATTCCATACCTTAACTCTTATCTGTACATGTAAGCTTATCTCTTAAGATAAGATAAACCTTATCATTTTACATGGGTTCCACATTTTTAGACTTTTTACAAATAAAATACACAAAATATTTATGACCTCACTCCTTGTCCTTATTACCAATATAATATTTCTAATTCCTAATCATGTAGACCCTACTTCTCTAATTACCCAAACTTTGACATTTTAACATTACCGGACCACTTACGACAAATATTTACTTTTACAACATTCCTATTGTACTTTGATCATACCGTACTCCACATTATTGGTGACACCGTCATCGACGGCGCCGTTATCTTCTATCGACGCTACTACTAATTATACTTAACAACATCCTATTCCTAATACATACATTAATGAAATAGAAATTATGGAGGAAAATAATCAACTTTTAAGAACTTGGTCATTTTCAACCTTTTTGGGTTGGGCGCAAGAACCATTGATGAAACATCTTGCAAAAATGCGCCCATCTTTGCCTTTGGCACACTTCCTGGAGTGTCAACACACTCCAAATGTTAAAAAGTGTGCCTAGGTCATCCACATTCTTATTAGGTACCATCCATCATCATCATCCTCTGTTGACACATCTCAAATTGTGCAAAATCGACCTGGCAGGCCCTCAGATGGCAATCTCCTCCATGTCGACATCTCTCCCAGTGTGCCAAATGTTACGCCTCCCAAAAGAAAAATCCTGTTGGTGGCGCAATCAATAAAAAAAGTGGTGGCACATTTTTTTCTATATATAGGTGCACCCGACCTGTCATTTTCACAATTGAAAAAATGTGAAAAGTTATTCCTCTGTGCCTGTCAGTTGCTCTCATCATCCCACGCGTGCCATTTGTCATGATCATGGACCCCACCTCATCCCTTCATCATTATTTATACGGGTAAGTGGTTTCTACCATCCTTGTTGTTTTTTTATGGATGTTGGGCTAGGTATTAGGATTGTTGAATAATAAAATGAATTTAGAAGGAAAGGATAACGCCATTTACAAACCCAAGTACCCACCTGCAAACTCTCCTTTTCCTTTTCTTCCAGATCTACAAATCTGGGAGGCTCAGCCTCAAAAAATAACTCATGCCCATTTGTCCTTCACTCCTTTCCTTGCTAGTTTTCCCTCCTGGACATCAAAATCTGAGCCAAAAGAGTAAAAAATCAAGAAAAAGGGAAATCAGCCCACATAGTGAAACTATTTTCACTATGGCGCATTGCAAACCCCTGCTACACTAAACACAAACATGCCCCCTTTGGCACACTCTTTCTCTATGTTGCATCAAAAATAGTCACGCCATTGGTGCATATAATAGGACCATGCAGCATAATCCCTCCTCACGCCTTATAAACTACAAAATTCCTAGCAAAGCGCTTGGCGCCAAAACAACTACAACAACACTGCATGTTGTGTAAACCCTTTCCACACCGTGCCAACCAAGCCCCTTGGTGCACTTGACCTATGTGTTGCACCTTCTACAAATGCACTTGGCACACCTCACCCTCATGCAGCATCTGCCACATCTACGCCAATGGCGCACCCTGAGACCTTGCTACACCAAACAAAATTGCGCCCAGTTAAAGCACTTCCTATGGTGCAAGTGCATATTCCTTGACATCAACATCTAAATGTTGTGTGTAGCCTTTCCATGCCCCATGCCCCTTTTGGTGCACTGCTTTCCCCATGCAACACTCCCTAAAAGTGTGCCTTGCTTTTCAAAACCCCTGCACTGCCTAAGTAAGGATGCGCCTTGCGCCCAGAGGCTCATAAGTTGGTAATTTTTCATTCTGTAAAGCTTTTATGGACAACTTGATGGCTAACATGGCCCTTCTACATTGGAACTCTCTGATTCTTCTTATAGAGAAACAACAATCCTCGAGTGCACTTATGTCTTCATCGAGTAAGAAGCCAACCAAGTCCAAAGGCAAAGCCAAGTTGATGGAGCAGAAATGAAGTATAGATACCAAAAGGTCAGGATGCTTGACTCACTTGCATGGAGTGTGATCTCGATATCAGAGATTCAGAACTTGGGCATATAGACATGGATGACTTTTGGGCCAGAACCAAGAAGGTCACAGGCAGCCCGTGGATGGATAAATTGGTTGGCAGTGGTCTACACTTCGCTGCAGGGCTCCCAGTGAGTGCAATTAATAATGAATTCATCATGTTGGTGGGCCATTGTTATAACAAGGACACAAGATGTGTCAAAATGAGGAGGGAAAGTGATAATCAACCTCACAGCCCGACACTTTGAAACTATCTTGGGCATCCCCCACCATAGGCATTTTGTGGCAGTAAGTCAAGAAGACTGCATGAAGACTTGGACCGATAATGAGGACAAGTGCATGCAGATGATGAATGAGGTATACCTCAAGAATAAAAAGGTGGTGAGTAGGTGGCCCCAAGTCATTCATCGCAGTGATTTTTTAGAAGAGCTGAGTGACACGATCACCTTCCTAAGTAGAGTACATGGGCTCCCTGATGCCCATTACTTTCACAAGTGGATGCTCAGGTATTTGGAAACAATGAATAAAAATGTGCCCGATCAGCGTTTTGGTTGGGCCAAAATTATCAGTGATACAATCTCGGAACAACTTCAACAACTTTCAACAACTGGGAGGTTCTATATGAACTCCTATGTAGTATATGTAGCTACCTCAGAGAGAGACTACCCAGGGTTGAATCAGTATGGGGTATGGCCCCAAGTCAAAATATACAAATACTATCCAGAGTTGAGGCTTGAGAACAACATAGCTCAGTTCAGCAAGATCAATGATGTCTTCTTCTATGGCATCATCTACCTCTTGAGGCCCAACATGACTCATGGTCGGACAAGAAAAGCATGATCATCACCACCACAAGAAGTGGGGAGCATTGTTTACGCAATTCCCCACCTTTACCTATCTCAGAGCTGCCAACTTCTTGGGAGAACCCACAAGATTTCCGAGATATGCGGGGCCTAAACTAATCCTTCTGGAGCTGTCAAGGCAGCTTATCACCTATCACGAGAAGTGTATGAAGAGGAAGAAGGGAGGAACTCCATTCCCCCTCACAGTAGGTAGGTACACATGCCCCTCACAAAGTAAAGCTCGGGAGATGTATGCAGAGCTTGAATTGCTTAATTTGAAGCATAATTTCCTAGGCAAGGCCAACCTTCGATCCTCGTGGTTTCCTTCCAGGGGAAAAGATCGATCCTATCCATGTTCCTCAGATCGAGGATATCTACATCGACTTAAATCATGAAGTCAAACTCGTGAAAAGGATCACTCCCGGCTGGCCCTAGCAGAGATCATTCAATATGGCGTGGCCATCATCCCAAAGGATTTCCTAGAAACTGATCGGAAATTGATCAAGTTTACCTAGACACGGAAGGGGATGATTGGCCATTCATAGATATTGATAGGAACAAAGCGCCTGAAACCATCCAAGAAAGGGTTCAACCTACTCTGTAACGCATCGAACATTGGTGTAAGAAAAATGGTATCATCTATCTTGGGGTAGATTTTATCACATCTCCCCTGGGAAATGCACCCACTAGGCCAAAACACTTGCCTAAAGGCAAAGGAAAAGATAAAGTGGGAGAGGCAAGCACTGCTCAAGAGAAAGCTCCTAAAAGCCCTCCTACTACCACGCAAAAGAGCAAGTTGTGGACTTAGTGTCCCCAGGAAAAGAAGAAGCGGTAAGTGCTCCAATGGACACATCCACTCAGGATGTTGTCACATCTACAACTGGCTGAAGTACCAACCATTCCCTCTCTCACTCCTCCTTCCCCTCCTCATGTCACTCAAACAACCACTCCTTTGGTTGTGTCTTCTCCTCCATCTTCTTCCTTCCCCCTCCCTCTTCCTCCATCTTCTCTTCCCTTGCGGATCTATCCCCCAACATTTCTTCCCTCATCTCGCAGATCCCTTCCACCCCCATGGCCTCCTCTCTTGTAGTGACTCCTATTCCCGTGAGCATTGGTGTGTCACCCCTTTCTCCATGCTACCACCAAGTGTTTCAACACACTTCCCCATGTCCACTATGCAGTTGTTCTTCCTTCCACCCCTATTTCTTCTTCATCCTCTGGTCCCACTCCCATAAGTCCAAGCTGGATCTCAGACCACCTAAGCCAACACAAGAGGAAAGTCCCCATTGCACCCATGGACTTCTCTCATCATCCCGGCTAAAGGACCAAAGAAGCAAAAAGTGATAACTCACTTTTCAAAAAGTGTTTCAAGTGAAAGGGTTATGGAGATAGCCTACCCGATCCCATAAAGAAGAAAGAAGATCTATCTCCTACAGATTTTACAGTGACCCAGGTCACAATGGGAACATCATCAGAGAGCCTACAAGGAGAGGCCTTGTCATCCATGTGGATGCCCTTTGCAAGAAACTGCAAGAAGAAAAGGAGAAGAAGAGAATGTTAAAGGAACAAAACAAACATCTTCTCCAAGCTCTGCAAAGAATGGGCAATGCACCTCCTATAGCTGCCACCGAAACTCCTGAAGTCCTTAGTCAGGAGAAGATAAATGAATACGCCAAGATTGGTGAACAAGGTGCAGCAGTGTCCTCTTGGAGAGAGCAGATCCTCAAAGACAGTGAGGAAGTAATCACGAAAGTTCACAGCCTCTACCAAAGTATAGATAAGGCAAACAATGAACTCCAGGCAATAGCAGGACCTGTCTCCGAAGAGTTGGACCATGCCAAGTTGCAACATGAGACATTCCAGAAAATGATCGACTGCCCGACCAATGACTTGTTAAAATTTGGCATCATTGATCACCCATGAGCACACAACAAAGCACTTGTCACTTTAGACTATCGGGTTGACCAAATGGAGTTTGTCTAGAAAAGATAGACAAAATCAAGGAGGAAGCCCTAGACGTGAAACATCAAATGGAGCAGATCGTCTTAAGGATGTCTCCAGGGTTTCTTAACGCATCATTCACCTTAAGAGAAGAAAACGATACTATTCATCTTTTCAAGGGAATTACATCACAAGGCATGGCACCAGAGGTCACTTTTGACCGAGAATCTATTAACAACCTTCTAGCTTGCCATGATTTCATCGGTATTTAATAGAGGCAGGAAAATGAATACTTCAAGCTCCTGATAGGCTCAGAGATGAATGAGAAACTTGCAAAGTCATCGGAGACCACACAAAGGGTCCCGATCATGATCAACTTTAGAAGATGATCAACAAGTTTATGGAGTATCGAGCTCAATATCATATCGCCTCTCCAGAGCAAAGAAAGCAAGACACTCCATTCGAGCAAAGGGATGATGATGAATAGGCTTCCTCCTTCTGGGATAAATCCCATTTTTGTAAAAGTATTTAAAAGTATGTTGGCACACATGATGACATCATCCATGTTGCACCATGGGATGTTGTCATCCACAAAATTGCCCCAAAGTCAACATTTGACTTTTAGATATTTTGTAGATATTTTGTAAATAAGTTGTTGGCTCCTTTTTGTCTTCTTTCTCCTTCTCCTTCTATAAATACTTGGATACTTGTAGTATTCAAGGTGTGGACAATCTTGTATGAAAAATAGAAGTGAGGAGAGAAAGACTTTGAGCTTTCTTGTAACAAAAGAAAACATTAATACAAATATTGAGACTTTGTGCTTGAATTCATGTGTTATATGCATTAGATCTTTCTTACGTCAGATCTGTGTGTCTATTCTATTAGATTCATATCTACTTTTGTCATTTTGTTTATCAGTATTGCTTTATTTGTTTATGTGAGTAAGTTTGGCTCTGTTTACTACCAGCCCAAAACATAAACCCTCTAACCTTTCTACTTTGGAATTCATTTCTTTTCTCCCTTCAGATCCATCTTTCTTCCATTCCTTCCTTCATTCCTTTCTGTTCTTCCTCGGAACTAACTCTACTGGGATGAGATCCCAAACCCCCTGAAGGTAGAATATTGTTGGACTTGCACAATTCCTGCTGGTAGAATAGCAATAAACTAGTTTCACTTTGTTGTCTCAAAGAGGGCTATGCCCTACACACTGTTGGCCTGTCTATCCATAGATCTTCCCACCCGATAGATTTTCGGACCAACAATTTTTGGTGACTCTACTGGGATCAAACTAAGAAAATAAATAAAAAAATGTCAAAGTCACTACCAGTTTGAAAATTTTAACCCTTTGTTAAAATCTGAAATTTTTTTGCAAAAGTGACCCAAACTGAAACTTTTCTTAGCAGATCTATAGATCTGGACCAGTTAGAAACCTTTAGTTCACTGAGTTTTTATAAAAACCATATATTTCCATAGATCTGAGATCTTGATATTTTTACAAATATTTTCAAACCCTTGCAAAAATCAAATCTAAGATCCAAAAATCAGCTTACTAAAATTATCCCACTTTTTATCCCTACTAATCATTGTCATTAAACCATGAATCGGTTGTTTGAAAAAGGGATAAATTTGAATATTTAGAAAAGTGCATGCTGCTGATTTTTCCAGAAAAATAAAAAATCAGCAAGTACAAGCAAAAATTATTATAAATCTACTCCAAATTATTGCCGATCTGAGTAGATACACTGGCGGGTGAACCATTTACCCATAGCAGAAGAGCTCGTGGAGAAGTCGATCCTATTTTTGATCTACTTCAGAGGCACAATTTTAGTATTACACCAACACGTTTCTCATCGCTGAGTTCAGCTGATCGGTCAGCAAGAAGTGCCTCACCTCCACGAAAGAACCGGTTTTCATAGGAGCTTCCACGTCAATTTGCAGTGCCCTGTTACTAAGCGGAACCGCACTCCCGGCCCATGTCCTCTTTCCAGCTTTTCAAATGGTAGTACCATGGGGAAACACTATGGGTCCTCTTGCATTGCCACATCCAGTTCACGCACTCCCTCATGGAAACCGCAAGAATTTCCCAAGATTTGATGGGAGTGGAAATCAAAGCATGGATTCACATATATCTACATTCATTATGTCATGCAACATCCTAGATGTGACCCATGAAGACGTGTCGGTACACCTCTTTCTAGAGACCTTGCAAGGGCCTCGGCAGTGGTTCCAACACTTGCCGGCCGGATCTATCACTAGTTGGGCCACATTACAAACTACATTTGAAGACAGGTATAAGCCTTCAGAAGATGCATTTTGCATTACTATCAAAGATTACTCACTTGAAGAAGGAGGCCAATGAAACCATGCGTGATTTTATCACCCATTTCAATTCGTTGATTAACCGTGTGCCACCTGCCATGTTGCCAACACCAAAAAATCAAAAGTGTTTCTTTGTGAATGCCATGAGTTCAAGAGTAAGTTTCTTACTCTTACAAGAACAAATCACCACCTTGGTCCTCGCTCAAGCTATGGCCATTCGGATAGAGGATAACCTACTTATATCTTGAGTTAAAATGAGAGCCATCCAAACCAAAGGCTTTGACTCCTTCTCAAGCCACTTCATCAGATCCGGCATTCCAGAAGATGGCAAATGACTTGCTCGCATTAAAGAAGCAATTAGCTCAAGCTTCATCTACCACTCCGTACTAGGATATCCCACGGAGGAACTTCACTCCCAACAACACCCCACAAAGGCCACATTTTCCTGCTGCTTGCTCCAAGGTTAGCACTTGAGGCCCCTCCGGTTAATGCCCTGGTCGAGATCAAAGAGGATGAGAAAATTTATGAAGAACCTTCATCACAAGGTGAAGATGATCAAGATGTCGGTGAACCGACTGGTGACTCTACGATCGGGTATATGGAATTTGAAGATGAGGAATCTGATGAAGAAGAAGGTACCCAAGGGTATGCAAGTGAGACAGTCATATGTTGTTTTCACCCACTCACAAGGAAAAGAAGCAGAAGTTGCTGCCAGGATACAAAAGGAGAAGGTTGTGTCGAACACGCCTCCAACAATTACTAAAAGAGGTAATCCTCTTCCTACTCAACCTCCTATTAAACCTTTTGTGAAGAAATCTTTTCCTCCTATCTCTCCTCCAAATCAGCCTTCTTCCATTTCCATAAAGACCAGTAACCCTCCCTACCATCATGAAATGAGGGACTCATTCCTTCATCAACGCAACCCTTGGTCACATTCGACATAGTCGATCACACTAAAAAGACCAAGATTCAAATGTCTGAGGTTGAATATCTTCAGTCTAACCCTGAGCAGCTTGTAAGATTAACCAAATATATCCAAAGTCAAGTTGTCATCCCCTCTCTATCTCCCCAAAAGGAATCCTTTCCACTCCTCCTGCATCTCGCATAAATGTTTCCTCGACTTCCATGTCAGGAAAAATTGAACCTTTTTATCTCTCCCTCCTGATCAATGGTCACAAGCTAAGTAACTACATAATTGATTCTAGGGCTTCCGATAATGTCATGCCGGAAAAGGTCACCCATGCTTTGGGCCTCACTCTTACCAAGCCTTTCGGTAGATGTTACTCCATGGAAACCAAATAGGTTCCATTAATTGGTCAGATCAAAGACACACAGTTCACATTTGCAGCATTCCCAGAGAAAAGGGTAAAGATGACCATCCTCATTGCTGATATTCCAGCAGCATATGGAATTTTACTAGGGAGAAGTTTTTGTAGGGAAGTTGGTGGAGAGATTCATATGGACTGGTCCAAAGCCAGAATCCCCATCAAAGGAGTAATGCAGACATTGGAGCCTGAATCACAAAAGAAGTACCTGGTCACCAACTCTTGACCCCCAAGGCCCAGATTCTCTTCGAATCATCAGGGATGGGGAACTACTTCTTATCCACTGAGTCTGATAGAATGGATGTTCTCATCTAGGAGGAGGACCTTAACAAGATATGGACACTGTCAGTTTGATGGCAGTTGTGCAACAAGTGGATGTGGCACTTGGAGCCATCCTGATATCCCTTGAAGAGAGAGATTTTCCCTCTTTCTTTCAAATTGTTGTTTTTCAATACAAACAATACTGCTGAGTATGAATCTTTGCTACTCGGCATGCAAGCTGCAAAGGAAAGAGGAATCAAGAACCTAAAAGTACAAGGTGATGCCAAACTGATTGTCAATCAGGTAAAGGGAGTATACTAGGTAAAAATGATAGACTCAGGAACTACCACAACATAGTATGGGACAACATTGAGGAGTTCAATGCCTTCTCAATCAAAGTGGTTCCACGAGCCCAAAATGACATGGCCGATTCATTGGTCATCTCTACCTTGCTTATGCTCCCTCACCCAGGGCTGAAAATAGACACATATACCATTGAGGTAGTCTTTCACCCAAGCGTGCTAGATAATTCTCACCACTGGTAGGTATTCAATGATGACAATCAACTTATTGCTTTCCTAGAGAAAGTAGACAATTTCAATGAGCTTCATTTTGAAGGATCTACTTCAATATGTCGTGAGTCCATCATTGGTCAAGCAAATGAATCAATAGAAGGTGGAGGCATCTGTCAGCTCAAGGGGAACAAAATTTGAAAGGTTTAGTCTCCCTGGAATGATTGTTTGACAAGCATGACCGCTTCATCAAGAAAAAGTGACAGAATGACCCTAGCTCTTCTCCAGAGACCAAATCTATTAATCTAGGCTCTACAGAGCATCCATTTTGAACATCGGGAAGTGTTGTACACCCGAGGAAAAGTAGAAATTTTCAAGTTGTTGAAGAAATATATGGATGTATTGGCATGGTCTTATGCTGATCTAAAGTCTTTCAAGCCTAAGGACATTCAACATGACATCCCGTTAAAGGATGATGTCAAACCCTTTCACTAGAAACAGAGGCACTACAATCCTAAGATCTCGGGTACCATCCAGGTGGAAATACAGAAGATGCTTGGATGTGAGAATTATCTTTCCTATCCATCATAGTACCTGGGTCACAAACATTGTGCCCATGTGAAAGAAGAATGGTGAAATACGCATATGCGTAGATTTTCACAACCTGAACCAGGCGTCCCTGAAGGACAATTATCCACTACCCATAATGGATCAAGTTCTACAAGTAGTAACTAGGTTCGAGATGTTGTCCATGCTCGATGGTTTTTCAGATATAATCAGATTGAGGTCTCACCTGAAGACCAATTCAAAACAGCATTCACTACTCCCTAGGGCACATTCACCTACAGCAGGATGCCTTTCGGCTTGACCAATGTCCGGTGCCACCTTTCAGCTGAGCTATGGACTTCACATTCAAAGGTATGATGGGGAAGGTCATCATGGTTTATCTGGATGACTTAACTATGTTCTCTAAAAAGTGAAGTGATCACTTGTGATCATTTGGAGCAAGTATTGATTAGATGCCGAGAACACGGGATTTCCCTAAATCCAAAAAAGTCTATTTTTGGGTCACTGAAGGAAAGTTGCTGGGACACGTTGTCAGCAAGGAAGGAACAAAAATAGACATCGAAAGAGTCAAGGCTATTCAGAGCCTTACCTTTCCCACAAGCAAGACCGGTGTTCACTCCTTCTTCGGAAAGGTGAATTTTCTCAGACGCTTTGTTCCAGACTTCACTGAAAAGACTCGTCACATATCAAATATGATGAAGGGTCACAAAATTTTGATGGAGTGAAGAAGGAAAGATGTCATTTGAGGATATAAAAGCCTCAATTGCTCATGCACCAGTTTTGGTGTGCCCCGACTTCTCCAAAGATTTCATCATGTACAGTTATGCATCCGCGCATACTGTATCTACCATCTTAATGCAGAAGAACTCTGAGGATGTTGAATCCCCAATCGCGTTCATGAGCTCCCCTCTCAAGCTTCATGAATTGAAGATGTCTCAGTTAGAAAAACATGCCTTCATAGTAGTCAAAGCAGTCAAGAACTTCCAGTACTACATCCTAAACTCTCATACGGTAGTGTTGGTTCCTGACACGGCAGTTAAGTCTATCCTAACTCAACAGGAGTTAGGAAGCTTACGAGGGAATTGGATCACAAAGGTCCAAGAGTATGATCTGGACATCAAACCAACCAAGTTGGTAAGGGGTAGAGGCCTATGTCAGCTCATGGCTGAAAATAAAGATTCAGGAGATCCTGAAGAGAAAGTTGATTGCATCGATGGAGCGCAGGGTAAACTAAGAAAGCTGATTCTCTACCTATGGTTCTATTTGTTGTGACCAGCGATGAGTGGTATTCGACATCACTTTCTTTCTCACTTACGGTGAGTGTCCAACCCATCTAACTTCAAAGGAGAAGTGGACAGTAAAGCTCAGGGCAGCCAGATATGTCATATGGGATGACGGTTTATACAAGCGCGGGATTGATGGCATCTTCTTGCGATGCGTTGACAAGCCACATCAGGTGAAGTTACTAGAAATATTTCATGATTCAACCTGCGGTGGTCACTTTTCCTCTTCTGTGATAGCACATAAGATCATTCGGGCTAGGTACTACTTGGCCAATGCTATTTTAGGATACAGCCACCTGGGTAGCAAAATGTGAGCTCTGCCAACAGTTCGTTGGTAAACCAAAATTGGCTACTTTTCCCCTCAGGCCCATCATTATTGACGAACCATTCAGGCAATGGGGAATTGACTTTATCGAGCACTCCATCCCCAATCAAGTTCCGGACATAGTTATGTCCTAACAACAATAGATTACTTCACCAAATGGGTGGAGGCCATACCTGTTAAGAATGCCACCTCTGAAGTTGTTTGCAACTTCATCAAAGAAAATATCATTGTGAGATTTGGCATCCCACACAAGATCATCGCTGATAATGCTTCCAACTTCTCCTCATGGGAAGTTATTGGTTTTTTCTATGAATACGGAATAACCTTGGCCCATGCCTCGATTATTACCCTCAAGGGAATGGTCAGGCTGAATCCAGTAATAAAAACCTAGTGACTATCATACGGAAGCTAGTCGATGAGAATCAGTGGTCATGGCACAAGTCATTGTATGATGCTTTGTGGGCAGACCGTATTACCCCGAAGAGGTCTCTCGGAATGTCACCTTTTCAAGTGTTATATGGAATTGATGCTGAGATCCCTATCTCCACGAACTCCCTGCTCTACGCTTGGCACGAGCGATCGAAGATGAAACTTTCCAGAATTCTCTTGAAAAGAGGATCATGTATCTAACAAAACTTGAAGAAAAAAGGGTAAGGGTGGTCGACAGGATCACCAACATCAGAATAAAGTCAAAATACTATTCGATAAAAAGGCCAAGCAGAGAGATTTCCAGGTGGGAGATCTTGTCCTCCTATGGGACAAGTGAAGAGAACCAAAGGGCATGCACGGGAAATTTGATTCTCTTTGGAGAGGGCCATTCAAGATCAGATAGACAACTGAACGGAGAGAATAGCTTCTATCTCTCATATCTAGATGGAACTGAACTCCACTTCCCTATAGTGGGCAACATCTCAAAATATTCAGGAAGTAGAGCTTGCTCTCTTCTTTGTACAGATTTTCTTTAGTTGTGTGTTTGTTTTTGTCATGTGTTTTGCTTTCTATTTTTGTTGTGTTTTCCTTTCTTTTTCATCACCCTTGTTTTTGACCTATAACCCAATGGATAGGCACATGAAAATATAGGATTCTCTACCCTTAAGCTTCACTCAAAGATAGTCCCCAGAAAGAGCCAGTTGTTATCCTGTAAAATTGACAAGGGCAATTTTGCAGGTAACCATACCAAAATTCATTTTGGTCCCCTGATAGGTCTATTGATGTTCTGAATGGCCTAGAACTCCCTTCCCAAAATCAACTTTTAAGAACTTGGTCATTTTCAACCTTTTTGGGTTGGGCACAAGAACCATTAATGCAACATCTTGCAAAACTACGCCCATCTTTTCCTTTGGCGCACTTCTGGAGTGTCAGCACTCCAAATGTTGTGCCTCCCAAAAGTGCACCTAGGCGCAGCCATCATCCTGTCGACACATCCAAAAGTGCACCTAGGCACAATCTCCTCCATGTCGACATCTCTCCCAGTGCGCCAAAGAAAAAAAGTTGGTGGCGCAATAAATGTGCATTTTTCTATATATAGGCACACTGACCTGTCATTTTCACAATTGAAAAAATGAAAAGTTATTCCTCTATGCCTATCAGTTGCTCTCGTCATCCCACGTGTGCCATTTGTCATGATCGTGGACCCCACCTCATCCCTTCATCATTATTTATACCGGGTAAGTGGTTTCTACCATCCTTGTTGTTTTTTTTATGGATGTTGGGCTAGGTATTAGGATTGTTGAATAATAAAAATGAATTTAGAAGGAAAGGATAACGCCATTTACAAACCCAAGTACCCACCTGCAAACTCTCCTTTTCCTTTTCTTCCAGATCTACAAATCTGGGAGGCTCGGCCTCAAAAATAACTCATGCCCATTTGTCCTTCACTCCTTGCCTTGCTAGTTTTTCCCTCCTGACATCAAAATCTGAGCCAAAAGAGTAAAAATCAAGAAAAAGGGAAATCGGCCCACATAGTGAAACTATTTTCACTATGGCACATTGCAAACCCCTTCATGTTACACTAAACACAGTCGCCCCCTTGGCACACTATTTCTCTATGTTGCATCAAAAAATAGTCACGTCATTGGCATAATAGGACCATGCAACATAATCCCTCCTCATGCCTTATAAACTACAAAATTCCTAAGGCGCAAGCACTGGCACCAAAACAACTACAACAACATTGCATGTTGTGTAAACCCTTTCCGCACATGCACAACCAAGCCCCTTGGCACACTTGACCTATGTGTTGCACCTTCTACAAATGCACTTGGCGCACCTCACCCTCATGCAACATCTACCACATCTGCTCCAATGGCGCACCCTGAGACCTTGCTACACCAAACAAAACTACACCCAGTTAAAGCACTTCCTATGGCGCGCAAGTGCATATTCCTTGACATCAACATCTGAATGTTGTGTGTAGCCTTTCCACACCCCGCGCCCCTTTTGGCACTGCTTTCCCCCATGCAACACTCCCTAAAAGTGTGCCTTGCTTTTCAAAACCCCTGCAACCTGCAGTAAGGATGCGCCTTGCGCCCAGAGGCTCATAAGTTGGTAATTTTTCATTCTACAAAGCTTTTATGGACAACTTGATGGCTAACATGGCCCTTCTACGTTGGAACTCTCTGATTCTTCTTGCAGAGCAACAACAATCCTCGAGTGCACTTATGTCTTCATCGAGTAAGAAGCCAACCAAGTCCAAAGGCAAAGCCAAGTTGATGGAGTAGGAAATGAAGTATAGATACCAAAAGGTCAGGATGCCTGACTCACTTGCAGAGTGTGATCTCGATATCAGAGATTCAAACTTGGGCATATAGACATGGATGACTTTTGGGCCAGAACCAAGAAGGTCACAGGTAGCCCGTGGATGGATAAATTGGTTGGCAGTGGTCTGCACTTTGCTGCAGGGCTCCCAGTGAGCGCAATTAATAATGAATTCATCATGTTGGTGGGCCGTTGTTACAACAAGGACACAAGATGTGTCAAAATGAGGAGGGCAAGGTGATAATCAACCTCACAGCCCAACACTTTGAAACTATCTTGGGCATCCCCCACCATAGGCATTTTGTGGCAGTAAGTCAAGAAGACTGCATGAAGACTTGGACCGATAATGAGGACAAGTGCATGCAGATGATGAACGAGGTATACCTCAAGAATAAAAAGGTGGCGAGCAGGTGGCCCCAAGTCATTCATCGTAGTGATTTTTCAGAAGAGCTGAGTGACACGATCACCTTCCTAAGCAGAGTACATGGGCTCCCTGATGCCCATTACTTTCACAAGTGGATGCTCAGGTATTTGGAAACAATGAATAAAAATGTGCCCGATCAACATGTTTTGGCTGGGCCGAAATTATCAGTGATACAATCTCGAAACAACTTCAACAACTTTCAACAACTAGGAGGTTCTATATGAACTCCTATGTAGTATATGCGTTGCCTCATCGAGAGAGACTACCCAGGGTTGAATCAGTATGGGGTATGGCCCCAAGTCAAAATATATGAATACTATCCAGAGTTGAGGCTTGAGAACAACATAGCTCAGTTCAACAAGATCAATGATGTCTTCTTCTATGGCATCATCTACCTCTTGAGGCCCAACATGACTCATGGTCGGACAAGAAAAAGCATGATCACCACCACAAGGAAGTGGGGAGCATTGTTTACGCAATTCCCCACCTTTACCTATCTCAGAGCTGCCAACTTCTTGGGAGAACCCACAAGATTTCCGAGATATGCGGGGCCTAAACTAATCCTTCTAGAGTTGTCAAGGCAACTTATCACTTATCACGAGAAGTGTATGAAGAGGAAGAAGGGAGGAACTCCATTCCCCCTCATAGTAGGTAGGTACACATGCCCCTCACAAAGTAAAGCTCGGGAGATGTATGCAGAGCTTGAATTGCTTAATTTGAAGCATAATTTCTGGCAAGGCCAACCTTCGATCCTCATGGTTGCCTTCCAGGGGAAAAGATCGATCCTATCCACATTCCTCAGATCGAGGATATCTACATCGACTTAAATCATGAAGTCAAACTCAGGTGAAAGGATCACTCCCGGTTGGCCCTGGCAGAGATCATTCAATATGGCGTGGCCATCATCCCAAAGGATTTCCTAGAAACTGATCAGGAAATTGATCAAGTTTACCTAGACACGGAAGGGGATGATTGGCCATTCATGGATATTGATAGGAACAAAGCACCCCAGACCATCCAAGAAAGGGTTCAACCTACTCTGCAACGCACCGAACATTGGTGTAAGAAAAATGGTATCATCTATCTTGGGGTAGATTTTATCACATCTCCCTTGGGAATGCACCCACTAGGCCAAAACACTTGCCTAAAGGCAAAGGAAAAGATAAAGTGGGAGAGGCAAGCACTGCTCAAGAGAAAGCTCCTGAAAGCCCTCCTACTACCGCAGAAGAGCAAGTTGTGGACTTAGTGTCCCCAGAAAAGAAGAAGTGGTAAGTGCTCCAACGGACACATCCACTCAGGATGTTGTCACATCTACAACTAGCAAAGTACCAACCATTCCCTCTCTCGCTCCTCCTTCCCCTCCTCATGTCACTCAAACAACCACTCCTTTGGTTGTGTCTTCTCCTCCATCTTCTTCCTTTCCCCCTCCCTCTTCCTCCATCTTCTCTTCCCTTGCGGATCTATCCCCCAACATTTCTTCCCTCATCTCACAGATCCCTTCCACCCCCATGGCCTCCTCTCTTGTAGTGACTCCTATTCCCATGAGCATTGGTGTGTCGGCCCCTTTCTCCATGCCACCACCAAGTGTTTCGACACACTTCCCCATGTCCACTGTAGTCATTCTTCCTTCCACCCCTATTTCTTCTTCATCCTCTGGTCCCACTCCCATAAGTCCAAGCTGGATCTCAGACCACCTAAGCCAACACAAGAGGAAAGTCCCCATTGCACCCATGGACTTCTCCGTCATCCCGGCTAAAGGACCAAAGAAGCAAAAAGTGATAACTCACTTTTCAAAAAGTGTTTCAGGTGAAAGGGTTATGGAGATAGCCTACCCGGATCCCATAAAGAAGAAAGAAGATCTGTCTCCTACAGATTTTACAGTGACCCAGGTCACAATGGGAACATCATCAGAGAGCCTACAAGGAGAGGCCTTGTCAGCCGTGGATGCCCTTTGCAAGAAACTACAAGAAGAAAAGGAGAAGAAGAGAATGTTAAAGGAACAAAATGAACATCTTCTCCAAGCTCTGCAAAGAATGGGCAATGCACCTCCTATAGCTACCACTAAAACTCCTGAAGTCCTTAGTCAGGAGAAGATAAATGAATACGCCAAGA
Source organism: Taxus wallichiana var. yunnanensis (assembly GCA_018340775.1). NCBI lineage: Eukaryota > Viridiplantae > Streptophyta > Pinopsida > Cupressales > Taxaceae > Taxus > Taxus wallichiana. The sequence goes on along the minus strand of CM031240.1, from coordinate 746,098,216 downwards.
TTGGTGAACAAGGTGCAGCGGTGTCCTCCTGGAGAGAGCAGATCCTCAAAGACAGTGAGGAAGTAATCACGAAGTTCACAGGCCTCTACCAAAGTATAGATAAGGCAAACAATGAACTCCAGGCAATAGTAGGACCTGTCTCCGAAGAGTTGGACCATGCCAGGTTACAACACGAGACATTCTAGAAAATGATCAACTACCCGACCGATGACTTGTTAAAATTTGGCGTCATTGATCACCCACGAGCACACAACAAAGCACTTGTCACTTTAGACTATCGGGTTGACAAATGGAGTTTGTCCTAGAAAAGATAGACAAAATCAAGGAGGAAGCCCTGGATGCGTGAAACATCAAATGGAGCAGATCATCTTAAGGATGTCTCCAGGGTTGCTTAATGCATCATTCACCTTAAGAGAAGCAAACGATACTATTCAGATTTTCAAGGGAATTACATCACAAGGCGTGGCGCCAGAGGTCACTTTTGACCGAGAATCTATTAACAACCTTCTGGCTTGCCGTGATTTCATCGGGTATTTAATAGAGGTAGGAAATGAATACTTCAAGCTCCCTGATAGGCTCAGAGATGAACGAGAAACTTGTGAAGTCATCGGAGACCACACAAAGGGTCCCGATCATGATCAACTTCAGAAGATGATCAGCAAGTTTATGGAGTATCGAGCTCAATATCATATCGCCTCTCCAGAGTAAGAAGCAAGACACTCCATTCGAGCAAAGGGATGATGATGAATAGGCTTCCTCCTTCTGGATAAATCCCATTTTTGTAAAAGTATTTAAAAGTATGTTGGCACACGTGATGACATCATCCATGTTGCACCATGGGATGTTGTCATCCACAAAATTGCCCCAAAGTCAACATTTGACTTTTAGATATTTTGTAGATATTTTGTAAATAAGTTGTTGGCTCCTTTTTGTCTTCTTTCTCCTTCTCCTTCTATAAATACTTGGATACTTGTAGTATTCAAGGTGTGAACAATCTTGTATGAAAAATAGAAGTGAGGAGAGAAAGACTTTGAGCTTTCTTGTAACAGAAGAAAACATTAATACAAATATTGAGACTTTGTGCTGAATTCATGTGTTATATGCATTAGATCTTTCTTACGTCAGATCTGTGTGTCTATTCTGTTAGATTCATATCTACTTTTGTCATTTTGTTTATCAATATTGCTTTATTTGTTTATGTGAGTAAGTTTGGCTCTGTTTACTACCAGCCCAAAACATAAACCCTCTGACCTTTCTACTTTGGAATTCATTTCTTTTCTCCTTTCGATCCATCTTTCTTCCATTCCTTCATTCCTTTATGTTCTTCCTCGGAACTAACTCTACTAGGGATGAGATCCCAAACCCCCTGAAGGTAGAATATTGTTGGACTTGCATAGATGGTTTTAGGATGTTTGTGTCCTTTCCTAGAGTGCTTAACTTGCATATCGTCACGCACTCCCTATCCTTCTTATTTGTACACATGTACACATACAAATCTGGATAGTCTTCTACTTTATGCCCTTTTCCATAATACGTGCAAGACTAGCTCATTGGGCACTCACGTCGATAATGGTCTGGAGACCCACAAATATAGCACATTCCTCGGTTGAAGCTTCCTTCACAACCTCCTTGGCCTCTCCCACAATATCCTTCTCGGCATCCCCCATTACCATTGTTGTTTTTGTCATTGTTCTATCCATCATTATTCTCACTTTCTCATTTATCTCCCCGAACGCTACTTTCTACGCTAGCCTGGTGTAACACCATCTCACAAGCTTCATGAATATAGTCAATCAATAGGTAATTAGTTATATCATGGGTGTATGTGTCATAAATATTGTAATATATTGACACCTTATTTTGTGTAGCCCATTGCAAAAGTGAACAGCCTCAAACATTATGGTTCTTGTGACAAAATTTAAGCCAAGAGTAACACAAGCACACTCCCGCATGGACAACTATCCTTTGTATGCTTTTCTAAGTCATGATATGTACACCAAAGCCCACTATAGGTGTTGTATGTTGAGTCGGCGTATAAATTCTCTAGTGAGTAGCCATGGCTGCAACTGGGCCTTAAAGAATAGTCTCACTCAAATTTCTACACTTCCAACCACTTTCGCATGCAACGCCGCCTCCAAGGCCTCACACGGGTATGTGAATGTCTTATGTGACAATGCTCTACGAAATGGTGTCAATAAGCCTCCTACGAAACATTGTGCATATTGGATTTGATAGATGTCATAGGAAATTTTAGACAATAAAATCTTAAACCTCACGTAATATTCTCTGACACTTTCAGATAAACCTTGCTTTATGTCCTTAAGCACGTTGATGTTATGTTGTTTAAGCTTTGGGATGTGGAACTCTATCAAGAAGCTAGTGTGAAATGCAAAGATAATCTACTACCGTCTAATGGGGTCATACTTTTGTATCAACTATTTGCACGACCTTGTAATGTGGTCACGAATTGATTTGCCCTCCTATATGAGGTTGTGATTCCCTTGTCCTTCCATAATAGTTTGCACTTATGCACATTATCCATAGAATCTTCAATACCCTTATACTCAAGTAGATGGAGTAACATCTAGTAGTATATATGTGTTATTGAGGTTGTTGTGGTGGTGTAGGTCCTTGTCCTAATGTAGGGTTGGATCCAGATCTTGAACCTCCAATAGGATTTCCTCCACTGGGGAGGACCAAAACCTCTCGAGCCTCATGTTGTGACTTGAGGACCTCGTAGAAGTGCTACTTTGTGTCCCTATGGTAATGTTAAATTTCACCCCAACCGTTTGTCATGTTATTCCCCTTATGAGAGTACTTCTAATGGGTAGTGTGCCACTACTCTATCATGATGTCGCCCTACCGTATTACTCCCAAAAAAAGTTTGTCCAACTATGGGACCCTTTGTTGCATGGCCATGTGCGCAATTTTAATTTGTTGTGTTTCTTGTTTCGATACTAACACGTACTTACCTGTATATCCTTCCCACCATGGAGATTCCCTATTACCTTCTTGCTCACCATCACTATGATGATCCTCTATAACAAATTCTAAATTTTGAACCCCAAGTGCAAGGACTAGGGGTCCAGGGTGGATTAGATGCATGCCAATAATTCGTATTCTTTCATTAGACTCAATTTCATCAGATGTCGAGGGGGTCCTTCTACTTTTCTTCCCCAATATCTGAGGGACATGGTCATATGGTCCCTCACCTTCTACAATGTGGTTCTAGTCACTTCCACCCAACCCCATTCCTCACATTCTTAGTGCCTCTTCAACTTCCCTCTCTCGTGCATCATTATATTTGTGAATCATCTCTTTCCTATCTCTTTCTTTTCCTTGGACCAATGCCATCCTTCCCAGGACCTTTTCCTGCCCCTACATGTAACGAGGTTTTAGCCTACCATAAGGAGCTTTTATAATCCAAGCTCAATTAGTAAAATCTTGATAGGTAATGGGAGTGTGTGTAAATATGATCCTTTAGGTTCATGTAGGAATTGAAATTTGGCATCCTCTGGACATGAATATGTTAAGATCGCATACTCCAACATGTAATTCCTCAAAACACCTACCCACTAATGATCTATGACACACATCTAGGGTTTATCCAGATCCGCCAATGCTTGATACTTATCCTGACTCCATATGAGCCTTATTCCCAATCTGATCACTATGTCCCGAGAGTATTCCACTAACTCGCTCTTATAATTCACTTGGAAAGAAACTAAATAAATTCTTATACAACTCGTCATCAAATTGTCCTCTACCCATTTGTGTGAATCAAACAACTTCCACTATTGTATCTCTCGAGAAAACTCATACCGAACATGATGCACCCAATGCTCAATATTCTCCAATGATATTCGAGACGCCATACACAAACCACATCTTGATAAATAGAATAGAAAGAGGTCCCAAAATGGAACCAAAATATAGTCTTTATTTATCAACACCACTTAGTCGGGCACGCTGGCACATCACTCAAACTAATGTCCAAGTGCTCACCGAAGTGTGTGCAACCTACCAGTCCCCTTTGTTAGATCATGCAAGATGTACAAATAACATAAACCATTGCACAACATAAAACAAAAGACAACCTAAGTAAATCACTTGATTCTTCATATAAAAATAATAAGATCTTTGATCATTCATTCCATAACATATACAATCAATATCAAGATTTGGATGCCAATGACACCTCATTCATCTCTCCTAACCTTAGCTATCCATATCAGATCATCCATTACATTCACAAGATCTCATATTACAAACATAGCTCTCACATACATTATGTCATACCCTTGCACACTCTTTGTTATGCACACATACACATATATCAACACAACTTCTATTACATAGACCGACAACTATATATAGCGTGGGAACTTGTCCTTCACCGCTTTATAATGCTTTTTCCTATTAATAGATTATATTATACTTAGCCTACATGCACCTTTAATTTGCACTTTAGTCTTCAACTGGTTGTTCTATCTTCATGCATGCTATTAATAGATTACTTGATCTCCACACCAATGTTATATTTAGTTGCATCTACCCATGCATACTCTATCTTTATCTAGTGCCTCAGTATGTGCTTTAACATTGTTTTTATCCAATTATAGCATTGCATTTCTTTTCACACCATCTCTTTTCCTATTTTTGGCCTGCCTTAATCCTAGCTAACTTTTATATTTTGATCCTATGCCTAGACCTTCATGCATCCTCTTCTTTTACCCCTACTCGGACCTTCGCACGTGGCTCATACTTAGCCACTTTTCTCGCCCAACACTTTGTGCAATGAAATGAATTTTTACTATCCTCAAATCACTCTTTTTTTTAATCAATATTATTAATTAATTTCAGTTAAACAATTAAACTTTATTTCATCCCTTTCACCAACAGGGGGAAAACATATGGGCTTGGTTGTTATGCCCTTAACCTATTGCATGTATTAGGATATAAGTAGCCAACTTGTGGCTTACCATATCATTTTATTATATCATTTATACTTTCTCATGCTTAATATGTCACCTTGGTGATGGCCATAGCATATGAATAGTATATATAGGGGATTGTAGGTAGTAAGTAGTTTATTATCATTTGAGCATTTGAGTCTTATTATATGGTTTGAGGTTACCCCTCGAAGTGGCGAAGCTATTATAATTGCATATTGAGATAATTATTTTGAAATATTGTGTTATTTTGTGCTCTATTGCTGCTCATAATCTGAATTATAATAGTAATTTCATTACAAGTGGTATCAAAGTTGCGATCCGCCAAAATCAAGGCAAAAACCCTAATTTTTTGTTTCCAATATATTTCAAACCAGAGTGAATTGGTGGGATTTTTTTTACCAGAGTTGTGAAACATTTCAAGTAAGGTTCCCTAAAATTTTAGACTTTTTTATTTATTTTGCACAAGTTATTACAAATTTAGGTTTTTTCATAAAATCGCTCCCTAGGGTGCAAATTGTGGAATTTTTCAAGTTATTTACATTTTTGAAATCTCTCAAAAAAATAGTATTAGTATCTTCTCTATGTTTTTTCCTGTTCAATCGAATTTGTATCAAAACCCTAAACCCTAAGGTTTGATATCATGGCAGGGCCTTCCATAAGAGCAAAAAAGAATCTGGTTACTCCAGGTAAAACCCCAGATAAAGATGAGGTAGTGATTGAAGAGATGGAGTCAAAGGGGTAAATACAGATTCCTCAGCACTAGGTTTTACCTCATTTGATCATAAGGTGAGCCAACTTGAGTATGAGCTGTGAAATGTACAATCTGAGATGGCCTCTAAAGGAGACATAGCCCAAATCAATCATCGGTTGGATGATATCATGCAACATGTAAAGGGTAAACAATATGGCCCAAATTCGCCCCTATCAACCAAGGAGGATCTTCAGTTCAAAATCATGGACAAAATAACCATGTTGGATCACTTTTCTAGCCTAATCAGAATCCAACTTATTCACAACCACGGAACATGATGTCAAAAGTGGATATGCACAAATTTGATGGTAAGGATCCCCTGAATTGGATAAATCAAATGGAGAACTTCTTTGAGCTACATCAAACACCATCAGGAAAAAAGGTGACATTGGCATCCCTGTATCTTGAACTAGACCAATTCATTTTGTATCGATGGTTATGTGCTCAGAGGCAAGGTCTCGGTGTCAATTGGACAGCTTTTTATCGAGGAGTTGCAATTGCACTATAGTTCCAAAGTTTTTAGAACTACTTTATTCAATTAGCAAAGTTACGACAAACAAGATCAGTCAAAGATTATGTGCATCAATTCCAGAACTTATCCTTAAGGGTGGAGAATATTCTAGAAGAGAATCTGAATGACCTATTTCTTGGGGGTCTTAAGGACCACATCGAGCATGAGGTACGTATGTTTAATCCACTCAAGCTTTCTGATTCTATTATCATGGCACGTCGAGCAGAGGAAAAAGTTCTTTATAGTAGGAGGCCACCTTTCATTAACACCAGAGACTATAGTATCTCTTCCCCTTCATTTTCTAGGCCAATTAGACTGACTCCTCAACAAATGGAAGAAAATAGAGCAAAAGGATTATGTTTTAACTGTGATAGCAAATATGGACCGAGACACAAATGTGCTGAGAAGAAGTTATTCTATATTGAAAGAGGTAATGAGGATGATGAGGATGATGAAATTATAGGAGAGGCTGAGGAACCCATAGAAGATGAAGTAGAGGATCACCAACCTACAATTTCTTGTCATACATTTTCAGGTATTAGTACTCCTCAAACACTCAAGGTTATTAGTTATCTCAAAAAATAGAAGGTGACAGTGTTGATTGACTTGGGAGTACTCATAACTTCATAAATAGTAAGTTAGCTACCCGCCTCAATTGTTTTATTTACTTAGCTCTAGAAATGAGAGTTATGATTGCGAATGGTGGGACAGTCAAGTGCACAAGAAAGTGCCATAGTATCAAGCTTTCCATGGGAGACTACATGTTAGACTCACCTATGTTTTTATTTCTATGAGAGGGGCAGATATTGTTTTGGGTGTCCAATGGCTCACAACCTTAGGTACTATAGAGATGAATTTCCAAGAATTGTTCATGTGATTTCATTCAGATGGAAGGACAATACAATTGAATGGGATGGTAGCTAAGTCTCCATAGATTATTAGCTCTCATCAAATGCAGAAGGTTCTCAGAAAAGGAGTAGATGGATTTATAGCAAAGTTATTTTCCATAGAAGTACAAAATACAGAGTCTTCAATGCCACCCGATCTTCAAAAGATTGTTGATGCTCACTCATCTATTTTTGATGCAATTCCAAAGGGAATACCACCAGTTAGGGATCATGATCATGCCATTCAGTTGATTCCAGGGAGCCAAACACCTAACATCAGACCATACAGATACCCATATTCCCAGAAAAGTGAGATCGAGAAAATGGTTCAGAAATGTTGAAGGCAAGGTATCATCAAGCATAGCCAGAGTTCATATTCTTCACTAGTGGTCATGGTACGTAAGAAGGATGAAACATGGAGGATGTGTCCAGATTACCGAGAACTCAACAAGTACACCATCAAAGATAAGTTTCCTATTCCAGTAATTGATGATTTACTTGATGAATTGCATGGTGCTATTTATTTCACAAAATTAGATCTTCGTTCGGGTACCATCAAATTAGAATAAAAGAGGAAGATGTTCATAAAATGGCTTTCAAACTCATGAGAGCCATTATGAGTTTTTGGTAATGCCTTTTGGTCTTACAAATGCATCCTCAACCTTTCAAAGCTTGATGAACAATGTTTTTAGACCATTTTAAAGGAAATGTGTATTAGTTTTCTTTGATGACATATTGATTTATAGTAAGACATGGGAAGAACACTTACAACATGTAAATAAAGTGTTGGAAGTTTTGGAGAAACATATTGTCTATGAAAATCCATCCAAATGTTCTTTTGGTGTACAAGAGGTAGAGTACTTGGGTCACATTGTATCCTATGAAGGCATCAAAGTTGATCCTCAGAAGATCAAAGCTATGGTGGAATGGCCAAGGCCCAAAACTCTCAAAAATATTCGTGGGTTCCTAGGACTAACATGGTACTACAGAAGATTTGTGCAAGGATATGGTAGAATAACAACCCCACTCACTGCATTGCTAAAGAAGGATGCCTTCCATTGGACAGATGTAGCCACTAAATCCTTTGAGCAGCTGAAGGAAGCCTTGTGCAGCACCCTAGTTTTGGCTACTCCCAACTTCTCAAAAACCTTCATTGTTGAATGTGACGCTTCAGATCAAGATTGGGAGTAGTTCTAATGCAAGAATGAAGACCAATTACATTTGAGAGTCACCAATTCAAAGGAAAAGATCTTCTCAAACCTATCTATGAGAAAGAAATGATGGCTATTCTTCATGCGGTCAAACAATGGAGGCCCTATCTCATGGGTAGACACTTCAAGGTAAAAATTGATCATGATAGTCTCAAATACTTTTTGGAGCAAAGGTTATCATCTGAGGAACAATAAAAGTGGGTAAAAAAATGTTGGGTTATGATTTTGAAATCATATACAAAAAGGGTAAAGAAAATGTAGTAGCCGATGCATTGTCCAGAAGGGATACATCCATAGATGCCTTATTATGTGGAATGTCCATGTTGACGGCCGATTGGGTGGATGAAGCAAGATTGGAATGGGATCAAGACAAGTATACACAATCTCTAATATAAAATATCAAGCAAGGATCTATGACATCTAAAAAATTTGAGTGGAAAGGTAATACCCTATGGTACAAGGATAGGTTATACTTGAGTAAAGATTCTGAGTTAAAGCATAAGATTCTTGCAGAGCTACATGCCTCACCTATTAGAGGACACTCTGGGTTTTTGAAGACATATCATAGAATAAAAAGAGAATTATTTTGGGAAGGACTCAAGGGGATGTACAAAAGTTTGTATCAGAGTGTTTAGTGTGCCAACAAAACAAAGGGGAAACAATTAAGACACCAGGTCTATTGTAACCCTTACCAATTCCTAGCCAGAGATGGGAGGAGGTCTCCATGGATTTCATCACCGGATTGCCTTGTTCAGAGGGTAAGAATGTTATTTTCATGATTATGGATAGGCTCACAAAATATGCCCATTTTTGTGCCCTATCACATCCATTTGTAGCTAGTACAGTCACAACTATTTTTTTGGAGACAATTCAAAGGCTACATGGAACCCCAAAGATAATTGTAAGTGATCGTGATCCTATTTTCACAAGTAATTTTTGGACGGAATTATTTTCATGTTTGGGTACTCAACTAGCTCATAGTTCATCTTATCATCCTCAAATTGATGGGAAAATGGAAGTGGTCAACAAATGCTTAGAGGGGTATCTACGTTGTTTTGTATCAGATAAGCAAGAAAGGTGGATTAAATGGCTACCACTTGCATAATGGTGGTATAACACATCTTTTCATACCTCTTCTCAAATGACCCCATTTTTAGCATTATATGGTTACCATCCACCTTCTATCACTTCCTCCTTGAGGGTAAAAACTAAGGTCAGAGATGTTGAGGAACACATTCAACATCAACAACAAGTTTTGGCTAGTTTGAAGGAGAATTTAGCATTAGCACAAAATAGGATGAAACAACAAGCAGATCAACACCGTAGTGAAAGAAATTTTGAAATTGGTGACTGGATTTTTGTACATCTCCAGCCTTACAAAAAAATGTCCCTAAAGCAACATTTAAAACGACAACAAACTTGCTCCTAAATATTATGGCCCTTATCGGGTTCTACGAAAATTGGCACTTTTGCTTATAAGCTAGAGTTGCCTCCATCTTCACACATACACCCAAAGATTCCATGTTTCATGCCTAAAGAAGGTTATTGGACAGAAATTTGAAGCCCGACAGTTAAGTTACTCTAAACTTGAAGAGGAAGGAAGAATCATTTTGGAGCCGAGAAGATGATGCAAACACATACTAAGAGGCGAGAACCGAGACATTAAGGAATATCTAATCAAGTGGAACAATCAATGCATAGAAGATGCAACCTAGAGGATGAAGGTTTTCTGCAGAAGAACATCCGGGATTATTCAATGTGTATGAGGACTATCATCACCAATCCGGCACTATGATAATTCTTTACCGGGAACTCCTCGTGCTATGATTATTTACTAATGCACAACTTTTAGTTTGGTGGATGGAATCTGGAAACACAACAACAAACATAACACAAGAATACCATAGACTATGATAAGAAGGAATGATGATAAATCTAAAATATAAGTGTAAATTATAATATCAACATGAAATTTTTACAATCTCACCCATGAGGTACTTCAAGTGTTACTGACTTCACTTGCCTTCCAACAATAACTATGGGAGAAACTTCACAATTACACCTCTTAATGGCTTCTTTAACACACCTTCAAAATGATGGCTTCCTTTACACACTTACTCATACAATATTTCTCACTACTTCCTCTATGCCAAATGAGGGGGTGACCTCTTTATTTATAGGAATTCAGGCTTATCCACCCTATCTCTAAGATAGGATAGAAATCTCTTCCAAGCCAATATATTCCATGCCTAAACTCTTGCCTTTACATGTAGGCTTATCTTCTAAGATAAGATAAACCTTATCATCTCACATGGGTTCCACCTTTTTAGACTTTTCCACAAATAAAATACACAAAATATTTATGACATCACTCTTTGTCCTTATTACAAATATAATATTTCTAATTCCTAATCATGTAGACCCTACTTCTCTACTTACCCAAACTTTGACATTTTAACATTACCGGACCACTTACGACAAATATTTACTTTTTACCACAACATTCCTATTGTACTTTGACTATTACCGTACTCTACTTTATTGGTGGCACCATACTGACGGCGTCGTTATCTTCTATTGGACGCCACTACTAATTATACTTAACAACATCTTATTCCTAATACATACATTAATAAAATAGAAATTACGGAGGAAAATTTTAATGTCGACATTTTCCCCCTTCCTAGCTTCTACTCCATCCTCGAGTAGACTCTTATGGACATTCTAAAGCTGGTGCTTGAAAATCTTTAACTTGTCATGGTTGACCCATTTCATAATGGGAGTACCATCCAATTCCTCCAATTGATATGTACCATTTTCATGCACAACTACTATTTTGTAGGGCCCCATCCATTTGGGAAGAAATTTTCTCTGCCTTCTTTTTTATCTAGAATCATATACTAGAACCAAGTCATTCACATGAAATGGAGACCAACGGATCTTTTGATCAAAGTACTCCTTCTCTTCATTTTCTTCTTATAGCTTGTATCCTTCACTATTTCCCTCATTTCCTCTAGCAAATGAAGATGTACCAACCTTTCTTTTACCAAATCACTTTCATCCATCCTTTCATTTTTCATAACTCTCATAGTGGGAATATCAAACTCAATAGAAGAACTGGATCAATGCCATAAGCCAACTGAAATGGGGAGTATCATGTTGCTGACTTTGATGTTGCCCTATATGCCCACAATGCTGCATGAATCCTTTTATCCCACTTATGTACCTGCAAGGTTGCATCTTTTTCTAGAATTTGACACAACACAAAATTTGTTCATTCCACCTATCCATTTGTGCTTGGCTTGTATGTTGTTGCCTTCCTATGCTTAATAGAAAACTTGTTGACTAGGGCTTCTACCACCTCATTAATGAAGTGGCTTCCTTGATCTATTACAATTTCTAATGGGCAACCAAATCTAGTGACAATGCGTTCATATATGAACCTTGCCACTTCATCCATGGAAGTTGTTTTCAATGGCCTAGCTTCAACCCACTTGGTTAAATAATCTGTGGCAACTACAATATACTTATTTTGGCATGGGGTAGTTGGAAGTGGACCTACAATGTCTATTCCCCACTTTTCAAAGGGACCAAGTGGAAGAATAGGGCATAATGGAGCTGATGAAGTCTTACGGTTACCATGTGTTTGACAAATATCACATGTCTTACAATAATTATAACAATCTCTAAAAAGAGTGGGCCAGTGATAACCTGCATCCAAGATCCTTCTTGTTGTAAGTTGTCTAGAGAAGTGTCCTCCACATGTACCATTGTGGAATTCTTCTATTAGCTCCTTCCCTTGATCACGTCCAACTACTCTCTTGTACTGTCCATCAGGTCCTATTCAAAATAATACTCCATGCAGAATAGAATATGGATGACTGGCTTGAGTAATCTTCCTCTTAGTCTTTGCATTGGCACCATCAGGAAACTTGAATTCATTCAGATAATTCCAAATATCTATGTATTCACTAGGGATTGTGTCAAGGGATAACAATGCTGCATCTGGGAAATCATCATCATCACAAGATGAACCTAAACCATCATAGGCTCGAGAGAGTGCATCTACATTGACATGCTTCTTCTTTCCCGCCTATCTATAATATCAAATTCAAATTCTTGTAGAAAAATTATCCATCTTGCTATCCTCCCTGATGGGTTAGGCTTATTTACAATATATTTTAGAGCCTAATGATCTGTTACAACTATAAATTTCTACCCTAGCAAGTAATTTCTAAACTTCTTTACAACAAAAATGATAGCTAGAGCCTCTTTTTCAGTTACAGTATAATTTACCTCAACACTACTCATTTGTCTACTCCCAAAGTAAACTAGATGATCATTCCCATTTTCATCCTTTTGGCTCAGAGTACTTCCTAGTGCTGCATCTAAGGCATCAATATACACAATGAATGGCTTGCTCCAATCTAGATTCTTTAAAACAGGTGAAGACACCAAAGCTTCCTTCAGTTGTTCAAAAGCTTCATGTGCCTTATTTCCTGGTTCATAAGTAACATCCTTCTTCAAGAATCAAGTTAGTTAGGGTATGTGCAATCTTTGAGAAATTCTTGATGAACCTTCTATAGTAACTCACATGGCCTAAAAATGATCTCAACTTACTTCTATTCATAAGAAATGGTAACTCTTTCTTTTTTTGAAACTTTATCAGATCAATACTAATACCATCTCTGGATACAACATGCCCTAACAAAACACCTTTAGAACATCCAAAGACACACTTTGTAGGGTTTAGTGAGGCTTGTGCTTCATCTAACCTTTGAAATGTTGTCTCCATCTGGTGCAGGTGGTCCATCTTGCTCCCATAGATGCAAAAATCATCCATAAATACTCTGATGAAGTTCCCAATGTAGGGTTCAAACACCCTATTCATCAAGCGCTGGAACGTTTCCGAGCATTACACAACCCAAAAGGCATAACTCTATAAGCAAACGTTCCCCAAGGAGTGGTGAACGTGGTCTTCAGCTGATCTTTCTCCGCTATATGAACTTGGTTGTATCCGCTATATCCATCAGCAAAACTATAGCACTCCTAGCCAGCTACTTCATCCAAGATCTGATCTAAGAATGGAAGAGGGTAATGATCCTTCTTTGTTGCCTTATTGAGCTTCCTATAATCAACACAAATGCGTAGCTTCCCATTCTTTTTTATTGAGATCACAATGGGAGAAACCCATTCTGAATTCTCCACAACAAATATGAATCCTACATCAAGCAACTTATCTATTTCTTCTTTTATAGTCTTGGAAAAATTAGGATTCATTCTATATGGCATTTGTTTTATGGGCTTAGCACCATCTACCAGCTCAATAGAATGTTCTACCCAACTTACTTGACGGAGTTCCTTATAATCAAAAGTGAATATGTGTATGTACCTTCAAAGAGCTAGAGGTAGGATTCCTTCTCACTCTCCATCACAAAATCACCAATCTTTATTTGTTGGAGACGATCATCAATTTCTTCTTCAGATAATTTTATGGGGTCATGAGTCGGTGTGACTGGAAGGATATCCATGACCGAAACATCAACCTCACTTTCTTCATCTTCTGTGTCCACTTCACTAGTACTAGAGTAATCAGAGGATGTCCAATCATCAGTTTCATCACTTGAATCCACAGGTTCTGCCTTATGATGCCGAGGGATCATGTTTATCTTCACCCTCTCTCTACCACGTCCAAGTGTCATGAAGCCTTCATTCCAAAGTAGTTTCTTGCATGAACTCTCCTTAGCCATGGTCTTCCCAACAACATTGGGTACGCAATAAGCATTCCATTTTTCATCACCTAAAAGTCTACCACACATACAACACCCATAATAGATATTGCCACATTTGAAACTACACCTTCTGGTTTAGTTTTTCCCTTATTTAATGACCTTAACATAAGTGTTGAGGGGCGATCAATTTTTAAACCCAACATATTCATTACAGACTCGGTCATTACATTAATCGCAAAGCACTCCATCAACTAAGACATCATGAATTGAAATACCATTACATAATACCTCAGCTTGTGGAGCATAGGGATCCACCTCTGCCTCCAAAATAGGGACCTCAACCTCCTTCCTTCGTCGAGCATTGAGTCCACTTCACAGCTCCCGCCTCTTCTCAAAAGACATAGCCAAGAGTTGACCATATGTAATATTTGCAGGCCTTTTGAAGATCTTCTAAGATGGAGTATGGTCCTTGTCCCTGTGAAATTAGAAAATCTTGCACACCCAACTTTCTTCTCCTATGTTTCTTACTAGTTTCTCCTTTCATCTTCTTAGGATCATTTCCATCTTGGTTATCTTTTTCTTTCTTTATTTTTGTTACAAACACATCTACTTCATTATTTATGCTCTTATCTACTACATCAAAAGAATTCACAAGTGCTTTTCCTTTATCATTATCTCTTGTACTAGATGTAGAAGCTCTATCTGGACAATTATACTTATAATGACCCTTTTTATAACAACCATAACATACAACTTCAGAAATATTTCTTTTTAGACCTCTATCTCCTCCCTGAGAACTAAATTCCTTTCCTTGAAGAAGATTAATAGTTAACTGACCCATCTTCTTGAGCAGATCTTCATACTTAGTAGATGTACTAGGAGAAAGATTTGTGCTCACCGAGAGTGGTTGTGGATTCTGGACCAAAGGTGCTTGGTGTAGGCTCTACTTTAGCAACAATTTCTTTGGGCTCCTCTTCCATGCTTTCTTCTTGCCTTCTTGTAATCTTCTTTGCTAGTTCAATGGTAGTGGCAGCAGGTCATACTTCACTCATTGTCTCGATCTCTCGCTTCATCCCAAGAATGAAGTGCTTACATAGGAGATTATCCACGCCATTCATCAACCCATCTCGCTAATCCTTCCTTCCGATCTGGGCATCAAGCTTTCTCCTTAGCTCTAAAACATGAGCATGATAATCTCTTATCTTCTCCTTCTCTCCTTGGCTAGCTTTGTGATCTCGATCATGAGATCTGCATATTTCTGTTGTTCACCAAATTCTTCAAGAAAACTTTCAGTTAATAAATCCCATGAGTTTTTCACATTATCACCTAGTGTTTCAAACCACCTAAGGGTTGAACCATCCAAAAAGGTAGGAAAAAATTCAGTCCATTGTTCCCTTCTTATGAGGCCATTACAAATGTAAGATCGTTTAAACTCTTGAATGAAAGAGGAAGCATCTTCATTAGATTGGGCTGAAAAAATAGGAATCTTCCCCATTTTTAAAAGTAACCATAGTGAAATACCAACTCACAAGTACAATCAATAAGACTTATGTGCACAAATAATTAGACTCACTACAATAAAAAGTGACTTTACACCTTTCTACAGTAAAATAGGAATGACCATGGTAAAACTTGACTTACTGTGGTAAAAACTGACTTTACTGTGGTAAACACTATTCACGGTAAAAAGTGAAGTTACTATGGTAAATACTATTCACGGTAAAAAGTAAAGTTACTGTGGTAAATACTATTCACGGTAAAAAGTGACTTTACCATGGTAACTACTATGCACAGTAAAAACAAGGTTACCCTCCAAATGATTTTTGACTAAGTGGGAATATCTCTCTAGAAAATCCACCAACGAGGAATGATCCTGCAACTAAACAAAATGTCATCAATAATCCTAAGCACTATAATAATTTTTACCAGAACTCCTCGTGCTATGATTATTTACTAATGCACAACTTTTATTTTTGTGGATGGAATTTGGAAACACAACAACAAACATAACACAAGAATACCATAGACTATGATAAGAAGGAATGATGATAAATCTAAAATATAAGTGTAAATTATAATATCAACATGAAATTGTTACAATCTCACCCATGAGGTACTTCAAGTGTTACTGACTTCACTTGCCTTCCAACAATAACTATGGGAGAAACTTCACAATTACACCTCTTAATGGCTTCTTTAACACACCTTCAAAATGATGGCTTCCTTTACACACTTACTCATACAATATTTCTCACTACTTCTCTTTATGCCAAATGAGGGGGTGGCCTCTTTATTTATAGGAATTCAGCTTATCCACCCTATCTCTAAGATAGGATAGGAAATCTCTTCCAGCCAATCATATTCCATGCCTAAACTCTTGCCTTTACATGTAGGCTTATATTCTAAAATAAGATAAACCTTATCATCTCACATGGGTTCCACCTTTTTAGACTTTTCCACAAATAAAATACACAAAATATTTATGACATCACTCTTTGTCCTTATTAAAATATAATATTTCTAATTCCTAATCATGTAGACCCTACTTTTCTACTTACCCAAACTTTGACATTTTAACATTACCGGACCACTTACAACAAATATTTACTTTTTACAACATTCCTATTGTACTTTGACTAATACCAGTACTCTACTTTATCAAGGCATTATCTTGACGGTGCCGTTATCTTCTATTGACGCCACTACTAATTATACTTAACATCTTATTCCTAATACATACATTAATAAAATAGAAAATACGGAGGAAAATTTTAATGTCGACATGACAACGTTGGTTTGAAGGGGAAGGGCATGTTGCGCCCTTAACCTATTGCTTGTATTAGGATATTAGTAGCTAACTTGTGGCTTACCATATCATTTTATTATATCATTTATACTTTCTCATTCTTAATAGGTCAGCCTTGGTGATGGCCATAGGATATGAATAGTATATATAGGGGATTGTAGGTAGTAGTTTATTATCATTTGAGCATTTGAGTCTTATTATATGGTTTGGAGGTTGCCCCCTCAAAGTGGCAAAGCTATTATAATTGCATATTGAGATCATTATTATGAAATATTGTGTTATTTGGTGTTCTATTGCTGCTCATAATCTGAATTATACTAGTAATTTCATTACATTGGTATTTAAGTCATCCTCATATACAAACCAATACAAGGAGATAATCTAATAACACAATGGTCAAATCCAAGCACAAGGATGATAAATAGTAAAATTATTAAGTTCAAATCAAAGCACCATTACTTTATCACAAATAGAGGGGAAAATTAAAAAATCAACAAATTTAATCATATGTACGGGGGACACGAGGCATCATTCCCTTTTGACTTTTGGGACCTAGATCCATCTATAGCAGTGTGGCCCTACAAGTGGAAGTGTTGACATTTCTTACACATGTGCAAGAAGTTAACTCAAAACTTTTGTTTCTTAGATTGGAGAGCTTTGGGAAAGACAAACATGCCATGAATGAAAGAATACAAATTTTAAGAGCTTCTATGTTTTTGACAATCAATGATATTCATTATAAATCATGAACTCAATCAAAAGGAAAGCTTTGCTAGTTTCAACTCGACACAGATCCTTTATAAAAATGTCAAGGTTGAAAGGAGTATTATGAGCAAGAACGAGTTCCTGGGAATGACTTATATGGATGGGTTGCATAAGTTGAGGACTATAATTATGGAGATCTTGTTGAAAAACATATTCACTCAAAACATCTCTTAATAGAGCATAGATCACACAAGGTTTTATTTTGGATAACTTAGACTCACCATTGAAAAATAGTCTAAATGCGTTTAAATGACCATCAATTTCCCCTTCCAAAAGCACCAGTTGTTGACATTCAAAAACCCACAAGAAACTTAGCCAATTCATTAGTGGGTTCTATCAAAAGCCACGTGACGTTCATTTAGCCATCAAAATTAACAACCAAACATCGGTGTAGCGAGGCCACGTGGCATCATTTCCACTTTCCTCAAATCTTTTAGCTTCGATGGATGTGAGACCCGCAGAATGAGCTGTATTCTATAATCTGTTGGGTCAAGGTACTCAAAGGCTCAAGGTAGACACATGACTACATTTCTATAAAGCCAAGAGTTTAAGTCCACATAAGTTAAAATTTGTGATGCGAAGGCAAATTATGACAATACTGACAACCCAAAGCTATGTGGGGCCTTCTTATTGACTAACATTTCATAGTCTGACATTATGAAGGTTAAAGGCGGGTGTGACACATTGACATCACAAAGGTCGCGAAGATTTCTTATTGGATTGTGCTTTGCAAGTGTCAATCAAGAGCTAAAAAAGTTTTACAACCCGATGGGCATGGAGCTTCCTCATTGGTCAATATTTTACATGGGCAAAAGAGCTAATCAAAAGGACTGACACTGTAAAGAGCATGAAACCTTCTTATTGGCTCACACTTCACAAAGGTGGTCATCAGGGGCTAAAAAAATAAATTATGAAGAAGTGCGGAATGATTTCATTAACTTATGCTTCATAGTGGCTAGTTAAAGAAAAGGATAGTTTGATAATTGTGAGGAGTGTGGAAATTCAATATTGGCTCGTATTTCTAAAAGAAAGAAGACCCGCTAAGAAAGAACAAAGGAAAAGGAAAGGAAAGGAAACAAAGCCCGATCCTCGTGAGCCAACCAGAGTGGACACATGATAAAAGGTCAAAGAAGGTGACACATGGGAAGAATCAATCCCTAAGATAATTAAAAGCTTTGACGTTTCACTCTCATGTTCATCCCGTCATAAAATTTTTCAAATGGCCACATCATTCAATCTACAGCTCCAAATTCATTAAAATTGGTCTTGTTGGAAAGATTTCGTCCTACTCTTCATATTAGCATCAAGAAAATCATAAATTTATCACGTTTTACATGATTAAAAGGGAGAAAAAAATCAAACTTGTTTTGAAGCTCGAATAAGTCGATTCATGCCAAATCTAATCTGCAAAGCCAAAAATTAAAAAAATTGCATGGTAAAATATAGACTGCATGGGAAAAGATATTTATTTTATTATTTTTCAAAGGCTAAGTTTAGAGTTTGATTATTTTTAATAAAATTATGCAAGGATGATCGACTTAGACTATTGCTCAAAGTTATCTTTCTTTTTTGCATGTCAGATTGCATTGGAATTATCTCCAAGTGGGTCTTGACTGATGTTGTAACTGAAGTTGTTGAGAAATTTAGCTCCACTTCATTTTCTTATATATACTAGTGATTTTGAAGCATTAGAAGAGTTCGGTTGATGTAACTAATTGTTGTAGAATTTTTCAAAGCACGTGCCCACTGTTAATAAAGTGAATTTGCCTTTCCAAAAATTCTTTACAATCTTGTGCATTAAGATAGTTGATTCTTGTGTTTTCCCAAGTCTCATTAAGTTAATTTCTTATGTTATCTTCCCTTATTGTAAGAATTGGTCATTGTGTGTTATTTTAGTGTGCATGCATATTGAAATATGTATATTGTGATTTATCCCTTAGCATATTTCCATTATTTTTCCTTGGAATTTCACCCAAAATCCTCTGGTTCATGTAAGTTTGTCATTTTCATTATCAGTTTGTGCACATCTTCATATCAACAGTCTCTAAAAACTCATGGTGTATCACCCCCTTTTTATTCAAGTTTTCTTTCTAACCTTTACCTTAATTCAATTTTAGTGGTGATTCACCGAAAGGGAACCAACCCTTTAAATCTAGAGATTCACCTCACTTTCAGGATACCCACACTGAGAGGTGTTTCCATTATCTATTCACAAAAGTGAGGAGAGAGAAAGAACAAATTTGCCAATCCTCACAAGGGTGCACTTCTGCTAGATAACAAGAATCTTTTGGGGTGACTACAAATCCTGTGACACCCTTCCTCTCTCTCTTTTTAGAAAGCTTTTGAGTAACTAGATAGCCTTATGACAACCTTCTTTGTTCATGGGACACCCAATTCCCCCTAGTTTTAGTTATTCAATCAAACTAGGGATTGATCACCCTTAATCCTCTATAAGTACCATTTTAAAATCTCCAAATACTTCAACACCTATGACATGATTTCCCTATCTCCATGTGGGTCAACCACATGCTCACATTGCTCGGCATGCCTTGGTTACTCTCTCGACACACCCTACAACCTCACTACATGAACTTTTATCATGTACACTCTATTTTCTCCTTTAAACTAAAAAATTTCATTCACTAGATTAAAGAGATGGAAAATTTAGACACCTAAATTTGGCACAAAACATTATTACATAACATTTTTAGAAAATTATACATATTTGGGTCTTAAGAAGTGAAATAAGAGTATAGTGGCACATGTCCTTATTTGGCCTTTTTCATTAGGATTGATTGAATATTTTATATTAACTTGACATGTTATTTCACATGTTCTTATGCCATCTCACAAAGATCTTTAGCTTTTACTTCTTCTTCTTTTGACTATTTTAGATCTTGGCATGGAATCACTAGCTTTAGACAAAATCACCAAACAATTTAGTCCATAATCAACAATTTTTTCCATTATGCTTTTGGGTTTGTTTTTACCATTGGGATTTTCTCATTACTCTTATTTGATTTTACTTCCTATGATTTGGGTCGGCATTGCACGCCACTAGATTCAAGTTTTAAAGTCAAAGACTCATATGCATACAAGTTTGTTAAGAGCATTTATCATCCGGGTACTATATAATAATCATCTAACAAGAACAAGGGACTATCATTGGTACATCTTATAAGCACAACACAAGGGGCAATTATTTATTTTCAAGCATATGATTTCTGCATACACAAGTTTCTTTTGGGACATATTATACTAGTTAATTTATGGTGCAACTTTAGCTCAGCCTATCCCTCCATGATAACCATGCATAACTCAAAGGCATATTCTAGGCTTCCTTGTTGTATCACCTTGTGCATTCTCTATACAACCTCTTTCTTATTAGTTCTCTTGATACAAGACTATGTCTTTATCTCTCAACTCTTGTCTCACTCAACTCATATCACCATGTATGTATAGCTTCTCCACTAGCTTGATTACCCTCGCTATTTTATTACCCTTTGCTCAAGGAGTCCATTTATTCAACCTCAACACTTGTCTCCTTAAGTCCTCCAACTCTTTCCTCGTTATTCTTGTACTCACAATCCTTTAGTTTGAGGATGCACATTCATAGCTTTGATATGACTAGGCCATGTTGAACCTTCTACTGTCCTCATACAATGATACCCCCTCTTGCTTTTGGACTCACAATCCTCATTATTTCTTTCAAGCACTAGACTTGAAACATCTTGTCTTCATGCAAACTTTCAAATAATCCTCTCACCTTATATTTCTTATATCAATAAAATCACTTAAGCATTCATTTGGTCGATTTCACCCAATCGAGAGAGTTAGTCCAAGTATCTCCCAAGTACTCCCAACTCATCTTGACTTCATATAATTTCATACCCCAAATACATACAACTCTAGATCTCTCTCATAGCATTAAGCACAAGATCATTGAATGTAGGCCTATTGGAGGATGTTATTCAGGTTATAGGAATCTTTTGAGACTTGTAAAATTACCTTAGATGGATCATGCATTAGGTTCCTTTGTACTTGATGATACTCTACCCTAGGCTATTCATAGCCCTCCTTAAGCCCAATTCGAATCGAGATGCAAATAAAGGGCTTTCATGTCATGAACCAAATGATGTCTACTCCCAAAACTCATTCCAACACTTCCATTACACTCCATGTCACCTGCATAATGAGTCTATAAGCATGATCAAGAAGTATTATTAAGAATTCTACCTTTTTCATTCATTGTATAGTACACTATTATACTCCCTTACTCGGCCAAACACCGTCCCATACTTCTCAAGACACAAGCTCGATATGGTTAGGTTTCCTTCATGTTATTCATAATGTCTTTCAAATAGTATGCATTAGTTATTCCCTATTTTGTCCACATTACCTTCTTACAATCCTTCATAGTGACTTATCATAGTCACATACCCCGTATAGTCAATCATTTACTAAAATGAAGACATTTCCCTCATAAATTTCTACCTAGGATCATTAGATAATTTCAATTAGGTCTAATTTCACCTTCACCATCAATCTAGATTCATGTCTATCAACACGAATGACAAACTTTGTCTTTTCTTTGGTCTTCTAAGAGGTCTAATACATTCTTATACCTTTGTACAATCAAATTTGCTTTGCATTGATGACACTCCTCTATAGAATTATCCTATAGGATCATCAAAGCACGTCATTTATATCTCATTCCACCCATATGCCAAATCTAGGATAATGATTTATCATAAATGGTGTAAATTCTATCCATTTCCTTATCTAACTCGTGATTGTTTTTTTCTTTGCGGGTTTGCTCAAGATTATTGTCATGTAGATTTATGACTACACATAACCAATCACCATGATACTTTGAGGGTTTCTTATTCATGCATAGAAAAGATAAGTTGAAATTTTTGGTTGATTTCATTAGTTCAGTCACAAGATATGTAAAGCCCTAGCTCGAAGGTCGTGAGCTAGCACTTGGCTATAAAATCCATATCGAACATTATCAAGAACTATAAAAATTATGTTTATGATCTACATTACCTACACTACCTTTCCACCTTAGCAATAAAAGGAAATCCAAAAGTAAATTCCATGGAGGGTTTATTAACCAATGTCCTTTTACAAATTTCATGCACAATCCCTTAATAACATACAAAATTCACTAAAACAAAGGCCATTTTCTTATTTCAAACATCATTCATGCATTATTCATTCTCCTCAACATGTTGCATGCTCCTTTTCATCAAATTCTTCTTCTCATTGTGCTTTGTCTTCCTATTCCACCTCCCTAAGAAGCTCAACTAGCTTCTAAATGGACTAAGTCACCCCTAGAAAGCTTAACTACACCTTAAACATATCAAATTTTGGATAATATTCATCTAAGAACACCTCACAACTCATTGCATATTCCTATTTATGGTCTTCATGACCTTATCAAACTAATGACAACTCATACACACCTACTTAGCCACTCTTACCTAGTCAACTTGACCTATTACCCTTGGTTACAATGCTTTCACTTTTACCATGACAATATACATTCAAATTTGGACTTGAACACTAATAAAATGGAGATAGGCAACTTTGATAATCCTTACATATGCTCAGTGCCTTTCATAAGCTTGTTTAGACTTCATTTGAGCTCCAAAGCTCCATGGTGATGCTCTTGCATTAGTTTGCTATTGGTGTTGAGGCACAAGGGAAAACATAGGACAAGGGAACTAGTTTGTATACACAAATACACTGTGCACTAGGAGAACACAGTGGAGTTTTACATGCAGTGAATCACTTAGTCAGAATCAACTAGGGTTGACCACTAAAGTTAGTCTAAATCCAATAACTAACCTTATTTTTATATCTAATTTTTGTTTGAGCATGGTTGTAAAAATTCGTGGTTTCAAAATACAAGAGTAAATGACAATGACATAGAAGATCTAAAAATACCAACATGTGGTGCTAACAAAGGAAAAATAACCCAAAACAACCAGGGGGCACACTAATAGTTGGTATGAAACTACTAGTCATGTACATAAATGCTAGATGATACAATATGTATTCGACGGTTCGATCTTGAGGCATACAAAACTACGACACTTTGAACACCTTCTTGAGTTTACATGTTGCCCATATCAGATTGCAACACTTCTAGATTATATGCTAAACCAAGTGATCTCTCTAACCCTAATTGCAAAGAGAATATGATCTAATAAACAAATATGAGAGAAGAAATACTTCACAAAATCTTTAAGATAAATAGAAATAAAGAAATGACAAACATAAGATAACACAATACACAAGATATATCCTAGGAAACCCTTTCAGAAAAAACCCAACATAGTAACTTATCTCCTTATTATATTAACTCAAGTGTATCACCATATAATACTTCACTCTCAATTATGCTTAATCCTACTACATGTCTAGCTATATGTAAGCACATTGGTAGGTAACTATCACAATGATATTACAAAATAATGGGTACCAAAACCATGGGCCAAGAATACAACATATAATAGCTCCCCATAAACACGAGTTATCTAACCATCCATAATTAACATAGGCTAAAAATACTTATATGGGCCCTAGAAAAATAGGGGACCCCAAATTCTTTTCTTGAGGGGCCAACCCTCCAACCCCGATTAGGTGCCCCCCAAATAATCCAACTAGGGCAATTCCCGGACCCCGCAACCATGCCTGGTTGTATAATCTAGAAGAGTGTAACTCATGGAAAATATACAACACATTTCTAACAAATTAGACCTCTACTTGTCTATTGAATACTTGTCCTCATAAAACCATAGTTTCTAATTTTGTAAATCAATGTATATGACTCGATTGTTCATTTATTCTCAGAATAATAATATCTCTTAATAATAATATCTTGAATTATTATATATGACATATTATTAATTTTAGGGTGTAATCATGGTTTGATTGCGATGTTAATGGGTAGATGTATTACATTTTTGATGTAGACCCCTTTCCCATATAACATGTGTTAACAATCGTCTCTCTTAATTTGGGTTTATTTTTTATTTTTGGTTTAAAAGATTAAAATGTTTTTATCTCGACATGTTTCTAATTTATCACTTCTTTTTCGTATGCACTTTATGTGGGAATAGTCTAAGGATTGCAATGCCACTCTAGTCGGGAATAATTCAAAGATTATAAAGGTAATTCAAGTGGGAAGAGTCAAAATATTGTTTGGGTAATTTAGTTAGAAAGATTCTAAAGATTAAGATGGTTTTGTACTCTAAAGATTAAGATGGTTTTGTACACAAAAATTTGGGCCCTACATACTAATATAATTTAAAGGTTGTTAGAAATCATCATCATCATTAATTTTTGTTTTCAATTTTTTTGTTTCTTATCATGTGGATAGGTGTTTTATAATAACATCTTGGGGAGGCGTGGGTTGGTGGTGGATGGTAATGTAAATGTTTTTTCTAACAATTTGTTTAAACCTCATATTCAACGAATATTTGACCGCTAGAATGAAATTTAAACATTAAATTCGACATCTATTAAATTGTCGCTTAATTTTTTTTTTTTTCTTTTTACTTAAAGAAGTAAATTGAATAATTGTAACATCTTAAGAATACTATAGAATTTGGAGCTTTCTTTTTAATAAATATTTTTGAACTCCTATATAATAGTAAAACTAAATTAACACCATTTTTCACTAAATAATTAAAAAATGTAAAAAATGAATAAAATTATTAATCAATGTGACAAAGGGTTAGATGTAATTTGCACAAGAGCGTCTACTTTGAAGATGCCCTTGCTAGAAAGTGTCAAATTCCGGCGGCTCCAATATTTACTATCTTGTCGGATTTTAGATATTTTAAAGGTTGCCAGATTTTAGATATTTTTCTATAGTCCTAGATATTTACTATCCTAGATATTTGATTTTGATTTTATTCTTCATAAAGTAAATTCTATAGTTTACTATTTGGAAAATAATATTGGTCATATATCTTGTTCAAAGTTTTTGAGATTCAAAAGTTTTTTTATTTTGATTTTATTCTTCATAAAGTAAATTCTATAGTTTACTTTTTGGAAAATAATATTGGTCATATATCTTGTTCAAAGTTTTTGAGATTCGAAAGATTTAATAGATAAATGTCCGGTGTTTGACCAAATGATGAAACGTGATTTAGTTTGGCGACTATCATAATTGTGTCTTACAAAAATATGGACAATAGCAAAATAAGAGCTTTGCAACAACATATAGACATCCATGCAATATCAACCCGAAATACAACTCAAATAAACTAAATATTGCTACTATCTCCGGCGTAATTTGCAACTCATTTGCAATTGCTAGTAATATAATATTAATACTTATACCAAAAGGAGGTACAATGCAAAAGCAATTTTAAAGTACACAACTCGAAGGGCTATACTTGCAAAATTGACTTGCTGAAAAATTTGTTTGAGAGTTTAATGGAACGGTCACAATTTATTACCAAAGTGCTTTGAAATGACTCATAAAGGACACCATTTTCATACAAAAATTCACCAAAATTACGTTTCCAAAAAGCTAAGAGCCTAAGATAGTTCAATCTTTTAAAAGAAGAGCGTCTACAGGACCGTCAAATGTAGAGTACCTTTCGTTAACGAGTTTAAATGTGTATACCGAACCGTCAAATTTAATTACAACAAAGTTCAAATTTCGTGTGGGCTTACGAAAAGGGCGTATGATCACGAGATTCATGATGACCCACGTGAGGTTTCCACTCTGTTCCAAATGTTTTCAATCAATGGATACCATTTTCACATGTGCTTTCTTATTCATGAAAGCCTTGTTTTTGTAATGGTTACGCTCGTGGCAAAAACAAAATTCCATGGTGGAGAAAACTTGTGTGTACATTTGAAAATGTTCCACTTGGAAAATGTGAAATTCTGGATGCTCTCTTAATTTTGTAGGTTGCCATTTTAGATATTTTTCTACAGTCCTAGATATTTACTATTCTAGATATTCATCTTTGACTTGACATCCTTTAAATGATATTATGCAATTGGCAATGGCCATTCTCTCGTGTCCTTGCTTTTGGGAGTGGTCGACGTGAGACCATCATGAGTGAAATCTATGTAGGTGAGGTGGGAGTTATGGGTGACATTGAGGAGGGTGTTCCATAGTGGCAAGTCCAAATGGTCATGGTAGCCCTTTCCATAGTGGAGGCACATGGAGAATACCATGGTGTCCGAATTACAAGCAGAGGTGAATATGGTGACATCGATCTTGTCCTCGCATAACCTTACTTCCTTGACCTGCATTGTGAAGGAGAGCTCGATAATGCCACCACCCTGGTGGTAAAGCAACAAAGAAGAAAGTTGCCTTGGGCCAACTATAATTCGCTGCATGCAGACACACCTAACTAGGATGAATCCAAAGGGACATTTTTGTCGGTCCACGTTGCACATGGTCACATGGGGCGGAAGACCGTTGTACATTAAGGCCTGGAAAACTACCAAAACAATGGGAATGTAGATTGTTTTGTTCTTAGCTAATAACCATGTTAGCCCGAACTCAAAATTTCAGCTATAAACCTTGCTCGTTCTATCTCGATCTTTCGTTCACCTCTTCCATTTCATTAACCTATTAACAAAAACCCAAAGAATCGTGTAGATTAGTTTAAGCATCTTGCTTGTGTTGTTGATCATACACATGTCAACAATTCTATTATTATTACTTATTGATTATACACCGGTCGGTCAAGGTTCGAGTCGTGTTGCATCCACCACAAAATCTTTGCGATTCCAAGTATGGGTGACGAAAGGAGGTCGAAGTAGAGAGAGGCGGGTGGCCGATTGAGGAAACTAGAACCAAATTTGGGAGATGTGATTTGTTTAATTGTTGTTAGAAAACATGTACACATGTTTCTTGGTTCATTATGCCATTATGTTTTTTTTTCCTTTTCGCATTGTTCGTGTAAAATTTGTTTTAATTGTGGTTTTGGAGCGTACTCTCATACCACCCACTTTTTGTTGAACGTTATCTTGTATCTTATTGAATTAATATAATATAAGATCCATTTTCATAAATAAAAATGTTTTAATGAAATATGTGTGTGTGTGACAATTTTTTTGTTTTTTTGCCATTTTACTTTGTATTGTATTTTTTAATGCATATAAAATGAAACTCCGAAAATTTCACAATGGCAGGGATATCACCCTTTCTATTAAAATTTGATTTTTTTACTAATGATTGTTGTTTACGTTATTATCTTGTCAATTTTTCTTTTATGGGAAATTATTTCATAGCATTTCATTTTTAAATTTCATATATTGTTAATGTAATAATAGGCGACTATCCAAATTTAAATTTGGACATGGAAGGAAAGTCCCCCACATTCCCACTTAAGATGTTTTTATTTATTTTCAATTTTTTTTATTAAATTAATTTGTGTCTCATAAATGAAGTAAAGTCTAAATTCTTCAGAAATAATTATATTATTTTTTAAGTATAATATATTTAATTTGATATACTATACGGTATAAATCATTAATTTAAGAATAACATATATACTAGCTAGCATGTCTTGAAGTATTGATTGCATCGCTCAATTTTTCAAAACATTACAGGTAACCAATACCAACAAAACCCTGATACCTTGAACCTCTAACCCATAAAACCATTGATGTATCTACAACAAATTGATTAATCAATTCCATACCAAAATTAAATGTTTACATCGATGTGAAACTAGATTTATTATATGTATTTATAACTTTACCAATCTAATGATGGTGTCTATTGACCAATAACTACTTTTCAATTCTGATTTTAATAATTAATTAATTAGATTTATATTAAAACTTCTTGACAAAACATTATGTCACCTTTTTACTTAAAAACACATTTTATAAGATTGAATGGCTTTTAGATGCTCCAAATTACAAAATAGTTTTTCTTAAATACTACGCGGGCCAATTATGAACCATATTAAAACTTTGGCTTTGCGTATCCGCCACATTTTACCTAGAATTGTTAGTCCAAAAACAAATAGGACTCATCCAAAGAAGGTATATTATTGAAAATAATGTTATAGTCTAGGAAGGCATGAAGTGGGTCGTCACTTTCAACATAAGGCCATGTTTGAAAAAAATTACATTGAAACATCCTATGACCATATAAAATCAAATAGAAATATTTGGCGATGTAGTAGAAGTTTTCTCGAAACATCCTATGACCATATCAAATCAGTGAGAAATATTTGGCGATGTAGTAGAAGTTTTCTCGAAATATCCTATGACCATATAAAACTAATCTACAAATTACCAAACATGCAAAAACGAAACACTACTTTATGTGGTAAAACTACAACTGAGTGTTTATGGAAACATTCATAGTGTAAGATATCAAACTTTTATTAAATCACTGGTGGGTAGAAAAGATTCAGACACTTGCCGATGATACCCAAGATGTTGCAATGGAAGAGCATCTCCACTCTTCCTATAAATGAGGCCTCCATCTTTTTGTTCTTATCCAACCGCTTCTACTCCCGCTTTACATATCCGTTAGCTTCATGACCATTTGCACCGATCATATACAAAAACATGGTTTCTGTTTACATTTGCCAACATACTCCTCGCCTTGTTTCACCGTATGCAACAAACATGCCTCCAACCCGATCAGTTTAAATTTTCCAGCGTACTCCCAACATGTGCCAAAATAAGAGCTTTGACAACCATCCAAACATAAAATTAGAGGAATTCAGTTAGATGTAGTTGCAAATGTTTTGGTAGACATGTATGTAGAATGTGGAACCTTACATAAAGGCACGTGAACTGTTTAGCAGAATGCAACTTATGTTCTTCGCTCAAACATCTATCATAGATCATAGAATATATTTTACAACAAATTACACCTCTAACAAACTTAATAACGTTATCCTCACCAGCGTAAGTTGCAACTCATGTGCAATTGCTAGTTTAAGTCTCACTGATGGAGGTCTCTCATGTAATTAAGTCAATTAATTTCTAAGCTTTACCACAAGATTGCCATCCAGGGGTTGAATTTGATGCCCTCTTATGCATGTTAACAAAATTTTAGGTGACGGTTATTTTTAAATATTACCTTTCAAAAATCTATATTTTTTTATACTATTAATAAAAAATATAAAAATTATAGTATATATTTAACTATTTTTAATATATTTTACATATAAATCTATATAAAAAATGATGGTCATACTTAAAATATGCAAGTCACGTGTGATGGTTATTTTAAATATTTGCAAGTATTTTACGGCTAAAATAATGAAAAACGTCTAAACGATCGTCAAATTTAACACATGTTGCCATCGCTACACTCGTATGTGGTGGACGAATTGGAAGTAGGCCTGAATTTGACACTCACCTATACTTGTCAAAAGGAAAATTCACGACGGTTTGGTCATATATTTACATTTCAATTTATGTTTTTAACAATATTCTAGATTGTCAAAAAATCATAGTTGATATACATCATTTGTAAAGAAGTTTAGGATGATGAAATTTTTACTTGTTTACATTTCAACCTTATGTATATGAAGTTATTATTGGTTTAAAATGTATATTCCGATTTTTATAAATAAAATCAGTGCTTTGTGCCATGGCAATTTTCAACATGTATTGAACAAAACTTCTATTTTTTTGTAAACCTTGTTTTATTTTTCAAAAAAATAGAAATTATAATATGCAATGCTTATATGTTATCCAAAATAAGTAACATGTGGCTATATTGATGCCTGTATCAAGCTTCTTCTTTGATGTCCGTAGAAAGATTCTCTAATATTATCTTTGAGAAAAAATAAAGAGATGGTGTGTGTTCAATAAATTCATCAAAAAGGTAATTTCTAAATTTAAACTTGGGA
This sequence comes from Taxus wallichiana var. yunnanensis, assembly GCA_018340775.1. Taxonomy (NCBI): domain Eukaryota; kingdom Viridiplantae; phylum Streptophyta; class Pinopsida; order Cupressales; family Taxaceae; genus Taxus; species Taxus wallichiana. The sequence goes on along the minus strand of CM031240.1, from coordinate 746,067,729 downwards.
GTTACTACACCAAGTTACACCAAGTTACTAAATAGATCGAAATTTCAATCTAAAATATTAATTACTTTCACTTCAAAAAGAATAAAACTATTTGTTAAATATTGTATTTGGTTATTCTAAAAAAATTAAACAAAAAAATCATTATCAAAGTCATATATATAATATTTCTAAAATGAATAAAAATAAATTTAATTTCAAAAATAGAGAGACACACACACATACACTACATTATATATTTGACTATTAGAAAATTTTACGGTTTGCAAATACTATAAACTTTCAAACAATTTGAATAAAATTTTATTTGCTAAATTTACGGTTTGATTTTTTTAATTATTGTAATTTACTAAAAATATGAAAAAACGGTCCACATACCATCAATTTCCAACCCCGATTGGAGGTAGTATGTGGGCACGTCGCTTCACAATTATTCACCTAGCCAAGGCTATACCCGGTTTCACCACATCTTCCTATGGTGGGTAATCTCAACTCCGGTGGGGAACTTGGTCCTCACCATCTATCTAACACAAGAGATTTGCTATTATCGGCGGTCACATGTGTGGAGCCTAAGATTGCACACTTTCTGTGGTGTGTTCTCTTTCGGGGCTTCCGCTTGGTACTCGTCTGGTGCACCTAGGAATAATCGCCCCCAAATGCCCCTTCCGTGGTCACTAAAACCCTCCTTCACATTTACCGGTATCTTGTTGTATAATTGTGTTTAGGTTATTTGAACTATATATGTGATTTAGGATTGATAGGATTTTAAGAAATAATTATTTTGAAAACATTTATTATAATCATTTTAGTCGTCATACATATTCATGTAAATTTGAAACCAAAAAAAAGTTAAGAGGAATGCATGTTGGCTCATCATTTTCCTTTTCACTATCCACACAATTTTGTAGTCGGGCAAAGGTGGTTTGAAACAAGAAATGTTGTCAAAATGCTTAAAACAATGTAATGATGTTACATATTTATTAAGTTTTTTTTAGATAGATAAACGCTTTTGATCGGAGCTATGAACCGGGGTACATTCAACCAAGATATAACATTTAAGCTCAACAATTAGCAAGCAAGATCTACCACACTTGAACACACTTCTAGCATGAGACAATTTCGAACCAAAATCCACCTTTGTTAAATCGAGTCTACCATTTGTGTCACCTCGTACATTATCACCCCGAATGGGGATCATGCCTAAGTGGGATTTAAACTCGAGTGGAGCTGGATGCAACCACCCGTCTTGACCATTCCACCCAAACCCCATAGGCACATATCTATTTACTTTTTTATAATAATCTATATTTCTCTAAATATAATTCTCTCTAATTTTTTGGATAGGGAAAGCTTCAACTTCTAACAATTTTAATTATTGATGTATCCTCCTTAATGCCTATCGGCCTCTCACATGCACCTATGGATGCATTTGCTAGTTAATATGTACATTTGAGTTGGCCTAATGGTGAGGAACTTGTGCTCTTGCAACAGAAGTCCCAAGTTTGAATCGTGTTGGAGGTGATTTTTTTGCGTAAACTTACAAGTTTTCACCCCGAAGTCCCATACACTGTCAGCGCTATTGCTGTCAGCAGCTTGCAAACCCAAAAACAGGTAGCCCCGCATCATAAAAATAAAAATAAAAATTATATATGATCGTTAATTTACTCATGAGCTATATATAACATATGGCATTGTTAGATTATTTTGAGCTAGAGAAGGAAGATGTGATCGCAAATGGTGGTCGCAGAGAGAGATAAGCGCGAACTTACGAATTTTCACCCCGAAGTCCACGAGAAAGACGTCTTAAGCTTTCACGAAACAAGTTATTGAAAATAGTGAGAGAGAGTATGGAGGATCAAGAGCCTGAGAAGCAGCTTGGAAGACATATCTCCAAGAGGGCGCTCAGGAATAAGTCCCTTATCATCTCATTCGATGAAAATGATCGCAGGTTTTTTTAATCGTATTTTTCCTTTTATCTGGTCCTTATTTTTAAATACAGTTCCAATCTATCGTTTTTAAATCTTTGGAAAATGGGTTAGTGTATTGATATTTGACAGAAAAATAAGGAAGATAAAGCTTAAGTAGCAAGACGATCACACTCAGCTAGGGTTAATTTTTACGGCTGATAAACGCTATTATTGTTTGTTTTCATTCGCTGATAAAGTTTGCTGCCCATTTCTGTCCACTTAATGCAGTTTTTGTGGATCCTTTACTAGCCTTGTCCATTGTCAACAGATATTGACGGGCAAATTTAGGGTTTAAGGTTTTAAGTACTTTTTGATCAAAGTCTAGGTCGGTGTTATGGGTAACCTTGAACTTGATGCGGGTTAAGCTTGGACCACGTTCTTATGATTTTCTAAACATGGCTAGCACTTGGAATGTATCACACAATTGTTACACCCATGGTAACATTGTTACCAGGAGACAGGAAACTTGAGATTTGGATATGGGGATGTCATTTTGAAATAGGGTATAGTAGTATATTAACAAGGGTTCAATTAATCGCATTTAAATATAGTCACCAGGAAACTTGAGATACAAAAAGATATCGCCATTTTGATATAGGGCGTATAAGGGTACTACTATAATGTATTTATGTATAGTCACCCACTCACTGGGATATGCAGGCATGAGTATGGTTACAAGGAGATGTGGGTTTGGGTACATGCCCCCGTATTTCAACGTGATTTTCATTTTCTTGGTGACTGGATACAAGACAACCTTGAGTTGTGCCCACCGGAGTTATTACGGTTGAGGGATTTGAACTTAAACCATTACACAACCACCCCTTTAATTTGGGGCAATGAAGTGAACAAATGGAAATGTTGAAGCTTAACTAATGTGATTAACAACTGATTAATTGTAAAAATGAATCTGCTAATCCATGCTGCCGCTGTTAATTTATGGCTTATTGCAGCATAGTTGAGTGGGAATTGTCGGGTTAACAAACTTTTCAACTTCATGATGGAAGTAGGAACGAGATTGAGTTTACTGTCTGTTTAGTTGAAAACCTAACTGAATCCACTGCTATTGTCACTTGTGAAGTATAGGATAGTTGACAAGTAAGGAAATAAATGACCTCCTATGACAGTTTTTTTCTTTACCAGCTCCAGTAGGAGCTGGTTAAAATGCTGCACTTCTGTTTATCTTTTAGTGCAGATAAGGAATGGTCCCATGGAAGGGGGCTTCCTAAATTTAGTCTACGGTGTATCTGAAAATGAAGTACTCATTAGTCTTCAGTTCCTGGAGGGAGAAAAGATGGCAGATCCGGTTCCCACGTGGAATATGATGATCAGTCTCAACCTGCAATTGCCGTGAGCACATCCTTAACTGGACGAGTGGAGACCTTAATCTGCGAAACCAATGATGTGAAATATGGTCATGATGAATGGTGGCATCCATCACCTGCATAAAATTCTCAGGATAAAAGGAAAGCTTGGGGTTTAACAACTAAGGAGGAGATGTCCAAGAGATCTCGATATACTGCGTGTATATATCCTCTTTTACAGCTCTAATGATGACATCCTTTACAGAAAGAAGCCAATGAGGGCATCCAAGAAATACTTGAAAGGAAGTAACCTACCAATAGAGATGCCGATAGAATGGAGGAGCAAATTGGTTTCAGAATACCAACAGCGCCGATGTTTGGGGCCCAATGTTGCGATTCCTTTTTAAGGAACATAGAGCTAAGTTTGGATACCTCTCACAAATTGAAGTTGAACCCCTGTGGTTTATAAAGCATAGTTACCAAATCCGCCGGATCCGGATTTTCAGCCAACCCGGATAAATTCGGTCCGGGTCAGCCCTAATTTAGGAAAAAAAAATACTTTTTATTTTAATTTTTTTCTGTAGTTTTCTGGAAAAAAACAGTCAACTATCAACCTTATATATTAAAAATATAACATTTTACATTACATTATTAAAGTTTTTCATTGTATTTGTCAAATTTTCATATTTATAAAATTCAACTCATATATATTTTAGACCGGATTTTTCTGAACTTTTTCAAGAATTCTGGATTTTCGGATTTTTTTGCCCTCCCGAATGGATCCGGATTTCCGGACTTGGTAACTATGGTTTAAAGTCTGTGAATGTAGAAAGTAAGCTTGAATATATTCACACTGCACAAAGGTTGAGTGATAAACTTAGCTTGGATAATGCACTGAGGAACAATCCGTTTGCAATGAATCATACACTGAATCATGAGACTGTGAGCCCTCTCAAACCCTCCGAATACGAGCCCAATCAATGGAATCTAGACTAGGTCCCCAAACCTCAGATTTGTACAAAACTGTAGGCTTGATGATTGTATCGAAGGGGCGCGCCTTCGAGTGGACATCCTAGAAGTGTATCTACAAACATTGGCGCCCAAGATCAAACGTGAGGCATATCCCTTGCATAGGTGTGATCGAGAAGCAAGCTTCATACTAAAAGACGGTTTAGAAAAGTTGATATCCAATTAAGCATAGGCCAATGTGATCTCCAAAGTTCCCCCTTTGTAGAGTATTGGATCAAGGAAGAGAATGTTTGGACTCTTGGAGATGTTGAATATTAGGACCTTGATTTGCTTAAAGTTGACCAACTAGGGAAGCTCATAGAAATGAGCAAGGGCATCAAGTTGTCTTTGTACACTATTGGCAAAGTGAGAGAGGATACCAACATCATCGGTAAAAGAAATGTATGGCTATCACAACATCATGTGAAATAACCATCATCAACATGGGTATGCTGTTGAAGAAAATCCTCAAGCTCATCGATGTAAATGCTGAAGAGGGTCGGGAGAAAAGGCATCCCTTTTTGACCCCAATGGGAGCTAGGAAGACCATGAGAAGCATGGAATTGGCCTGACAAATGTCTTGTAGAACCTCCAAGCAGTGGTAATGACAGAACCTGGAATGCTGACATCACACAACTTAAAAATAGATTTCTCAGAACCAAGTCAAAGGCCTTTTGGAAGTCTACAAAACAACAAAAGACTTTGGAAGACCGATGATGAGCCTCCTCAATAATAGCTTGGAGTGTAAAGATGTGGTCATTTGTCTTGTATTCTGTCCTAAAGCCAGCCTGCTCCCATGATCTAAGATGATCTCTCTTCAAGTGCTCTAAAAGCTGCATGTTTAACACTGTGGCATAAACTTTGGAAAATGTGTGCCCAATCATAATGGTCTTGTAGTTGCTAGGGTTGGAGCTATCCCTGGACTTATGAATGGGATGAATTATGTTCTGGGGTCAATAACTAGGAAAACCCAAGCAAATAAACTCAGTATAGAGCTTCTTCAATGGGGAGGCAAGGGCATCCACACCATATTTAAGAAACTCAGCTTAGAGGCCCTCACAATCCAGTGCTTTGCTGGTACACAATTTTGAATAGCCCTCCTGATTAAGCTTGTAGAGAAAACAATAGAGGATGGTGGTGGAGTGGAGACAATGACACCAGATTGGAGTGGGATGTCGTAAAGAGAACTAGTATAGGAAACTTATGCCTGGGGGTCAATGTCAGAAGTGTGGGTTTTCCTCGGGAGGAGAGTATGCCAAAAGGTCTTGGGGGAATGGTGGAGGGCAGCAAGGAGAGCAAGTTGTTTAGACATAAGAAACTCATGTTTCTTGCGCTGGATAAGACGTTGATAATTTCCCAAATAAGACTCAATGGCAGCATTAAATGCCCGTGCAGAATGTGACTTTCTTGTTTCTCATGCTAATTTTCACCGCCTCAATGATTTAGGACTGGTTGCTACAGAAGTTTCCTTCCATTTAGGTTCTTAGAAGTTTAGGGAGAATTTGTGTTTTTAAGATTTAGTTTATTGTCCCAAGTGGCCTGAAATAGACCTTTGAGGGCTGGAGAGGTCCCGGGATGATTTTCTGGTGTTTCTATATTGAAACACAATCGAAATATTTTAAGATGTTTATCGGGCAGTTCTGTGCCTGGAATATTTCTGGGCATTGAAATTGCCCTTCTCCTCAAGTTTCCCTGGAACTTAGTTTTGTTATCAACAGTTGTATGATCATACGAAAGCTTTCCTTGTCATATAAAAAATGACCTACTTCAAAGTTCAAACATTGCCACAGCGCATAACCTCTCTCTTTTTAATGTTTTATTCTTGATGTTCCAATTTACTCATTGAGCTGAGAAATTATATTTTGTGATTTGACACAGCGCATAACCTGAAACTGAATATGAGAGTTCTAGTTATATGCGGTGGCATAAAGCAGTGGTTGTTACATTGCATGAGGGTCAGACAATATTGGGAATGGAGTTCAAGAAGATTGTGGTTAGAAAGGGATGCCAACAAAAACTGCCATCAGGGATTACCCAATCAGTTGATGTTTGTTGGTGACAAAAATCTAGGATCATAAGATGGCCTTTGATAGCTAAATCCAAAATGGGACACATGTATGTTTAAGCATAGGGAGCAGAAAGACTTAAACACAACCACTAATATAAAGAGTTGATTTTTGTGAAGTTCTCTTTTCAATCTTTACTGCACGGACACAAAAAAGCTAATTCACAATGACTACGTTTGTGAGTGAAAAATCTTATAGATGCATGGAAATCATAGAAGTGTATCTAGAAACAGTGATAGAACTAGAAACATTTTCTTCGGACGGAGAAGCTACACTTCAAGAGACACAGTGAACAGTGAAAGAGTCAAAGTCTAGGAAAACATGATGAGACGAACATGACAAGACTTGTAGAGGCATGAAATGAGGAATCATGAATTTCAACTGTGTAGAGCTTGCAATGAAATAATAAAATATCTTAATAAATCCAATTATAAGCTAGCCAAGTCATCCATTGATCCAACTTGAAGCTTAGAAGCTTAAGAAAATAGTTTGAAGCCACATGAGTCTTAAAAAAGCATTTTGCGAAGGCCGTTTTCTGTCTCACGGCTGGGGAATGAGTGCGATTCCTTTTGGATCCGAAATTTTCCGAATATTAGGCACTTGACCTTAATGTTCTAGGAAACAAGGAAATGAAGTGATTTACATTCCTCACTAATCTTATAGCTTAAGTACTTATTTGTTACATCAGGTGCACACCTGCAAACAAGAAACAATATTGAGAATATGAATGTATACTTTGCAGAATGGATGAATAAAATTTACCTATCAGTTTATCCTAAAACATGAAAGCACATCCAGGTTATGTTCTCAATGCATCCTCTTGTGTGACTGCTGAGAACATCTTTTATAATCTGTCTGATGGAAGAAGTTAAGCTTTATTAAGGTTCCTTTTTTGTGTGTGGAATGCATTAGAGAATGGATTAAATTTGGATATATGTCAAATAGTTGTTTTGCTGTTATGTGTTTTAACTTTTCATTTGAGTGGTTCCAACATCTAACTTCCATTAGATTTGATTGTTCTCTTCCCTTTCAATTTGGTTATGCGGAATATTAACTTATTGACTTTCTTAGGGAGTTTGTTACGGGTTTTCACAAGAGGAAAAAACAGAGGCGTAAGATAGCTGAAAAGCAACAAGAAAGAAAGCAAAGGGAGAAACGCCTTGCAGAACGAAAAAGGTCTGTTATTTGTGCTCTGTTGATTCACTTCATTTTTAAATTTATGCACTCTTTGGTGCTATTATTTGTTGAAATTTGTGGCTATACATACATGTGATACAATATATGTTCAAGCGATCTTCCTTCACATGATTGATTTATATTTTGTGGCTTTGTATATAGCAATATACTAATTTTCTCTAGGTTTCTTTTTCGGTTCCATTACTTTTAGTTTTTACTATTTTAGATTTAGATCTAGATTTTGTTATGACCTTAAAGCTGGGAAACTGATAACGAATAGAAAAACTGCAATAGAAATTGAAATATCTGAATACAAGTTTATAATCTTCATTTTTGTTTAAAAACTTAACAGAAAGATGCAGAAAATTTGTGAAGACTCAAATAGAACCATATTACAATTCAAAATAGCATTTTTAGGTAGTGCATAAAATGACAGATACTTTCCTAATGTATGGGTTATTGGAGTGGTTGTGTTCTCACTGGCTAGTGGTTCGAGATATTTCCTAACCAGCTTGGTTGTAGCCATGTTCGTGCTACCTATGTGAGTTAAACTTGATTTATGGAGTAGTTTATATTGTTGGGAGATAAACTAATTGTGCACGTACCATTTGTTGAGTGCACAAATATAGTGGATTCTCCTATATTTGAGTTGATCACAACAACCACTTGTATAGTGGATTCTCCTATATTAGGCTCTCCCTATAGTGGATTCTCCTATGTTAGGCTCTCCTATTGTATTATGCGGTGTTTTAAAAACCGGCCGGACTCGAACTGGAACCGGCCGGTTCGACCGGTTCAACATATTTAGACATGAACCGGTTAAAAAACCGGACCGTTCGACCGGTTTGGTACTGAACCGGCCGGTTTTGTAAGGAACCGACCGGTTTAGTACCAAACCGGTCGAACCGGTCCGGTTTCATCTTGAACCGGCCGAGTCAGGATTTTTTTCCTTTTTGGCATTTCTTTCCTTTTTTGGATTTTTGGTGAAGAAAACACAAGCATAGAATAAAATTTGCCATTTTTGGAAAGGGTCCGAGAAGATGTAGCAACAAAAACTTGCATGTGCCATAACTTTCATTCTGTGGCTCCGTTTCAGGTGCCGTTTTTTCTAAAAGTGTATATTTTCTTGAGCTCTACGCATTGATGGCAATATTTTTCTTATTTTCATAAAATCCATTTTTGCACCTTTTTGGACCAAGCAACTTCTTGCAATCTTGAAAAGAATCACGAGCTTTGATTGCACATCAGAGAGATTAGTAATTAAAAATACTTTGGAGGATTAGTAATTAAAAATACTTGGATAAGTTTCCAAAATTCGGCGAGTACTCACTACTCACCAAAACTCGTGAGTATTCTACCGTGCTTGGATTAATCGTCCCACCTGCCAGCTTGGTCGCAACCTGCTTATTCAAATGTTGACTTCACATATCAACAAATGCGTAGGTTTTTTTTTTTTGCTATTTTAAGAGTTTTTTTTGTGTTTACACTCCAATTTGCGCATCCTCAGACACAAGACTGAATGCTATCGTAAAGGTCCCAACAAAAAGAAAACATTAATAACAATGAAAGAAAACGCTGCAAATACACGGTTTTGGCTGCAAATTTATGTTTTTTTAAAGAAATTTGAGTATTTTTTAAGTTGCCGAGTATTGGCCGAATATTGCCAAGTTTTTGCCGAGTTTTTTTGGGGGTCTGTTGAGTATTTGCCGAATGCGAGTATTCCAACTATGGTACTATATACATGAGCAAACTATGCATATTTTGTGTGTAATTGTTGGAATCATGGTTTCTAATCTTTCAAATATATTGTTTTCTTTAAAAATGTAATTTTTATGTGTTTTTTAGTTAACTGGTTCATAGAGTTTGAACCGGTCTGGTTCCGGTTCCGGTCCGGTCCAATCCTTGACCAGTTCCGATTTTTAAAACATTGGTATTATGTGAGTCATATGAGACAGATGATGCGGATGATGTGAATACATTTTGAGACTATTGTGCATAGTTTGTTTGCTATGTATTGTGTGTACAACAATGGCTTCACTGTGGTAATGGTGTGCAGGAGTGATCCTTTGGTTGCACGAGTGCATTGAACACTCCCATACAGGTGCGAACTTAGGCCTAATCCAAGAGCAGTATGGGCGCTGCATTTTCCCATGAAAACCCTTCCACAGGCTTCTGCCCAGTAATATAATAATATTCCAGCCCAAAGTACACATTTGTGTTTGCGGCTTAAAGGTCTTTTATATCTACTGCTGATTAAGGCCTTAGAGTAAATGGCCTAAGATTTTTTGTGGTAAATATGGCCTGCTGGGTCAATTGGCCAGATAAAACAACAAAGTAGATTCTTTGGAAACAAGTAATGATTGGAACATAACTTGTAGAGATCCACAAGAACTTCTAATATTCTTCCTTTTATGTTCCTCGGTCACATTGATGAGAATTTTTTTTTTCAACTTTCAACTCCCAAGTAGTACGTATTACTACTACTCTATTAAATACTATAACAATGGATTTGAATGCTTTCATGTTTTTACCTGCATAATGTAAGTGCGGAAGTTGGCATGATATGAATGTCATTTCTTTATTAGTTGGAAGCCCAACTCCCAAATTTGCAACCAGTGGCTCTGACCAGTAAGGCATTTCAACAAGCTCATCAATACAGGGTGATTCATAGCTCCATTGCAACTTGTGTTCAGTAATAAAGTGAGTGTTTCAAGTTCCTTTTCTTTAGTCTCACCTCCCAAATTTGTGGTAGAAAGAAAAGGGACTAGATGAAGGCTAGTTCCACAATGGCAAATTTACTCAATGGACATATGACCCATTGAGTAATGAGATACTAATCTAGCTAGTATGTCTTTTACATGGACCTTTTTGCCACTGGCCCCTTCTCTCAATACTTGGGTTGATAGTGGAATAAATCATTTGCGAGAGCTTCTTCATAAGTCTGTCCATATGAAATTAGATTGGAATAAGTGCATCCTTAACGACAACTGCATGAGGATCTTGATCACAAGAATTAACTAAGCTTTTAGCCACATCTTCATCGTCAACCTCACATTTGTAAGGTCTATCATTAGATCCCAAATAATTGTCAACAAATTCAATTACTGAGACTATTTTCATTCTCACTTGTAGTTTCTATTTTAAAACCCTCAACTTCCAAGAGGCATATCTTTAGATCCTTTTCATAAATGGGGGACTTGGGGACTTGGAGGGGACGTCCCCAATTTTTTTAAATCTTTCAAAAGTTTTATGATGTTTTTACTTTTAAAAAGATGTTATTTTTACCAGTAACATCAAATCATAATCTTGAAAGTACCTAAAATACATTAAATACAATTTAAATCTCTAAATGTCATTGAAAAAAGTTAAAATATTGAAATAGTAATTTTTATGTATTATTTTAAAAGCCGTCCCCCGCTGTCCCCAAAATTTGTGATTTTTTTGCCGTCCCAGAAACCCTGTCCCTCTGCACCCCTTCCCCCATCCCCAAGACTTAGGTAACTGCTGTTAAGTTGTCCGAAAAAATCTATCATTGTTGGTGTCCAATTATGGGCTAGAAAAGTGCTCCAATACCACTGTTATAATCCCAAATTTGGGAAACTGATAATGCGCAGGAAAACTGCAGTAGAAATATAATTGAAATATCTGAAATACAAGCTGCTAATCACCTTTCTTGTCTTGAAAATAATAAAAAAGCTGAACCCTGAAATTCAAGAAATACATGAAAAATCTGAAAAGACTCAATCAGAAGTGTATTACAATTTGAAAATGCATATCTAGGTAGTGCATAAAATGACAAGATATGTTCCTGAGGAAGCATTGGTGCAAACTCAGCCGAATCCATGAGCAATATGGGTGCTGTATTTGGCCATGAATAGTCATTCTACAGGCTCCTGTTCAGTAATATTCCAGCCCACACAGTTTTATTCGAGGCTGAAAGGCCTTTTATAGCTCTGTGCCAATTAAGGCCTTAGTGCAAATGACCTAAGATTCCTTATGCCACATGTAGGGCCGGTTTTGTTGTAACTGACATATCCTTAATGGTTGTGCAACCGATGGTGACTGATCCGTAATTGTTGGCTACATAATTGATGTTCAATTAATGAATTACTGATTTGTTTCTGCAACATGGACACATAGTTGCTTGCCATGCTGTCAGCACGACTAATGTGTTAAACATTTAAAATATTCCTACATAATTGTTGGAAGCAGGCCTGCTGCTGTACTAATGACATTATTTCTGCATAGCTGATTTTTTCCAGCACAACAATATAGGAATACTAATGGTTTGCACAAGGGTGCCTCTTTTAGAGTTTATAATAGCTGTTATAATTCTAAATCGGGGAAGCTGATAATAAACAGAAAAACTGTAGTAGAAATTGAAATATCTGAAATACAAGTTTGTAATCTTCTTTTTGTCTTTTTCCTTAAATAATTGAACTCTGAAATTTCAGCAAATACTCACCAAATCTGCCAAATAAAACTGTATTACTATTCAAAATGGCATCTATAGGTGGTATATAAAATGACAAGACACTTTCCTTTTTGCCAATTTATGCTTAACCCTACCTTAGTGCAAATGAAGACAAAATTGAGGTAGTTAGGTCACATGTAGCGATGACCGATTTCAGCAGCAAGGATGCTGAATTTCAGCATCATATTTTGAGGGATGCTATTGAAAAGGTTAGCCCTGCCAATGTAGTGCAGGTAATTTTAGATGCATCGCGTGTGTGTAGGGGAGTAGGAAAGTTAGTTGAGGCTACCTATAGGCCAATCTATTGGACTGCTTGTGTGCATGCAATGAAACAACACATTTAAGGACATTGGAAAACTTGAGTGGATAAAATAGGTTTTGGAAGTGCTAAGGATGTGTAGATGTCCATATGCAACCATCACACCTCATTGGTTCTGTTTTGGCCCTTTTCAAGGAAGATACTCCTAAAAAGGACCAATCATGTGACCTAATCACAAGTTGGGACTTCGCCTTAAGTAATATTAACTTGAAAGGAGAAAATGGTTGACTCAAACTAAGAAATCATTTTTAAATGTGCAAATTGAGTATCGACTATAGTCACGAGAACGACCATGCATGATTTATCTAGAATCATGAGAAAGATGAAAGAAAACTTCAATGCATTTTGTTAATAGGTTTAGTAGGACTACAAGCTAAACTTTGAGGATATTATTTTGGTTCAAATTGCATACAAAATGAACACACAAATTTAATCAAATAACACTAGAAATAATATTAAAATATTTCTTCTATTCAATCCAGGATGATTTATTCATTGATAGAGAGTTACATATATAGATCAATTAACCCCTACAATGGTGGAGTCAAACATGATCTTCAATCCCTACAATCTCTCAAACTTATCCCTAAGATATCTCTAGCTAATCTCTAGGATATCTCTCACACTAAAATAGCTACGTGAGTTGTTCTCACAACTCACCAATAATAAAACTATTACAACTATATTATTAATATGAGTTCTATAAACTCATTATTAATAATATTACAATTTATTTAATAATGTTACACAATATTTTGGTAACATTCACTCCCCTATTGTTAACATTATTAACTCCCATATACACTCCCTAATGTGAACAAGGTAGAAAAAGCGTTTTCACATATCATCAAAATGCCAACCCCTGCGGCACACTTGTAGCCCATGACCTTGATATAAATGAAGGGAGCAATGCTCAACCTTGATGGTTTTACAACGAGTTTACCACCAACACGGACATGAACAATTCTCCACTCTATTGTTCACCTCATGTGGTTTCTGGATCTCCACGAACCTTTTCAAGATCCATGTACTCGCATGTGTTTTTTTACTTCCCCACTATATTTTTCATAAGAAGGTTACATATAGGAATTTCTCACACATTACAATTGAACAGGAATGTGACATCTGTTCTTATTTTCCACCACACAGTGGAAAATAAACACACAACTGAAAAAATGCCACAACTTCATTGTGCGGCCCCGTCGCTTGCGGCTGGCGAGAGGTCGCTGATTGACCTCCTTCCTCCGTTGCCTCCGTCCTCCATGTGAAACTGCTTAGTTACTCAACAAATTTGAAAATGAAGCTCAATATGAAATGCTCCTTTCTAATTCGAACTTGGTCCTCGCGTACAAACGAAAATGCAACAAGGAAAAATGTGGGCAATTTTTTTTTTTTTTTAATACAATTTTACTAATAATTACCTAAATGAAACTTCAAGACTTAATAATAATTTTTGACTTTGACAATTACATTTTACTCGTAAACTTAAAAATAAAATAAAAACAAACAAAAAATAATCATAACAAAGAACTAAAGTAATATATAATTACTTTTAGCTTTAAAAAATATTAAACAATTAAAAAACAAAAACTAAAAAAAAGAAATACAGGAAAACAAAAAATAAATAAATAATTCTAAACCCTTTCTTAAAAGTAGGTGAGTGAACTATATAATGAACTTATAAACACAAATCTAAACCAAATAAAACAATAAATAAATAATTCTAAACCCTTTCTTAAAAGTAGGTGAGTGAACTATATAATGAACTTATAAACACAAATCTAAACCAAATAAAACAAAAACCTTAAACTAGAGGGACATTATGGTAAAAGTGGTAAAAGACAAACTTTAACACATCTAATACCTATGACTTATTTTTTTAAATAATGAAATTGACTTTATATGGAATTTTTAACACAAATGACTATAAATAAAATAAACTTTAGACTTAGAAAATAATGGAAGAGAAGCTAAAGACAATTAAACATTATTTCTCAATACTTCTACGGATTTCTACCTACACCCACAAAATACACGGAATATATGGAAGACTTTATGATACTTTTAATTACTTGGATACACTAGACCGTTAAAATGTATGATTCAAGAAAACTAAAAGACAATGACACGCATAAAAAAATACTTAATTATATCTTACAAACAGATTTTCTTCCGCCTGCTGAGGATGACATGCAATGGCAATAAACAATGGACAAAGATGTGGGTGAGCGAGTATGACAACGGTAGAGCTAGAAACACGTGTTTACACTATTAATCTTCATGTCTATGTGGGAGGCATGGATCAAATAGAAACCAAAACTCTTTTCACAATGCAACACCTCCACTTTGTAACAAGTCGATGGAAGCAGATGTCTATGCACTTGTCATTCGATTGTAAGTGATTATCGGATGATGAGACGTTGATCTTTCAAAAGAATCTTGTGCAGATCAAGTTATTGTTAGAGTCCACAAATCGCATACGATTGCACTCATGATAATCACACCCGAGGAGAAGACAATGCGGGTTCTAAACAAAGATGAATTTACGCTAACCGACTCTCATAGATCTCCTGCTCGATACAAATATTATTTTGGTTCAAATTGCATACAAAATGAACACACAATTTAATCAAATAACACTAGAAATAATATTAAAATATTTCTTCTATTCAATCCGGGATGATTTATTCATTGATAGAGAGTTACATATATAGATCAATTAGCCCCTTTCAATGGTGGAGTCAAACATGATCTTCAATCCCTACAATCTCTCAAACTTATCCCTAAGATATCTCTAGCTAATCTCTAGGATATCTCTCACACTAAAATAGCTACGTGAGTTGTTCTCACAACTCACCAATAATAAAACTATTACAACTATATTATTAATATGAGTTCTATAAACTCATTATTAATAATATTACAATTTATTTAATAATGTTACACAATATTTTGGTAACATTCACTCCCCTATTGTTAACATTATTAACTCCCAATATACACTCCCCTAATGTGAACAAGGTAGAAAAACGTTTTCACATCTCAGCAGAATGCCAACCCCTGCGGCACACCTGTAGCTCATGACCTTGATATAAATGAAGGGAGCAATGCTCAACCTTCTATGGTTTTACAACAGGTTTACCACCAACCTGGACATGAACAATTCTCCACTCTATTGTTCACCTCATGTGGTTTTCTGGATCTCCACGAACCGTTTCAAGATCCATGTCTGCATGTGTTTTTTTACTTCCCCACTATATTTTTCATCAGAAGGTTACATATAGGAATTTGTCACACATTACAATAACAAGAATGTATCATCTGTTTTTATTATCTACCACACAATTGAAAATAAACACACAATTGAAAAAATGCCACAACTTCATTGTGCGGCCCCTTCGCCATGGCGAGAGGTCGCCGATTGACCTCCTTCCTCCGTTGCCTCCGCCTCCATGTGAAACTGCTTAGTTACTCAACAAATTTGAAAATGAAGCTCAATATGAAATGCTCCCAGCCAATTCGAACTTGGTCCTCGCGTCATAAAACGAAAATGCAACAAGGAAAAATGTGGGCAATTTTTTTTTTTTTTTAATACAATTTTCCTAATAATCACCTAAATGACACTTTTAGACTCAATAATAATTATTGACTTTGACAATTACATTTTACTCGTAAACTTAAAAATAAAATAAAAACAAACAAAAATAATCTTAACAAAAACTAAAGTAATATATAATTACTTTTAGCTTTAAAAATATTAAACAGTTAAAAAAACAAAAACTAAAAAAAAAAGAAATACAGGAAAACAAAAAATAAATAAATAATTCTAAACCCTTTCTTAAAAGTAGGTGAGTGAACTATATAATGAACTTATAAACACAAATCTAAACCAAATAAAACAATAAATAAATAATTCTAAACCCTTTCTTAAAAGTAGGTGAGTGAACTATATAATGAACTTATAAACACAAATCTAAACCAAATAAAACAAAAACCTTAAACTAGAGGGACATTATGGTAAAAGTGGTAAAAGACAAACTTTAACACATCTAATACCTATGACTTATTTTTTTAAATAATGAAATTGACTTTATATGGAATTTTTAACACAAATGACTATAAATAAAATAAACTTTAGACTTAGAAAATAATGGAAGAGAAGCTAAAGACAATTAAACATTATTTCTCAATACTTCTACGGATTTCTACCTACACCCACAAAATACACTTTAATATATGGAAGACTTTATGATACTTTTAATTACTTGGATACACTAGACCGTTAAAATGTATGATTCAAGAAAACTAAAAGACAATGACACGCATAAAAAAATACTTAATTATATCTTACAAACAGATTTTCTTCCGCTTCACGAGGATGACATGCAATGGCAATAAACAATGGACAAAGATGTGGGTGAACGAGTATGACAACAGTAGAGCTAGAAACACGTGTTTACACTATTAATCTTCATGTCTATGTGGGAGGCATGGATCAAATAGAAACCAAAACTCTTTTCACAATGCAACACCTCCACTGTAACAAGTCGATGGAAACGAGATGTCTATGCACTTGTCATTCGATTGTAAGTGATTATCGGATGATGAGACGTTGATCTTTCAAAAGAATACTGTGCAGATCAAGTTATTGTTAGAGTCCACAAATGCGCTTCTGATTGCACTCTGATGATAATCACACCCAGGGAGAAGACAATGCAGGTTCTAAACAAAGATGAATTTCTGCCAACTGACTCTCATAGATCTCCCTGCTCTGATACCAAATATTATTTTGGTTCAAATTGCATACAAAATGAACACACAGATTTAATCAAATAACACCAAAATAATATTAAAATATTTCTTCTATTCAATCCGGGATGATTTATTCATTGATAGAGAGTTACGTATATAGATCAATTAACTGCTACAATGGTGGAGTCAAACATGATTTTCAATCCCTACAATCTCTCAAACTTATCCCTAAGATATCTCTAGCTAATCTCTAGGATCTCTCACACTAAAATAGCTACGTGAGTTGTTCTCACAACTCACCAATAATAAAACTATTACAACTATAATATTAATGAGTTCTATAAACTCATTATTAATAATATTACAATTTATTTAATAATGTTACACAATATTTTGGTAACAGAGGAACCAGTGCACACAATTGATATTGTGAAACCCGAAAGATGTGATGTAGAAGATATGACAGCTTTCTATTTCAAGATTATAGTTGCATGTAACGTAACATGTTGATCTAAGTGCAATGTAGAAAATAGTACATTTAGATGGTGGTTTAGGTAAGAATCAACAAGGTATTGTTGAATCACTTATTCCTTGTTAGTAGTGTATTTTCATGCTACACAGTAATAAAATAAATAAATAGGTATATTGAAAGTTGTAAGGAGGTCAATTAGTAGACATTGTTACTTATGAAGAGATACCAAATTAAGGGTTATAACCATTTCCTTCTAAACCTATATAAGATTGTAGACTAGTGGTGGAAAATTTGATATCTATTGAGTGAGTTATATGAGTTAGGTTTTGGAGTGTGGTGCTCTTGTACCCAAACCATGGGGCCTAACATGTAACATATTCATCAATATAATATTTCATCAGTATAAATGTTTTTACTCTCAATGTGAATTTTTATGGTTGAATGCATGATATATATAATATGATTAGTTTTATGTCAACATATAACCATGAAAAATTGTTCGTGTTTGTACCAAATTACCAATGCATAACAATAGAACACTCTTCTATGGTTTGGTTGGGAACAATGACGTGAGTGTGCTCTTGACAAAATCGTGCCCCCATAAGAAAAGAGTTACGACACATTGAGAAAAATAAATGGGAAAGATGTGGCGGTACAATGAAGAGATAAGGCCCATAAGATTAAATTTAATAGAAAATAGACCTATATTTTCTTCGAATTCATTTGTTATGCCTCTCTTTTTGTTTTGGAACATTAGTGTTTCCAAATCCACTTCCAGGACATCCCTTTCAAGTCACGCGGCCATTATCAAACCTACAATTTTGTATGGTTCAGAGGTTTGGGGACCTAGTCTAGGAGCCATTGATTGGGCCCAGTATTGAGAGGGTCCAAACTCTCATGTTGCAGTGCATGATTTGTTGCATGACGGATAGTTCCTCGAGTGCATCACCCATGCTGAATTTTACACCCACCCACTACGCCTTAAGATGATCTTTAGGCTTACTTCCTACATTCACAAACTTAGATCCTGGGGACTCAATTTCTCGGTCGTGAGAGGTATCCATACTTAGCACGTTGTTCTTCAGAGAGGATTGTTTCACTAGTCCCCACTAAATGTTGACTTTGTTGGTGCTTTGAGACTAGGTAGCTCCTTTCTATCAAGCGTCTCTATTGTCAGGCTACCCCTTTCATGTATTCCCTTGATATCCTTTTGGGCTCCTTCCCACTAAGGACGTCATCACTAGGGTTGCCAAGAGAGGACATCTATAGACAATATATCTAGACCACTTGGATCTCCCCCCAGTGAGCCGCTCAGTCCCAAGCTTGCTTTCTATGCCGATCATTTCTTATAAGTGGTAAACAATACTATTCATCGCCTTTGCGATCTCCAATGCCATTAGTCTCACAACTTGAGGTTTCCCCTTAGCCATTTGAGAGTTTGTTCCCACCAGTTACGGGTTGAAACAAACCATCACATTCTTTGTCAGGACCAGATCTGTCATCTTTGCCCCCTCTAGGAGGTGGAGACTGAGGACCACTTCATTTTTAGATGTCCCATTTATTATGAGATCCGGGAAGATATCATTGCCTCGACAGAGACTTAAACAACAATCTAGGTACTTTCTTCAAATATACAAATCAATCTTGCTTGGATCTTTATCTTCACGAGGCTGTCACCCTCTGACGTAGTTCCCTACAAGAGTAGCCTAGGGCTCTAGAGTTACCACATTGAACACTTCTTGCTTTCAGCCCATTGAGATGATTGACAACACTAAGTGTCCTTTGGACAGTGGTACATCACACATCATAGTTAATAGATCAGTTAGGCGACACTTCTCTCGGACATCACTACTACTCAAATTGCTCAGATCTCCAAGCTTGCTATCTCTCGACATCGTGGCCTTGTCAATGTGGCTCTACCTCCGGTGACATGGATCTACAGACTTACCAACTGCCCCCACACCCCGGGGCAAATTGATATTACAAGCTTATTTTCTACTTAAAGAATTACACTGGCCTTGGATGTTAGGAGAGATTCTAGAGGAAGTTTCTTGCTTCCTCCTAGGATTCCCCAACCGAGCTCCTCGACCTTATATACTCACTGGACAACATTATCAGATCTCTCACAGTGATCGATAATGGCTCAGATGATTCCTCCACTTTAGGCACAGACAGAGACATTCAATGAGATTTGCCTCCAGTCTTCATTGGCACTTGCTCTTGGGGCTTTTGTTCGCCCCTCATTACTATTTGTAGTGGTTTCTTTGCCACTTGTGTTAGTGGCACACTGCTCTATTTTGTCTTTGTACTTTACTTCGTCGGTTCACCTCTAGGATTCTCTCTTCCTAGAACTTTCTATTGCTAATGGTTGTATCCTTCAATCCCATTGACCTACTTTTGGTCATTTGTGGACATTAATATAATTTCTTTTCTTTCTTTTTTATTTAATGATTTTTATGTTTATTTTATTCTGTAGTTTTTACCGAGTTCGAGATTGAGTCAAAAATTTGGGCATTTGAGTCCGAGTTTATGAACTATTGTTTATATAAGGATAGCTGTACAAGTTTTATAAGACAAAAGATAGTGTTTGGATTTCAAAGAATGCAGTGAAAATGATTTGATAGGTAAGTTATGGGTTAGAGATGTCAAGCTTCTACAATCCATAATTACTGGAAACCAATGGTTCTATGAGTATTTGGGACACGAAGGGACATGAGGACGTGTTTCGGGATTGTAAATGTTTCTCCCAGATTTTTGGATGGCAAGTGGACATCAAATTATATATATATCCAAGAACAGAAAAAGAAAAACATTTAATAGTTTTTCAATTGTGCAATCAAACGGTAATGGTTAAACATCACTAAACATTCCAAAGAGCTGAAATTCAAATAACATCTATGACATTGAACAATAAACATTGACCTTTGAAATCGAAAATGGAATATCCAATCATAAATATGAATATCTCAATTTGATTGTTATTGACAGTATGAGATATAATTCATTTTTGTCTCATGGGCCTTTCTTGTCAACCTGAGCTTTTTAATGCTTTTTTTAGGCCCAAAATTTGAATGCACTGTTGATCGCTTTTGACCTTGGAAGAAATATATAATTTACCTTTTTCAACTGCAAAGAAATTATTCATGTGCAGACAATAAATATAATTAGTCTTTGGAAATTCCAAAACATATGTTGGTACTCTTTTCCAGTCATATTCTTATCACTTGAAGTGGTGTTACCATCATTTTGCTTCAGTGTCCATTATATTACTTATTTTTTGTTTACAATCATTTTAAGCTCTATTTGAATTAAAAACACATTCTCTCCACAATTAGAGGAAGGGCACACTTATCCAGACTATTGCTCAAGATGGCATCTCTTTAGTAGAATTGTATCGAATATGCAAATCCTTCATGAAGATTCCTGTATTGTGATAGAACTAGACCCCTCTTGAAAGATCTTTCAATTTGCCTCATTAGCGAATGTGACACTATGAAATAGCCTCCAGGACACGCCATGGGTTTTCTTGTTCTTTTTGGTCCATTCATAGAGGTCATCCTCAGTTATTTATATGCCATGGAATCAACAAATCAACCAACTTGTAGCCAATTTCTGAATATTCCACTGTCCTACCATTGCTCCAAAACACACATTCCTCAGTTTCTGCAGTTGGATTACCTTCAATTTCCTTGCACCTTCTATAGCCACTGTTGTCTCCTTATTTGAGCCAGAAATTTCATTAGTTACTGCTCGGCAAAAAGGATCTTGAGGAGCATTTTGCCTCCCATACCCATCCCCACTTTCCTTGCCTTTTGCATATTACCCACTTCCCCTGGCAAAGAGGAGGAAATTGTAAAAGCTATTGAGGCTCAACTTTGTTAGAACTCTTTATGAATCCATCAGGTATAAATTGTCCCATAGCCACCATTGTCACCTTCCAATTTGAGCCAGAAATTCCGCCAGTTACTGTTTGGCAAAAAAGATCTAGGGTAGTATTTTGCCTTCCCACACCCATTTCTGCCTTCCTTTTGCATATTCGCCACTTTCCATGGCAAAGAAGGAAATTGTTAAATCTACTGAGATTGATCCAATAAATTTTGCTAGCAAACTTTACCTGGAGTTAATCTAACCTTAGGCTCATTTTTGTTAAAATTCTCAATGAATCCATTAGTTGTAAATCGTCAGGGTGCGGATAATTTGTCTAGCTATTAAGCATGGTTTTTATTGTGTGGTATCTAGTATCTTAGTTTTGTTTCTACTGTGGAAGTGCCAGCTCGGTTCAGTACAGTGCAAGTATCAGTTTGTGTCACAGGCCTTTTCTATCAACTTGCTTTTTTGATGCATTATTCTTAGCTTTCCATGGGGATGTGATCATAGATTTTTTTTGCCATCCAGGAAGCCCGTCCCCTATCTCGTAAGCTTGGAGAAACATTTGGTTATTCTTCAGAACATTTTTTTTTCAATATTTAATATTTTTTATGGTAAAAATTTAAAATCTGTTTATTTCAACTCTGAAGAAAATATTGAACTGCAGAAAACGAAAGTAATTAGGCTCTGGAAACACCAAAACACATTCGTACTTTTTACCGGTCATGTTCTGACTGCTTATCAGGTTTTTATCACTTGAAGTTGCATTACCTTCATTTTACTTCCACGTCCATTTGTGGACTTTGTTGTTTAAACAATCATTGTTAAGCTCTATCAAAGTCGAGTGCTTTCTGGTTTCTGGTCAGCTATTTATTAAATATTTCCTTTTGTATCAAATCAAGGTTGTCTGGATGCACAATGTGGGGTACACAAGGTGGGGGTACACAAGGTGCAGGTACACGGCACCTGGTACATACCAAATTAAGGGAAATGCACCTGGTGCGTGAGGGTGTCTTAATTGTCCTTGGGTTTTCCTTGGTGTGTTTGGGTGCAGGAGCATATCTTGTGCGGGTGTGACCAAAATATGGTTGGGTGTGTGCACCCAGACAAACCTTGTACACAGCACTTGCTGTGTACAAAATTAAGGGAAATGCACCAGGTACAATTTTCTTTAGGTTTTCCTCAGGTGTGATTTGGGTGCGGGTGCGACTCTGGTGTGACCATAATATTGTCGGGTGCGTGCACTAGTTGTATCAAATGCAAATTTAATAACCAATTTGGAAAGTAACTGTAATCTTGGTGGTGATGGTGTGCAATAGAGATTTTAAAACTTTGTCAGGACATAGCACTGTGAGATGGGCATTATTGATTCCCTTTTAATGTCTAGTCATTAGCCTTTCTGGTTGTTTTGCAAGTAAGTTGAGAGAAACTGTCATAGGTTTAAAGCCGAGGAAGAAGTATTATTTGTTCCCATTCATATACAGTATCAAAATGAAGTACATTGGAGAGATTGGAGTTCTTAAAGCTCGTTTGGCTGTTCATATTTTTGTCAGAATGGATGTTTTTAGATAATATTTGATTCTTTGATTAGTTTCCAAGATGATAGTTTAGCCTTCCTTAATTATGCCACTTGCCAAAATGAACTGTCAGAGGCTAACCATAATACTATGGATCCTGGTTTTGGGGACCGCCTTTTTGATTATCATTATCTATTATAGCATGCAATAGTACACTCTGACCAATACATCAAAGCATTTGCTGGAGTAAAATTTTATTAAAGGAAAGAGAACATGTGTATTCTATATAATAATAGGGTTTTAGACTAAATTTACTGGACCTTGGCATTCTAATATATAAATTGGGAGCAAATTTTACAATTTCATGGAAAGTTTTATGGGGAATTTAGCTTTTCACCTCTCTAGACTGCTCGGTGTCTCAGTTATATCTATACTCGAGACTGTACACTCTAAAATTATTCTGATTTAAGGGCATTGGTATATGTGTTGGATATATGCTAGATCCTAATATGCAGAAGTCCAGATAATTATATACGGGCATTTCAATATAATTCTTGTTTTGTATAAAATTTGTTTCAGCGGAGGCTTGCAATCAAAATGGCTTATGGAGAGGCATCTGAACTACCTGAAGAAAATCCTGATGCCATCTCAGCTGTAAATATAAGTGAAGATGAAGAAGACGATGAAAACTGTGATCATGTCTCCACCGTCAATGGTAAAATGCAGAGTTCCAACTGGGTGAATTCTTGTCACAGTTTTCCTGTGGAGAGTAAAATTTCATTTTTTTGCATTTGCTTATTAGTGTCAAAATCAAGTTAAATTTCCATTGGAATATTATATGCTGACTTGGTGCAGGCGTGTTTTGGATTCTGAAGGCACTCTTACTTACGAGGATGGAGAGACCACCACAATTGTGAAAACTAGTGAAGTACGTCCAGGAGAAAATGATTTTGAAACACCTAATCTAAATAGCTTTGAACTCAAAATCAAAAGTAAAGATTCAAATACCTGCCAAAAAAAAGTCTTTCAAGAAGGTCAAGAAAGGGAAGAAGCACTATAAAGGAAAGATGTTGAAGAAGGATACTTCTAAAAGAATGAGAAAGAAGGGGAAGCATAAGCAATAGCTTTTCTTTTATGGATTACTGAGTCTCACTTAACAATTATGTAACGTGTATTCGCTGTTAATTTTGACGGATTAGGAGTATCTGCATGTTACTGACCGCCTCCATACAAATAGCTTTTTTGTCGGGTAATCTGAGACAAGCTACCTGTCAAAAGCGTGTTTTGGAGTTCTTCCTAAAGTAACTTTTAAACAGATGCTCCATCAACTGAATTGTATTTGTGGCTTTATTGTTAGGACAGGCGAAGAGTTCTGCCTGATTTTGGATCTTGGCAATGGCCTGAGCTGATATGGGTTACAGCCATTATTTTGCAATGGCTGCATTCTGATTTTTACATGCTTAATTTTCAACCTGTAGACATGCTTCATTGTTGAATTTGGTTGCAATTGAATGGATAACTCAAAATATTAAACCCGTCTAATGAATTGTGCTGTGGTTGGTGTCTGAAGCTATTCCACAGAGTGGAAAAAAATGTCTAATTTCAAAAGATACCCTTAAAAAGTCTTGTAGGCAGCCCTTAAATTTTGATTATGCACGAGTGTTGAAAGAAAATGACACCACTATGTTGGAATTACCAAGTTAGTGAATCTTTCAATAACGATGGCTATCAATTACTTCAGTATTTCTGTGTGTTGGAATTACCAAGTTGGTGGATGTTTCAATAACAGTACCTCAGTATTTCTAATTCCAAAGCTTTCATGCTCTAAATGCTATCTTATATTTAGCATTCCAACCTCTCTCTATCTATCTATAGTTGCCATATCTATGATATGAGAGCGGCTATCTCTGTCCTCAGCATAAACACAAAGATAAGGGCAATCGGGTCCTCAGCATAAAGAATCTCTCTATCTATAACCGGGAGATGGTCTATGCCAATCACAAGACGTCCTTTTACCCTTCTCTTGCTTGTTAGCAGGAAAATGTTACTAAAATGATTTCATTGTGGCGCGACTAGCCAGCCTTACCAAGGTTGCGAAAGTTTTTGAGTCCATGTGTTATAGGACTGGGGAAAGGAGCACATTAGCCATAGTGATTATGACCATAGCTACCAGGTTTAGATATCCAGATTTCTTCGGAAGGACAAAAATCCGAAAATCTGGAGTTCCTGAAAAATTCGGAAAAATCCGGTTCGGTATATATACATATATAGTGTAAAACATGTAAAAATATATGCATCTACGACAATTTTTTTTAAAAAATATGTAAAGTACTAAATAACAACACTTATGTTGTGGTCCCATGCTGGGGTAAACACAATTTTATAGCAGGTGCCTGCATAATATTTTTTGCAGAAATTATTATCCCTGCTGTTCCATGGTTTTCTAATTTTTCTGCAAACACTTGGAAGAATATTTATTGCAACTGTTATTTGTTAGATTTTTTTAAGCGCTATGTTCACTCAGATTTGATACTGCTGTTCCAAGCAATGTTCTGTTGACAACTGGCCGAAAAGAGTGGAATGCAGGTAAAAATATTTCAGCCCCCCATCCATCCCTGTCGCTGGAACTGAGTCTTTTATGTGGTTGTTGCTTCACATTTTCAGGAGAAGATTATGTTTTATGCGATAAATATATTTTTAAATTTATATGGGCTTCATTGCCTTCACATTTTTATTGCGGTTGCCCCCTGTATGGAACCGTTGCCTTAGTTACCAACATTATAAACAAAATAATATTCTTAACTGAATAATATTATTTAGTTATTAGTTAATAATAAATATTATAAAAGATAAAAAACACAAAATTTAATGTTATAGATTAAAAATAGAAAACATTGGTTTTATATTAATAACTAAATAATAATATTTAGTTAATATTAATAATCAATACTAGTCATTAACATTAATAATTAAATATTATTAGTATTTATTTTTGTTGAGGTTACTTAGGAGAGGGTCTTAACCCTTTGTGGCATCATCGGCTCACACCGCCGTGGAACCATCAAAGGATGGAAATTTAAGTTCTTGGCTAGCCCGTAGATTAAACCACATTATCGTGGTGCCCTATTACCGGAGTATACAAACCGTCGATAGTATTGCCTTAACACAACGTTGAGATTTGAATCTTAAACCTTCTAATTACTAGGAGATCCAAGAACCGTTACACCATACTACCCGTTGGATAATTAAATATTATTATTTAATTATTAAGTTGAATATTAAAATTATATTTAATAGTAAATATTAAGTTTAATATTATATAAGTATTAAGTAAAATAATAAAATTAAGTTTAATATTATGTAAGTATTAAGTTAAATATTAAATATTAAAATTAAGTTTAACATTAAATATTTTAAAACCCTAATATTAAAACAAAATTAAAAATTTAACACTAAAATGTGAAATGTCTAACTTTAAAACATAAATAAATGGGTAGTTGTGTTTGTTGCCTCTCGCCATCGAGCTTCACCTTTGCTACTACCAAGCACCGCTTGCAGCGAGCACCACTCTTGTTGGCCACCACTGGTCCACTACACAATCTCGAGCTACACTTTGTGCTCTTTCATGGAGGCCACAGGCGAATGTAGGGGTCAAATGCACACCGTCAAACGCAAGGGCACCAAACAACTTCGAATCGCCTTGATCGGGTTTAACAATTTTTACTAGTAGGTTTTATTACTTCTTTTAAATGAAAAAGACAGGTGAATTGAATTGGATTTATTCAGGGGTGTCTAAAAATCCGGATCAAACTGGATCTAGTACAAATATGGTCGAACCAGTAACTATGAGTATGACTTAACTCCATAAATTATTGGTAGGGGATGAATGCTATGGAGTAGAAAATCAAGGATATGAGTGCATGCGTAATAGACTGGGGAAGGGAGCACATTGGCAAAGGTAATTCGAGACTAGACTCCATAAATTATAAGTATGGGATGAAGGTTATGGAGTATTAAATCGGGAATTCTAAAATATTGTCCTATAAAAAGAAGGTGACAAGATTGGGTTTTTTTTTTTTTTTTTAATGAATCAAGGATTTGCTAGCTGATAAGAAATGAAATGAAATGAAATATGGTTTTAGAATGATTACATAAATTGCTTCCCCACTAAGAAATATCCAAGGCAGATGATATTCTTTACAAGGCTGCTCCTCCTACCCATTTGAGTTGGCAATGCCTTAAAACTCTTTTATTATTTTCTTTTTGAATAGTTCATTCATGGAACTTACTTTTATAAAAAGGAAGAAAAGATAAAAGTTTTCACAGTATGTGATGTAGGAAAATGGAACTTTATTTAATTCCATTAATTAAACATTAAAGAAAATAATAATTAATATTAAGCTTATAACTCAAAAATGTTTTTATTTTTACAATTATGGGTGTAATTGTTAGTCTACACAACCTCACACATAAATTGACAAAATAATTGTGACAAAGTACGAATCACTATTACTCAGTAAAATAACTCTTCATATTATTCATAATAGCTTCTATACAATAACACATATATTGAGTTTACAAACTATGGACCAAAATGAGAAATCCGATTAGTCAATTGTTGATGGTATAAGTTTTGTAGGCAAGTTTGAGAATAAACCATTGGATTGCCCCAATCTTTCCTAAGAAGAAGGTGATATGTCACAAATGGAAGTAGGATGAGATATTTTACGGATAGCTTGTATTTTTTTAGAATTTATGTCTATTCCTTGTTAGGATGTGAGTAATCCCAAGAGCTTGCCATGGGTGACATAAAAGATGCACTTCCTTGGATTAAGGCTGGCATATTTTTGGAGGCGTTCAAAGGCTTTGTTGAGGCCATGAGTGTGACCCTTTGCATGTCGAGATTTTACTAGAAGAGCGACTACATGGACTTTTATAGTTTGACTTGCACGTTGATGGATTTCCTCGACATAAAGTTGAAGGGCATCTTCACATAGAAATATGTACCCCACTTAGTTGTAAAGTTAGTTTTATGTCAATATTTAGATGTGATGTGTATTTGATTACATGTCAAGAACTCGCACATAAGGGCTAACATCTCATATCTAGACATAACATCGATTATGGTGTCAATGGGTGGGATAAGAGAGTTATTCCCGAGACAAGTAAGGTTAAAATTGCAAAAGTCGATACAAATACTAATGGTGAAGGTGAATTTCTTATGAATGGATACAATATTGGAGACCCATTTGGAATATTCAACTAGCTAGATGAAATAAGTGTGTAAGGGCCTAACTAGCTCTTTAAGATAGAGTTTGGAAATTTCAAGTGGAAATATCTCGAATGTTTTGTTGTACATGAGCAACATTGGGATAAGTGGTGATGCTATGCACAACAACTTTGAGATCAATTCCGTGCATGTCGAGAATAACCCCAATAAAAATCTCCTTATTCTTATAGAGAACCTTGCAGCGTCCCATGTGAAGATGAGGGAAGAAATCACATATCATAGCTACATGGGAGTTGTCATTATTATCAATATGGACGTTAATGGTATCTTCCTAGAGCATAGAGTTGCCATCTTAGAAATGATAGGGGCTTTGTGGAGTTCGGAAATTTCATCGGTGATAGGGTCAACGAAGGTGAAAAAATCATTTAAAAGAGGAGGCTTCTAGGTAAAGTTACCAAGTTTATGATGTTGGTAAGGTAATTGGTCTTCTTGAGCATGGAGTAGCTTGATGGTGGTCTCATCATTGTTGATTGTCGGTAAAGGACAATTATATTCAACATTGATTTCAAGGTCCCATACCTTTAACATTACATTGATGTTGAGATCAAATTTGCTTGACATTTATGACATTTATGACATTTATGACATGAGTGTCAAGAGTGATTTATGTTGGTTCGAAGATGAAGCAAGAGGATTTTGAATAATATCAATTGTGTTGGGAGTAGAATAGTCGATGCTACTAGGAGTGATATAATTTGACATAACAACAATAATTTTTGGTTAGTGCATTTAATTAACCATACACTATTATATGTGATTAAGATGCAACTATAGTAGTAATTGTAATCTAATATATGGATATTTCACTCATTGGTACAAACTCATCCACATCTATTAATAGAGAAGAGTCTCAACTAAGTTATTGACTTGATTAACTTCCACTGTTAATAGATTAAAACAATCCTGCTTTGCAAGCAACTACTCTCCAACCTTGATAATAACCTCTACTTGCTTTTGTAAAACCATAGAGAGCTAGTGTAAGTGGATCATATTGTGGAATAAAGTTATAGTTACCTTGGTGATTTCAAGCAAGAACTATTCGTATTATGATATTGTATTAGAGAAATAAAAGCTTCAACTCATGCTATATATAGGTTTACGATCAAATATACAAATTTTCGCCTCTCTTTCTACAAGTACCAAAGATCGATCTACATTTTTTCGAGCTTTTTCCCGCATGTATTCATATTTATCACAAATTTTCAATGTTTTTATGTAATTATCATCCGTATATGGTGTGCAATTAACCAATCTTATGTTCTCACCATTCCCTTCGTGGGATTTGGTTTGATTAGAAAGTGGTGGGTTATTTAGGGTTTTATATATGGAGATATTTTTTAGACTCCCTTAGGTACAACCATGTTTTGGTGGGTTAAAACCTCGGAGCTATCATTCTAAGTAATACGCTTACATTTTTAATTCAGCCGTGGTGTGAGCAATACCGCCTTAATAATCAAGCCAATAAAGAACATTGGGTACAAATTTTTGCTTCCACGTACCTAATGATATATAGAAAATGGTTATAATTTTTCTTTTTGCCAATAGGAATCCTTTTGGTCATTTGTGTTAGTGGTGCACTTTGGTAAGTGGTTAGCCTCGAGAAGTTACTCTCTATGTACCTCGGAGATGAGATACTATGATGATGGGAATGGTGGAATTCTCTGTAGTGAGTGCCCTTAAACATTGGTGTAGTCCACCATTTATGAACATGATAAGTATATCAAAGTCTACAAAAAAACACACCTTGACCTAGTGAATCCCTTGGATTTATTTCCAACAAGGTATTATTAAGATCTTGTTTTTCAAATTGTAGTCTTGGTTCATCTTTTTGGCATTTTTAGTACAAAACCCTAGTATGACATAATACATATTCCTTATGTCAATTTGAGTTCAAATCCTTGGTTCAATTATAATACCATTCTCACATTTTGATCCAAAATTTTGTTCGTGGACAAGTTAGATCTTTATTTTTTGGCGGAACTCTAGTTCAAGTGCAAGCTCAAAAAATATTGTTTTGATAGTGGCAAACCAATGAGTAGGTGCGTAGGATGTGTTTGGTAAATAAAAAAGGGGTGTATCTTTTGAATCGGGTGGAATTTTACGATTCGACTAGATTATGGACCAAAAACAATTCATTTACGTTTCCACTTGATTTACAAACAAGAAATTTGATTTTTTTGCTTATTGTGGGCATGTGCCATTGTGATCTCTCGTGAGATGATCATTTTAACAAATACTTCAATTTCGATGAAAAATTTCCAATACAATTTTTTTTTCGATTTTTCCCATTAGTAAATTGCACCATTGTGACTTTCTTATCGAGGAAATTATTAAGTTCTATTTTTGGAAACTCTTTTCTGGAAAAAAATTGGGCTATTTTTTGACTAACAACAAATTCCAGTACTCACTATGGATGCCAAAAGGATCATTCTCACATGACCTAATTATTTCATTAGGAAAGACTATATTATTGGTATTCTCCTTAGCCATGGGTTTTATCACATCAAGCAATGAATTAAGAAGCAAAATCGACTAACCTTACAAAATTGCTCAAGTGAAAAATATTTGTGTTGAAGCTAAAGGAATTATTGGGTAGTTGGAATCCCCGAGTTGAAATTTCATTTTCAGGATGAAATGGATCCTAATAAAGTTTGGACTACCTTGGTTTTTTTTTTTTTGGAATTCACAAGTAAGATGTGAGCATGCTAATTGCCAAATGAGGTTTCTACTCTTCCAAGTAATTATCCTTAGATTGAGGATTTCATCACTCAAGTGAAGTGCTTGAGGCTTCTACTTTCTAAATTTGATGAAAAAATCAATATTACTATTCTATTTAAATTGGGTCCTTCATACTTTATTTTTGTCTCCAACTATTACACAATAATATTCTTTGGGTACAACATATATGTCATCAAATTTTGATAAGTTTTGTAAGCAACTTTAGAGAGAACATGAAAACTAATTTTATTGGTGATATCCGACATGGAGGTGCTAAGCAAAAACATTGGCAATCAATGACTCTAATGTGAGTCCACAACTTAACATTGGCAAAGGCAAGGGCCCTACCAAGGAAAATGGTAAAGCAAAACCTAAGCCTCAAGGCAATCAATCAACAAAACAAAAATCTATCCTTCGTCAAGACTAAGGAAAAGGGAAACGTAAAGGAAAAAATGACAAACAATGTTGCAATATTTGCAATAAACCAAGTCATGCTAAACATCAATGTTTCAAGAAAATGACATACTTGGAAACAAAGATAAAAAGTGCAACTTCCTCCCTCCAAGACAGGGGATGCTCTTTTTGCAACAACTATTGGATTAATAGTAAATGAGTGGATATTAGATTCAAGGGTCTCAAATCACATGAAAAATCAAGGTTCTCTATTTCAAACTCTCTTATAGAGCAACACAACATAATTTTTGTGGAAAATATAACTCTTTTTAATGTTGAAGGCAAAAAGTGCATTAAGATGTTGAATGCCATGTTCCATAAAATTCTCCATGTTCCAACTTTGTCTGCGAACTAATAATCCATTTATCAGATCACTCATTTGGGTGAAGACAAAATTGTTGGATATACCACCAACAATGTTGTTATCATTCAAGCTAAAGACCATTATGATATTATACTTACAAACATGGTTGATCATCAAGCCAAATTATACAAGTTTGATCACTTTATGTTTAATCAACCTTCACAAGTCATATTTGCCCGTATGATGACTTAAGTAAACTTTGGCATGAACATTTTTGCCATCTTAACTATCGCTCATTGCAAATTATAACTAACCACAATGTGATTCTTGTGTAGCAAAATATTTCTGTCTGAAATGGAGTTTGTTCAGCCGCGCATTGGCAAAAAATATACGGATCCATTTCCAAATGGAAAATCTTGGAGAGCTAGTGAAAAATTGTAGTTGGTCCAAATGACCTTATGTCGTTTCCCAGTGTTTCTTTTCAAAAGTATACATATGTGTTTCTTTTTATTGATGATTTCTCTCATATAACTTGGGTGTACTTTATGAAAAGCACAAGTGAAGTCTTTATACACTTCAAAAATTTCAAGGCCCTTAAGAGAATCTATTTGAGTGGAAAAATAAAACATCTTAAAAATGATAATGGAGTGTTTGTTAAAAATTAGATGATTACCTTTTGTGATAAAACATGCATTCAAATTCAAAAACTATGCCCCACACCCCAACAGAATGGTGTAGATGATTGCAAAAATTACACACACAAGGAAATTGTTAATTGTATGCAACATTCCAAAGACCCGCCTCCTTAATTTTGGGAAAAAATTGCTATGTGTGCAAACTATATTCAAAATTACACTCACCACTTAGTAGTTCTTGATATGACATTAGAAGAAAAACGGTCTAGTGTTAAGCTTGATGTTTCTCACGTTGTTGGTTGTCAAACTTGCATTCGTGTCTCTGGATATGAAGGAATTGAGTCGTTTGAGTAAAAAATGGGACTATCTCCAAGTTGTGGGAGCTTGCGCGCTTGAGACAGACCTTCGGAGAACGCTGGTTCCTCTACTTACCTCTACTGCTACTGCTACTCCCGAAAGTGAAACCTAAGCTAACAATGCCAAGGGACAAAGGATAGAAGGATAATAAGAATGGAAAACTAAAACTAAGGGATGCGATAACACCAGAAAAAGTGGGATGAACACAATCTATTTCGAGCGGAAGCGAGGGAGAAAGCATAATGGGAGGCTAGGCACACGCAACACAAACCAAAATGCATTCACACGATTGATTCCATGAGACACAAAAAGAAAAAGGAACTGCAAGGGATTTATAATGGCACAACAAACACATAATACGAATGAAAGGAAAGAAAGAAGGATACAAACACATTAAGGCAGAGAATAGCCACAAAATAATGCTTCCATTACTTCCAAAATGCACAGTCGATTGCAATGACATTTGAAAGCCGATATGCACATGTAAGAACTAGATCTAGAGGCCTGTGACTCAAAATACAAAGATATATAGTCCTTAGCAAATGCTAAAGGATCCAAAATGTCCAACCCTTTACAATGAGCCATGCTCTTACATTTATAGATGAATCGATGAGAGAAGAAGAGGAGGAGAGAAAACTCGGATTCAAATCACAACCACCAACAAAAAGCATTAAATGCCTGCAAAATCCATCTCGCAAATCACAAATGCACTTCTCCAAGTTTGTTTGGCATGTAGGAGAAGAAAGGAGGGAAAATCGATCAAATATGGGTGGTTGGAGCAATCAAATATGTTCATTAATGGCTAGAAAGATGTTTCCCTGTTTCTCACCTACTAAATCCTACTGAAATATGAATTTGAATATTTTAGAGTGTAGCTCATACCAACAAATTTTAAATGAGACCAGACATACATGTGTCGAGCCCTGTAGAAAAAGTTATGACCGCCGGAAGTTATTAATGCAAACCGAACACGTAAGACACGTGGCGCACGCTGATTGACTGAAAGATCGACCAACCGCATAAATCGCTTTTTGTCATTTTATGCCACGTGTGACTCATTGGTTTATTACTGAGGATTTGGCGCCTAGTTGGTGTGCTTTGATTGGTTGCATGTAGCACACTCAATGTATGAAATATGCCACATGGCACAAAAGAAGGCGCAAAGGCATGCACACGAAAGAGCGAGGAACAAGAGGAAAACAGAGGAAGGGTGCACATGAAGATGACACGCGTGGGAGAAATGTGAGGAATAATTGAGGGAAACACGTATGGTAGAGGAAAAATCATTACAAAATGATGTGCGACAACAAGGGACTTAGCTAATTTTGGGAAGCATGTCCAAGCGTGCGTGAAGGATGCATGAATCATTGGGAAAAGGCAAATGTGCGAGGTGCACACGAGGCAAAAATGGAACAAAGAGGAAAAGGAAAAGAAAAGGTGAAGGAAAGGAGGAGCACACAAGAGTGCGTGAAGAATCTACAACCAAGGAATGTGCCAAAGGAGCAAATGAAGTGTGCACAAGCTGCGCAATGTAGATCCTTAGAGCTAGAATGGAATGTAAGTTGTCCAAATAACTAGGGAGTTATTTTGGATAACAATTTGGCAACTTTGGGGCCATCTACCTGCTAGATGAAGGAGATCAATATCTTGGAGCATCCATTGGGCATGGAGTTTGCTTGAAATATGAAATTCGATCTCGTGACCTCAAGAACTATCCTTGAAGTCAATTTGAAACATGTTCGAATTTGTTCTCGAATCCCGCAAGACTATTAAAAATTGTTGGAAGATGACTGACATCGTAGAAGCAACAAAATAGTGCGCACGAAGCACGTGGGAAGAAAGAACTATGTATAAACAAGACGATGTGCACGCAACAAACTTAGAGGAATTGAAACTTTTCTAATAAATAACGAATGATGCATCAAACTTAATGGAATGGTTTGATATAGATCCCATCGAATGGGATTGATAGTGGGCCTCCATCAAGAAGAGTTAACTTGAAAGAGTTAGCCTCCTTGCAAGAACTGATAATATATGGGCTACTCCAAAGTGTATCAAACTTTGAATGACACCTTGGTTTGGCTCTGTTAGCATCCCATTTTAAGACTAAGTCCCCAAATTTGAAAGCTTGAGGCCTAGCCTTTCTATCAAACCACCTCTTTATTGATTGTTGATGTTGTTCTAGCTTGATCATGGTAGAGTTCCTTGATTCTTCAAGTTCAACCGCTCTGCCATTCTAATTTTCCTTTGTCTACACATTCGAATTCCAGTTCTTTGGGAAAGTGATAACGAATTCAACTCATGTATCAAAGGAAGGGTAGCCTCCTTGCCATAAACAAGCTTGTAAGGAAAGGTCCCTATTTCCTTCTTTATGGTGATTCTCTGTCTACCCAAAGCACGTGTGAGACCTTAGATGTGAAATTGATATCTTATCTAATATAAATAAGTAACAATTACATTATATAATTGTACAAATCAATAAGAGACAATGTTGCAGAATGAAGATAATAAC
The DNA here is from genome assembly GCA_018340775.1 of Taxus wallichiana var. yunnanensis. Classification (NCBI taxonomy): domain Eukaryota; kingdom Viridiplantae; phylum Streptophyta; class Pinopsida; order Cupressales; family Taxaceae; genus Taxus; species Taxus wallichiana. The sequence goes on along the minus strand of CM031240.1, from coordinate 746,032,544 downwards.
ATAAACACAAAATAAGAGCAAAAATATAATAAACACACTATATTATTGATTGAATAATTTGGAGCAATTACATGATGAGAGAGCTTACAATATATAGGAGAATGAACTCCTTAAAACAAGGATTCAACTCCAATATTTAATCCCACAATATCCTCACATATCTCTCCTATAATCACTCCCAAACCCAACAATCTCTCACACAACTCCCAAATAACTACGTGAACTTTTATTTTTCTCACACAAATATGATATTAATATAACAATATTAATATCTTACTAACACACTAACTTACTAATGTAATATATGAATATTACATTTAACTATTACAAACAATAATGTGAGCACTAATCCATGGATTATTCATAACAACCTTTGTATGCCACTTGTCTTTGGTGATGCTCATTGTGCACTTCATAATTTTGATCAGGTTCTTGTTTGTAGACACTGCCAAGCCATTACCTTGAGGGTAATAATTAGAGGAAGTCTTCAAGTATATACTAAGACTAAGAGCCCAATTAATGATTTTAGTACCAAGGAAGGATTTTGCATTATATGAAATGATTTTTTGAGGGATGTCAAACCTTGTTATAATACCTTCGAGAAAGTCGAGGATGACTAACTTGGTTGATTCTTTGAGTGTGATAACCTCTGTCCATTTGGTGAAGTAATCCATAGTTGTTAGCACCCACTTGTGGCCAGCGCTTGAAGGAGGATAAAATTGATAATGCCTATGAAGTCAAGACCCCATTGCGCAAAATCCTGATCCGCATGGATTGGTTGGAGGGGAAGCACTGCCAATTTCTTCTTTCCTGCAAAGAAAGTGCATTCTTTGCATTTTATGACCCACTTGTGTGTGTCTGCGAATAGGGTAGGCCAGAAGAGTCCCGCTATTATGATCTTCATCATTGTAGTCTTGGAAGATAAGTGTCCACCAGAGAATCCTTCGTGACATTCTACTAACACTTTTTTAGTCTATGCGCCATCGATACACCTTAATAACACGCCATCAAGATTCTTTTTGAAGAGAAGGCCATCAATTAGAACATATGGAATAGATTGTAGCCTTAGATGTCTTCTATTTTCTTTGTTTAGACCGGAGGGTATGCGCCCTTGGAAAGGAATGTGATCATGTCCTTCATCCAAATTGCGCATGCCGGGGCTTCATTCTGCTCAGTGGTCTACGCATGGGAGATCTTCATCTAGAAACAATGAAGTCTCGGTTCATCTTGCAAGTCCTCATCAAGCTATTTATAGAGCGCTCTACCTCTTACTAGCTTTATAGCTTTGATAATCACATCATACTCCATGATTTTGGTCACCCACCACACTCTTTTTTTCATTGATTTCTGCTCCCATGATGAAGTCTCTCACACCAAAAAGAGAAACTAACAACTTAACGTGATTTGTGGTGAGCATGCTCTTGAATTTCTTGAGCGCGCACATGATGGCGTAGACCTATTTTTCTGTATGACTGTATTTCAATTCATAATCCTTTGGGATTTGACTAAAGAAAGCCACTGGTTGTCCCAGTCCTTGTTCATTTCCTCATGTTAAGGCAACAACAACACTTTCATCAATGCTATCAGCGTAAATGATGAAATCCTTTGAGTAATCTGGGTTGATGAGTGTTGGTGCGCAAGCAATTTCTTGCTTGATCTTGTTGAAGCTCTCCTTTACTTCTGTCGTCCATCTGAAGGCTATATCCTTCTTGAACATGAGGGTAATGGGCCTTACCAGTCTTACAAAGTTAGGAATGAAGCACCTAACAAAGTTGATTTTTCCGAGAAAGGACTACAAGGCTTTCTTATGCTCTGGTAGGGAAAGAGCGAGGATGGCTGAAACATGCTCAGGATCAATTGCAATGCCATCCTTTGAAACTACATTGCCTAGTAGCTTTCCCTGCACCACAACAAAATTGCACTTCTTGGGGTTAAGAGATACCCCAAAATTTCCATTATATTTGGTCCATATTGCAAACAAATAGAACACATTAAAACTCTGATTTTTATTCATACGGGATTTCTTTATTCAATATTTGATATGCCTTTATACAAGTAGCTTGATCCTATTGATTAGGAGTCAAAGCTTATCATGTATAACTCACACACAATCCCACTTATCTCTCTAAGAGACTTATTCTAACTTCTAGATCTCTATGAGTTGTTACTAACAACTCATTTACACACATAATTAGATATTGTTCACACTAAAATATATATTTTTCCTAACAATCACCCCCTTAGTGTGAACATGGGGAAGGCATCATCCTATACTGCATCTAACAATGACTGTGTGATTTTCCAAGGACTCACAAACCTGAGAAATGGTTTTTCCATGGTTACCATAAAACCAATGAAGGTTTGTCCATGGTTTACCTACAACCAATTGGTTTTTTTGGTTTACCAAAAACCATGTCATTATATGCCAGTATCTCTTTAACCCCATCACATCCTGACTAATGCAGGTGATACAATCATGTACTTGATTTAACAAGTTTATTTCCATAAATGAAACACACAATGGAAAAATAAATATCACCAATACAATGCAATATTCTCTTTGTTGGTGATTAACAAGAGATGCGATTTGCCTCCTCCTTTGTCCCCGCCTCCAATATCTTTATTTAGAATAGAAAGTCATCGAATTGTAGTCAGGTTCTTCTGGTGCTAGTTCTTCTTCATATTCTGACTCTTCAACAACTACATTGGCCTCATCCATTTTGAGTTTACCACTGATGACATCTTTTGCTCTGATTTTGCAGAATGGAGACTTATGCCCCTTTTGTTTACAATAGAAGCATTCTACTTCTTCTTTGTTTCTGTAGGTTTTAGCATATTTTTTCTTAACATAGAGAGCAGACTCTTCTTGATTATCTTCTTTAGTTCTTTTCTCCTCACTTAGAAGTGCAGATATCATGTCTTCAAGTGATTGTGTGGGCATCTGTCCGAGAGTGAACACAACATTACTGTACTTAGGAGGAAGACTGTTTAGAAGTATGGCTTTAGCATCTTCATCTTCTATTACAACTTTTACTTCTGCAAGTTGCCTTATGAGTGATCTTAGTTCATTAATGTGGCTTGACATTGTCACATTTTCATTCATCTTGAGTTTGAATAGTTGCAGTTTTAGTGAAAATTTAGCATTGACTGCATTTGAGCCAAAAGTTTTGCCGAGTAGTTCCCAAATTGTTTTTGAGGATTTTTCTAGATCCACATAGTGTAGCTCAGTATCTGATAGGGCAAGTCCTATTATTGCTTTTGCCTTATCATCCCTTGTTTCCCACTCTATTAGTTTTGCAACATCTATGGGTTTTGATTCATCTCCTAATACAATCCTCCATAGATTCTTATGCATTAATTGCATTTGGATTTTGACTTTCCAGTGTGAAAGTTTAATCCATTGAATTTGTCTAGTGGAATGTCCATTATACCTTAGAGTGTCGGTTTCAACCAAAAATGCACTCTCAGGGGAGTCGGTTTCAACCGATATTGCTCCCAATTTACACTATGTATTTAAAAAGTAATAAAAACAAATTACTTTTTAAATTTTACATGGATATTCTATTTTAATTTCTAATATAGCCGAAGGCTATACATTAGAAATTATATCATTTTTGCAAATACATTGTCTTTATTAAAGCAAAATACACCCCCTAATTTGGAATAGTCTAGTTTTAATATTTCTTATAAGTCTATAGCCAATTGTTCTAAACTTATAACAAGATATTAATACTAAGGTTTATGCCATAGTATATTAGATTGATAATTAAGAAATGGCATATGGTTTATATACTTTAATAAATTCAAAACTAGAGTTTAATACCTTCCGGAACTGATCTCCACGTGGAGCTGAATGCACAATGGTCGAAGTCAGAGAGGAGTTGGGCGCTACCGAGGTGGGTAACAGGTCAGATCATCACGTGCTAGGTCAGATTCATGGGCTCTTCAAATATTTTAATGCCCGACCATTCTGACAGTGCTCAGGGGGACGTGATCGCCGTTTGAGGGTGCACGCAGGGTAAGATACAGGGACACCGATCGAAGGGTGCACACAGCCTATAGGTTAGGGACAGGGATGAGTGGAATTTAATGCCCTTCGTCCAAGCTTTTATCAATGCGCAGGGATCCGTAGGCTTGTCAAATCAGGTCGTTGGTATAACTCTCATGTGCAGTGCAAGGATTTTCAACCACAATCGCCATGAAACCTTAGAAACTATGAACAAGTTCCCTAATGGGATTCAAACAATATATGAATACATGGCCCTAGGAGTTAATCGCTCTATACCAAACATTATATTTGGTCCATATTGCAAACAAATAGAACACATTAAAACTCTGATTTTTATTCATACAAGATTTCTTTATTCAATATTTGATATGCCTTTATACAAGTAGCTTGATCCTATTGATTAGGAGTCAAAGCTTATCATGTACAACTCACACACAATCCCACTTATCTCTCTAAGAGACTTATTCTAACTTCTAGATCTCTATGAGTTGTTACTAACAACTCATTTACACACATAATTAGATATTGTTCACACTAAAATATATATATTTCCTAACAATTTCTGCATCTCTTAAAGACTTTCTCTAGATGCACCATATGGTCTCATGCCTCCTTTGAGAACACAATTATATCATCTAGGTAAACCAAAATGAACTCATTGATGTATCCTTTGAAGGCAAGGTCCATGACACGCTGAAATGTCATGCGTGTGTTTGACAGACCAAATGGCATCTTATGATATGCATATGTCCCCCACTTGGTTGTAAACACCATTTTTGAATTCATCCCGTTCCTTGACAAGAATCTGATTGAGGCCAAAATACCCATCCAACATTGAGAATCTCTGCGCGCCAAACCTATAGTTTGTAAAATCTACTCCATAGCAAAGCAATAGATAGCGATCCTTCAAAGACGCCTTATTTAAATATCTAAAATCGATGTAGAGTCTAATTTCACCATTCTTTTTCAACATTGGAACAAGATTCATGACCCGTAGAGTACTTGATTGAAAAATTATGTTTGCCTCAACGAGTTTAGACAAATCTTTCTTCCCGAGGGGCTCTATTTTTGGATTGACTAGCCGTTGCTTTTGTCTGTCGATGGGCTTGATACTGTGGATCAAGGTCAATGGAGTGTTGAGAAAACTCGAGATCAAATCCTTTGAGGTATTTATACTCCCAAGAGAAAATGTCATTTTATTTTTGATAGAGAGAGATGAAGGCCTTCCTTTCATGATGCACGCAAGCTTTACAGAGCAACAAATCCCTACCGCACCCAATAGTGACTAGACCGTAGTCATCTCATCAGCATATATATTATTTTGTTCACCCTTGAACTCATCATTAGGGATAAATATTTTCTCTAAGGTGACCAACCGTTGTTGCAAATCAGCAGCCTCCTCGATGTTGATTAGATTTCTAGTTTGATCATACTAAGATCCAAAGGTGTGATTGCACAACATTGAATCCTCTTCCCAAGTGTGGGAATAACAAAATGGAAGAGGAATATCTAGATTAGAGGCTGGTTCCTCAACTCCTCTGATCAGCTATTTCACTTGCACAATTGCAGAGGTTTAAACTCCTAAATCTACTCTAAATTCCAAAGGGACAAGGATAGAAAATGCAAAAAGAAAGAACTAATGCTAATAGGTGATGCACCAAAGGAGTTGTAGACACCTGATGTTGCATGAAATACACAATCCACAAGGAAACATAGCACAAAACATGCACAAATGCTCAAAATGTAATGAAATATCAAGAAAGCAATGATAGATATATGAAAGGATTGAGGGATTTTAATCACAGAACATATATCAACATCTCAGATCCAATACAGTACATTACAGTGATCCAGAGGCAAGAAAAGGTGCTACATTACATGGAAAGGTAAAATTTCTTCACAAATTTTGCCAAGGAGGAAGAAAAGGAAGTTGCAGAGCTGAAAAGTGTCTCTCCTTTGCAAAATGAACTCATTCTAGCTTTTACAGTGCAAACCATGACCCCAGGAGAGAGAAACGCGGAAAACATGCAAGGGGTTCAACCATTGACCAAAATGCCATCAAAACAGCATGGGCGCCCTGACAGACCCATTCCCTGACATTTTTAACCATGCTGGGAGAGAATGCGAGCCATTCTTCATTAAAAATGGTGGTTGAAACGTCATTTCTGTCCATGACCACGTGCCAGAGGTGTTTCTTGATTTTCTCTCTCCAAACTCCACCAAAATTAAAAAATGACCCCGGAATCTTGTAGAGAATTTTACCAGCTTTCCATTGATATAAAGAACGCAAAAAACCGAGCTCTGGATCGAAAGATATGGCGATTTGAAGTTTTAGGGCAAAACAGGGCCAAATCGGGTCGGTGGGAATTTTTTTGAATTTTTACCTTTTTGGTCATTTGGAAAATTTTCCAAAATTTTCCCGCACTCCACAAGTCTAGGTGCCATGTGGCAAAATTTTATTGGGCGCGGGCCCCTTCCCTGCTCCATTTTTCTTTGTTTTAGCCTTTGGAAGATTTTCCAAAATTTCCCCGCCGTGCCGACGAGCTGGGACACGTGTCACGCTCTGATTGGGAGCGGGCCCATTCTTTCAAATTTTCATGTGGGTCGCTTTGATATTTTTGGCCTAGACACATGTCAAAACCCCATTGGATGCGGGTTTGACCCTCCTAAATTTCCTCGCGGGCTTGCTCTGAATTTTTTGCCCCACCTGGACACGTGGCGAAATGATTGGTCATGGCGGGCTGCATGGGGAAAATTATTCCTTTTGAAATCTTTGCCAAAACACTTGGCAAAAAACCAAGTTCTCCTCCGACCCCCGCCACTTTCTTGGACATGTGGCGTGTTCTCATTGGCTGCGGGCCTTTTAGGGGAAAATTTCCCACAAAAACTCCGCCGAGCCATAACTTGAAAAATACATGGAGTTAGGAGGAAAACTTTACCTTTCTAGAAAGCTGAGAAAGAGCTCTATCCAATGGTGCCACTTCCAGAAGGTTTTGAGTGCCTGAAAGCAAAATTTTGTGACTGAGGCACAAGAGAGGGAAGAATGGGAGGAGTTAGCCACAAAATGAGCAGGGGGACACATTTTGGATAACAATTTTGGCGACTCAGAGGGGGCATCTGCCTGCTAGATGAAGTTACCAGTTTCCTGAAGCATCCATTGGGCATGGATTCATGAGTTGTAGCTTGCAAACTGATCTGAACTTTGAAAACCTCCTCTCTGAGCCACTTGGAAACCCACTGAAATGGACTGCGTAAGAGCAAAACCAGCACCACAAAAACTATGTACAAAACTAAAGGTCATACATGCTCCAAAATGGAACATGCAGAGTGTGCACAAGCACTTCTTTTATTGAAAGAAAAACTACCTATCCTACTCTAACTGGAAGCAAAAGTGGGCTAAACAAACCCTGCAACTGGTTGGGAGAAATAACTTCCCTTTCTCAAAATTTGCAACCATGTAATCGATTTGCACTCAATATGGCTGATTGGATGAGTGGAAAATCAACAAGAAGCTGGTCTTCTACCCAAATCATCAAGGTGTCAACTGAAAACAAATCCAATACCTCTTTTAGTTGCTTTGCATTTGGATTGAAGAGGTATGACAACTGATCCTTGGTACTTGGTAGCTCACCCTCATGCTTAGAAGCAAGCATGACTAGTCATGTGACTTCTCCTTTGACTCCAATGAAGCTAAATACCTTATCGGGCAAGGTATGATCCGTTTGATATGCCCATAGCTCTGATTCTCAACTCCAAAAATGGAGTCTTCTTGTAGACCTTCTTGGGTGGGTGATCTGGAAGCAATGGTAGGACTTTTCTGCCCTTTCTCTTCCTTCATGGCAACATGGAACTCTTCTATAGTGTGCAACTCCTCGTTATTGATTGCAACATCTAATGAAGTTGCTTTTGCATTGTTGTTACCTGCTGCAATACATTGTTGGATTTGGAGCTCCTCCATTGTAGCTTTTGGAAGATCAAATTCTTGTAGCTTTGATTCAAGAGGCATGTTGAAAACTATAGGTTGTTGTCCTTGAACTCTTTTGTCCATGGCAACAAGTTCTTATTGTTGGAGAACGAATGGTGAAGAAGGAAACATGGTAATTTCAGCTAGCTCTTCATCTAAACATTCTTCTAAGTCTGATGGAAAATCAAACTCTTGAATGTCTTGCTGCAGCAAAGTCTCTCCCTCTTGTATGGTGGCCTCCAAATCTGCATTTTCTTCACCCTGTATAACTTCATTTTCAAACATGAAACTTGTCAATCCAAACTCATCCCAAAAATCAGATTGTTGGAGAGATGAAGTGGGAGAGAAGCATGAAATTTCTTGTGCCTTTTGCTCACAATTTGGACCTATTTTGTTCACCTCCATAATGGCTTCATCAATCAAATCAGCCCCTTCAAATGAAAGCAAAAATGTATCAATAATGCTTCCTTCTTCTACTGTTGTAAAAACTGACTTGACCTCATCCATTTGCTCCTCAAAGATGGGGTTTTGAGATGGTTTTCCTTCCTTCTCGATGGCTGATTTTGCAGTGCAAACTGGATCAGCATTTTCTTTGGGCAAAGTGCCAACATGGACACCCAACTCATCACCAACAAACTGCTATTTTTCTCGCTTCACTGCTGTTATAAAATCAGCCTTGTTTTCCACTTGTTCTCCAACTTCAACATCCTCTATTGGTTTCACCATCAAGGGGATTTTTGTAATCCCGAATTTAAGAGCCCAACTCTTCAGACTTTGAATTTCTTCATCCTTGTTTGGCTCTTCTTTCTCTTTGTTTTCCTTGATTGGCATTCTGATTTTTATCCTCCCAACATGGATTTGGGAATGCAAGAGGAGAAGTGGATTGTAACTCAATTGATTTTGCAATTTTTTGTGGTGGTGGAGGAGGTAGGAACTCTTGTTTCTTTGGAGGGAATGGCTGTTTGGAAGGGAAAAGGACAGAAGAATTGAGATGGGGTGGAAGACTAGGGAATGGAGAAATGGATTCAACACTTGGGACAACAGATGGAGAGTTTAAAACTTGACACTGCTGAGATGAAACAGATTGGGAAAGAGGGAGAGAAAAGGCATGAGATGGTGTGCTTACCTGTTGATAAGGTTATTGAATACTCCTCTCATACACCTTTATTCCTTCAGTCCACTTTGCAAGTAATGGTAGTGTTGTAATCATGAAGTCTAGCTTCTCTTGAGGGTTGTAATGCCTTGGAAAAGGTCCCACCCATGGACAAGGTGCTCTACAACCGATTCTAAATGCTTTCATTTGTGCTTGAGCCCTGGATTGCACCATGTTTACCTCCATCTTTTGGATTTGTTCCAACAGATCTGCATTTTCTTCTTGACTTCCCTCACAACCAACATACCCTTGTGCTTGACATGCTTCATATCCAAACTGACTTTGGCACTGCTGCTCATATGGGTAGACATGCTGATTTTGAATTTGATCAAAATGCTGATTTGGAGGATTTGTAAAACATGTTGGAGGTGTGATATACTGCTGTTGTAAATGTGAATTCCATGATGGAAATGAAGTCATGATTGCACAACTTCATGGAATGGAAAAGAATGAAAATGATGGAAAGAAGAATGGATGGAAATGAATGGAAAACAGGTCTGCAACTTAGAGAATGAGTTGTTTACCAGATGGAGTCGCCATATGTGCTTTTGAAAGTGCCTCCAAAGGCCAATCTTTAACAGGAACACACCAACCTATCAAAGATAAAGTGGAAGACCTCTAAGGTCCCACCGGGCGTGCCAAAACTATTGTTGCAAATCAGCAGCACCCCCTGGATGTTTATCAGATTTATAGTTTGATCATACTAGCATCCAATGTGATTGCACAACATTGAATTCTTTCCCCAAGTGTGGGACTTACAAAATGAGAAAGGAATCTCCAATTTAGAGGCTAGTTCCTCGCTTCCTCTGATCGATTTATCATTTACAAGTTGCAGAGGTCTATATTCCTAACCCTACTCTAAATTCCAAAGGGACAAGGATAGAAAATGCAAAAAAGAAAGAACTAATGCTAATAGGTGATGCACCAAAGGAGTTGTAGACAACTGAAGCTGCATGAAATACACAATCCACAAGGAAACACAACACAAAAAATGCACAAATGCTCAAAATGTAATGAAAGATCAAGAAAGCAATGATAGATATATGAAAGGATTGAGGGATTTTAATCACAGAACATATATCAACATCTCAGATCCAATACAATACATTATAGTGATCCAGAGGAAAGAAAAGGTGCTTTGCATTACATGGAAAGGTAAAATTTCTTCACAAATTCTGCCAAGGAGGAAGAAAAAGGAAGTTGCAGAGCTGAAAAAGTGTCTCTCCTTTGCAAAATGAACTCATTCTGGCTTTTACAGTGCAAACCACGACCCTAGGAGAGAGAAACACGGGAAAACGTGCAAGGGGTTCAACCATTGACCAAAATGCCATCAAAACAGCATGGGTGCCCTGAAAGACCCATTCCCTGACATTTTTAACCATGCTGGGAGAGAATGCGAGCCATTCTTCATTAAAAACGGTGGTTGAAACATCATTTCTGTCCATGACCATGTGCCAGAGGCGTTTATTGATTTTATCTCTCCAAAATCCACCAAAATTAAAAAATGACCCCAGAATCTTGTAGATAATTTTACCATCTTTCCATTGATATAAAGAACGCGAAAACCGAGCTCTGGATCGAAAGATATGGCGATTTGAAGTTTTAGGGCAAAACAGGGCCAAATCGGGTCGGTGGGAATTTTTTTTGAATTTTTACCTTTTTGGTCATTTGGAAATTTTTCCAAAATTTTCCCATGCTCTGCAAGTCTAGGTGCCACGTGGCAAAATTTTATTGGGTGTGGGCCCCTTCCCGCTCCATTTTTCTTTGTTTTAGCCTTTGGAAGATTTTCCAAAATTTCCCCGCCGTGCCGACGAGCTGGGACACATGTCACGCTCTGATTGGGAGCGGGCCCATTCTTTCAAATTTTCATGCGGGTCGCTTTGATATTTTTGGCCCGACACATGTCAAAACCCCATTGGGTGCAGGTTTGCCACTTCAAAATTTCCTCATGCTTTTGCCCCACCTACACACGTGGCAAAGAAATGATTGGTCGGCTGCCTGCCCCGGGGGAAAATTCTTCCTTTTGAAACTTTTACCAAAACACTTGGCAAAAACGAAGTTCTCCTCTGACCCCCGCCACTTTCTTGGACATGTAGCACGTTCTCATTGGCTGCGGGCTTTTCAGGGGAAAATTTCCCACAAAAACTCCGCCGAGCCATAACTTGAAAAATACATGGAGTTAGGAGGAAAAATTTACCTTTCTGGAAAGCTGAGAAAGAGATCTATCCAATGGTGCCACTTCCAAAAGGTTTTGAGTGCCTAAAAGCAAAATTTTGTGACTGAGGCACAAGAGAGGGAAGAATGGGAGGAGTTAGCCACAAAATGAGTAGGGGGCACATTTTGGATAACACCAACCCTTTAAGAAAATTATTTGTCTTTAAATGGATCACTTGGTCACCTTAGCTATCATGTAAGTTAGCTTGCATGCTTGAAGATAACTTGACTTCTTTCTCGAATGATTTGCGTGTCACTTTCAAACACTTTCTAGTTGGTGTTTTTGTCGGGAATGGATGGTCTAATTACCATTTTCACGTTCGCATGTTTCCTTGGAAAATCCTCTCGTGGGAGAGAATCAAACCAAGCACGACCATCCGATCAGCTTCTTTGTTCATCTTTCTTGCACTACCCACAGATTAAGAGCATCAAAGCTCTCAAAGAGGTCCCAAAATTTGTGTTTATAAGCTTTGAGAAGCTTATTATTTGTGGCATACTTACTGGTAACTCCGTGGATAACCAATTTTATATCTCCAAAATATGCAATGCCTTAATCCTTTTCTTGTGCAGAATAATAAGACCATGTACCAACGCTTCATATTCTCGCTACATTTTTGGAACATGAAAACCGTAATCGATGTGTGAAGAAAAATTCTCATCCTTGGGAGAGATGAGAACAACACATGTGCCTGTGCCATTCTTATGCTTCGGATCCGTCAAAGTACAATTTTCATAGACCAGAGTTTTCTTTATTTTGCTTGAGCACGTGCCGCACCAAAACTTCTTTTTCAAGGATGCGATCGATGCCAAGTCTAGTTTCAAAAGTCTCAAGCTCTTCAACATATGGATCAAATTTGTGGTGGCTTTCTACCCACTCATCTAACACTAGATGAGGTACAGGAGGAGGGACATGCTTCTCTTCAGAAACTTGTTCTTGGCCTTCTTGGATTAGGTAGTTAGTTTGGAGAGGGGTTGGGTCATACGAATCAACATGGTAGGAAAATATTGGCTCATCTTGTATGGTAAACTGGGTACCATACCTTGTTTTGAGTAACATATGAGACCAATCAGAAGATAAGTAACCAATCAATTTAGCAGTAAAATCCCTTGACAAACACAAGGCAAACAAAGGGGGTAGATCAATGATTGACACATCTTGAGTTATTATGAGGCTTGGACATGCATAAAGAGTCAACTCAAGACCTTTGATGACTCCTAAAGTGGTAACAATTGAGCCATCAAGTTGCAGGACTCCTTTTGACAAAGGGATATACTTAAGGCCTAAGACATCAACAATTTTCTTAGGCATGACAAAAGTACTAACACTTGAGTCAATCATACAATTATGCACAAGGTGTTTTCCTATGATCAAGGACATATAGAAAGGTGGGGTTTTGACAATCTTACTTACTTTCTTCTCCTCTTCTTGATAAATATTGACAACAACATGCACCTTTTGGGAAGTTGGATCGGTGCGCGGAAGTTGGGCTAGAGCTTCATGCAACAGGTCATGCTGAGATTGAATGGCCAGGGCATCCCACATTGTGACATTCACATTTGTCTTATTCATCTGGTCCAAAATGTTGAATGGGAGGCCCATTGATTTGTGCATTTGGGGCACATAAGCATATTTTCTTGATTGTTTAGGTACAGAGGCAGGGGCCTTAGTTGTGCACAGAGGTTTGACCTACCAAAGGAGGGGCACGTGTTGCTTCAAGGGGAGCATTGTGTGGAACCTTGCGCATAGGAAATTGTGCACCTTTACTCCTGGATGCTTTGGTTGCATCTCTTTGCTTTTGAGGATCAACATGTGTTGTGGGAATTGAGACTTATGCACCAGATTCGAGCATTCTCTTCTTATATCTTGTGTTGTTAGAAATCTAGGCGTGCGGTCTGTTTGTATCATCTGCAACTTGATTGATTCCACAAAATTTCTCAGGGCTAAAGAATATCAAGTTTGATTCGAAGGCACTTCTGATTTTCTTAGTTATCGTGCTCGCTTGCACTTGTGGAAGGTTCACAGTTAGAAGCGACATGAATCATGTAGGCATGCACACACAACATTAGCGCAGTGGTATTGATTGTGAGGCATGTTGTAAGGAAAGAACCATTACGACTCTTATGCCATGTTTTTCTGAACTAGAAAAAGTTCTTGACTTGTGTTGGGTGCTAGAAGAGGTTACGCTGGAGGAACAACTTGCAAGGGTAAATACACATTAGCATGCCAACTATCACTTTGCTGGTTGTACCCATATCTCTAGTTTCCATACTGATTCCACCAGGGATGATTGTTTTGGCTCGCGCATAATTAGAATTGTTTCTGAAGGCTTGCACCTGCTTCTTTTCTAAGGATATAACTTTGTTTGACAAGTTTCTACTCAAGACTTTCATTTCTTCATCTTCCTTTTGATGGGTGAGAGAATATGATGTAGATGAAAGAAGTTGCACATTCTCATACAAGGAATGAAGCAATAGAAGGATGGGGCATTCAAGACATCTCTCTCGGGAATAAGGGTGCAGGAGGTCTAGGAGCCAACTTTCTTACCGAATGAGATGACTTTATGCCCTTATTGCAATATTGTAAGCATCGGGAAGGTCCTGTCCCCCATGGATTGAATCATAACTAAGATGTCACTGTTTAAGGCCCTTAGATAATATAAGAAAGCATGCTTTGGATCGTAGGCAGCTTACCACTTGAGGTATTATGTCCCAAGTTTTCTGGAATTTGATATTGAAATTAGTCATTTGTTCATTGGGCACCCTATTTGTTGTAGTCAGTTGTTCCACCAGAGATAGGTGATCTAATTTATCTTCTAAATAGTTACATAGAGCTGTTCGAGCTCATCCTGTGTCAATAGATGCAAGTCTTAGGCCTCTATACCATTGGAGCACTTTACCTTTGAATGAGGCTGCAAGAATCCTGACTGCTACATCATCATGCACGATCGGATATACATAGCACACGTTGGCTACATCCTGGATGTGCTCAACAAGAGTAACTTGATTCTCACTAGTGAAGTATGGGATACTTTTGAGTATGGTCGCTAACATATCATGATGTGCATTGATATTGAGAGGGATTCCACCCGTGAAGTCGACAAAGTTTTTCTGAGGAGGAGGCGGTTAAAGTGCCATAATAGGGCATGCATGTATGTTGTGAGGAGTGGAATGCACATGACGCGTTGGAGATGGAGACACACATGTAGATGTTCTGCTATGTACTCTCCTCATAGATAGCTAGATGTACTCAAAAGATTCTTTAGCTACTGCGCTTTGTCTCATATGCACTCTTCTCATGAAAGGTGATAAGGACTGTTGAAAACAATAGATCTGGATGTGTTGGGAGTCGTCAAATGTGTTAGAATGAGTCTTGAAAGGATAGAAATCACTAAGTCACATACCCAAGTATTAGTAATAATGAAATTTAAGCTTTCAATGCTTGGGTCCCACCAGTGCGTGCTTAAACCGTTGGTTGTCAAACTTGCACCTCGTGTCTCAGATTTGAAGGAACATATTCATTTGAGTCAACAATGGGACTGTCTCCAAGTTGTGGGAGCTTGCACGCTTGAGACAGACCTCCAAAGAAGGTCGGTTCCTCTACTTACCTATACTACTATTCTAAGTACTCCCGAAAGTGAAACCTAAGCTAACAATGTCAAGGGACTAGGGATAGAAGGATAAAAAGAATGGAAAACTAAAACTAAGGGAGGTAATATCACCAAACAAAGAGGGATGAACACTATCTGTTTCAAGTGGAAGCGAGGGAGAAAGCATAATGGGAGGCTAGGCACATGCAACATAGACCAGAATGCATTTACATGATCGATTCCATGAGGCACAAAAATAAAAAGGAATTGCTAAGGGATTTAGAATGACACAACAAGCACACAATACAAATGAAAGTCAAGAAAGAAGGATACAAACATGTTAAGGAAGAGAATAGCCACAAAACAATGCTTCTATTACTTCCAGAAATGCACTGATTACAATGGTGTTTGAAGGCCGATATCCACATGCAAGAACTAGATCTAGAGGTCTGTGACTCAAAATACAAAGATATAGAGTCCTTAGCAAATACTAAAGGATCCAAAATGTCTAACCCTTTATAATGAGCCATGCTCTTACATTTATAGATGAATTGATGAGAGAAAAAGAGGAGAAAGAGGGAACAATCGATTCAAATCACAACCACCAACAAAAAGCATTCAATGTCCTACAAATCTATCAAATGCACTTCTCTAAGTTTGTTTAGCATGTAGGAGAAGCAAGGAGGGAAAATCAAATCAAATTTGGGTGGTTGGAGCAATCAGATATGTTCATTAATGGCTAGAAATACATTTCCCTGTTTCTCACCTACCAAATCTTGCTGAAATATGAATTTGAATAGTTTAGAGTGTAGCCCACATAATTTTTTTTTAAATGAGACCGGGCACGCGTGTGTCGATCCTCGTAGAAAAATTTATGGCTGTCGGTTATTAGTGTATATTAAACACACAAGACATGTGGCATGTGCTTTGATTGACTAAAAGATCAGCCAACCGCACAACTATTTTGTCATTTTCTACCATGTGTCACTCATTGGTTTGTTACAAGGATTTGGCACCTAGTTGGTGTGCTTTAATTGGTTACGTGTAGCACACTCAATGTTTGATAGATGCCATGTGGCATGAAGGGCACAAAAGAAGGCACAAAGGCATGCACATGGAAGAGCGAGGCACATGAGGAAAACACAGAAGGACGTACATGAAGATTATGCGCTCGGGAGAAATGAGAGGAATATCTTGAGGGAGAAACATATGGCATGAGGCACAATCATTACAAAATGATGTGCAACAGCAAGGAAGGGGGCACGTGGAGAATGTCAGGGACTTAGCTAATTTTGGGAAGTAGGTCCAAGGCGCGTGAAGGATGCATGAACTATTGGGAAGAAGGTGAATGCACAGAGGGTGCACGAGGGAAAAATAGAACAAAGAGGAAAATGAAAAGAAAAGGTGAAGGAAAGGAGGAGTGCATAAGAGCATGTAAAGAATCTGCAACCAAGGGAATGTGCCAAAGTAGAAAATGAAGTGCTTGTAAGCTGCAATGTAGATCCTTAGAGCCAGAATGGAATGTAAGTTGTCCAAATAACTAGGGGAGTTATTTTGGATAACATTCACTTTAAGGGTTTTTGGATGTAATGATTGGGCACATATCCTAGATGACATGTGAAGAGAAATGGAAAGGAAGGGCCACCCTTGTATCTTTCTTGTAACCGTGAAGATGTGAAGGTGTATCGTCTTATTGTTCTAGGAACCACTAAGATTCTTTTTTGGTGTGATGTAGTGTTTGATGAATAGTATCAAGCTTACAAGCCATCAAATATGCCTCCTCTATTGCCTTCTATTAAGAAAATAATCACTTATGAACCTTATTATGATAAACACGAAAATTTTTGAAGACTCTCATTTAGTGAGTTCCTATAATTTATATGATGAGCCACGGGGGGACAACTAATACCTCTACCACTAGTGTCGGAGGGAATATTGAATGCACTTGCTCAACCCACACAACCTCAACTAAAATGGGTTTTCAGATTACACAACAAGGTTGGTGAATTGACATGAGATCCTAGAGGTCTAAGTGTGATGAGATTACAATGTCGCATGGTGTTTCACATTTGCGCAAAGAACATAAGATCTCAAGACTTATCATCAATATTTTAAGCATCTTAAATGGTAGGAAACTATGAAAGAAGAAATCCTTTCTTTTAAAAAGAACAACACATGGGATTTGGTTCTACTTCTAAAAGGAAGAAAAGAGTGAGGTGTAAGTGGATCCATTGACAAGTACAAAGACTGACTTGTAGAAAAAAGTTCTTAATAGGTTGAAAGTGTTGATTACCATAAAATATTTTCTCCAGATGCTAAAATGAACTTGTTTAAGCTAGTAATCTCCTTAGTTGTGACACAAGGATAAGAAATCAATATATTGAGATGTGCTAACATCCCCCATTAAGTACATTTAATATTTTATTTGATCAATTATTATGTTTATATGTTGAGACGTACACTTGATGCCGTAGTACCCCTACAAGTGGCCGCTAAGGTCGCATAACAATTGTGATGTGGATGTTTTCATGTGTGTTTTAATTGTAAATTTGAATTTCTTATAACAAAAATTTATTTATTTGATTTATTGGGAAGCTTTGAGGCTCTTCTTGTTTACTTTTATTTTCTTGTGAGATTTTTGAAGTTTGAATGCAGCTACTTAGCCATTTCTCCTTGTTCTTTTGAGATTTCTTGGTTTTGTTTATTTTTGAAACTCGAACCTTTAGGTTTTTAAGGCCACTTCACTTAATGTCATCAAGAATGTCATGTGGATTTTCTTGCTTGTTTGATGAATTGGTTCTATATTGTTCATAATATGTATTCATGTTGTTGTAAACATTAGAAAATGCACCTTGTACATAAGGTCACTTATTCAAAAACACCAAAACATTATAAAAAAAAAAACACCAAAATCAAATAACCCCACAAAATGGGGATAAAAGCCAACTCACCACCCATTTACTAACCCTCACCCACTCACATTTAATTGCTCCATTAAACCTACCCATGTGTATGCCCAATGTACATTGTACCCATGTGTGTCCCACTCCCCTATGCACTCCAAATATATAAAGTCATCATCATCCTCATAATTTCATCCTATGATGCTCTCTTAACAACTCTTGACATCCCATACTTGAGTTTTCTTGCTCGCATATCTTGATTTTACAGTGTCTTGAAGAAGTGAAAGCAAAATATAAAGAATATATACAACTAACAATGCAATCTTGTTTAGCAAAATCTCAACACAGGTGGGAAACACAACTGCAATTGGCTTGTGATCTCCATGTGATTTTTGCGAAACACCATTGTGATTATCCTATGATATGAGTCAATTATATTTGTCATTTCATTTATTGTTTTTTCATTTTACATCAATAAAATGTATTTTATCTCCTTAAAAGGGTTAGGGATCTGACTAAGGTAGGTCCCCTAACCACCAAAAATAACTAACATTTTTCAAGTGTGCTTGTGTGTAGGTTTAGATTCAAATCTAGAAGATTTTTACCCACTTTATTCAATGAAATAAACTAAAATTTTCCCTCTCTTCACAATGGAATCATAATCCCATTTTGTTTTAGTAGCATTGATTTGGAGTTTTCATATTAACTAATCCATCTTATAGGTGATCCAAATCTAGACATGCATTTGTATGGGGTACACCCAAGGTGTCATGTCTGCATGTTTAGTGCTGTAAGAAATACCCTTAGATTTGAGGTGATGGGGCTCTATGTGTCCAGGACCATGGAGTGACCCAAAATCACTTGGATACATGATACTTAATCCTCCTATACTGGAGTGACATATGTAATATTTAGTCCTCTATGGTTGAGATACTTTATGATACTCAATCGTCATATGGTGGGGGATATTTATGATACTCAATTATCCTCGTGGAGTGGCCTTCATGACATGCAATATAATTGGTGGGTTTGACAATGATTTGTGTTTCTCTTAATACTCTAGGATTATGTTACCTATCATTGAGACAGATATGACATTTAGTTTGGACTTCGTGGTTATGCTTGGGATTTTTATACTCTTCTAGATGGTGGATTACTTGAGGAAAATGTACTTGGGGTATGTGAGATACACCAACAAATATAGATGGGATACTTGATACTTTTGCTTGGTTCTTTTATCTCCCTTGAGGAGAGGTTGAGATACTAGACTACAAATTCTCTTAACGAGATATTGTTATACTTGGATCCTTTTTTCATCAGATATAGAGATAATTGTTAGGTTTAGTCTTAGGGGAACCTCAATAGATGTGCTTATGTCATACCCTTTTTTGATGTTTTGTGCATGCCACGTTATATAGTTATTGGTATGGAATCTATGATATGAGGATTGTGTTTTGGGTGATTTATTACTTTACCCTCCTAGGTATGTAGGTGTCCTCTTGGTGAAAAAAATGTGGTACATTTATGGTAATCTATTTGTATCATTATAAACTCATGGTTGGTTAAAATTTATTTTTCCTCCTTGGTTAGGTGAGTGCTTAGTGAATACCCTTCCTTATTGGTGAGTGCTTTATGTCACGTTGTAATGGTTACATCGTTGTGAAAATGTGATAAATGTGAAGTGGCATGTGTTATGGTTTTAGGTCTTGGATGACCTCGCATTGCATTACAATATTGGAAACCCTATAAAAACAATGGAATTACTTGTTTAAAAATGAAAATAATGAGAATGAATTGTTAAACAATGAACATGTTTAAGAAACATTGAATCAATGAACTGGTATGAACGAGAAAACTAACAATTTAGAGTTGTTTTCAAGAAAGTAATGGACATGATTACCAAACTAAAGATTAATTATCCATAGTAATGAGAAAACTAATATTCACAGAATAGTAAAGAAAATGAGAAAAAATTCAAAATGTGTTTGTTCCTTTGACATGCATGTTAACGCCATAATACACTTTACTAATTATTATCCTTCGATGTTGGTTTCCCTAGAATCTTGCATTCTCTTGGTTTCCTTTGTGTTGTGTCACATCGATGACGATGCTCTTATAAGGGGAGGGAGATGTAGTGATTTTAGGTTTTAGGTTGGTTTGATGACTATCCTTGATCCTTGTTGTCTTTAGTGGACAAAATTAAACCCCGTTTGTGAGAGGCTTTACAAATGGAATTGAGAAGTGTAGTGTAACTCAATTTGGTGTTTTAGTGAACTTTTAGTTACAAGCTATTTGACGAGATCGTTCATAATAAGATGAAGAAACATATAGATGTTTTTTTAAAATAAAATAAAATAAACGAGAATTTAAATTCTATCAAAACAATAAAATGAAATAAAAATGGGCACATGTATATATATATATGTTTTACATAATAAATGGAAATATGATGAGAAAATTTAATGATTTAAATAATGAGGTTACAAATAATTGAAAATATTAATAAAAAGAAAGAAAGAGAAAACCCTTTTAGAGGGGTGGGCTAGGTTTTATTCTCAGTGTCTTGTTTTCAAGGGAGAGAGAGGCCATTTTGAGGTTTGGGGCAAGTGGTGCCATGGAGGAAGAATCTTAAAAACCCTTAGGCCATTGTATTTGTCTGCATTTCCGCAGCTAGGTTCCACAACCATTTCTAGTATCCTCCACGCTTAAGCCAAAAAAGGATCTTTTAAGAGAGTACGGATATCTAAAGAACACATAAAATCTAGGTGAGTTTTTTTAAATGTAGTAGTGGTGATGGAACGATAGACATGTATGTAAATGGAGGATGCATAGACAAAGCACAAGAATTATTTGGAAAAATGCCCTAAAGAAATGTGTTCTTATGGGCGCATACTATGACCGTGTAAGCTTCATTTACATTTTAATCTTCTTGCAAACAACACAATTTTGATGTAGAAGGGGTTTAGGAAGTTGTTCAATGCCCAACTAACTTGAGGAAACTTTAAAATTTATCATCAATGTGCGTAAGTGTCTTAAGGATCCAATTTTTTTACACTATTGACATGAGAGTGTGAAGAAAACATTGAGTTTTTAGCCTCGAGTGTGGGAGTTTATCTCAGCTCACATCCAATCTTGGAAAGTTAGAGTACATTTATTCTTTAAACAACTTCTTAGATCTAATAAACCTATTGTATAATGGAAGATGTACTCAAAACATAATAGCACATCATATCCCAAATTGGATGTGTGAGGAATCTACAAGCCAAATGACGATCATGAAAAATAGAAAGCACTCAAAAGAAATATATGATTGCAATTGAACCAAAGGTTGTTCTTGTAGGTAGTTGTAGACACAAAATCACATACTTGGGTACATTTCTAGGTCCTAAACACATACTAGCATTCATATAATTCATAAGCAAGAAAACTAGTAATCAAGACTGTCTTTGGCCTCTTTGCTTTATTTCTTGTTTTCTATTTGGTCTTACACACCCTACAACCTAGTCAATATTTTAATTATTTATATTTTATGGCTCTGACACACTAGACTCCAACAGTAACAGAGCGCCAAGCACCACTATCCCCTTTGGGCGCACTCCGACCCTTTTCCACCTTACTCACTTCTTTTGGGCCTCTTTTATCTTTTGGGCATATTTTCTACTTATGGGTTGGCCTTCCAGTTGTCAATTATGAAATTCAAACAAGGGAATCATATAAATACATAGTTATGTGTTCAAAATAAGGGACCAAGCATTAAGCATCTACTATCATCACCTAAGCTTGCATCCAAAGGAACTAAAGAGCACCAAAGGCATCCATATAACATCCATTCAAGGGACAAGGGACTGTATTTTCTACATACACAACATAGGAAGGGGAAGTTTCTTTATTCCATCCACACATCTATCTACATTTTTACATCTAGCTACATCCTCGCTATCAAGTGCACTTGTACAAGGGCATCCTAGGGCATGATTCTTACACACACTCACCATAACTACATGGATTGTGAGATGTAGTGTAGTGCTTGATTATAAGCTCACTCTATTGGGTGACCACCAGGGTTGTCTGACTCCCCATATTACATCTTTCTTTCTTGGATTTGATGTGGTATTGTGGGTTTTGAAGTTGATATCTATTTTGAGGTTACAGTACCTCGATGATCATATTGTGACACATAGGTGATCAACAAAAATATTTCATGACACTTGTACAACATAATGAAGATCAAGTTCTGATCATTTTCACACTCATAAGCACCCTAGAGAGGTCATTAGTGCCTGTGCTCTTATCCTACCATGGGTGCCCGTATCCGGCCATATTCCCGTAATTTGTAATTTATCTTGAGCGCTTACGAAAATATTCACCTCATATTCAATAGTTTTCCCAGGGCTTGATCAGTCCCAAATCAAGTACAAATCAACTAAGTCCATTCCCCTCCCTCTTGCACTTAGGGTTTCTTACTTATTTGCTTGCATCATATTGTACTTAACACCCGTATATCATTGTTTACATTGAATTACTCTCGCAAGTAGGGTTTAATAAAATCAAATTTTTGTTAAATCATTTGGTGAACCCGTTCCTTACACACCCATTATCTGATATTTCACGACTTCCCCATTTTATACCCAAGTTTAAATTCTTAATCTTCTTGTTAAGCGAGTCCTAGTTGATCATAAATCTGGTCTTAATGTTTGTAATCTTTCCTTTCTCCATCAAATAAGAATTTCTGCTACTCATCTCAATCCATCTACTCTTCGTATCCATGACTTTGATAATATACCTAAGTAGGTGTTGGGCACAATCTCTCTTCCCCTTACTATGGGATCTTGCACTCTTAATGTTCTATGTCACGTTATACCTCATGATGTTCCTTATACCATCCTTCTCGGCCATCCTTGGTTACATAATATGCATACACTCCTTTCTACCCATGCCATAACACACAATGCCCTTGCTACACCTTCTTCTATGGATACCATTATGGTAGATTCCACCCTCATGTTGTTATTCCTGGTGATATTCCTCTTAAGCATGATGCTCATGTAACTACCTACATCACATGCACATCATTCCCCTCTTGGGATGCACTCTAGTGCTATAGATTCACACAATCAATTCTCTATTGGTACCCATGATACTCCTCCCATTGTGTCTCACTCTCGATACACTTCTATTGATCATATGCTTAGTGCTTCCAATGTTCTATCTCTCTCCACATCTTCCTTTTTATTGATTCCTAATCCTTGCACTTTCCATGATCCTATGCATGATTCATTTTCTATGGCTACACCTTATCTTGTTACATTCATGGGGGCTTCCCATTCTACATTTTTGTCTATGATCATAAGGGCTAATTCATACTACTTTATTGCTTCTAATATTCCCAAATTACACTTATTATTTTTCATTACTATTGATGAGCATCCAAACATTACATATGTTACACATATTTTGACTTACATGTTGATCCTCATGTTTGCACTTACTTTTTCCACTATTTCCAACACGCACAATGCTACACCTATTTTATTTTCTCCTAATGGGTACATTCTTATTGCTTATAAACTTCCTATTTATCCAGTGCTGATCTTAGACTCTATCAGGTTTTCCCCTCACCATGTTGACATTATTCTTTGGTAGCTTTTGCAATCTTCTACCTATTATAATTCCACCACCATGGCATAGTATCTCTTGCATCATCACATAGATCTCCATTATTCACACACTTGGAGGGCATCAAACTCTCCCCTCCTCATAGTCACATGTTCTAATCAACAATTGTCTATCCCTATTATTCACATACACATATATACATTACTCTTGCTTTGCAATTCATGTCAATCTTACTAGCAACACTTTCTCATATCTACAGGCACACCTTGCTACATCTCTCTATCGCACTCCTATACTACTCCATACACACTTTTCTACTCGTGCTTACTTATGGATCCTTCTATTCATAGCACACATACTACTTCATATATATGATACACATCCTTTAGTGCACTTTACATACTTATTTACTAACAAATTCCTTATATACACACTTGGGGCATCACACTTCCCCCTTCTAGCACTATCAATTGTCTCTAGTGTCTACTCTTATACTTTATGCTCCATGCTCCTTGAATAAGCATACTCACTTCGTTAATACACACCTTGTATCATCATTACCCTATGACACACTCTAGTTCCATGGTTCATACTTGAATGTTGAGGGTCTAAATATGAAATGAACCTCACCACATTCACTTTTCATGCTCTATGATTCATGATCTATCTTTCTAGCGCACATTTTCAAACCATTTCTCAATGACACACTCTTGTTCTATGGTTCATTCTTGATTGCTAAGGGGGCATTTATAAATGAGCCTCATTTCATTCATATCTACCTAGGCACACTGCTTCTTCCACCTTCACACTTTGCATTCCATTCCATCACACTCATTCACTGCATATTGCATATCTTGGTTTCACTTACTCTTTCTTACTTATACTACTTACATGATGCAATTTACTTACTATGCTAGTCAAATACTCAGTATGTCATTATCTTTATCATATACACATGTATGTTCACTTGGTATTTTGGAGTGAAGATATCTTATAGATATTCACATGCTTTAATGATGCTTGGCACTGTACCTTTTACTAGTCCCACCGAGTCTCCTGGGGCATCTATATTACTACTCTCACATATTACAAGTGCTATTATTCCATTATTTACTAATTCTACTTTCTAGCACATTACTTTCCTCTGATACATACATGCCTTGACATAATTTTTATCTTTCTAACATGCTAACATGTGCTTCATGTGTAAAATTTTCCTTACAAGGACTATATGCTACTATGGTTGTATGATACACTTTGTTTTCCATTATTTCCTATTGTTTTTTTCGGGCTATGCCCTATGTCTTGTTTGATAATCGTTTTCTACTTTTGGCTACTTTGGACATAATTGTCTTGTGGCATTGTGAGTGATGTCCTATGTTTGAAACCCACTTTTTACGGTCTATCTTGTATGCACATTTTCTTGTTACACTGTTTTCTTCTTTTTCTACTAACATAAATATCTAGCCAATTTTTTTGCATGTGCCTTGGTTTCTACCATGCACACCCCTATAGGGATATAATTTTAGATCAACATCAGTCCTCTCTTTGGGCCGTATAACCCTACCGAAGTTGCATGTACCCCAAAAACGTGGGGGCATACATTGGGTGAACAAATCACCCCATGCAATAGCTTAGAGATACAACACAAGAACGTAACAACAATACAAATCACATAACGACCCAAAATACGACTTGGGTCATCAAAAACATGACACTAGCTCCTGTGCTCGTAAAAGCACCTAGGAAACTATGTCCTCCCCGGGTGCTAAGGTCTTAGGGGCACACACAAACAATTTCTCGGATCAACACCTTTCACATAAGTCTTCGTAGAGAAGTTTTTCAAGATTAGGCACAATACTCCAACAACATAATGCATTCTTTCTCCATTTCAATCAAAACAAACAATACAGATAGAACTAAATCAGACAACTTGAATAACACGAGACACACCATATGTAGTGGTGTTTATCGGGAAGATTCATGGAAGGAGAGTAACACTATACCTCTCTCCCCTAATACTTTCTCTTTGGCGCGAGACCACCCAAAAACTCGCTCTTGGTGTGGGATCGCCAAAAACTCATTCTTAGTGTGAGATCACCCAAAAACGTCACTCTTGTTGTAATATCACCCAAAAAAATTTCTTTTGGTGGGATATCGCCTAAAAAAATTCTCTTCACAATAGTTCATGACATTTTCTATCCTTTTACACTCTTCTACATCAAGTGCACACTTTCCTTTTACACACTTTTACATACTCATGTAAATTTTTCATATACACGATTGTGACTACTCTTTTGCTCTTTTTTTTTAGGCCATTCCTTACAAGAAGAAGCACTCACAAGCACAACAACAGATACAACATGGTATAACACATACCCTTCACCCCTAGGGTCACTTTCTCTTCCTAGTTTCCATGCTTCATTTTTGCATCATGCCACACTTCACTTGTCCACTCCATACACTTTTCGCCACACACTCTACATGGTTATCAGGTACACATCTTCTATCTAATTTATGTTATCGAGTATTCACTCAAAAACATAAAGTGGGGAAAATTTAGACACAACATCATGCTTTTGGGTACATTTCTAGGTCATAAAGTTTAAACACATACTAACGTTCATATGATTCATAAAAATAAAACTAGTAATTACTTAACTGTCTTTTGCCTCTTTGCTTTGTTTTTTGTTTTCTTTTGGTCCTACACACCCTACATTCCAGCTGGTATTTTACTTATTTATATTTTATGGTTCTAGACACCAACGCCCACCTAGATGACAGAGTGCCTGTGTGCCCGTGTCCGCCTCTAGGTTCCCTTGATCATTTGCCACCTTACTCACTTATTTGGGGTATCTTTTATCTTTTGGGAATATTTTTTACTTATGGGTCGGCCTTCTAGTTGTCAATTACAAAATTCAAACAAGGGAATCATATAAATACATAGTTATGTGTTCAAAATAAGGGACCAATCATTAAGCATATACTATCATCACCTAATCTTGCATCCAAAGGCATTAAAGAGCACCAAAGGCATATATCTAACATCCATTCAAGGAACAAGGGAATTCATTTTATGCATACACAACATAAGAAGGGGAAGTTTTTTCATTCCATCCACACATCTATCTACATTGTTACATCTAGCTATAACCTGTTATCAAGTGCACTTTCACAAGGGCATCCTAGGGCATGATTCTTACACACACTCACAAGAACTACATGAAGTCTAAGATGTAGTACACCGCTTGTTGTAAGCTCACTTTTTCGGGTGACCACCGGTCGGGTTCGACTCCCCATATTGCATCTTTATTTTTTTTTTGATTTGATGCAGATTATGGGTTTTGTAGGTGATATCTATTTTGCAGGTTACAGTACCTCGCCATCATATCATGCGACACAAAGGTGATAAAAAATATTTGCAACATAGTGAAGATCAAGTTTTGATCATTTTCACAAATCATAGGTGCCCAAAGAGAGATATTCAACACCTAGGTTCCCCTTCTCATGATGTGGGTGCCCGTGTCGACCATATTCTTGCAATTTGTAATTTATCTTGAGTGCTTATGAAAATTATCACCTCCCGTTTAGTAGTTTTACCAGCTTTGGATTAGTTTTGGATCAAGTACAAATCAACTAAGTCCATTCCCTCTCTCTTTTACTTAGGGTTTCATACTTATTTGCTTATTTTCTTGTGTCATATTATACTTAGCAAATGTATATCATTGTTTACATTCAATTACTTTGTAATTAGGGTTTAATAAAATAATATTTTTGTTAAATCGGTAGTGGAGCTACAAAATTATTTTCTTGTTTGGTGCTTGCAGAGCTTGGGGCAAAGGTTACCATAATAGAGAGGGGGAAACCCGTATAGAAACAAGGCCATGATATTGAGCTTTGGTAGTGCGTTGCCAATCAAAATTTGAAAGTTTTTTTCTTTAGAGAGGGTGGTGCTAGCACATGGAGTGATGACAAGTTGACAACTAAAATTGGAAAAAATAGTGATAATGTGTAAAATAAGACACAAAAATTGGTTCTTTTGAAATCACTTTGAGGAATTTGATCAAATGTCATTGATAGGTTTAAAATCCTACTCCACAACCCATGCTAGAATTCTCCAAGTCTATGCCAAATGATAGCTTTGGAACAATCTTTGGACAACCATAAAATAATGATTGGAAACATATATTTTTTTAGATGTAAAGATGTGGTTTAACATACCAAGACACGAGAATTGTTTGACAATTTACTTCAACGAGATGTGGACTCTTGGAGTGTGTGTGAAAGTTCTTGGGGCACACCTCTCGCACACCGACTCATTAGCTACATGCATGGATTATTCCTCTCCATTCTTAACCCGTTTTCAGAATTTCATACTTTTAATTTAAGAAAAGAAAATATTAAAATCTTTTTAGTACTGGGTTTTGCAAATGCTAGATCGACTCTTTTCTTTTTAAAATAATTAAACTAAAAAGACCCACCAATACCCGTTATGGGAAGTATGATAAAACAAAAACATTTAAATCCACCAAAATGGAATGAAAACATGTTTATCATGGTTTACATTCAGTAAGAAAACAACAAGAGTGCATAATGTGCTTTTAATCACAAACTTGTAGTTTTAAACAACCCTTAAAATGAGATAAACGCTTCTCAAAACTAACATGCAAGAAGCTTCTCTAAATGCTTTTCCATTGTTAAACTTTCACAACATCACCAAGACATTTTTAATCATGTTTGCAAAGTGATTACCACCGCTTTGAAAATTGGTCACGGGAGCAACCATTTGCCTCTGAAAGTACCTCTTATTTGGTGCCTATAATTCCTAGAAGAAAATTTTAACCTACAAACCTCTTAGTTTCTATATGGATAATAGTGTAGCATATTTTGTCTTACCTATTACCTTCAAAAATACATATTGGGAACCAATTTTAGAGCCCACTTGGTTTAGTTTGCAGAGAGAAAACAACGGATTTTAGCCACCGGTGGCTTCGGAAAGTTGATGCGCTTTGAGCCTCAATGATCGGTTTAGATCCCTTGAGTTTCTTGTGATTCTACATATAGTAGAGAATTTATTCATATCTTGTGGGGTCCGGTGCCATTTTTACGACTCCATTCTATGGCCACTTGGGCTAGTTTGTAAAACGCAACAAAGTCCTGCAGACTTGCGCTTGACACTCTAAGGTTTGTTTAATCCTTAAAAATAATGTGATGTTTGGAAATAAATATGATGATAATAAATACCTAGTTTGGTAGACTTAAAAATACTATGAATGGAAAGTTAAAAATGTAATTTGGTACATTTACATAGACCCCTATAGTGACAATGAGAATGAGAACCATGTTAGAGGTCACAAAACTTGTATTACACTCGATTTTTTTGGAATGTGAATGTTATAAATAAAAATTGATTGTGTCATCTCTCACCCTCTTTGATTATGGAAATGGTCAAGGCTTTACTTGCGTAAAATAAAATAGTATTTTCTCTCTAAATCTTGAAAAGTTGTCTTGAATTGATAAGTATGGAATATGAATACCTCTCTCTCTATAACTCAATTGATTGGGGAGTTTTATTAGTTTATTATATGGGAGGGTGGGTCCATCCAAGTGTTTTAAATAACCATATTTACAATAACTTGACAGGTTGTAGGTGGCACGACGAGATTCGAATGATCATGAAAGTTTAAGTTAAAAGTTGTTTATAACTTGAATAATGTACAATCTTAAAGGAATGAGAAAAGTATTTTATTTTAACATTAGTACTTGTTGTATTATTAAAGGATGAAAGGATTGTTTTATCATGCATGTGTAGTAATGAATGAGTTGATGAAAATTCACATTGTACTTTATAGTTCAATCACATTGAAGAAAGTGTACTTAGTTGGGTTTTTATGAATTCTTGTAACTTTGCATAATTTAATGGTAGTGAATTTAGTTTGAAGAGTACGCATGTCATTAGTTTGAAAGTAATAATGATGTTTTTAATAGTAAAAATTGTGCTAACCCTTTGAATGCTTTCACCTTTAGCTATCGTGTTATTTGAATCATGCATTTCCTTGTATGTTGCATCTAGGTTATTTAGCTTCTTGCTTAGTATTATTAATGGTAAGTGGTGAATGGGAAGGAGGATATTTAATTTAATATGTGATATAAAACTATTCAAAATGCAATTAGACATGGTTATATTAAATTCTACTTAAAACACATTTCCATAACACAATGACTACGAGAAAAACCCTAACCTTCATGAGGTAAACTACATTTGAATCATGTATAAGTTAGTGAGGGTGGTATCTCCACACATAGGTGAAACTTAGTCGAACCATCCTTTTGAGATTCTTCTTGGGTATCTTTATTATTCAGAAATCTCATGTAGTTCCTTCAAACCAACGTGACTATCTAACATGAGGACCTGGAAAATGGAACTCGCTTAACTTTAAATGGGGGTATACCTATGGTTATAGGAATGTAACTCTAAGATTGTTAGAAATAGTAAATCACCGTAACTTGTAACGTCGATAGCCCCGATGGCATATCATAATGGTTTAACATGATCCTCAAACCAAAATTAATGGAAATGATCACTTATTTTCGGCACATACATGGTACTAAATGACCATGACATGGAGTTGGAACCTTGTACAATGGATCCTTTAATAAATTAGGTAAGATAGATATAATATGGAAGTTATGTTCATAGAGTTGGCTAAATCATAGAGATCCTTAAATAAATTCTTGGTATGATGTAGGCTAGAGTGAAAAATTTCTTTTGATAGGACATACTCCATAAGTGGGTGACGCATAACCTTTCTCAAAATCATCGACAACTTGTGGAATTTAGTTAAGAGGTTAATTGTGGATAATACCTTGTAATTGAATCCATCTAACGGTTTGTGTTTAACATGATGTTAAGAAAAGGGATATACGAAAACTTGAAGTTTTACTTTTAACTTGAATTTTAAATCTCTTATTATCAATGGAAGAAAATGAATATTTCATGTAGAAGCACATATCTTGCTAACATAATCCCAAATATTAAGTGAATGTCACTAGTTTGTTCTATGATTTTGTAGGATGAAAATCTCACTTCACTCTTATGTGGTTCTAGTAGTAGGGTGTACTTACCTTAGGAACATATTGGAATAAACTAAGCTTAAGACATCGAAGAGTTTTCTTGGAAAGTAGATAATCTCTTACCATTTGAAAATTGGGTCTTTAAGATGTGCTACAAGTAATGGGATAAAAATCATTTTTTTTCCCTTTAAATGTAATGTTAATAGAAAATTGAGACATATCATTAACTAAGGTTGAGCCTTGTTAAGTTACTAATGTGTAAATAAATGGTCCCTAATGGGAATCATAACCTTGAAATCATGGAATATTGAATTAAAATGGAGTGGTAGGTTATTTTTATACATTCAATGGATGATGCAAACTAAATGGTTAAGCTGCATAAGATGATTTTAAATAAGGAATGGAATAATAAGCAGTGTACTCCTTGCAGTGAATGTGTAAATGAAATGAAGAACTTAGTTTTGTAAATGATAGTCTAGGTGTCGTGTCCATTAGGGTGGTACTGCATCGACACTAAAATTTTCCTCCGTAATTTCTATTTCATTAATGTATGTATTAGGAATAGGATGTTGTTAAGTGTAATTAGTAGTAGCATCTGATAGAAGATAACGGTGCCGTCAGTACGGTGCCGCCAATAATGTAGAGTACGGTAACAGTCAAAGTACAATAGGAATGTTGTAAAAAGTAAATATTTGTCGTAAGTGGTCCGGTAATGTTAAAATGTCAAAGTTGGGATAAGTAGAGAAGTAAGGTCTACATGATTAGGAATTAGAAATATTATATTGGTAATAAGGACAAGGAGTGAGGTCATAAATATTTTGTGTATTTTATTTGTAAAAAGTCTAAAAATGTGGAACCCATGTGAAATGATAAGGTTTATCTTATCTTAAAAGATAAGCTTACATGTACAGATAAGAGTTAAGGTATGGAATATGATCGTTCGAGTGGATTTCTTATTATATCTTAGAGATAAGATGGATAAGCCTGGAAGTTTTATAAATAAAGAGGCCACCCCCCTCATTTAGCATAGAAGGAAGTAGTGAGAAATATTGTATGAAGTGTGTAAAGGAAGCCATCAGTTTAAAGGTGTGTTGAAGAAGCCATTAAGAGGTGTAATTGTAAAGTTTCTCCCATAGTATTGGTGGAAGGCAAGTGAAGTTAATAACACTTGAAGTACCTCATGGGTGAGATTGTAAAAATTCATGTTAATATTATAATTTACTTTGATATTTCAGATTTGTCATCATTCCGTCTTATCATAGTTGATGGTATTCTTGTGTTATGTTTGTTGTTTTGTTTCCGATTACATCCACTAAACTAAAGGTTGTGCATTAGTAAATAATTATAGCACGAGGAGTTCCCGGTGAAAAATTATCATAGTGCCGGATTGGTGATGACATTTTGGTTCCGCTTCTTGGACCATTCCTCGTTGGTGGATTTTCCGGAGAGATATTCCCACTTAGTCAAAAATCAATTGAGGGTAACTTTGTTTTTATCATAGTAGTTACCATGGTAAAGTCATTTTTGCCATGAATAGTAGTTACCATGGTAAAGTCATTTTTGTCCGTGAATAGTATTTACCACAAGAAAGTCACTTTTACCATGAATAGTAGTTACCGCAAAGAACTTCACTTTTTACTGTGAATAGTGTTTACCATAGTAAAATCAGTTTTACCACAATAAGTCAAGTTTTACCATAGTTTACCGTGGTCATTTCTATTTTCTATTATAGTGATTTTAATTATTGGTGCACATAAGTCTTGTTGATTGTACTTTTGGGTTGGTATTTCACCGTGGTTACTTTTAAAAATGGGGAAGATTCATGTTTTTTCGGCCCAATCTAATGAAGATGCTTCCTCTTTCATTCAAGAGTTTAAACGATCTTGTCTTTGTAATGGCCTTATAAGAAGGGAACAATGGACTGAATTTTTCCTACCTATTTGGATGGTTCACCCTTAGGTGGTTTGAAACAATATGTGATAATGTGAAAACTCATGGGATTTATTAACCTGAAAGTTTTCTTGAAGAATTTGGTGAACAACGAGAGATATGTAGATCTCATGATCGATATCACAAAGCTAACCCAAGGAGAGGAGAAGATAAGAGATTATCATGCTCGTGTTCTAGAGCTAAGGAGAAAGCTCGACGCCTTGATCCTGGAAGGAAGGATTAGTGGATGGGTTGATGAATGGCGTGGATAATCTCCTATGTAAGCACTTCATTCTTGGGATGAAGCCGGATATAAGACAACGAGTGAAGTATGCCCACCTAGCTACCATTGAACAAGCAAATGAGATTGTAAGAAGGCAAGAAGAAAGCATGGAAGAGGAGCCCAAAGAAATTGTTGCTAAAGTAGAACCTACACTAGCACCTTTGCTCCGTAATCCACAACCACTCTCTGTGAGCACAAATCTTTCTCCTAAGACATCTACCGAGTATGAAGATCTGCTCAAAAAGATGGGTCGATTAACTATTAATCTTCTTCAAGTAAAAAAATTAGTTCTCGTGGGAGGAGATAGAGGTCCAAAAAGAAATATTTTTGAAGTTGTATGTTATGGTTGTTATAAAAAGGGTCATTATAAGTATAATTGTCCAGATAGAGCTTCTACATTTGGTAAAGGAGATAATGATAAAGGAAAAACACCTGTGAATTCTTTTGATGTAGTAGATAAGAGCAAAAATATTGAAGTAGATGTGTTTATAACAAAAAGAAAGAAATAAAAAGATAATCAAGATGGAAATGATCCTAAGAAGATGAAAGGAGAAACTAGTAAGAAACATAGGAGAAGAAAGTTGGGTGTGCAGGATTTTCTGATTTCACAGGGGCAAGGACCATACTCCATCTTGGAAGATTTGTCCAAAAGGCCTGCAAATATTACATATGGTCAACTCTTGGCTATGTCTTCTGAGAAGAGGCGGGAGTTGCGAAGTGGACTCAATGCTCGACGAAGGAAGGAGGTTGAGGTCCCTGTTTTGGAGGCAGAGGCAGATCCCTATGCTCCACAAGCTGAGGTATTATGTAATGGTATTTCAATTCATGATGTCTTAGTTGATGGAGGTGCTGTAGTTAATGTAATGACTGAGTCCAGAATAATGAATATATTGGGGTTAAAAATTGATCAGCCTTCAACACTTATGTTAAGGTCATTAAATAAGGTAAAAACTAAACCGTAAGGTGTAGTTTCAAATGTGGCAATATCTCATTATGGGTGTTGTATGTGTGGTAGACTTTCGTGGTGATGAAAATGGTACTGCTGCGTACCCAATGTTCTTTGGGAAGCTCATGGCTAAGGAGAGTTCATGCAAGAAACTACTGGAATGAAGGATTCATGACACTTCGACGTGGTAGAGAGAGGGTGAAGATAAACGTGATCCTTCGACATCATAAGGTAGAACTATCGACACTAAAATTTTCCTCCGTAATTTCTATTTCATTAATGTATGTATTAGGAATATGATGTTGTTAAGTATAATTAGTAGTAGCGTTTGATAGAAGATAACGATGCCGTCAGTACGGTGCCGCCAATAATGTAGAGTATGGTAACAGTCAAAGTACAATAGGAATGTTGTAAAAAATAAATATTTGTCGTAAGTGGTCCGGTAATGTTAAAATGTCAAAGTTGGGATAAGTAGAGAAGTAGGGTCTACATGATTATGAATTAGAAATATTATATTGGTAATAAGGACAAGGAGTGAGGTCATAAATATTTTGTGTATTTTATTTGTAATAAGTCTAAAAATGTGGAACCCATGTGAAATGATAAGGTTTATCTTATCTTAAGAGATAAGCTTACATGTACAAATAAGAGTTAAGGTATGGAATATGATTTGTTAGAGTGGATTTCTTATCCTATCTTAGAGATAAGATGGATAAGCCTAAAAGTTATATAAATAAAGAGGTCACCTCGCTCATTTAGCATAGAAGGAAGTAGTGAGAAATATTGTATGAAGTGTGTAAAGGAAGCCATCGGTTTAAAGGTGTGTTGAAGAAGCCATTAAAAGGTGTAATTGTAAAGTTTCTCCCATAGTATTGGTGGAAGGCAAGTGAAGTCAATAACACTTGAAGTACCTCATAGGTGAGATTGTAACAATTTCATGTTAATATTATAATTTACTTTGATATTTCAGATTTGTCATCATTCCGTCTTATCATAGTCGATGGTATTCTTGTGTTATGTTTGTTACTTTGTTTCATTACATCCACCAAACTAAACGCTGTGCATTAGTAAATAATCTAAGCAAAAGGAGTTCCGGTGAAGAATTATCATAGTGCCGGATTGGTGATGACATTTTGGTTCCGTTCTTGGGACCATTCCTCGTTGTGGATTGTCTGGAGAGATATTCCCACTTAGTCAAAAATCAATTGGAGGGTAACCTTGTTTTTACTGTGCATAGTAGTTACCATGGTAAAGTCATTTTTGCCGTGAATAGTAGTTACCATGGTAAAGTCATTTTTGCTGTGAATAGTATTTACCATAGTAAAGTCACTTTTTACCGTGAATAGTATTTACCGCAGTAACTTCACTTTTTACTGTGAATAGTGTTTACCATAGTAAAGTCAGTTTTTACCGCAGTAAGTCAAGTTTTACCATAGTTTACCGTGGTCATTTCTATTTTCTATTATAGTGATTTTAATTATTGGTGCACATAAGTCTTGTTGATTGTACTTTTAGGTTGGTATTTCACTGTGGTTAGTTTTGAAAATGGGGAAGATTCCTCTTTTTTCAGCCCAATCTAATGAAAATGCTTCCTCTTTCATTCAAGAGTTTAAACGATCTTGTATTTGTAATGCCTTATAAGAAGGGAACAATGGACTGAATTTTTTCCTACCTTTTTGGATGGTTTAACCCTTAGGTGGTTTGAAACACTAGGTGATAATGTGAAAAACTCATGGGATTTATTAACTGAAAGTTTTCTTGAAGAATTTGGTGAATAACGAGAGATATGCGAGATCTCATGATCGATATCCCAAAGCTAACCCAAGGAGAGAAGGAGAAAATAAGGGATTATCATGCTCATGTTCTAGAGCTAAGGAGGAAGCTCGACGCCCGATCCGGAAGGAAGGATTAGCGGATGGGTTGATGAATGGCATGGATAATCTCCTATGTAAGTAATTTATTCTTGGGATGAAGCGAGAGATCGAAAAACGAGTGAAGTATGACCACCCAACTACCATTGAACAAGCAAAGGAGATTGCAAGAAGGTAAGAAGAAAGCATGGAAGAGGAGCCCAAAGAAATTGTTGCTAAAGTAGAGCCTACACCAAAGCACCTTTGGTCCAGAATCCACAACCACTCTCGGTGAGCACAAATCTTTCTCTAGTACATCTACTGAGTATGAAGATCTGCTAAAAAGATGGGTCGATTAACTATTAATCTTCTTCAAGGAAAAGAATTTAGTTCTCGGGAGGAGATATATTTCCAAAAAGAAATATTTCTAAAGTTGTATGTTATGGTTATAAAAGGGTCATTATAAGTATAATTGTCCAGATAGAGCTTCTACATATGGTAAAGGAGATAATGATAAAGGAAAAGCACTGTGAATTCTTTTGATGTAGTAGATAAGAGCGAAATAATGAAGTAGATGTGTTTGTAACAAAAAAAAGAAAGAAAAAAAAGATAATCAAGATGGAAATGATCCTAAGAAGATGAAAGGAGAAACTAGTAAGAAACATAGGAGAAGAAAGTTGGGTGTGCGATTTTTGATTTCACGGGGCAAGGACCATACTCCATCTTGGAAGATCTGTCCAAACGGCTGCAAATATTACATATGGTCAACTCTTGGCTATGTCTTCTTCGAGAAGAGGTGGGAGCTGCGAAGTGGACTCAATGCTCGACAAAGGAAGGAGGTTGAGGTCCTTGTTGTGGAGGGCAGGAGCGGATCCCTATGCTCCACAAGCCGAGGTATTATGTAATGGTATTTCAATTCATGATGTCTTAGTTGATGGAGTGCTGCATTAATGTAATGTAATGACAGTAATGAATATGTTGGGTTTAAAATTGATCGCCCTTCAACACTTATGTTAAAGTCATTAAATAAAGGAAAAACTAAATCGAAGGTGTAGTTTCAAATGTGGCAATATCTCTGTTATGGGTGTTGTATGTGTGGTAGACTTTCGGGTGATAAAAATGGTACTTTTGCACCCAATGTTCTTTGGGAGAGACCATGGCTAAGGAGAGTTCATGCAAGAAACTACTGGAATGAAGGCTTCATGACACTTGGATGTGGTAGAGAGAGGGTGAAGATAAATGTGATCCCTCGACATCATAAGGCAGAACCTGTGGATTCAAGTGATGAAACTGATGATTGGACATCCTCTAATTACTCTAGTACCAATGAAGTGGACACTGAAGATGAAGAAAGTGAGGTTGATGTTTCAGTCATGGATATCCTTCCAGTCACACCGACTCATGACCCCATAAAATTATCTGAAGAAGAAGTTGATGATCGTCTCCAACAAATAAAGATTGGTGATGCTGTGATGGAGAGTGAGAAGGAATCCTACCTCCAGCTCTTTCGAAGGTACATACACATATTCACTTTTGATTATAAGGAAATCCGTCAAGTAAGTTGGGTAGAACATTCTATTGAGCTGGTAGATGGTGCTAGGCCTATAAAGAAAATGCCATATAGAATGAATCCTAATTTTTCCAAGACTGTAAAAGAAGAAATAGATAAGTTACTTGATGCAGGATTCATATTTGCTATGGAGAATTCAGAATGGGTTTCTCCCATTGTGATCTCAATAAAAAAGAATGGGAAGCTACGCATTTGTGTTGATTACAGGAAGCTCAATAAGGCAACAAAGAAGGATCATTACCCTCTTCCATTCTCGATCGATCTTGGGCGAAATAGTGGCCAGAGTGTTATAGTTTCTTGATGGATATAGCGGATACAACCAAGTCTCAGTATAGCGGAGAAAGATCAGTTGAGACCACATTCACCACTCCTTGGGAATGTTTGCTTATATAGTTATGCCTTTTGGGTTGTGTAATGCTCCAAAGAACATTCCAAAGATTTGATGAATAGGGTGTTCGAACCCTTCATGGGACCTTCATCGAGTATTTCTGATGATTTTTCCATCTATGGTAGCAAGTTGGACAACCTACACCGATGATGAGACAACATTTCAAAGGTTAGATGAAGCACAAGCCTCACTAAACCCTACAAAGTGTGTCTTTGGATGTTCTAAAGGCGTTTTGTTAGGACATGTTATATCCAGAGATGGTATTGGTATCGATCTGATAAAGTTTCAAAAATCAAAGATTTACCATTTCCTATGATAGAAGTAAGTTGAGATCATTTTTAGGCCGTGTGGGTTATTATATAAGGTTCATCAAGAATTTCTCAAAGATTGCACAACCACTAACCCGAGTTCTTGAAGAAGGATGTTACTTATGAACCAGAAATAAGGCACATGAAGCTTTTAGACAACTGAAAGAAGCCCAGTGTCTTCACATGTTTTAAAGAATCCAGATTGGAGCAAGCCATTCATTGTGTACACTGATGCCTCAGATGCAACACTAGGAAGTACTTTGAGCCAAAAGGATGAAAATGGGAATGAACATCCAATTTACTTTGGGAGCGAGAAAAATGAGCAAGTCTTGAGGTAAATTATCATGTAACTGAAAAGAGGCTCTAGTTATCATTTTTCTTTGTAAAGAAGTTTAGAAATTACTTGCTAGGGCAGAAATTTATAGTTGTAAGATCATCGGGCTCTAAAATATATTGTCAATAAGCTTAACTCATCGGGGAGGATAGTAAGAAAGATAATTTTGCTACAAGAATTTGAATTTGATATTATAGATAGGCCAGAAAGAAACATGTCAATGAATATGCACTCTCTCGAGCCTATGATGGTTTAGGATCATCTTGTGATGATGATGATTTCCGATGCAACATTGTTATCCTCGACACAATCCCTAGTGAATACATAGATAGTTGGAATTATCTGAATGAATTCAAGTTTCTGATAGTGCCAATGCAAAGATTAAGAGAAAGATTACTCAAGCCAGATCGTCCATATTCTATTCTGCATGGAGTATTATTTCGAATAGGATCGATGGATAGTATCAAGAGGCGATTGGACTTGATCAAGGGAAGGAACTGCTAGAAGAATTCCACAATTGTACATGTGGAGGGCACTTCTATGGACAACTTACAGCAAGAAGGATCTTAGATGCAGCTTATCAACTTTGGTCCAATCTTTTTAAATATTGTTATAATTATTGTAAGACATGTGATATTTGTCGAACACATGGTAACCGTAAGACTTCATCGACTCTATTATGTCCTATTCTTCCACTTGGTCCCTTTAAAAAGTGGGGAATTGACATTGTAGGTCCACTTCAACTACTACCTCACGCCAAAATAAGGATATTGTAGTTGCCACATATTATTTAACCAAGTGGGTTGAAGCTAGGCCATTGAAAACAACTTCCATGGATGAGGTGGCAAGGTTCATATATGAACGCATTGTCACGGATTTGGTTGTCAATTAGAAATTGTAATGATCAAGGAAGCCACTTCATTAATGAGGTAGTAGAATCCCTAGTCAATAAATTTTCTATTAAGCACGGAAGGCAACAACATACAAGCCAAGCACAAATAGACAGGTGGAAAGAAATTTTTTTGTGTTGTGTCAAATTCTAGCAGAAGATGCAGCCTTGCAGGTACATAAGTGGGATAAAAGGATTCATACAGCATTGTAGGCATATAGGGCAACATCAAAATCAGCAATAGGATACTCCCCATTTCGGTTGGCCTATGGCATTGATCCGATTCTACCTATTGAGTTTGATATTCCCACTTTGTGAGAGTTATAAAAATGAAAGGATGGATGAAAGTGATTGAGTAAAAGAAAGGTTGGTACATCTTCATTTGCTAGAGGAAATGAGGGAAATAGAAAAGGATACAAGCCATAAGAAGAAAATGAAGCGAGAATGAATACTTTGATCAAAAGATCCGTTGATCTCTATTTCTTGTGAATGACTTTGTTCTAGTATATGATTCCAGATACAAAAAAGAAGACAGAGAAAATTTCTTCCAAATGGATGGGGCCCTACAAAATAGCAGTTGTGCATGAAAATGGTATGTACTGACTGGAGGAATTGGATGGCACTCCCATTACGAAATGGGTCAACCATGACAAGTTGAAGATTTTCCAAGCACTAGAATAGTCTACTCCGAGAACGGAGTAGAAGCTAGGAAGGGGGAAGATGTCGACACTAAAATTTTGCTCAGTAATATCTATTTCATTAATGTATGTATTAGGAATAGAATGTTGTTAAGTGTAATTAGTAGTAGCGTTTGATAGAAGATAACGGTGCCGTCGATGCAGTGCCGCCAATAATGTAGAGTACGGTAATTTAAAGTACAATAGGAATGATGTAAAAGTAAATATTTTTCGTAAGTGGTCCGGTAATGTTAAAATGTCAAATTTGGGATAAGTAGAGAAGTAGGGTCTACATGATTAGGAATTAGAAATATTATATTGGTAAAAGGACAAGGAGTGAGGTCATAAATATTTTGTGTATTTTATTTGTAAAAGGTCTAAAAATGAGGAACCCATGTGAAATGATAAGGTTTATCTTATCTTAAAATATAAGCTTACATGTACAGATAAGAGTTAAGGTATGGAATATGATTTGTCAGAGTGGATTTCTTATCCTATCTTAGAGATAAGATGGATAAGCCTGGAAGTTCTATAAATAAAGAGGCCAGCCCCCTCATTTAACATAGAAAGAAGTAGTGAGAAATATTGTATGAAGTGTGTAAAGGAAGCCATCAGTTTAAAGGTGTGTTGAAGAAGCCATTAAGAGGTGTAATTGTAAAGTTTCTCCCATAGTATTGGTGGAAGGTAAGTGAAGTCAATAACACTTGAAGTACCTCATGGGTGAGATTGTAACAATTTCATGTTAATATTATAATTTACTTTGATATTTCAGATTTGTCATCATTCCGTCTTATCATAGTTGATAGTATTCTTGTGTTATGTTTGTTGTTTTGTTTCAGTTACATCCACCAAACTAAAGGTCAGTGCATTAGTAAATAATCATAGCACAAGGAGTTTCCTATGAAGAATTATCATACTTTGGATTGGTGATGACAAGACATCCAATGATCAAAACCATGAAGCCATGCCCCACTTCAAGGGTACTGATGGGATGGAATCTCTGTGTAAAGTGAATTTTCCTAATATATTTTATTAGGTGGATAACCTTACATTATTTAATATTAGTGAAATGACTCTTTCTTGTGTTGGAACATGCCTCTTGGGAACTTGAATTCCCTACTCATAATGAGTGCTACTCATCATCACCAATCCGACACTATGATAATTCTTCACCGGAACTCCTCGTGCTATGATTATTTACTAATGCACAAATTTTTAGTTTGGTGGATGTAATCTGAAACAAAACAACATAACATAAGAATACCATCGACTATGATAAGACGAGAATGATGACAAATTTGAAATATCAAAATAAATTATAATATTGACATGAAACTCGTTATAATCTCACCCATGAGGTACTTCAAGTGTTATTGACTTCACTTGCCTTTCACCAAGACTATGGGAGAAACTTTACAATTACACCTCTCGATGGCTTCTTCAACACACCTTTAACTGATGGCTTCCTTTGCACACTTCCTACAATATTTCTCACTACTTCTTTCTATGCTAAATGAGGGGGGTGGCCTCTCTATTTATAGAACTTCTAGGCTTATCCATCCTATCTCTAAGATAGGATAAGAAATCCACTCTGACGAATCATATTCCATACCTTAACTCTTATCTGTACATGTAAGCTTATCTTTTAAGATAAGATAAACCTTATCATTTTACATGGGTTCCACATTTTTAGACTTTTTACAAATAAAATACACAAAATATTTATGACCTCACTCCTTGTCCTTATTACCAATATAATATTTCTAATTCCTAATCATGTAGACCCTACTTCTCTAATTACCCAAACTTTGACATTTTAACATTACCTGGACCACTTACGACAAATATTTACTTTTTATAACATTCCTATTGTACTTTGATCATTCTACCGTACTCCACATTATTATGCGACACCGCATCTTGGCACCGTTATCTTCTATCAAACGCTACTACTAATTATACTTAACAACATCCTATTCCTAATACATACATTAATGAAATAGAAATTACAGAGGAAAATTTTAGTGTCGACATTTTCCCCTTCCTAGCTTCTACTCCGTCTCGAGTAGACTATTCTCAGTGCTTGGAAAATCTTCAACTTGTCGTGGTTGACCCATTTCGTAATGGGAGTGCCATCCAATTCCTCCATCATGGTACATACCATTTTCATGCACAAATGCTATTTTGTAGGGCCCCATCCATTTTGAAAGAAATTTTCTCTGTCTTCTTTTTTTTATCTCGGAATTATATACTAGACCAAGTCATTCACATGAAATGGAGACCATCGGATCTTTTGATCAAAGTATTCCTTCTGCTTCATTTTCTTCTTATGGCTTGTATCCTTTGTTATTTCTCTCATTTCCTCCGGGAAATGAAGATGTACCAACTTTTCTTTTGCGAATCACTTTCATCCATCCTTTCATTTTTCATAACTCTCACAAAGTGGTAATATCAAACTCAATAGAAGAATCGAATCGATGCCATAGGCCAACCGAAATGGGGAGTATCTTGTTGCTGACTTTGATGTTGCCCTATATGCCCACAATGCTTTGCATAAATCCTTTTATCCCATTTATGTACTGCAAGGCTGCATCTTTTGCTAGAATTTGACACAACACAAAATTTGTTCGTTCCACCTCCCATTTGTGTTTGGCTTGTATGTTGTTGCCTTCCCCAAAAGTGCTTAATAGAAAACTTATTGACTAGGGCTTCTACCACCTCATTAATGAAGTGGCTTCCTTGATCTGTTACAATTTCTAATGGGCAACCAAATCAGTGACAATGCGTTCATACATGAACCTTGCCACTTCATCCATGGAAGTGTTTTCAATGGCCTAGCTTCAACCCACTTGGTTAAATAACTGTGGCAACTACAATATACTTATGTTGGTGTGATGTAGTTGGAAGTGGACTCCTACAATGTCTATTCCCCACTTTTCAAAGGGACCAAAGGGAAGAATAGGACATAATGGAGTCATTGAAGTCTTACGATTACTACCATGTGTTTGACAAATATCACATGTCTTACAATAATTATAACAATCTTTAAAAAGAGTGGAACAAAGGATAACTCGCATCATAGGCTTGAGAGAGTGCATCTGCGCATTGACATGCTTCTTTCTGGCCTATCTATACTATAAAATTCAAATTCTTGTAGGAAAATTATCTGTCTTGCTATCCTCCCCGATGGGTTAGGGTTATTTACAATATATTTTAGAGCCTCGATGATCTCACACAACTAGAAATTTTTACCCTAGCAAGTAATTTCTAAACTTCTTTACAAAAAAATGATAGCCGAGCCATTTTTCATTCGATATAATTTACCTCGATCGCCCATTTGTGCTGCTCCCAAAGTAAATTGGATGTTCATTCCCATTTTCATCCTTTTGGCTCAAAGTACTTCCTAGTGCTTTGCATCTTAGGCATCATGCAGTACACAATGAATGGCTTGCTCAACTGGATTCTTCAAAACAGTGAAGACCCCGGTGGCTTCCTTCAATTGTCCAAAAGCTTCATGCGCTTTATTTCCTGGTTCATAAGTAACATCCTTCTTCAAGAACTGGGTTAGTGGTTGTGCAATCTTTGAGAAATTCTTGATGAACCTTCTATAGTAACCCACATGGCCTAAAAATGATCTCAACTTACTTCTATTAAGAGGAAATGGTAAATCTTTGATTTTTGAAACTTTATTAGGATCAGTACCAATACCATCTCTGGATACAACATGCCCTAACAAAACGCCTTTAGAACATCCAAAGACACACTTTGTATGGTTTTAGTGAGCCTTGTGCTTCATCTAACCTTCGAAATGTTGTCTCCATTTGGTGCAAGTGGTCCAACTTGCTCCCATAGATGTAAAAATCATCCAGAAATACTCTGATGAAGGTCCCAATGTAGGGTTCGAACACCCTATTCATCAAACGCTGGAATGTTGCTGGAGCATTACACAACCCAAAAGGCATAACTCTATAAGCAAACGTTCCCGAAGAGTGGTGAATTATCGACACTAAAATTTTCCTCCATAATTTCTATTTCATTAATGTATGTATTAGGAATAGGATGTTGTTAAGTATAATTAGTAGTAGTGTTTGATAGAAGATAACGGTGCACAAGTCGATGCAGTGTCGCCAATAATGTGGAGTACGGTAACGGTCAAAGTACAATAGGAATGTTGTAAAAAGTAAATATTTTTCGTAAGTGGTCCGGTAATGTTAAAATGTCAAAGTTTGGGTAATTAGAGAAGTAGGGTCTACGTGATTAGGAATTAGAAATATTATATTGGTAATAAGGACAAGGAGTGAGGTCATAAATATTTTGTGTATTTTATTTGTAAAAGTCTAAAAATGTGGAACCCATGTAAAATGATAAGGTTTATCTTATCTTAGAAGATAAGCTTACATGTATAGATAAGAGTTAAGGTATGGAATATGATTCGTCAGAGTGGATTTCTTATCCTATCTTAGAGATAAGATGGATAAGCCTAGAAGTTCTATAATAGAGAGGCTACCCCCTCATTTAACATAGAAGGAAGTAGTGAGAAATATTGTAGGAAGTGTATGAAGGAAGCCATCGCTTAAAGGTGTGTTGAAGAAGCCATTAAGAGGTGTAATTGTAAAGTTTCTCCCATAGTTTTGTTGAAGTACCTCATGGGTGAGATTGTAACAATTTCATGTTAATATTATAATTTACTTTGATATTTCATATTTTTCATTATTCCGTCTTATCATAGTCGATGGTATTCTTGTGTTCGGTTGTTGTTTTGTTTCCATATTACATCCACCAAACTAAAGGTCATGCATTAGTAAATAATCATAAAGACGAGGAATTCCCGTGAAGAATTATCATAGTGCCGGATTGGTGATGACATTTTGGTTCCGCTGCCGGGACCATTCCTCGTTAGGTGGATTTTCCGGAGA
The DNA here is from genome assembly GCA_018340775.1 of Taxus wallichiana var. yunnanensis. NCBI lineage: Eukaryota > Viridiplantae > Streptophyta > Pinopsida > Cupressales > Taxaceae > Taxus > Taxus wallichiana. The sequence continues at coordinate 745,987,934 of CM031240.1, read as the reverse complement.
GATATTCCCGCTTAGTCAAAAATCAATTAGAGGGTAACCTTGTTTTTACTGTGCATAGTAGTTACCATGGTAAAGTCATTTTTGCCATGAATAGTAGTTACCATGGTAAAGTCATTTTTGCTTTGAACAAGATTTATCGCAAAGAAAGTCACTTTTTACCGTGAATAGTATTTACAAGCAAGAACTTCACTTTTTACCGTGAATAGTGTTTACCACAAGAAAATCGCCACCGTAGTAAGTCAAGTTTTACCATAGTTTACTGTGGTCATTTCTATAGTGATTCCAATTATTTGTGCATATAAGTCTTGTTGATTGTACTTGTGAGTTGGTATTTCACGGTGGTTACTTTTGAAAATGGAAAAGATTCCTATTTTTTCAGCTCAATCTAATGAAGATACTTCTTCTTTCATTCAAGAGTTTAAGCGATATTGTATTTGTAATGGCCTTATAAGAAGGGAACAATGGACTAAATTTTTCCTACCTTTTTGGATGGTTCAACACTTAGGTGGTTTGAAACACTAGGTGATAATGTGAAAATTCATGGGATTTATTAACTCAAAGTTTTCTTGAAGAATTTGGTGAACAACGAAAATATGCAGATCTCATGATCGAGATCACAAAGCTATCCCAAGGAGAGAAGGAGAAGATAAGGGATTATCATGCTTGTGTTCTAGAGCTAAGGAGGAAGCTCGATGCCCAGATCCGCAAGGAAGGACTAGCGGATGGGTTGATGAATGGCGTGGATAATCTCCTCTATAAGCACTTCATTCTTGGGATGAAGCCAGAGATCAGACAACGAGTGAAGTATGACCGCCTGTACCACCATTGAACAAGCAAAGGAGATTGCAAGAAGGCAAGAAGAAAGCATGGAAGAGGAGCCCAAAGAAATTGTTGCTAAAGTAGAGCCTACACCAAAGACCTTTTCTACAGATCCACAACCACTCCCGGTGAGCATGAATATTTCTCCTAGTACATCTACCGAGTATGAAGATCTCGCTTAGGAAGATGGGCGATTAACTATTAATCTTCTTCAAGGAAAGGAATTTAGTTCTCAAGGAGGAGATAGAGGTCCAAAAGAAATATTTCTGAAGTTATTTGTTATGGTTGTTATAAAAAGGGTCATTATAAGTATAATTGTCCAGATAGAGCTTCTACATCTGGTACAAGAGATAATGATAAAGGAAAAACACCTGTGAATTCTCTTGATGTAGTAGATAAGAGCAGAAATAATGAAGTAGATGTGTTTGTAACAAAAAGAAAGAAAGAAAAAGATAATCAAGATGGAACCGATCCTAAGAAGATGAAAGGAGAAATTAGTAAGAAACATAGGAGAAGAAAGTCAGGGTGTGCAGGATTTTTGATTTCACGGGGCAAGGACCATACTCCATCTTGGAAGATCTATCCAAGAGGCTGCAAATATTACATATGGTCAACTCTTAGCTATGTCTTCGAGAAAAGGCGGGAGTTACGAGGTGGACTCAATGCTTGAAGAAGGAAGGAGGTTGAGGTCCTTGTTTTGGAGGCAGGGTAGATCCCTATGCTCCACAAGCCGAGGTATTATGTAATGGTATTTCAATTCATGATGTCTTAGTTGATGGAGGTGCTGCGATTAATGTAATGACCGAGTCTCAGTAATGAATATGTTGGTTTTAAAATTGATCGCCCTTCAACACTTATGTTAAGGTCATTAAATAAGGGAAAACTAAACCGAAGGTGTAGTTTCAAATGTGGCAATATTTGTTATGGGTGTGGTATGTGTGGTAGACTTTCGGGTGATGATGAAAATGGTACTTTGTTGCACCCAATGCTTTGCTTGGGAAGACCATGGCTAAGGAGAGTTCATGCAAGAAACTCTGGAATGAAGGTTTCATGACACTTGGACGTGGTAGAGAGAGGTGAAGATAAATGTGATCCTCGACATCATAAGGTAGAACACAGTGGATTCAAGTGATGAAACCGATGATTGGACATCCTCTCGATTACTCTAGTACCAAATGAAGTGGACACTGAAGATGAAGAAAGTGAGGTGGATGTTTCAGTCATGGATATCCTTCTAGTCACACCAACTCATGACCCCATAAAATTATCTGAAGAAGAAGTTGATGATCGTCTCCAACAAATAAAGATTGGTGATGTTTGTGATGGAGAGTGAGAATGAATCCTACCTCCACTCTTTCGAAGGTACATACACCTATTCACTTTTGATTACAAGGAACTCCGTCAAGTAAGTTGGGTAGAACATTGTATTGAGTGGTAGATGGCGCTAAGCCCATAAAGCAAATGCCATATAGAATGAATCCTAAATTTTCCAAGACCGTAAAAAAAAAAATAGATAAGTTACTTGATGCAGGATTCATATTTCTTTGTGGAGAATTTAGAATGGGTTTCTCCCATTGTGATCTCAATAAAAAAGAATGGGAAGCTACGCATTTGTGTTGATTACAGAAGCTCAATAAGGCAACAAAGAAGGATCATTACCCTCTTCCATTTTCGAGATCGGATCTTAGACGAAGTAGCTAGCCGAGAGTGCTATAGTTTTGCTTTGATGGATATAAAGCAGCTACAACCAAGTTCATATAGCGAGAAAGATTAGTCAAGACTACGTTCACAACTCTTTGGGGAACGCTTGCCTATAGAGTTATGCCTTTTCGATTGTGTAATGCTCCAAAGAACATTCCAAAGCATTTGATGAATAGGGTGTTCGACCCCTACATTGGGACCTTCATCGAGTATTTCTCGGATGATTTTTGCATCTATGGGAGCAAGTTGGACCACTTGCACACTCGATGGAGACAACATTTCGAGGGTTAGATGAAGCACAAGCATCACTAAACCCTACAAAGTGTGTCTTTGGATGTTCTAAGGCATTTTGTTAGGGCATGTTGTCATCCAGAGATGGTATTGGTACTTGATCCGGATAAAGTTTCAAAAATTAAAGATTTACCATTTCCTATGAATAGAAGTAAGTTGAGATCATTTTTAGGCCATGTGGTTACTATAGAAGGTTCATCAAGAATTTCTCAAAGATTGCACAAATGACTACTAACCCAGCTTGAAGAAAGGATGTTACTTATGAACCGGAAATAAGGCACATGAAGCTTTTTGACAATCGAAGGAAGCCCCGACGTCTTCACCTGTTTTGAAGAATCAGATTGGAGCAAGCCATTCATTGTGTACACGATGCCTAAGATGCAGACTAGGAAGTACTTTGAGCCAAAATGATGAAAATGGGAATGAACATCCAATTTACTTTGGGAGTAGACAAATGAGCAGTGATGAGGTAAACTATACTGTAACTGAAAAAGAGGCTTTGGATATCATTTTTGTTGTAAAGAAGTTTAGAAATTACTTGCTAGGGTAGAAATTTATAGTTGTAACAGATCATCAGGCTCTGAAATATATTGTCAATAAGCCTAACCCATCAGGAAGGATAGCAAGATGGATAATTTTGCTACAAGAATTTGAATTTGATATTATAGATAGGCCAGGAAAGAAGCATGTCAATGCAGATGCACTCTCTCAAGCCTATGATGGTTTAGGATCATCTTGTGATGATGATGATTTTCCCGATGCAACATTGTTCTCCCTTGACACAATCCCTAGTGAATACATAGATATTTGGAATTATCTAAATGAATTCAAGTTTCCTGATGGTGCCAATGCAAAGACTAAGAGAAAGATTACTCAAGCCGACCATCCATATTCTATTCGCATGGAGTATTATTTCGAATAGAACCCGATGGACAATACAAGAGGGCGAAAATGGACGTGATCAAGGAAAGGAGCTGCTAGAAAAGAATTCCACAATGGTACATGTGGAGGGCACTTCTCCTGGACAACTTACAAAAGAAGAAGGATCTTGGATGCGAGTTATCACTGCCCACTCTTTTAAAGATTGTTATAATTATTGTAAGACATGTGATATTTGTCAAACACATGGTAACCGTAAGACTTCATCACTCCATTATATCCTATTCTTCCACTTGGTACCTTTGAAAAGTGGGGAATAGACATTGTAGAGTCCACTTACAACTACATCACGCCAAAATAAGTATATTGTAGTTGCCACAGTTATTTAACCAAGTGGGTTGAAGCTAGGCCATTGAAAACAACTTCCATGGATGAAGTGGCAAGGTTCATATATGAACGCATTGTCACCGATTTGGTTGTCCATTAGAAATTATAACGGATCAAGGAAGCCACTTCATTAATGAGGTGGTAGAAGCCCTAGTCAATAAGTTTTCTATTAAGCACAAGAAGGCAACAACATACAAGCCAAGCACAAATGGACAGTGGAACGAACAAATTTTGTGTCTTGTCAAATTCTAGCAAAAGATGCAAATTGCAGTACATAAATGGGATAAAAGGATTTATGCGGCATTGTGGGCATATAGGGCAACATCAAAGTTAGCAACATGATACTCCCCATTTCAGTTGGCCTATGGCATTGATCCAGATTCTTCCTATTGAGTTTGATATTCCCACTTTGTGAGAGTTATGAAAAATGAAAGGATGGATGAAAGTGATTCAAAAAAAGGTTGGTACATCTTCATTTGCTAGAGGAAATGAGGGAAATAGCAAAGGATACAAGCCATAAGAAGAAAATGAAGCGAAGCAATACTTTGATCAAAAGATCCGATGGTCTCCATTTCATGTGAATGACTTGGTCCTAGTATATGATTTCGATACAAAAAAAGAAGACACGAAAATTTCTTCCAAAATGGATGGGGCCCTACAAAATAACAAATTGTGCATAAAAATGGTATGTACCGATTGGAGGAATTAGTTGGCACTCCCATTACGAAATGGGTCAACCACGACAAGTTGAAGATTTTCCAAGCACTGAATAGTCTACTCAGAGGACGGAGTAGAAGCTAGAAGGGGAAGATGTCGACACTAAAATTTTCCTCCATAATTTCTATTTCATTAATGTATGTATTAGGAATAGGATGTTGTTAAGTATAATTAGTAGTAGCGTTTGATAGAATATAATGGCGCCGTCGATGCAAGACGGTGTGTCGCCAATAATGTGGAGTACGGTATAATAGATCAAAGTACAATATGAATGTTGTAAAAGTAAATATTTGTCGTAAGTGGTCCGGTAATGTTAAAATGTCAAAGTTTGGGTAATTAGAGAAGTAGGGTCTACATGATTAGGAATTATAAATATTATATTGGTAATAAGGACAAGGAGTGAGGTCATAAATATTTTGTGTATTTTATTTGTAAAAAGTCTAAAAATGTGGAACCCATGTAAAATGATAAGGTTTATCTTATCTTAAGAGATAAGCTTACATGTATAGATAAGAGTTAAGGTATGGAATATGATTCGTCAGAGTGGATTTCTTATCCTATCTTAGAGATAGGATGGATAAGCCTGGAAGTTCTATAAATAGAGAGGCCACCCCCCTCATTTAGCATAGAAAGAAGTAGTGAGAAATATTGTAGGAAGTGTATGAAGGAAGCCATCAGTTAAAGGTGTGTTGAAGAAGCCATCGAGAGGTGTAATTGTAAAGTTTCTCCCATAGTCTTGTTGAAGTACCTCATGGGTGAGATTGTAAGAATTTCATGTTAATATTATAATTTAGTTTGATATTTTAGATTTTTCATCATTCCGTCTTATCATAGTCGATGGTATTTTTGTGTTCGGTTGTTTTGTTTCAGTTTACATCCACCAAACTAAAGGTCATGTGCATAGTAAATAATCATAGCATGAGGAGTTCCCGGTGAAGAATTATCATAGTTCCGGATTGGTGATGACAGAATGTAGTCTTTAGCTGATCTTTCTCTGCTATACGAACTTGGTTGTAGCAGCTTATAGATCTGAAAATGGAAGAGGGTAATGATCCTTCTTTGTTGCCTTATTGAGTTTCCCTGTAATCAACAAAAATACGTAGTTTGCGCATTCTTTTATTGAGATCACAATGAGAGAAACCCATTCTGAATTCTCCATAGCAAATATGAATCCCGCATCAAGTAACTTATCTATTTCTTCTTTTACGCCTTGGAAAAATTAGGATTCATTCTATATGGCATTTGCTTTATGGGCTAAGCACCATCTACCACTCAATACAATGTTCTACCCAACTTACTTGACGGAGTTCCTTGTAATCAAAAGTGAATAGGTATATGTACCTTTGAAAGAGCCGGAGGTAGGATTCCTTCTCACTCTCCATCACAAAGATCACCAATCTTTATTTGTTAGAGACGATCATCAAATTCTTCTTCGATAATTTTATGAGGTCATGAGATGGTGTTTCGGAAGGATATCCATGACCAAACATCCACCTCACTTTCTTCATCTTCGTGTCCACTTCACTAGTACTAGATTAATCGAGAGGATGTCCAATCATCAGTTTCATCACTTGAATCCACAGTTCGCCTTATGATGTTGAGGATCACATTTATCTTCACCCTCTCTACCACGTCCAAGTGTCATGAAACTTTCATTCCAAAGTAGTTTCTTGCATGAAATTTTGTTAGCCATGGTCTTCACAGTAGCATTGGGTATGCAATGCACAGTACCATTTTCATCACCCGAAAGTCTACCACACATACCACACTCATAACAGATATTGCCACATTTGAAACTACACCTTCGATTTAGTTTTCCTTTTTTTAATGACCTTAACATAAGTGTTGAAGGGCGATCAATTTTAAACCCAACATATTCATTACTGAGACTCGGTCATTACATTAACTACAAAGACCTCCATCAACTAAGACATCATGAATTGAAATACCATTACATAATACCTCGGCTTGTGGAGCATAGGGATGCCTCTGCCTCCAAAACAGGGGACCTCAACCTCCTTCCTTCTTCGAGCATTGAGTCCACCTCGCAACTCCCGCCTCTTCTCGAAAGACATAGGCAAGAGTTGACCATATGTAATATTTGCGAGGCCTTTTGGACAGATCTTCCAAGATGGAGTATGGTCCTTGCCCCGTGAAATCGTAAAATCCCGCACACCCAACTTTCTTCTCCTATGTTTCTTACTAGTTTCTTCTTTCATCTTCTTAGGATCATTTCCATCTTGATTATCTTTTTCTTTCTTTCTTTTTGTTACAAACACATCATTCATTATTTCTCGCTCTTATCTACTACATCAAAAAATTCACAGTGTTTTTCCTTTATCATTATCTCCTTTACTAGATGTAGAAGCTCTATCTAGACAATTATACTTATAATGACCCTTTTATAATAACCATAACAAACAACTTCGTAAATATTTCTTTTTAGACCTCTATCTCCTCCCTGAGAACTAAATTCCTTTCCTTGAAGAAGATTAATAGTTAACTGACCCATCTTTTTGAGTAGATCTTCATACTCAATAGATGTACTAGGAGAAATATTTGTGCTCACCGAGAGTGGTTGTGGATTCTGGAGCAAAGGTGCTGGTGTAGGCTCTACTTTAGCAACAATTTCTTTGGGATCCTCTTCCATGCTTTCTTCTTGCCTTCTTGCAATCTCATTTGCTTGTTCAATGGTAGCTGGGTGGTCATACTTCACTCGTTGTCTGATCTCTGGCTTCATCCCAAGAATGAAGTGCTTACAGAGGAGATTATCCACGCCATTCATCAACCCATCTCGCTAGTCCTTCCTTCCGGATCTGGGCATCGAGCTTCCTCCTTAGCTCTAGAACACGAGCATGATAATCCCTTATCTTCTCCTTCTCTCCTTGGGATAGCTTTGTGATCTCGATCATGAGATCTGCATATTTCTGTTGTTCACCAAATTCTTCAAGAAAACTTTCAGTTAATAAATCCCATGAATTTTTCACATTATCACCTAGTGTTTCAAACCACCTAAGTGCTGAACCATCCAAAAAGGTAGGAAAAAAATTAGTCCATTGTTCCTTCTTATAAGGCCATTACAAATACAAGATCGCTTAAACTCTTGAATGAAAGAAAAACATCTTCATTAGATTGAGCTCAAAAATAGGAATCTTTCCCATTTTCAAAAGTAACCACCGTGAAATACCAACCCACAAGTACAATCAACAAGACTTATGTGCACAAATAATTGGAATCACTATAGAAATGACCACGGTAAACCATGGTAAAACTTGACTTCATCATGGTAAAAACTGACTTTCTTGTGGTAAACACTATTCATGGTAAAAGTGAAGTTACTTGCAGAAATACTATTCACGGTAAAAAGTGAAGTTATCATGGTAAATACTATTCATGGTAAAAGTGACTTTATCATGGTAAATACTATTCCAAAGAAAAATGACTTTACCATGGTAACTACCATGCACAAGAAAAACAAGGTTACCCTCTAATTGATTTTTGACTAAGTGGGAATATCTCTCCGTAAAATCCACTTAACGAGGAATGGTCCCAGCAACGGAACCAAAATGTCATCACCAATCCGCACTATGATAATTCTTCACCGGAACTCCTCGTGCTATGATTATTTACTAATGCACAACCTTTAGTTTGGTGGATGTAATCTGGAAACAAAACAACAACATAACACAAGAATACCATCGACTATGATAAGACAGAATGATGACAAATCTGAAATATCAAAATAAATTATAATATTAATATGAAATCACATAATCTCACCCATGAGGTACTTCAAGTGTTATTGACTTCACTTTCCTTTCACCAAGACTATGGGAGAAACTTTACAATTACACCTCTTAATGGCTTCTTCAACACACCTTTAAACTGATGGCTTCCTTCACACACTTCCTACAATATTTCTCACTACTTCCTTCTATGCTAAATGAGGGGGTAGCCTCTCTATTTATAGAACTTCCAGCTTATCCATCTTATCTCTAAGATAAGATAAGAAATCCACTCGACGAATCATATTCCATACCTTAACTCTTATCTCGTACATGTAAGCTTATCTTCTAAGATAAGATAAACCTTATCATTTTACATGGGTTCCACATTTTTAGACTTTTTACAAATAAAATACACAAAATATTTATGACCTCACTCCTTGTTCTTATTACCAATATAATATTTCTAATTCCTAATCACGTAGACCCTACTTCTCTAATTACCCAAACTTTGACATTTTAATATTACCGGACCACTTACGACAAATATTTACTTTTACAACATTCCTATTGTACTTTGATGCTACCGTACTCCACATTATTGGTGGCACCGCATCGACGACGCCGTTATCTTGATCGACGCTACTACTAATTATACTTAACAACATCATATTCCTAATACATACATTAATGAAATAGAAATTATGGAGGAAAATTTTAGTGTCGACACTACGTGACTCATGATACCTTAATTGTTATTAAAATGAATAGAATGCTTAACATGATCATAAGATAAATGAAAGTAAATGGAGTGGTTCCTTGGTGACAAAACAATTTAATCAAATGGGAGACTTAAAATTTGAGATGAGAGAAAATATTCATGCACATAAATGTTGTTTCATCAATAATGTTTTATGCAAAAAATTATATAAAAGGAGAGAACGTTGGAGTCATGATTTGTGCTTGTGTAGCAAGGCATGAAGGTATGAACCTTAGAGAAAATCAAATCTAAAGTTGTGTTTAGTGTTATAATAATTAATAATGTAATATTAGTTTTTAAAACATGATTTTAGTGGTCATTTTGGGTTATGAAATTTTAGGCATTACAAGTTGTAAATCCTAATGGTCGATTATAATGAAAGGAATAATAGATAATAATGCAATAGATTAATAATTTTTCTTTGTACTCTAGTCTAATCATGATCACTAAAATGTGAAATTACATAAAGGAAATGAGATGATAGAAATACTTACCTTTGTGTAGAAATCATTGGAAAATTAACTCCCCCTAAGGTTAGTAACTATTATCCATTTTACCCCTGGTAAAAATGGACAACTTGGGGAAATTGAGCTTGGGCTGTTGACAAGGCTTCAAGGTTGAATCTGGAGAGTTTGGGTAAATTTCCATGTTTTGGAGCATTTACAATTGGTTTGGGGGACATTTGGATGTATTTGGTGCAATATCCCTTCTTATAGGTTCTCACACTTAGCCAATTTGTGTCAAAATGGATTAAGATGAAAAAATTGGCTTTTGAGGCACTTTATTATGTGTTCCCTAGTTTCTTAACTCTAGTTGGCTCAAGGAATTAGAAAAATTTGAGAAAATGGAAAAATGGCTTATTTTAATGTATTACGGGTTTGGGGGTTGCAGATGGAACAACTGCGAATGAAACTAAGGTTCCCGCCCTTGATTTGGAGATGAAATTCAAAGGGTCTTGTGCTATGTGGATAAAGTGGATCTTCGAGGCCCAAATGAGACATGTTTCCCAGGAATGTGAGTTCACCGTGGACCCGTCTTTTCCATAATGGTCACGGGATTTGTGACATGGAGATTAGTGGGAGTGTGGGCACAAATGCTCTGTGGGGAACAAGTTACCCATGAGGATGTGTTCTACGTATGGGATTAATGTCTCGCATTACATTGGACTTGGGTGTGGTTAGTGTGGTGTGGGTCAAAGTAAGGTTGCGAGATTGGGAGGGCGGGCGTAACAAGTTCCTTGGGATGTCAGTTGCCCTCAAAGCTGGTTTTACTGCAATGTAAAGCCAGGGGAGGATGTGGAGTTCAATGCGGGTAAAGAAGACAATGCAGATCGTGAGGCCTAGGAGACCCTGGGCCCACATGTACCCTAGGGCCTAAAATACCCGAGTTATCCGATCCAAAAGGTAAAAGGGTAAAAAATTAAAATTTAAAGGGGGAAGTAATTTTAAATGTGGATCGTGGGAGCCCGTGTGGAACACCAAACCCCTCCACTTTCAAATGGTCATAACTTTCACCCAGTGATGTCAAAATTTGAAAAATTGGACTTTTCGGGTAGGTATGTGGAAAAGTAGAAAATATCCTCAACATTAATGAGCATAGTTCTAGGTAGCTGAAAAGATAGATTTGATATGATTTGGTGCTCTTCCTTCTCTAGAAAACAAAAGATCACGGAGGGATGGATTTGTCGGAGTTGACCATGTCCCTTTTAGACATTTAATGCACCTTGTTTGTGGCTGAAATGGGAATTTCAGGATTCTATCCTTTTCTCTTCTCATTCACTTCTATATATTATAACTTCTCATTTGAAAAGGGGGCATATTCTGGGCATGGGGAAACTATGCCATTTTGTTTTCTCAAAATATTTGAGCAGCAAGCATTCTCTTGGACCTGACAAGTGTATTTGTACCTTTATCTCAATAATGTAATGGACTGTGCATATTCTAAGAGTAATAAAATCTATGTTTGTGGTGTTCTTACAACCTCTTGTATTGTTTTTTTCAGTATCTCCTTGCCCCTGTTTTGATTTTTGCATTTTTGTTCATGTATTTCTCATTTGCAGGTGTAGGGTGTTGTGTTTCATGGAGATTTGGTGGTGAATGGAGCTTGGTTTTGTGTCACATCCCTCGGCCTTCCCTTTTGCATTTTCCATTTCCATTCTCCTCAAACAGATATTTCATCCCCTTTTCTTGGTGTTATCACCTTTATAGTGTAGGATTTCCCTATTTTTATGCACTCTCTCTCTCCTTGTCCCCTTGGAATTGATATATTAGGAGTAGTTAGTGTATTTCATTATTTAGGAGTAGTTTAGTGATAGGATTAGGTAGAGGAACCAACCTTTTCTGGAGGTCCATCTCAAGTTCACAAGTCCCACAACTTGAGAGATGGTTCAATGTTACCAATTACACTAATAGCTCATGCACACACACATGAAAAATCAGAGAGCACTGTAATTTAGTGATAACATTAACATCATATGAGATAATCTATGTGGGAGATCACAAATAAATAAGATAAAACCTAGATAAGCCATTTGTTAAAGACTTCAAAGGTAAAGAAGGCCATAATAATCGTATCTCCATAAGTACTCCATTCTCCAAGTATAAAATCCAAAGATAAGCAAGGATAAATTTGAGACATTTAATACTTCAAGGGTAGATTGAAGAGTTCCAGATTCATGATGTTTTGATGATAAAATAACTTAAAATTTACGCCGATGTCATTAGATGTTCAAATGAAATCTAAACGACATCGACCATGGTCGATACCGCTGGATCTATGTATTTCCTCATCAAAGGATTCCTAAAAGACATTCCGGTGGTGGTGGAAGAACTTGGAGCTGTTAAAAGATAATAAAATGAAGTTATAAGTGTGATGAAAGTAGATATGGAGGGGATTGTAAGTTAAAGTTGTAAGAAGATTGAAAAAGAGGACTCTAAATGTAGAAAAAGTATCTAAGGTGTTGTATCATGGATTGCACACCAATTCCCTATCATAAGTAACATTTTTAATAAAAAAAATTCAAAAATTTATATTTACCCTCACTCCTTACAATGTCCCTAAGGACATCACTGGGAAATCCAATGCATTGACAACACCCGCAAAGAGAAAAAGTTATTAAGAATGAAAAATAGGTGTATACATTGACTACATCTAGATCTCATTAGAGCACCACAATTGCTTATGTATACAAATTAATAAAATTTAAATAATCTAATTACCATATTTTTTTGTGATAACTATAATATTCATTTAAAAAAATCAGTTATTTCTAGTATAATGCAAGTGGTATGCATAATGTTTTTGTGGTCATGCTTGTTTTTTAATTTTTTTCCAGGTATATTATACATTTTTATTCAATATATGTACGTGCGTGCTCGTAATTTTGAAATAAAATCTTTTGGGATATGATTAAGAAGAATATTTTGAGAATAAATATATCATAAAAATTTACAAACTATTTCAATTGAGATATTGAATCTCAAATCCAAACAAAAATGAGGACTTTGCTTTCATTTTTACGTGACCATAACCAATTAAACCAAAATGTTGATTTTTCTTCAAAGAATTTTCTTTATTATTATGAATCATAATTAAATATTTCACTTTTAAAAATCATTTTTCATATGTTCAAGTTTTATCAACCCTCAAGTTTAATTATCATGCACGTGGATTAATCTATCTATTAACAAAGTAATGTTATATCCAAAATGTGCCATCGCAACCTATTAAAAAAACTTTAACAAAATTTATTTAAACATTTTTAAAAATACCTCAATGACAATCAAATCCAACATTGCACCGAATTCATATCATTTCTAGAATGACGATGCCTTTTGATGCCTTGACCATATCTATTTGGCAAATGGTAAGATAATCCTATCGACGCATTTGGGGATAAGAAATCCTCATCGTACACAAATTTTTCCTTAATTCATTATATAAAGTATCACAATAAATAATGTTTTATGTTTAGGTATGGGGATGATGAAGGCACATTGGGATGATATTCAAAGAGACCACCTATTGAGACTAGGATTGTGGTGTACACCCCACTGGAAAATCTCCCACTTTTTCACTCACCTTCCTCCCAAATTCCCTACTACGTGTTTGTTCCCAATATAACACCCCAAATAAGGCAAGAATACAAATGGCATGGACTCGAGCAAGGAGGGAAGATAAACATGTATTGATTTGTCCTTTTGTTGTAAGGGATGGATCTATCTCTCTCACTTGACCAAGCCTTGTGGGAATGATAGGGAGGCACTTGACTAAGGGTGTGGCTGCCCACTTGCTAGTTTTGGCTATGCCTAAAATAAGGTGAGAGGACCCATGGTGTAGTCTTTAAGAGAGAGGGATATATTATGCTTTAAGCCCTCAAACTTGTTGGAAAGGTGAATTTGAGATATAACTGCTAAATGCAATGCTCACTTAAGAGAGTGGTCACAAAAGCACTACAAACACTTGATGGGTCAGACACAAGCTACTAAAGACATATTTAGGATGTGATCACAAACATCACTCAAAGGGTACTATTGACAACTTGGAATGGAATGATTCTTGGGATGCTAAGCTTTGTGAATTAGGGCAAACATACTTTAGATTGTATTTTCCAAAGAGATAACATGTTGGGTATACAATGGTGATGAAATCTATAGAGGGGTAAGACAAAAGGATAGTGTAAATGAAGGGGAGATGGAGATGGATGGAAATGGGGAATGGGGGGACTAAAGGGAAGAAGTAACTGCCTTAACCATCTTGGCATGATATCTTTGTTGCATCCAAACCTGAAATCAAAAGAAATTCACCCTCTAAAGGTTACTTGCCTTCATGGACACCTACATAAGAAAAGTAATGCAAAATAACCCTCGAAACCTTAACACATACACATGTTAAGAAAGTTTCACGTATTAACCATGTTAAATTCCTAAACCAAAGTATACCCCGAGATAACAGATGTTCATTCCTAGAAATTATAGAGAGGAATTTATAACTAAAGTGAATGATGCAACGTAACACTAAAAACAAAATTCCCTCAATACCCACCTTAAATAATAAACTAAAAATGCTTCTATGTAGTTATTTAACATGATAAACAAAAGATTACAAAGGAGAATGCAGATTTATTCATTTCAAATATGTTAACAACAAGAGATAACATGCATATACATGATAGTCTCATCTTGTGTGTTCATTTGCAAAGGAAACAAGGGAGACATATAAAGATGCTCTCAAATCCTGCTAATGGTTTTACAACTGCAACCGCCTTAGCATAAACCTCAAACGGAACTACAATGGAACAATATTTTTTAGAACTCAACCCATAAGAGAAACCCAAATGTTTTCCCAAAATACCAACTAGAAGAATGTCCCGAAGGACACTGAAAATCCAACTAAAAGAAAGGTAAGTTAGAAAAATCCCTCAATTTTATAAAATATTGTCTACAACCTAGAAGAATATGTTTCATATGTGCAATCAATGGTCAAGATGGTGATCTATGTCCTTTCAAAAAAGATCAATGAAGGAACATGCAATCAGGGAGATGAAAGAGGGAAACAATTCCAAATTTCCATTCCACAATGCATATATAATCCATTCTTCATCTGGTGGGGAAAATAAGAGTATGTCTTGTTTCTAAAAGCATCTGGGGTCAAAGAAGGATCCAAAAACATATCCAGCTTTTCAAATTCATCATCACATTCCATGAAAATGACATTTTGGACTCCCAAACTTCTCATCAAATATCTAAAAACACTACACCATTTCCTCCAAATTTGATCTTTGTATAAATAACTCACCATGAAAGTCCCATTGCAATAAATTTCATGAAAAATGGATGCCCAAAACAAAATTTATGTGTAAAACTGTAAAAACACATCGAGCCCCATATTGCAAAATCACATATTTACGAACCGTATTTGACATTTGAAGCTCTAAGGAGATGCCATGTGGCATTCAATGATTGGCTAGGAGGTTAGACTGAAAGTGTAATATGAATTTTGTAAACCGTAAGACTACCATCCACAAAACCGTAATTTCTTTCATGAGCTCCCAAAATGCACCACATGTCCAAACTAAAATTAGGCCTCAGACCTCCACTTACAATTTACAGTTTTATAAAACTATTATTTTCTAGTCTATATTTTCCTTTGGAATTTCCCAGATGATGCCACATGGGTTGATTTGATTGGTCCTAATACTCCAAGTTAAAAATGTAATTTGTAACCTGTTTTTTCCACACGGCATACAATGATTCGTACCCTATTCTTCTTAGAAGGAAAGACATGTGTCATCACCTGATTGGATGTTTAGTTAAATCGATAAAACAAAGAATTGGTGGAACTTCGTAACTATTCACTCGTGCCTCGTGGAAGCCTAACTTAATCGATTGGACACATGCTAGAGGTTTATTGGAGGTCGGATAAGTCAATACATCAGGGAAATTGAGAAATGATAGAACACTTCCAAGTGTTACCTTGATGCTAAACATAACGAATGAGTGAGGGGCAATATGATGAATCGATGAAATAGGGAATCAAGGAAGAGAGGGAACTAAGGAATAATTCCTTGAGTTCCCGGGGTGGGCGTAAAATCAATGAATGCGGGAACTGCAGAATAGTTCTAGATGGGACGATTTAGGCCGACTTAACTGATAGAGGTGATGTGGGGAAGAAATGAGTTCGGGAACTAAGGAAAGACCTTGAAACTATGGAGAAACGGGAGAAGAGGGGAATTGAGGCTAGAAAGGAACGTTATGAAAATTCCAAAAGTGCCGATATAGCTGAAAAAGTAATTAATCAAAATTTTTAAGGTTTAAAGTAGTAAATCAAAGGTAATGTAGGAGGCGAAGAACTATAGATATGCAGAACAAGGGCATAGTTCCTCAAGTTATCAAAAATTCCATCCAATCGACAGAGATTTTTTTATAGAAAATTGGCTAAGTGTTTGGCTTAAATGTAGTATAAGCATAGGGGAAAAGTAAATGAAACAATATTGAAGCCATGTAGATGGTCAAACACCACGAAACCTACAATTTAACTCTACACTCCTTACTTGATTATGCCATAAAACACTAATGATGATCATTAAAACTTAAATTTTTACCCTCAAAACCTTTCCATCTTATTAAATAATGTAAAAATCAACTAGAACATCCTCAACCCTACAAATTATCCTTTTAAAAGTTCTTCAAATCATGATAAAGGTAAGAAAAAACAAGGAACACTATGAAAATGCAAGATCATTCCCGAAGTCCTTCAACCTACAATCGAACCTTAGGAGCCCTTCAAGCCTTCTTGAAAAATTGTAACAAGTACCTTATGGAACCATGAAACAAAGTGAATTCATTATAAGGTGTATATCAATGTGTTAATGAAAATTCTTGCAAAACAAAGGCACAAATAATGAACAACATGGGAAAAAGGAAAAGATCATTCTAAGCCAAAATGAAGAAATTTACAAAAATGGTGCCAAGGATATACAAGGTTTAAAATAAGAACTAACATTGATCTAGTTTCGAGGATGGAAACCCATAGTGGGTGTCCAAATATAAAAAAACCCATGGATGGAGTAGACCAAGTGCTTATCCATTGGGAAACAGAGTCAAATGGGAAAACACTTTATTTATCAGCAATGTCGATCACATGAGATAATAAAATCCTACCAAGAACAACAAAAAGGAACAAAGGGAAACAAAAAACAAGGGAAAAAAAAAGAAAGAAAGGAAACTATACATTGTACAAGGATATCTTTCAATCCATGGAACAAAAAATCCCATCGATAGCTCCAGATCCCAAGGAACAGTTGAATCTTCAATTTTTATATAGAAGCTAAGATAAAGAATGTCAAGTTTAGCAATGAAGAAAGCCTTTCCAAAAATAGCCCCTATTATAAGATCTAGTAGTTTTATTTCCATCAAAAATTATAGGTTAATAAGGTCATCTTCAAAAACACAACTCCTCACATCAACATGTAAGTCAAACTCTAAAGGAAAGGCATAGTGGCTAATATACTCTTCATCATTTCTCAACTCAGGGTATGACCATGCTAAGCATTTTTGGTACTTCAACAATTTGGTATAAATTTGTTTCTTATTTTCACTTAATTTTCAACTTAGCATAACTTTCTCAAGTTCATTGCAAGTACCAAAACCAAAATATGTGCACTCACTTATCATTGGGTCAATTTTATCCATTTCTTTATAGGCACCAGATGATTGTAATTAGTTATCAGATTGACCATAAGTTTGAGCTCAATCACTTCTTTTGCAACACCGCTAAAAAGGTTTTGTAAAGCTGACCTACCTTGTTTCTTCTTCAAGTATGGGAATTACATCAAGTCTCAAATGATCTAGTTCTTATTCAAAAAAGGTCTTATGTTGTTCAAAAATTTCTACCAAGGGCATCAACTTAACAAGTTGCTCAAAGGAATCATTGATTGACCGAACATTTTTGAAAACCCAGCCTCAAAATTCAGGAATCATCGAGATGATCATCATTAATGAAACTAGAAGAAGACTATACAAAATGGTCATCAAAATTTGTTTCATAAGTTAAGGATATGTTGATATGATATTTCTCATCAAAAGGAGAGACATGCCAAAAACTGATTAGCGTTTGAAATCTGATCTTCTTGATGATATACAATGCTATAAGAATCAAATAACTCATGCAAATCATAATCAACACATGGGCCCTCAATGTGTGATTCCAAATCAAGACAACAATCATGCAAATCAGAACTAGGAACAACAAAAGGTGTATAAACACAAGGTTTCTTAACCAAAGTTCCATATGATTAAGTTTTCCTAATAACACCCTTGAGATCATTATCCATCGCAAGCTTCTCAAAGTTGGAAGTAAAAACAAAATTTCTTTATTGTCCACTTCTCATCTTATACTCATTTTCTTAATCAACTAATACATTGATTAACAACCACCTATCTTACCTTGAAGGAACCCTCCCATCATAATTTATAATAATTACATTTCTTAGGTCCTAAACACATACTAACATTCATATGATTCCTAAGCAAGAAAACTAGTAATCGACTTAACGCTCTTAACCTCTTTTCTATGTTTTTGTTTTCCATTTGATCTTACACACCCTACAACCTACCAATATTTTATGTATTTATTTTTATGGCATTAGGCACCAGCTCATAGCCAATAAAGGAGTGCCCAAGTGCCCCCGTCCTCTCCGGGCACCCGTGACCCTTTCTTACCTTATTCACTCCTTTTGGGTCTCTTTTATCTTTTGGGAATATTTTTTACTTATGGGTTGGCCTTCCAGTTTTCAATTATGAACTTCAAACAAGGGAATAATATAAATACATAATTATGTGTTCAAAATAAATGACCAAGCTCAAGCATTACTATTATCACCTAAGCTTGCATTCAAAAGGATCCTAAAGCATTCAAAGGCATCCATCTAGCATCTATTCAAGGGACAAAGGACTACATATTCTGCATACAAAACATAGGAAAGGGAAGCTCATTCTATTTAACAAACACATTTTCATATTATAGAAAATTTATTCTGCTATCTAGTGCATCTTGCGCAACGGATTCGTAGGGCACAATTCTTATAGACACTCACAAGAACTATATGGAGTCTCATACGTAGTGCTGATCTAGAGGATATTTTTGATTTCAAGTGATTCCTAAATCTCCCTAAATCATTGCAAAGATGAAGAAAATCTTGAGATATTTATGTCAATATAAAGAACTCGAAAAATAGACCTCGTATGTGCAAGATATGGTCCGCTGAAATTTTCAGCCAAAAGGCAAAATTCGGGGATTACGTGCATGTCTGTTGACTTAGACAAATCACATTGTGAAAAGTGACACAATGGGTGGAGAATAAAAATTTAGTTTTGAATGCCAGTCTTTGACACTTGGTTGTGGATAGGTGGGCCCCGCTATTTGCTGACTGGGGGCCCTCAACTAGGGTCAACATACTCTTTTTGCATATGGGTACCTTGGCCTCCGATTCATATTACCACTATAGTACAATTGCATATACATGCCACATTTTTATATTATATCTTGCATGTGGGATTTATATTTCATCAGATTGGGATAACTCGCCTAAGTTGTAGAAACTTAGTGTATTGAAACCGACTCGGCCAAAATTTGGACCTATCTATAGCTCGCACGTCTCTAGGCCAACTCACCCTTGTCTCCATACAATTCAGTGGGGTGATTAACTCCCCACTGTTCAACTCAGTCCTTGGAAAAATTGACATACAAGTCTAACAACCATGCCACCACATACACATATTCAATGACACACACACACACACGTGGCTGATCAACAAACAAGCCACAAAATACATACTCGGTGGCACATCTATGTGGTGATTCAAATAGCCAACTCGTCACACACATGGCCTTAAAAAACTTGGTCGAACACATAGTCATTCGCGCCACATACATGGCCTGTTACAACTCGGCCGACCTTATGGCTACTAAACAACAACCAACCCAATGGGTGGGAAACAAAAGAAGACATATGTGGCCACAACCACCAAATAAATGGGTGGGTATAACTAATTTAAACCCTCCAACGAACTCTCGTGCAACAAATGTTAGACTATTCCCACATAGTCCAAACCGTCGCCAAAGATGGAGATAGGAGGGATTGACCCCATAATCATCCAAATAAAAGAATCACCTCACCATTGAGCCATGAGTGCTTGGTGAGTTATAAAGATAGCTTGCTAGCATTTAAAGAGAACTTTTTTGAGGACTGTGTAAAGGATAAAATTGAGTAGGTCATAGAAAATTCCAAATTTGAGGCACTTTGGGTCGGCCGACTTCGTGTAAAAAGGAGAGTTGTTAAAAATTTAGAGAGGAAGACGATATTGTCTTTATATTTCTATGAATTTTGGAGATTTCTTGGTGTACTGGTTTTTCTAGCTCACCATGGAAAACGCACTTTGGAGAGCCTATAGAGCCACATGTGAAGTCAGATACAAATTTTGACAAGTGATCAAAGTTTGCAAATATGTTTTAAGTTCTAAACACATGTATTATTGATCTATTGGTAATTTTTGAAGGAAAATTGTACTTTAATTGATAATAAATAGATCAATTCATGATTAAGTGAATTCGAGACGTAGCCCAAATGGGTGAACTCAGTTATCAATCTTGTGGATTTTATTTCAATTTATTTTTCCACTTATGATTAGATTTAAATTAAATATATGGAATAAATAAATTGATTAAGTAGAGAAATTAATTGGAAAAATTGGATTTCATTTAAAATTTGAGTATCCTTTATCCACAACAGATAAACATGAATGCACAAGTCACTTTTGGATTATAAATAAGATTGAGGTGCAATGAAATTCATCTTATGATCAGATTGGGGAAAATTAATATCAGTTGTTAATAAATTTTAACTTATTCCTCTTCATCACCGAAAGTTAAGTTAAAGGAAAATTTGATCATTAAGAGAAATTAGAAAACAATGGGTTTAAAAACACCAAAAATTGAACCCATCAAACTATTGATCAATTTTAAAATCAGAATTTTTAAGTATCCAATTTTTTTTTAAAAATGGTACACAAGGGGAAAACCATGTTCGATCAAGTTTTGGTATCGTAGCTAGTTTATCCCAAAAGAATTGCTTTAGCTGAATTTTATTTTAGTGAGGTTTTGCATTTTAGACTTGTTGATCCTTCCATTTTTAGTGTGCAATGTTTTGGGAAGTACAAGTGTTGCAGGAAACCATGGGAAAGATGTCTAACAAGGAAACTCTCGAGGAGATTGAGGCATCCAATCATCAAATTCAAGATGAGAATGCATTGTTGAGGTGTCAGTTATTATCCCTTGAGGAATAAATTGGTAGATTGAAAAAGAGCTTGAATCCAAGGATGAGCTCTTAATGATCTTAAAATATGGTGAACCAAAGAAAGAGGTACCATCCACTAATAATGCATCCATTATGAAAGAATAATGCATTGTAAGTATTGCACCACATAATTCCTCTTCCCATACAAAATTGGATTTAGGTAATGTTCTAGGTGATTTTGAAAAGCACACAAAGGGAATTGATCTAAATTGTTAATGAAAATGGGATTTAATGGAATTGGCCTTGGTAAGGATAATCAAGGCATATATAACCCCATACATGTTGAAGAATGACCTCATTTTGTAGGATTGGGGTATGCTAATGAAGGGAAAATGGAAGTTGGAGAAGGCTCCACAACCGTTGAAAGAAGAAAAGCTTCTAACAACAAAGAGGCTTCCCCATTAGCATCTGTAGTCATCCTCAAAAGAAGGATCTGGTAAGAAATCACCAAGAAGAGGTATTGATATTCCTCCACCTCTTGTTTACCATAAGCATAAGAAGAATGGTAAGAATCTTGATCCACTATCTACATTTGAGAAATTTGGAAATGATATACAGAAGATGTGGTATAACTATCCATGCATGTTTTGTGGGATGTCTAACCGTTATGTAACAAATTTTAGGAAACATAAATATCTCGATGGAAAATATTGTGAGAGATCACTCTCCTAAATGTGGCTAAGAGAAAAGTAGTTTAGGTAAGTTTCCTAAAAATGTGGACAAGAAATGTTGTAATCACCGCAAAAGCAAGGTCATTAGATTAAACAATGTTGGCAACTTCATCTTAGAAATATTGGAAACTTGTTAAGAAAAAAAGCATTATAAAACAAACAATGGTAAATATGACCCCTGCAGTGGTTCAGGTAAACACTAAAGAAAAGCAACCACCTTAAAAGGAAATTGTAATTAAAATGGTGGGTAAACAATACCTCAGTTATATGTTTGCATAGTGGTAAATGTTGATTAACATGAAAATTATTGAAAGAAATTTTGGGATTCCTCTCGAGTTTTAAAAAAGGAAATGTTTCCCATGATATATTTTTAGCTTTGATTTGATGAAGTAACCTAAAGGGAAAATCCGGTGACAAGTTTATCATACTTGGATAATTTATCTTGTTTATGGGTTTGGAAAAACTTCATTTTTAAAATGTGACAATAGCATGCATATTTGTTTTTATGGGGCATGTTCATTTGATAAAATGTCTAATTATGGAAAACATGTATTCAGAATATGTTGTTGTTTCAATTGTGCAAATGTATCATGTAGGCATTTGTTTGTATGTGTAACAATTATACAAACGCTTTTGTAACCATGCATGATTTTTGCACATTTTATAAGTATATTATTTTTAGGATTTAATATTTGTAACTATCAAACATGGTTACAAATAGGTTGTACAATTATTACACTAACAAACTATGATGCAGGTTACATTTTGCATAGTTGAAAGTGGTGTAGGATCAATGTACAACAGATGAGTATGGAATTTTGATTGTCGTATCACTTAATATTGGCTATGGGTTATGTTACTTCTTAATGGATTTATGATATATATTTCAATTTTGAAATATTACCATGCTATAAACTGGGTTCCATGTGTTTTTAATATGCAGAGGACCTATTAGTAGCTAATTGGGTGAGTTTCTTTTTGGAGACCAAAAGGATTTTATTGGGGAGGAAAGATCTGGAGGATATTTTTAAAGTGCAGATGATCCCTTAATCTCCCTAAACCATTGTAAAGATGAAGAGAGTCTCAAGATATTTTTGTCTATATAAAGAACTTGAAAAATAGAGCTTGTATGTGCAAGATATGGTCTGCTGAAATTTTCGGTCAACATGCAAAATTTGGGGACTGTGCGCAAGTCTCGTTGATTTGGATGAATCACATTGCGATAAGTGGCAATATGGTCAAGAGTAAAAATTTGGTTTTGAATTCTGATCTTTGAAAATTGGTCAGGGACAAGTGGGACTGCTATTTTTATGGAGGTGTCATCACCTCCAATTCATATTACCATTGTAGTGTAATTGTATACATATGCCACATTGTTCTATTATATCCCGTATGTGGGATTTATATTTCGGGGTTTTTATATATTTCATTGTATTGGGATAGCTCACTCGAGCTATGTTGTAACTTGGTGTGTTGAAGACAACTCATCCAACATTTGGCCCTATCAACCAACCCAATGTGTGGGAAAATGATATGTAAACCTCTAGCTTTGGAAATTTATGAGACCACAAAAATTATTGTCCTACTTCTAATTCTTGAAAATGATAGTTCTTAATGCTAGTGAATGAAATATGAACTTAGAAATATTTTTCAAGAAAAGGAAAGATGATAATTTAACACACACACACACACACACACATATTTTTATCCTGAAACCCCCAATTTGAGGGAAAACTAGTCAAGAAGGGCAATTTATCTTTCTTCCCACTTATATATTGGCCAAATTAAAAGGAAATATAGATTACAATAAGATGAAGGAAGATAAACAATGTCAACACCTCCCTTCTGTACTTTCTTTCTCTGTTCTCACACCTTACTTCTATAAAACAATTCCAGCTTCAATGGTTTCTTTCTCACTTTTCTTCATCCAACTTTGATGCCTCAATTCCACTTGTTCTCTTTCTATTAAATATATTTCTCCCATGTCCTCCCATGCACTGGAGAATGGGAAGAGACATTCCAAGGAAGAGACACAACCAAACGTTTGAAATTCATGACCATTCATAGATTTATTTATTTTTTGTTTATTAGTGATAGGACCGCTGATGTGTGTAGACCAACGGTTACGAAACCTTCACAAAGGTTACGTAATCATTCATATGTATGTGGAGGTTACATAACCCACCACTCGCATAAAGTGGCTCTTTGTAACTTTACAATCTACTCTTCTTTCTCGATCTGATTTTTCTTATTTCAAGTTGTTCTAATGAAGTGGTGTTTTTTTATATCCCTATGGATCACACCTCCCCTACTTAGGAGGCTTTTGGTCCCACAAAATTAGTGGGGGAGTAGATGAGGAAACAATTCCCTCACTTTCTCCTTTGAGTACCACCGGGTTTGCCTTGGTGTCTTCCCTTGAGTTCAACCTTCCAAGACTCATGTGGACCTCTCCTTGTCTCTTTGATCTTCTACTATAACACTACGTCCTCCTCCAATTCACCTCATGAATCCAAGATGCAATCCTCTATGGAAGGTAGCAACTGACATTCTTCTTCTTCATCAAGCATGGATGGCTCATATAGGTGCAAGTTCTCACAATTTACTACTGATTACATCCACATGAAGTGTGGAAATCAAGTCTGAAAGCATTTTCTCCAACCTTCTCTAGTATGGTGAAGGGTCCATACCATAGTGGCTTGAGTTTTATTTCTTGACCTTTAATCTCTCCTTTCTCAAGTAAAGCCAAACTTTGTCTCCAACATGAAGTTTTGCTCTCTACGATGTTGATGATCATGTCTAGCCTTATACTTGGCTTGATATTTCTCCAATTGTTCTTTCACCTTGAGATGGATTTTCCGGATCCTCTCAACAAACTTCATTGCTCTAGTCACCTCTAAATCATGTATCTCCCCTTATTTCAGCTACCAACCCTCAATGTTTAGTGGATTAGTAGGTAGATATCCTAAGCATGCTTCAAATGGTGATTGCATAGTGGATGTGTGTACCACCCAATTGTAGGAATGTTGAATGTAGGCTAAGGACTCATCCTAAGTCCATGGATATTTGCTATTATATCCTCTAATTAGTTGTACCAAATTCCTTGTTCACCACCTCGGTTTTCCATCTTGTCTCAGTGGATGGAATGTCATGCTCTTTTGTAACCTGGTGTCCATCTTGTCCCAAAAAGTAGTCCAAAACTTCCCAAGAACCTAGAATCTCTATCATAAACAATAGACTTTGGAAAACCAAAATGCACCCATACATTAGCAAAGAAAAGTTCAGCTACCTCATATGATTTTATTGTCTTTTTACATGCCATAAGAACACACATTTTACTAAATATATCTACAACAACATATAGATAATCATGGCCATGTTTAGACATAGGTAGTCCTCCTACAAAATCCATAGAAATATCTTCCCAAGGATGAGTAGGGACCGATAAAGGCATATACAAACCTTCCTTCTTGATTTTAGGCTTGTTTATGTACAACAAAGTTTACATCCTCTTATGAATTTAGACACTTCTTCTTACATATTGGGCCAATACACGTACCTTTGCAAGTGGGCCATGGTCTTTTCCAACACCAAAATGTCCTACTACTTTTGAGGTATGTGCTTCCCTCATCAATATAATCCTTTCTTATTTTGGCACACAAAGCTTCCCCATCGGTAGAGCAACCCATCTTTGAGATAACAATATTCAATACCTATCTTTTTAGCCCCTTTGGACTGTAACTACTGATATGTCACCCCAAAATATTTGTCTTGAGCATATGCCTCTCCATAAGCTTCCTTCGTGAAGGGCTCAAAATGAGAGATAGTGGCCAAACTAGATATTTTCTCCTATGTGGGTGGCCTAGACAACATGTCTGCCACCAAATTTTTGCTACCTTTCTTATACTTGATCACTAAATGGAACTATTAAGGAATCCCATCCATTTGTAGTGCCTTTCCTACTAAAATTTAGACTATGCTTGAAAATACTAGAGAGGTTTGTGGTCAATGTGCACAATAGTTTATTTACCAAAAAATAATGTTTCCATTTCTTTATTTCTTGAACTAGTGCATACATTTCTTTATCATATACTAAATATCCCTTAATTGTTGAAGTGAAAGTTTCAGAATGATAACATACTGCTTACCTCCCTATAGCAACATTGCTCCCATAACATAATCATTGACATCTATCTTTACTTAAAGGGACCCACTGCTGCAAATTAGGAAGAGTAAGTATTGAGCATGAATAATTTTATACTTTAATAACTCAAAAGCCTGATCTTGTTCCTTACCCTAGTTAAAACCCTTACTCTTTGGGGCATTTTGTGTATAGAGGTGTCTGTGCAATAGTGAGAATCTCATAATGAACTTCCTCATGTATTATAATTCTCCCATAAAACTTATAGTCTATGTGGCCCCCATTGGTGTTTGTAGCCAATTGGCTTGGCTTCCACCTTCTTCGATCCACTCGTACTCTCCTCCCTCCAACATGTGCCCAAGATAGAAAAGTGATTGTTTGGAAAATTCACACTTCTTCATGTTGTATAACAATTGTCTCTCCTTGGGAACTTAAAAGACTTGCTGAAAATGTGTTAGATGTTCCTCCCATGTGACACTAAAAGTCAGAATATCATCCAAATATACAATGACACATGAATCTATGAATTCCCACAATACATCATTCATCAATCTCATAAATATAGTGGGTGATTACATAAACCAAATGGAAGTAATAACCACTCATACAAACTCTATTTTGTTTTGAAGGAAGTCTTCCATATATCCTCCTCCTTCATCCTTGGTGATAACCTGAACGACTTGAGATCAACTTCAAAGAACTTTTCATGGTCCAAGAGGTCATCTATGCATGGGGAGTGGATATATGTTCTTTATGGTAATCTTGTTTAAAGCATGGTAGTCGATGCACATTCTCCAAGAACCATCCTTCTTTGACACCATCACAATAGGAAAACCACATGGCAAGGTGCTTGGATGTATTACCCCTTGGTCTAGTAGTTCCTGAGTTGTTTCTTTACCTCTATAATCTCCAACAAGGATTTCCTATACAACCGATATTTAGTAGAGGGGACTCTAGCAACAACTTGAATCTCATGTTCTACCTCCCATTTTGGTGGTAACCCACTGGGAGTCTAGAATACTTCCTAAAAAGATTGAATTATGCTATCCAAATCCTTCATCCCTTTGTTAGAAATATTTAAATTTCTACCCCATCTTGCTTATCTTTAATAAAAGTAAACAAAACTGATTATGATTTTCCTAAATTAGTCTCTTTGCTTGGTTAGCACTTACCATAGCAATATTTGTCTTATGTTGGTGTGCCCAGATGTTGTAACTAACTCCATCCTTGACCCATCTATATCAATTCTCCATTCTCATGAATATAAATCCTGATATACAAGTAAGGACTCCTAAAAACAACATCAAATGCATCAAGTGGAATTACATCAGCCTCCAATACATCTATATACTGAGAATTTATCCCAAACTTGAACTTACATCTTCTTATTACCTGAATTTCTACACCCTTCTTCACCATCCCAAAGGATAAGGATGTGGATGCTCATAAGTTTCAAGACCAAGATTCTTCACAACCACATTAGAAATCAAATTAGATTGAGAACCAATATCAACCAAAGCATTTACCTTAGTTCTCTTGATTTGGATTTTGATCTAAAATAACTTACTCATCTCTTCCTCTTGTTCTTGGTTGTCCATGTTGGTGGCCATGCATCCAAGCCTCTCATTTACATCAAAATATCCTCAATATTTACCTCCCCATATGTCTTTACAACTATCATGGATTTATTGAATCCTTAGTTTGGTTCTTTGGATGCAATTCCAGATGTAACTTCCAACATGTAGCATCAGTATGACCATTAATATCACAATTATTACAAAAATTATTAGGATCTTTACAAGTATTCAAAGTAGTGGCGGTCTTGTTTACCTTTCCCTTTCATTTACCTTTGTTACTTGTTTGTCCTACTCTTTCTTTGGATGATTTGTTGAATTCTTTGTCCTCGAATTCATTTCTCCTTGCTTCTTTTCATCATCAATGTAATATGCTTACGCACATGCTTCATTGAGATCCTTGGGATTCGTGGAGATGACCTTCCTTCAAGGTGAGTGTGAAGTCCTCCCAAATACTTGGTCAGAATATCCTCATCCTCCAAGTCCATATTAAACAACATGGCTTGTCTCCAAACTCCGTAGTATAATCCTGCACACTTTGACCACCGCCTTGTCTAAAATATTGGAATTTTATCATTTTTTCAGTCTTATGGCCAATAGGATAAAAATTAGCTCTAAGAAATTATTTAAACCCCCCCAAGATCTTACAATAGGACGTTTCTTCTTCTCACAAGTGGCTAGATGGGTTTCCCACCAAACTAGAGCATGTCCTTCCATTTTGAGAAAGGAAAGGTGATCCTTTGTGCCTTAGTGACATCATCTACACTAAAATAAACCTCCAATTTTTTGTAACCATTTATAAAGAAATTATGCATCTACTTGTCTTTTAAAGATTTTTATCAACTTTAGTTTCAACTTTAAAAGGAGCATGATCAGATTTTACCTTTTCTCTTCCAACTGGAGTTTCTTCTTCACACTCTTCCACATCATCTTCCTCTTCATGGCTCTTTCCTATGCCAAATTTTTTGGCCAAAGATCAACCAATGAGTCCATGGAATCTTGCTTAATTGAAGCAATCTTTTTACAGATATGAGAGTTCTTGTTGGTGTCTATACAACCTATCCATCGTGCTTTCCAACATCTCAATTCTACAGACCAAGTTCTCTTCCTCCATTTGATCTCTAACTCTTTTCTTCCACTTCTTCGTAGATATGTCTAGATCGCAAGGTAAAACTTCTTCACCTTTAGACCTTGTCACTATCATAAAAATCACAAGAACGAATACCATAGTCCTGGATAATAATCAACTCTGATACCAAAATGATCTGTAAACCTCTAGCTTTGGAAATTTATAAGACCACAAAAATTATTGTTCTACTTCCAATTATTGAAAATGATAGTTCTTAATGCTAGTGAATGAAATATGAACTTAGAATTATTTTTCAGTAAAGGAAAGATGATAATTTAGCACACACACAATATTTTTATCCTGAAACCCCCAATTTGATAGAAAAAAGTCAATAAGGGAAATTTATCTTTCTTCTCACTTAAATATTGGCCAAATTAAAAGGAAATACAAATTACAATAAGATGAAGGAAGATAAAAAATGTCAACACCTCCCTTCTGTATTTGCTTTCTCTATCTTCACACCTTGCTTCTACAAAAAAATTCTAGCTTTAATGGTTTCTTTCTCACTTTTCTTCATTCCAAATTTGATGAATCAATTCCGCATGTTCTCTTACTTAAATAGCTTGCATACCCATGTCCTCTCGTATACTAGAGTATGGGAAGAGACATTCCAAGGAAGAGACATGACTAAACATTTGAAATTTGTGACTTTTCATGACTTTATTTATTTTTCCATTAATTAGTGATAGGACCACCAATGTATGCGGACCGACGCTTTGTAACTACCGTGATGCTTATGTAACCACCATTTGTGCAGAGTGGCAATTACACAACCACCGGGTGGTTATGCAACCGCTACTTTAAACAAAGTTGTGGTTCTATAACTTTACAGCTTGCTCTACTTTCTACCTAATTTTTCTTCTATTTCTCGTTATTTTGATGAAGTGGTGCTTCTTTAGATCCATATGGATTAACAAAAAGTGAATAGATGTGGTTGTAGAAATGAAATCAATGGGTAGGTGTGTCTAATTTAAACCCTCTAACGACCTCCCATGTGACAAATGTGGGACAATTCCCCACATAGTGTAAACCATCGCCGAAGATGGAGATAGGGAGGATCGACCCAATAACCACCCAAATATAAAGAATCACCTCACCATTGAGCCACGAGGGCTTGGTGAGTTATAAAGCTAGCTTGCTAGCATTTAAAGAGAACTTTTCCAGTGTCTATGTAGAGGAAAGAATTGAGCAGGTTGCAAAAAAACTCCAAATTTGAGGCACTTAGGCCGCTTTGATACTTCAAAGGTGTAAAAAGGAGAGTTGCTCAGAATTCATAGACAAAGATGATGATATATTTATTTTTCCATGATGTGTTGTATTTTTCCTAGTGTAGGGGTTTTAATATATTAGTTGCATGAAAACCACACTTTGGAGAGCTTGTAGAGCCACAAGTGAAGTTGTAGACGAATTTTGACAGGTGATCAAAGTCCAGTAACTGCTTTTAAGTTGTAAATGTAGGTATTATTGATCTATTGGTCATTTTTGAAGGAAAATTGTACTTCAATTTATAATAAATAGATCGATTCATGATTAAGTGAATCCGAGACGTAGCCCAACTGGGTGAACTCCTTTATCAATCTTGAGTATTTTATTTCAGTTTATTTTGATGCTTATGATTCGATTTAAATTTAGTATAAGGAATGAATAAAGTGATTAAGCAAAGCAATTAATTGGAAAAATTTGATTTCAATTAAAATTTGAGTGTCCTTTATCCACAATAGATAAAAATGAATGCACAAGTCAATTTTGGATTATAAATCAAATTGAGGCATAAGGAAATTCAGCTTGTGATCAGATTGGTGAAAATTAATATCGCTTAATAAATTTTAACTCGATTCCTCTTTATCACCGAAAGTTGAGTCAAAGGAAAAATGATCATTAAGATAAATTGGAAAAAATGGGTTTAAAAACACCAAAAATTGAACCCATAAAACTCTTGATCAATTTTAAAATCATAATTTTTAAGTATATGTACAAAATTTAAAGCGGAATCTAAGGGGTAAAAACCATTTTCAGATCAAGTGCATTACTCGGTTGTAAGTTCACTCTATCCGGTGACCGTCAAGTTTAGTCGACTCCCCATTATATATTTTCCTTTTTAGGTTCAATTTGGTTTGTGGGCATGTGTAAGTAGAATTTTTTTTGTAGGTTACAAAGTGCGATCATAACCCTAACAAAAAATTTCAAGAAAAAAAACAAATAGTGGAGCGAAGACCTTCTCACCCAAGAAAATTCGTAATATGAGAACCTTCCCGACACTCGGTGCCCAAATATAGAAACTAAAGCCCGAGCGCTCATGTCCTTCCATGGGCACCCATGTATGGCCTCAATCATGCATCCCATAATTTATACTTTGAGCATTTACGACATCAAGCACTTTCTTTCTGTTGAACTATTTTCCCAATCTAGAGCACTTCCGATCAAATGTAAATCGCTTAAGTCATTCTTTCTATATCTCTTTCTTAGGGTTTCATACTTGCTTATTTTCTTGTGTCATATTGTATTTAACAATTGTATATCATATTTTACATCACTTACTTTGTAATATTAGATTTAATTATTTCAAATCTTATTAAATCATTTGGTGAACCTGCTTCCTTACATGCCTATTATCGATATTTCACGGTTTCCCCATTATATACCTAGGTTCAAATTTTTAATATTATTGTTAAGCGAGTCATAGTTGATCTTAAATCTGGTCTTAATGTTTGTAATCTTTCCTTTATCCATTAAATATAAAGTTCTACTACTCATCTCAATCCATCTACTCTTCGTATTTGTGGCTTTGAAAATATACCTAAGCAGGTGTTGGGCATGTTATCTATTTTACCCTCAAGTAAAATGGACAAATGGGAAGAATTGAACCAGGAATCATACAGGGCCTTCATGGAAGAATATAAGATTTTCAAGTGTATTTCCATTTTTAGGGCATTCACAGCTTGATTCAAAGAAGGTTTGGAATCATTCAGACATTGTTTCCTCTTCTAGGTTTAAGAGGTCTAGAGCTCACCTAGAGAGATAAAATAGGTCTCGGGGCCCACATTTGGCCAAATAATGGACAAAATGACAAAACTTGAAAACTTAGTTTTAAGGTACCTGTTACATTATCATGGATCTCTCGAGTTTTGAAAATTCCAAGGAAATTAAAAACTCACGGTAAAATTTGAGAAAATGTAAATATGGTGTAGAGATCAAAAACAACTCACCGAGCTATTGGGGCGAGTTATGCAAGGTGCTTGCAAAAGGCCCGATGAGTTCGTGATGATCAGCCGGTTTAGAGCTCGGTGGTATGTTGGGTGCGGAAGGGGTGAGTTGATTGATGTGGATACAAGGATGAGTGTGACCCCGTAAGCCATGAATACGATGCAGAGGTTAGCTTGTCGGTCGGCGAGCTATGTTAGTGGCGAGTGGTCTCTTTGGGGAGCTTGGTGTAGGGTCATGTTGGCTAAGGAGGATCGACGGGGTGTAGGATGAGAAACTTGCCAAGTTTCTTGACGAGGTGCTCAATTCGAGGTTTATGAAAAAAACATATAGCTTTTTGGGTGATCCGGGTTGACATAGGAGGAACATATCACCGTATCATATGGAAACTTGACAAAGTATCCATGTTGGGTGGGTCGAGCCATGTTGGCGTGAGTTAGTGGGGAGGTAGGTTGTCATTGAGCCTATTATGCAAAGAAGTCGATTTGTTGAGTTAACTTGGTGAGCCTAAAGGAATAACTTGGGGGCCGAGCTAGGGCCGAGTCACTCAAAACATGGTGGATAGGAATTGTCTATCAAGGCCAACTTGGTGTGGAGAGGTGAATCCCATGGCTTGGGTGGATCGGGCATGAGTTTTTGGTGTTGGTGTTTTGGAATCGCCGAGTTTGGGGTTTTGGCGATGCGATATCAAGACCACTTAGTGAGTAGGTGTAAAATGTTTGGTGATCCCCAAAGTCCGAAGCCCACCGAGATGCTTTGGAGGTCAATTCCGAGTTGGGGTGAGCAGAGAGGTGTTCGGGTTTTGGGGGTTGCGATATTTTGGAGCTCGGAGTAGAGTTAAGTCGAGTTTGGGTCATTGGTATTTTGGAGTTTGGGTTATCGTATTTCAAAGGTTGGTAGTGGTTTGGGTTTTAGAGATTGTGGGCTCTCGAGTTATGTGGATGCGGTAAAAGTCCAAGTCCATAGTCCAAACTTGGTGGGATATATTTTTGAGGGTTGGGAACTTTTGGGGATCGTAAGTTGTCACTTGTTGGGGTTAACACATGGAGTTCAGAGACATGGAGAAGCGGATTCGAGGAACTTGGTGGGTAGTTGTCTGTGCAACATGGTGAGATGTTTTCAAAGCTTGGTGGAATCAACACAAGTGGCACATTATTTTCGTGGAGTTGGTTCGGGTAAAGGATGGCTCGGTGGTGATGTCGGGTGCTTGCCAAGGTATCGAGCAAGATAGGGGCACCATATAAATGCCAAGGAGCTTTCCCAAGATGCAATAAAGTAATATGGGGAGCCATCTTTCCGAGATGATAGGTGAGCTGGTTGACGAGTTGATCAACCAAGTTAGCTCCTCGTCGACACTAAAATTTTCCTCCGTAATTTCTATTTCATTAATGTATGTATTAGGAATAGGATGTTGTGAAGTATAATTAGTAGTAGGCGTCGATAGAAGATAACGGCGCCATCAAGACGGTGCTGCCAATAATGTGGAGTACGGTAACAATCAAAGTACAATAGGAATGTTGTAAAAAGTAAATATTTTTCGTAAGTGGTCCGGTAATGTTAAAATGTCAAAGTTTGGGTAATTAGAGAAGTAGGGTCTACGTGATTAGGAATTAGAAATATTATATTGGTAATAAGGACAAGGAGTGAGGTCATAAATATTTTATGTATTTTATTTGTAAAAATTCTAAAAATGTGGAACCCATGTAAAATGATAAGGTTTATCTTATCTTAAAGATAAGCTTACATGTACGTATAAGAGTTAAGGTATGGAATATGATTCGTCAGAGTGGATTTCTTATCCTATCTTAGAGATAAGATGGATAAGCCTGAAGTTCTATAAATAGAGAGGCTACCCCCTCATTTAGCATAGAAGGAAGTAGTGAGAAATATTGTAGGAAGTGTGGGAAGGAAGCCATCGCTTTAAAGGTGTGTTGAAGAAGCCATTAAGAGGTGTAATTGTAAAGTTTCTCCCATAGTCTTGGTGAAAGGCAAGTGAAGTCAATAACACTTGAAGTACCTCTTGGGTGAGATTGTAACAGCTTTCATGTTAATATTATAATTTACTTTGATATTTCAGATTTGTCATCATTTCGTCTTATCATAGTCGATGGTATTCTTGTGTTATGTTGTTGTTTTGTTTCCGTGATTACATCCACCATACTAAAGGTCAGTGCATTAGTAAATAATCATAGTGAGGAGTTCCCGTGAAGAATTATCATAGTGCCGGATTGGTGATGAAATTTTGGTTCCGCTTGCCGACCATTCCTCATTGGTGGATTTTCTGGAGAGATATTCCCACTTAGTCAAAAATCAATTAGAGGGTAACCTTGTTTTTACTGTGCATAGTAGTTACCATGGTAAAGTCATTTTTGCCATGAATAGTAGTTACCATGGTAAAGTCATTTTTGCTGGAATAGTATTTACCGTAGTAAAGTCACTTTTTACCATGAATAGTATTTACCGCAAAGAACTTCACTTTTACCGTGAATAGTGTTTACCACAAGAAAGTCAGCTTTTACCGCACCAGTAAGAAGTCAAGTTTTACCATAGTTTACCGTGGTCATTTCTATTTTACCGTAGAAAGGTGTAAAGTCACTTTCTACTATAGTGATTCCAATTATTTGTACACATAAGTCTTGTTGATCAGACTTTGTGAGTTGGTATTTCACGGTGGTTACTTTTGAAAATGGGAAAGATTCCTATTTTTTCAGCTCAATCTAATGAAGATGCTTCTTCTTTCATTCAAGAGTTTAAGCGATCTTGTATTTGTAATGGCCTTATAAGAAGGGAACAATGGCCTGAATTTTTCCTACCTTTTGGATGGTTCAACACTTAGGTGGTTCAAACACTAGGTGATAATGTGAAAAATTCATGGGATTTATTAACTAAAAGTTTTCTTGAAGAATTTGGTGAACAATGTAAATATGCAGATCTCATGATCAAGATCACAAAGCTATCCCAAGGAGAGAAGGAGAAGATAAGGGATTATCATGCTCGTGTTCTGAGCTAAGGAGGAAGCTCGATGCCCGATCCGGAAGGAAGGACTAGCGGATGGGTTGATGAATGGCGTGGATAATCTCCTCTCGTAAGCACTTCATTCTTGGGATGAAGCCGAGATCGACAATGAGTGAAGTATGACCGCCCAACTACCATTGAAAAGCAAAGGAGATTGCAAGAAGGCAAGAAGAAAGCATGGAAGAGGAGCCCAAAGAAATTGTTGCTAAAGTAGAGCCTACACCAAACCTTTGGTCCGTAATCCACAACCACTCCCGGTGAGCACAAATATTTCTCCTAGTACATCTATTGAGTATGAAGATATGCTCAAAAAGATGGGTCAGTTAACTATTAATCTTCTTCAAGGAAAGGAATTTAGTTCTCAGGGAGGAGATAGAGGTCCAAAAAGAAATATTTCTCAAGTTGTTTGTTATGGTTATAAAAAGGGTCATTATAAGTATAATTGTCCAGTATAGAGCTTCTACATCCGTAAAGGAGATAATGATAAAGGAAAAGCACATGTGAATTCTTTTGATGTAGTATATAAGAGTAGAAATAATGAAGTAGATGTGTTTGTAACAAAAAGAAAGAAAGAAAAAGATAATCAAGATGGAAATGATCCTAAGAAGATGAAAGAAGAAACTAGTAAGAAATATAGAGAAGAAAGTTGGGTGTGCAGGATTTTCTGATTTCACAGGGTAAGGACCATAATCCATCTTGGAAGATCTGTCCAAAAGGCCTGCAAATATTACATATGGTCAACTCTTGGCTATGTCTTCTGAGAAGAGGCGGGAGTTGCGAGGTGGACTCAATGCTCGAAGAAGGAAGGAGGTTGAGGTCCCTGTTTTGGAGGCAGAGGCAAATCCCTATGCTCCACAAGCTGAGGTATTATGTAATGGTATTTCAATTCATGATGTCTTAGTTGATGGAGGTGCTGCAGTTAATGTAATGACCGAGTCTATAATGAATATGTTGGGTTTAAAATTGATCGCCCTTCAACACTTATGTTAAGGTCATTAAATAAGGAAAACTAAACCGTAGGTGTAGTTTCAAATGCGGCAATATCTCGTTATGGGTGTGGTATGTGTGGTAGACTTTCGTGTGATGAAAATGGTACTGCTTGCATACCCAATGCTCACTGGGAAGACCATGGCTAAGGAGAGTTCATGGAAGAAACTACCGGAATGAAGGTTTCATGAAACTTGGACGTAGGAGAGGGTGAAGATAAATGTGATCCCCGACATCATAAGGCGAACCTATGGGATTCAAGTGATGAAACCGATGATCGGACATCCTCTCGATTACTCTAGTACCAAAGAAGTGGACACCAAGATGAAGAAAGTGAGGTTGATGTTTCAACCATGGATATCCTTCCACCACACCAACTCATGACCCCATAAAATTATCTGAAGAAGAAGTTGATGATCGTATCCAACAAATAAAGATTGGTGATGCTGTGATGGAGAGTGA
Organism: Taxus wallichiana var. yunnanensis; assembly: GCA_018340775.1. NCBI lineage: Eukaryota > Viridiplantae > Streptophyta > Pinopsida > Cupressales > Taxaceae > Taxus > Taxus wallichiana. Next base: position 745,951,624 of record CM031240.1, on the reverse strand, counting down.
GAAGGAATCCTACCTCTAGCTCTTTCAAAGGTACATACACCTATTCACTTTTGATTACAAGGAACTCCATCAAGTAAGTTGGGTAGAACATTGTATTGAGCTGGTAGATGGTGCTAAGCCCATAAAGCAAATTCCATATAGAATGAATCCTAATTTTTCCAAGACTGTAAAAGAAGAAATAGATAAGTTGCTTGATGCAGGATTCATATTTGTCATGGAGAATTCAGAATGGTTTTCTCCCATTGTGATCTCAATAAAAAAGAATGGGAAGCTACGCATTTGTGTTGATTACAGAAACTCAATAAGGCAACAAAGAAGGATCATTACCCTCTTCCATTTTCGATCGATCTTGACGAAGTAGCTGGCCAGAGTGCTATAGGTTCTTGAAGGATATAACGGCTACAACCAAGTTTGTATAGCAGAGAAAGATCACCAAGACCACGCTCACCACTCCTTGGGGAACGCTTTCTTATAGAGTTATGCCTTTTGGGTTGTAATGCTCCAAAAACATTCCCGCGTTTGATAAATAGGGTGTTCGAACCCTACATCGGGACCTTCATCGAGTATTTCGGATGATTTTTGCATCTATGGGAGCAAGTCGACCACCTTCACTAAATGGAGACAACATTTCAAAGGTTAGATGAAGCACAAGCCTCACTAAACCCTACAAAATGTGTCTTTGGATGTTCTAAAGGTGTTTTGTTAGGGCATGTCAGATCCAGAGATGGTATTGGTACTGATCCTCGATAAAGTTTCAAAATCAAAGATTTACCATTTCCTCTTAATAGAAGTAACTTGAGATCATTTTTAGGGCATGTGGGTTACTATAGAAGGTTCATCAAAAATTTCTCAAAGATTGCACACCACTAACCCAGCTTCTTGAAGAAGGATGTTACTTATGAACCAGAAATAAGGCGCATGAAGCTTTTGGACAATCAAGGAAGCCCTAGTGTCTTCTCCTGTTTTGAAGAATCCAGATTGAGCAAGCCATTCATTGTGTACACCGATGCCTCGATGCAGCACTAGGAAGTACTTTGAGCCAAAAGGATGAAAATGGGAATGAACATCCAATTTACTTTGGGAGCAGCATAAATGAGTAAAGTGTTGAGGTAAATTATACAGAATCAAAAAGAGGCTCTGCTACATTTTTATCAGAAAGAAGTTTAGAAATTACTTTCTAGGGCAAAAATTTCTAGTTGTAATGCATCATCGTGCTCTAAAATATATTGTAAATAAGCCTTACCAATCGTGAGGATAACAAGATGGATAATTTTGCTACAAGAATTTGAATTTGATATTATAGATAGGCCAGAAAGAAGCATGTCAATGCAGATGCACTCTCTCGAGCCTATGATGGTTTAGGATCATCTTGTGATGATAATGATTTCCCGATGCAAATTGTTATCCCTCGACACAATCCCTAGTGAATACATAGATATTTGGAATTATCTCAATGAATTCAAGTTTCCCGATGGTGCTAATGCAAAAGACTAAGAGAAAGATTACTCAAGCCGCCGTCCATATTCTATTCTCGCATGGAGTATTATTTCGAATAGGACTCGATGGATAACACAAGAGGGCAAATAGATGTGATCAAGGGAAGGAATCATAGAAGAATTCCACAATGGTACATGTGGAGGGCACTTCTCTGACAACTTACAAAGAAGAAGGATCTTGATGCAGTTATCACCGCCCACTCTTTTTAAAGATTGTTATAATTATTGTAAGACATGTGATATTTGTCAAACACATGGTAACCGTAAGACTTCATCAGCTTCCATTATGTCCTATTCTTCCCTTGGTCCCTTTGAAAAGTGGGAAATAGACATCAGTAGGTCCACTTCCAACTACATCACGCCAAAATAAGTATATTGTAGTTGCCACATTATTTAACCAAGTGGGTCAAGCTAGGCCATTGAAAACAACTTCCATGGATGAAGTGGCAAGGTTCATGTATGAACGCATTGTCACCGCATTTGGTTGCCCATTAGAAATTGTAATGATCAAGGAAGCCACTTCATTAATGAGGTGGTAGAAGCCCTAGTCAATAAGTTTTCTATTAAGCACAGAAGGCAACAACATACAAGCCAAGCACAAATGGACAGTGGAACGAACAAATTTTGTGTTGTGTCAAATTCTAGCAAAAGATGCAGCCTTGCAGTACATAAATGGGATAAAAAGATTCATGCAACATTTTGGGCATATAGGGAAACATCAAAGTCAGCAACAGGATACTCCCCATTTCAAATTGGCCTATGGCATTGATCCAGCTTCTTCCTATTGAGTTTGATATTCCCACCGTGAGAGTTATGAAAATGAAAGGATGGATGAAATTGATTCAAGAAAAGAAAGGTTGGTACATCTTCATTTGCTGGAGGAAATGAGAGAAATAGCAAAGGATACAAGCCATAAGAAGAAAATGAAGCAGAAGGAATACTTTGATCAAAAGATCCGGTGGTCTCCATTTCATGTGAATGACTTGGTTCTAGTATATGATTCCAGATACAAAAAAAGAAGACAGAGAAAATTTCTTCCAAAATGGATGGGGCCCTACAAAATAGCAACTGTGCATGAAAATGGTACGTACCAACTGGAGGAATTGGATGGCACTCCCATTACGAAATGGGTCAACCACGACAAGTTGAAGATTTTCCAAGCACCATAATAGTCTACTCCAAGGACGGAGTAGAAGCTAGGAAGGGGGAAGATGTCGACACTAAAATTTTCCTTCGTAATTTCTATTTCATTAATGTATGTATTAGGAATAGGATGTTGTTAAGTATAATTAGTAGTAGCGTCCGATAGAAGATAACAAAGGTGCCAAGGTATGGTGCCGCCAATAATGTGGAGTACGGTAATACCAAAGTACAATAGGAATGTTGTAAAAAGTAAATATTTGTCGTAAGTGGTCCGGTAATGTTAAAATGTCAAAGTTTGGGTAATTAGAGAAGTAGGGTCTACGTGATTAGGAATTAGAAATATTATATTGGTAATAAGGACAAGGAGTGAGGTCATAAATATTTTCTGTATTTTATTTGTTAAAAGTCTAAAAATGTGGAACCCATGTAAAATGATAAGGTTTATCTTATCTTAAAAGATAAGCTTACATGTATAGATAAGAGTTAAGGTATGGAATATGATTCGTCAGAGTGGATTTCTTATCCTATCTTAGAGATAAGATGGATAAGCCTGGGAGTTCTATAAATAGGAGGCTACCCCCTCATTTAGCATAGAAGGAAGTAGTGAGAAATATTGTAGGAAGTGTGCGAAGGAAGCCATCGCTTTAAAGGTGTGTTGAAGAAGCCATTAAGAGGTGTAATTGTAAAGTTTCTCCCATAGTCTTGGTGAAAGGCAAGTGAAGTCAATAACACTTGAAGTACCTATTGGGTGAGATAGAATAGCTTTCATGTTAATATTATAATTTACTTTGATATTTCAGATTTGTCATCATTCCGCTTATCATAGTCGATGGTATTCTTGTGTTATGTTGTTGTTTTGTTTCCAGATTACATCCACCATACTAAAGGTTGTGCATTAGTAAATAATCATAGCACGAGGAGTTCCCCGTGAAGAATTATCATAGTGCCGGATTGGTGATGACACTCCTTCCCCTTCCAAAGCAAAATTTGACCTTGTGGGTCCCAAGAAAGGACCAAAATGCCTCCTTGGGAAATTTTAAAAGATGAATTTAATAAAATTAAAGGAAAATAATTATGAGGCATGGTGGGGGATTCCTTCCTCAATAAGAAATGAATTAATTGGAAATGACATGGCTTCCCTAATGTGCTGCAATCATGCCTGAGATTGTGGAACTTATTTCTTCCCTCTTTATCACCTAAATTGTATAAATTGTAAAGGGGATCATTATTGTAAGAGCTAGTTAGACATTTATTTGATGTTCCTCCTCTTCTCTTCTAGGTGGATTTGGGGCTACAAGCCTTCATTTTTGAACTGTGTAAATATTTTGGAGTAATTAAAATTAATGTTTTGTAATTGTTTCTCCATCCTTGCATTTTTTCTATTACTTTCTCTTGCCTTTATTCATGCTTGCAAGTATACTATTCACTTTGTTATTCCCACTACAGGTTTGAATATTGTCGTGCTTAATGGAATGGTATTTTGTATGTAATTTTGTTTGTTATGCCTATTCATCCTTCCCATGCTCATCTTTCCCCATTTTCATGCACTGAGAATTGTATGACAACCCCTTCTCTTGGTGCTATCACCTTTGTAGTGAAGGATTTTACTTCTTTCATGCTCTCTCTCTCTCTCTCTCTTGCCTCCTTGGAACCGCTAGGATAGGATTAGATAGGTGTTTTTTTCTTGCATTAGGAGTAGCTGCAACATAGGATCAGGAAGAGAAATTCTACATTCTCCAAAGTGTTGTCTCAATCATGCGAGGTCCCATGCCTTGAGATAACTCCATGTTACCCATCACACTGATTTCCTCACACACACATGATAGAAAATTAGAGGGTGCTTGTGATTCGATGATAATAGTTGTGGCAAAACCAAAGGGGACCAAAAAATTTAGGATCTTTCACATGTGTGTATTATGATGTTAATTCATTAATTTTTTATGCTCTTGATGAAATCCCAAAGATTTGGAGGCATACCAAATCACAACCGGTGACTCCATTGGTCCAATAAAATCCATTTTATGAGTTGTAGACTATTTCTTCCACCCATTTGCACCCATTTCCATCTATTTTCTTCCCATATTTTTAATTTTTCTTCCATCTATGAAGTTTTACAATCATGACTTCATTCCCATCATGGAATTCACACTTGCAGTAGCAAAAATGCTATTCTAAATCATCTCCAAGTTATTATGACACACCTCAAGAATAATGTTATGGACAAGATCAACAATATGCATATCCATGTGAGAAGGATTCAAGTCAATTTGTTTATTCACCAAATTATGGAGCTATTCAAGAACAAGAGTATGTAAATTTTGGAGGCAATCCTACACCTGAAGATGTCTTTTTGCAGAAAAAGGTCCAAGAGTTGGAGTTGAGTATGGTGATGATAAGGACTAAGGAGATAAAGAGGGAAACTCAGATTGGTTTTAACATCTATATCCATGGAATGGCTCTATACCAAGTAAGTTTAGTCCTCAACAAAAGCTTCAATTCATAATAAAACATTGACTCAAGTTGGAGAATGGATAAAAAGAGAGAGGCTTATGAACTTAATGTTAGACAACCCTATTAAGGAAAAACCCGCATTACCATCTCACAAACTGCGCATTGCCCAACCCATGCTAACTCAGCCTAAACCTCATTTTCCAAACTTTTTGCATGCTTCCCTCATTGTGGAATCCATTTATTTTTTTCTTCCATCACATATTCAATTTTTTGCCCTTTTCCCTTATAAAACTCCTTCCCCTCCACAAGGTCAAGAAATTGCACCTTCCCTTCCACCAAAATTAATTAAAATTTTATTTAAAACCCAACCCATCCCTCCTCTTGCTTCCCCAATCCTTTTTTGGGAGAAGAAGATCCGAAAACTAGTCAAGGGCAACAAGATAAAGAGCTCAACAGAGAAGGAGTCACATAAAATTTAAAGAGTTAGGCTGTAAGATTTGGAATTGATAAAATCCCTTTACTAGTCAAGCCTTCAATAGAGGCTGAGTTGGGCCATGAGAGAAGAGAAAAAGTGGTGAAGACTAATTTTTTGGTAGCATTAGAAAAAAAACAAGAAGATGATGATCACCAATCCTTGTGTTTCGAGTGTAGTATTCACATTGGCACCATATTTTCAAAAGTTTTTGATCCATCACTAGCTGCATAATTAGTAGAATAGGAAAAGTCAGCTCCAAATCCTTAAGAAGAGGAAAAATGAAAGCAAAAGAAGAGAGGATACCAAGTGTGTAAGGTTTTCAAATGAATGTAGTGATCCTCATTATCCTGCATGTCAAGAGCTTGCTGCACTTCTAAAATGTTGCATTAGTCCACCAAACACATCTTCAAGTGCTGTAACTAGTCACAAAGAGATTCATGCCATGGAGGAGAACTAGAAAAACTCAAAGGTATTACATACGTATCAATCCATACAATAAAATTCAAATCCTTCTCTCACTTTATCCTCCCAAAAATATGAATTTTTGGATAAGTTTGAGATCTCAAGCTTCATGCTTTAGGATGAGGAAAATCATGGTGGACAAATTGCCAATCAAGAAGACATCATGGAAGAAGTAGAATAATTGGAACAACTAAATAATGAAGAGGTTGAGTATTTATCATATTTGAAGGATTTCTTTGATGGAGAAGAGACTATAGAGATAGTCACCTTTTCTTACCCCATCACCTATACTTCAAATTAAAATTCCTCTCGCCATGGAGTAAAACATTCAAGAAGTGCAAGCTACTCATAATAGTCCTCTTGGATCGGATTGAGGAATTGAATCTTTCATGTCTCATACTGGACTAGGAAGAAGAAGGAAAAAGGGTGACACCCCTTCCAAATATGTCATAAAGGAGGAGAATCAATTGTCTACGTAGATGAGCAATAATGACAATATCATCTCGTGAGATTGTCACCTCTTCCAGGAATGTTTGTAAGAAAGATCAATTCTTGGAGTTAGAACTTAGAGCAATGGGCAAACCTCACAAATCAGACCATTCCCAATCAAGTACCTAGCTTCATTAGAGCTAGAGAAAGAGTCACAACCAATCATGCTTACTTCTAACCATGAGGATGAACTTCAAAATACTGTGGTTAGCTCTAACACCTCCAGGAGTCTCATTCAAATCATCTCGAGGAGGTATTTATTTTTTTGTTACTGATAATTTATTTTTTAAGATGGAAAACCAACTTCGGGACAATTTTCCATTGTTATCAAAAGCCATGTTCAGTGTAAAATCATCCACATGGCTACAAGTTGTGAGGAAGGGAAGCTACTTCTCCTTTCCAAAGAGTGCGATATTTGTTTGAGATCCTCATTTCTCTAGTTAGATTAGAGTAGGAGTAGGTTTGTTTTCAGCAGAAGAAGTGCTTGCACACACTCTACATGTACCATTTTGGGCATGTATGATTTGTATCTTTGTATATAGTCTTGTTTCATGTTTTCTCTTGCACAGTTCATCATGTCATCAAGAGAGGAAATGTCATGGAAAGAATCTCAAAGTTGGAGGGAATGGTTGAAATCCTCAAGGGGTTTTAAATGCGAAAAAATAAAAATAAGAATTAGGGACCAATTTCGTGTTTTCACCTTCTTGTACCTTCACATTAGCTATATTTGAGCTCCTAGGGCCTCTTGAAAAATTAGCAGATCAATTTTGGGGGCAGCTTGTTGTGTTACGAATGGTAGGCCCTATGGAACCCGACATGCTTCTCAACTCTAGGAAAACCTTCCTCAAATTCATTTAAGGTCCTCTTAGGTTTCAAGTAGAAGATCAACCTCAAATCCTTTTTCCTCACTTGTTGAGTCTATTTCTGTTGAAAATACTATGATTTGTGAGCAGCTCCAACCTTCAGTAGAGTCCCAAGAAGCATGTAGGGATGAGGAAAATCATTTTTATCAATAGTCCTAGGTGTTTCCCAAACAACATGTGTTCCCAAGCTCTTCAATTTTCAGTATTAGCCAAGAAATCAGTTTAGTCCAATCTTTCAGACTTGGCAAAGATCATATTTTGGGGCAAGTACAAGTCTTCATTTCCACCCCAATAGATCAATTTGTAGAGATGAAGGAGAAAAGAGAGTTTCAGATCAATTTTTTTTCTCACTCATGTAAATTTCAAGATTTTCTTATAAAAGTTGGAAAATGCAAGTAGTGGATCGACTCCAAGCTCAAACAACACTTCAAACATATTCTAAGGTCAATTTTTGAGGGTTTAGGACATTTCATGACTATCATATCAAATCCATGCCTAATGGATGCTACAAAGTTATTGATTGATTCATCTAGCAGGAAGATGTCCCCATGAGTCACCAAAATTGTTATCCATTTTATCCCTTGGTAAAATGGACAACTATAAAGAATTGAACCCGGCATCGAAAAAGGCCTTCATGGAATAATTTGGGGTTTTCAAATGTATATCCATGTTTTAGGGCATTCACAGTGTGATTCAGGGAAGGTTTGGAATCATTCAAGAAATTTTTTCCTCTTCGAGTTTAAGAGGGTCCAAAGCTCACCCAGAGAGAGAGTAAGTCTCGGGGCTCACATTCGGCCAAAAATGAAAAAATGAAAATAGTTGAAAAAACCAACTTTAAGGTGCCCTAATACATTATCATGGCTCTATGGAATCCCAAAAAGTCCAAGGAAAATACAAAATTCAGGAAAATTTGAGAAAATGAAAAAATGGTCTAGATCCCAAAATAACTCGCCGAGTTGTTGGGCAAGTTATGTAGGGTGTTTACGAAGGACCCAACGAGTTCAGGTGAGTGGCTCACTTTAGAGCTCAAAAGTATTTCAGGTGCGATATGGGTGAGTTGATTACCATGGAGACAGATATGGGTGTGACCCCATAAGATATACACACGACACGGAGGTTAGATCATCAAGTCAACGAGCTATGTCTATAGAAGGGTCTCTGTGGATAGCTTGGTGTAGGGATTGCTGATGCGGAAGGATAAATGATGTCACATGGAAAAGGAGGGCTCACCGAGTTAACTCAACAAGCCGGGAGATGTCTTCGAGGGTCATGTTGGCTAAAGTTGATCAAAAGGGTGTAGGTTGAGAACCTTACTGAGTTGCTCAATGAGGTGCCTAGTTTGGGGTTCACGGGACAAAGGTGCAACTTGTTGGTTGAGTGGGGTCAACACAAGAGGATCATCTCACCGATAGATGGAAACTCGATGAGGTAACCATGTCGGGCGGGCCAAGCCATGTTGATGTGATTAGTGGGGAGGTGGGTTGTCAAATATTGATGTGCAAAGAAGTTTTCTCACCGAGCCTAGAAGGAATAACTTGGGGTAGAGAAAGGGATGGGTCACTCGATGACATGGTGAATAGTACTTGGCTCACTAGGACAAATCGGTATGGCAAGGTGAATCCTGTGGCTTAGGTGACTTAGGTAGGAGTTTTGGAGTCATATTTTTGGAATCATCGAGTTTGGGGTTTTGAAGATGCAGAGATCGAGAGACTGACTCAACAAGTAGCTGAAAAACATTTGGTGATCCCCAAAGTTTGAAGTCCTCCAAGCTACTTCAAAGGTTAATGTCTAGTCAAGGTCAACGACGAGGTGTTTTGGTTTTGGGGGTTGCAATATATTAGAGCTTAGCGTGGAGGTAAGTTAGAGTTTGGGTTGTCGGTATTTCAAAGGTCGGTAAATTTTGGGAGTTGGGTGGTTTGGGTTTGAGAGACTGCAGTGATCGAGTTATGTGGACATGGTTCAAATCCGAGTCTAAATTTTGAACTTGAGGGACATGTTTTCGTGGGGTTGGGCATTTTTAGGGATTAGAAGTCATCACTCACCGGGGTCAACATGTGGTGTTAAGGTCACATGGTTAAGTGGATTTTGAGGAGCTCAATGGGTAGGTGTCCATGTAGTGAATTGAGATGTTTTCAGATCTTGTGGAATCAACACAATTAGAGTGGTATTTTCAAGAGCTCATTTGGGTAAAGGATAGCTCGGTGGTGATGTCGTCGCTTGCTCACCAAGGTATTGAGCAAGTCAAGTCGGGGGTGCCATACAAATGTCGAGGAGCTCACCTAGGATAAAGTGAAGGAATTCGTGGAGCCAACTCGCCAAGTTGGCGAGTAAGTTGGTCATGTCGAGTTGGCCAACCAAGTCAACCCCTTCCCCTTCCAAAGTAAAATTTGACCTGTGGGTTCCACCAAAGGACCAAAATGCCTCCTCGGGAAATTTTCAAAGATGAATTTAATAAAATTAAAGGAAAATAATTATAAGGCATGGTGGGGGCTTCCTTCCATAAAAATTAATGAAGTAATGAGGCGTGGGAAATGGCATGGCTTCCCTAATGTGCTGCAATCATGCCTAAGATTGTGGAACTTCTTTCTTCCCTCGTTCTCACCTAAATTCTCTAAATTTTAAAGGGGAGCATTATTGTAAGAGTTAGTTAGAATTTTTTTATGCTACTCCTCCCGTAGTCATCCTTTCTAATCACTTCATATCCTAGGTGCACCGACATATCACCCAACCTAATTGGGTGTTCACCCAAGGCGCACTTAGGTGCTGAGCCCTCCTTTATGTGAGATTTTCAAGAATGTTTAACAACATTAGGGGGATAATGCATAGATATAATTGCATGCATTCTAAGACAGAAACAAGGAAACTAGATCTAAGCATAAATGCACCATAATATAGATGAGAACATCACAATAGAGGGGAAAATCATATCTGGACCATGAGAATCATCAAGAACATAAGGGTTTGGATCCATAAACATAAAAGAAAACATATAGATCAAGATCCATGACTTAGATATTTAGAACATTCCCATTGTATTAATTCCTCAATATTACAGTAGCCAAATACATTAAAGAAACCATGAATGGAGCTAATACAACAACATGGTCCCCATATATTCTCTACAATAGCTTCATTACTAGATTACACCCATGCTTCCCTTATCTCCCACTCTCGATACGCACATACATTCTCTTTTCTTCCTGCGAAACACACCCTTCTTGTCATGCAAAACAATACATAAGAAAGAACTGAAGGAATCTCCTCTAACCACTTCATCATTACCTAAGAACATGCCAAATGTCATCATGTATTTCCCTAATCAAGTATCCTCAACATGTAGATGCTAGCTAGCTGTAACTAACTCCACTTTTATAGCTCCTAATCCTCTCATGATAACTATAATGATACCCAGGAATATGCTTTCCTTGAGCTGCAAGTCTTCATAGCTTAACTTTATCCATAACTAAATCTGGTCACCTTTTCATGTGTTCCTTTAACATGACTTTATCCATAGTCCAAAAAGTGACTAAGTCCTGAACCCATCCCACCTAGGTGTGAGCCTTCACATATTCCCAAAATTTACCTTTGTGCATGCCTTCGTACCTTGATTCCACTCACCATAACCCTCCACGATTTAGGCACTTGGTTATTTCAAGGGCCCAACATCACCCCACACTAGCTCGATTTCTACCCATGGAAATCCTTCGTGCTCCCGAATAAAACTTCAACGACCAAAAAATATGTTAAGGCAAAAAGGAACATCACATGCCGCCACTTCCTACAAGACCAACTAGATTAACTCAGGGAATTCCACATCTATTTCCCCCTTTAAATTTTTCCATGCCTCCAACTTTGTCAATGCCTTCCATGGCACCTCTCCTGCTAAACTAGGTACTTGGTCTGGTGTGATCTCTTCCACCTTATCCTTCAACTCCTTAATCACCACCACTAGCTCCACACAAAGACCCTTGAAATCATCCATACGTTCTGTGATGGAGCCCCGAAGTTCACCGATGTAGAACTCTAACTTCTCGCGCTTGGTCTTTATATTATCTTTCTACGTTATGGTGTCACCAATCAATTACGTACGCTTAGATTTGTTAGTTGGGACCTTATCCTGTAAGGCCTTGAGAGAGGCCTCCTCATATTTTACTCATGTGTTAATGATGGGCTTATGCTTCTAGCAGCTATCAAAACCCTTATCTGCTAGTATATTTGCTTCCTTGAGTTGGGTGAGAAATTCCTCCAACTCAGTGATATGGGATTCTACAATGATCTTATTTTATTTTTCCTTGGTGATTTATTCAGCGGTAGGCCCCGTACCATCCTTGATGTTGGCTAACAACATCCCCACAAGGTCCTCTAGATACTCCATTTCATTACCGTAGAGTCCGTCTCCCTGTCTCCGGCTTACCAAAGGCGACATTGCCCCAAAATACTCTTAACCAGGGTGCCCACTCGATCATATACCTCCTTGGTTCACACCTGATCCCCCTTTAACCCTTGTGCAATCTCTCTATTTCCTTCTCCTTCCATTTCTTATCCATAACCAAGGTTCAAACGGTTGCCCCTGCATCCAAACTACGTCTTACCACCTCTCGAAGACATCTTTTGTAGTGCATTGCATGCTTGCTCATTAGTGAGGTGGCTTGGATCCACCACCTTGTATGTCTCTCCTTCCTTCTTCTTTAGATGAATGGTCTTGATCACGTGATCGTTGACCTCGAACTCAGGCTCCTCTACATGGCATGAAGGTTCTAGCTTATTGTCTTGTTCTTATCACACCCCCACTTTGATCCAAAAGATCCCATGCATGTAGCTTCTTTGTGGGGAGGGTACCTTGAAATCTTGTGTGCAACACCTTTGTGGGATCATCCACAAAGTCCATATGTGGGGACATAGGCATCCACTTCTTCCTTACAACCTTGTACTTTGTTCGTTGCTTCTTTTATCATGGAGTGAATCCTTTATCCTCCTTTATGAAAAAGGAGTCTCCCTTATCTTATTCCTTCATTTTTTTACAAAGCTATGTAGGAGGAGACCCTCACACTGGACTCTCGCCCTCCATATAATGAGCCTTCTCCTTGCACGTATCAACTGCCACCTTGGTGTCTGCCTTAGCCCTTCTCTTCTCTTCTGCCTCGAGCTCAGCCTCGAGTTCCTCCCTAAAGGTTATGGTATCTTCTTCTAATCCTATTTCCATTGCCAAACTGACAAGCTCATGTACCTTTTTTCTCTTCTATTCTGGCTCCTCTCCTCTAGGTAACTCACCTTCCTCGCACTCTACTTGTGAGTCCTCAACGCTACTCAACTGTGATGTACTTATGCACCCACTGCTACCTCGGCGCGTATAGTATCTTCTCTTCTCGGGAAGTGTCTAACTTCCCTTCACCCTTTCTTCTTCTTCTACTACTTCTACCTAGACCACTTTTATTGGTGATATCAGCACTTCACGCAGCCTTGGGAGGGTGGCAACTCTAACCTCCACTTGAACTCCTCCTGTGTAATGGGGAAAAAGCTGTACAAATTCCCGGTAGATGTAGCCCTTTATGGTAACATTGACTTGTGGGTGTAGATGCAAAAAGTCAGGCTCTAAAGACTCCACATATGTTGGGCACAAGTTATATCTATAGGTCACATGCAAGGTGTGCACATAAGCATCTCGCCTTATTTATGTAAAAGGTTAATTATCGTGCGTCCTTCAACTAGTTGATGGTGTAATTCATATACTTAGCAGTGAATGTAAACAAAATTTTTCACCATGCCCTTAATTCTCCTTTGGCCACCATGAACCGTGCCAAACAGAAATTTTGTGTAACAACGAACTGCACCCTGTCCCCAAAAATTTGTGGTAGCTCATGCAGGATGCACCATTTATTTTCAAAAGCTCCACACAGAATCTCATACCGCTTGTTCATCCATGCCTTGCAGGTGTTTGAGATGGACCCGTCACAAGTGGATTTCTTAAACTATACAGATTGGAGACGGGTGCACTGGTGGGTAAACCCACATGTTCCCTTTAGGTCCATCTGGGAAACCAATTTCTTAGAATATAATTAATAACAATATGGATCCCTAAGTTATTTTCACTCCTAAGTCATTCTAGCACTCGTACCTCCTCAATGATACTATCCATAATAAATTGTGCAAAGTTGTAGTGTGCCCACTTAGAAACTCTGTAGGAAACATACAAGAACCTTTTGTTGATGTTTGTCCATCTCTCCAATGCTCCTAATTTGTAACTAATGAGTCAGGAGGTGACTCTCAACGCCAGGTCTGTAAGATCTGCAATAACTTGAGCCCTTCCCCTTCTCATAGTTTAATTATTTTGCTAACTCTTCCACTTTCACAACTAAAAATGTACAAAACCCTAGTCTTCTACAACTCCTTCATCACCAAATCATCTACCCTAGGGTTTCCTTATTCATTTAACCCTAGGATCTCCTTGTACAGATCCTTCCACATCAATTTTTCATGGTCGGTGGTTATGTGGTTGAAATCACTGATTTTGCACTGTATAACTTTGAGCTCCACTTCTCTACCTTAATAACCCCTAGAGGGTACTGCATTTCTAAATAAAATTCCACAGTTCTTCCTTTTCCACTACTGGTCTCTTATTCTTACTCTTATTTGGTGCCATCTCTATTTTTCTTCCCATGCCCTAGGTGCTTCTAAATTTTCCTTGTCCACCCGAACTTGACGACTTCAATCGCTTCTCCTTCATGTAACCCATTATTGCTCTATTGTCTCCTCCTCCTCTGCTACACCAAAAGATCACACCATAAATCAAACAACTTCACCGGGTTTGTGAAAAGTACCTCAATTTCTTCTCAAAATATTTGTTGCACTTCAAGCTCAGAGCACGAAAATTTTCTAAGGAAAAGTAGTCGAAATGACTACCTTTACCCTCTATTTATACTTTTTCATAACCTCAATGTCCTTGATGTTATGTTTGTGGAGCCTTTTGATGTTAGAGTGTGGTACACCTTCTATGGGTTACACTCGTATTTTTACTGCGATCCGGTCTCCGGTGAGCGGGTCGGGGGTTCGGGGGCGAAGCCCCTGAAGCAAATTTTCATGGGTGGTTTATTAACCCATGGGTAATGGGTAACCGTTATGGGCTGTTTTTGGGCCCATGGTTTTTTGGTACCCATTGTTTTGATACCCATGGTTTTTGGCCATGATTTTGATACCCACAATTTTTGCCCATGATTTTGATACCCATGGTTTTGTATCAAATTGCTTAAGCAATTGTCTATTTATATGGTCTTATGCATATGATATATATACAAGCAAATATATTACAGATGTGTTTTGAATTTAGGTGTGAATTCAGTAGAGTTTGTTGAGCATAACTCCAAACAGATCTGGGTATTGTATTGAGAGAGTGGAGGCTTGTAATAAAATTTGAGCAAGTGATTCTTGGTGGATGTAGCCCAAATTGGGTGAACCACGTTAAATCTTGTCTCTCTATGTTGTGTTATTTATTCTGCACTTTTATTTGAGATCTGTAATATTTTCTGCATATTAGTTTCTATGTTGCGATTCTATAAGATATTACTCCGCATATTTTATCTCTTATTTCCTAACAATTGGTATCGAGCTCTGGTTTGGTTTGTTGAAGTGTTGAATCATAGGAAATTTTTTTAGCTTGAGTGGGAGCTATGGCGTATAATGGAAGATCTAGGGTTGATAATTTCAACGGAAGAATTTCGTCTTTGGAAGATGTAGATGGAAGATTACCTTTATCGAAGGATCTTTATACTCCATTGTTTGAGAAGGTGAAAAACCCTCGAGTATGATAGATGCGGAATGGGATTTGTTGGATCGGAAGGCACTTGGAACGATTTGGATGTGTCTTTCATCTTTGGTATTATTTAATGTTTCAAAGGAAAATACTACAAAAGAACTGATGGATGCATTAGGGAAGTTGTATGAAAAACCCTGTGCCTCTAATAAGATATTTTTAATGAAAAAGTTGTTTAATATGAAGATGTTTGAGAATGGTTCAGTCACAGATAATTTAAATGATTTGAATATGGTTGTGACTATGCTAGCTTTGGTTATAATAGAATTTGATGAAGAAGTTAGGGCTTTATTAATTCTGTGCTCTTTACCCGAAAGTTGGCATAGCCTGGTAATGGCGGTAAGCAACTCGGTTCCAACTAACTCGAAGTTGAAGTTTGAGAATGTTGTAAGGGTGATTCTAAGTGAGGAAATGTGAAGAAAAAGCTCTGGTGAATCTTCTACTTCAGGGAATGCTTGACAAATTGAAACTAGAGGAGACAAAAGAATAGAGGAAACCGTGGAAAATCGAAAGATCGAGCAAGGTCAAAATCCAAGAGAAAGATTATATGTTGGAACTGTGGAAAATCTGGGCATGCAAAGAAGGACTGTTGGGAGCTTTGGGACAAGAAGAAATAACAGGAAGAAAACAAGGAGGTAAATGTGGCATTGGGTAATGTATGCCAGATGCTTTGATTCTTTCTTTACATAATATTACCAATCTTAGGTTTTAGATTCAGGGGCTTCTTTTCATGCTACTCCACATAGGCATTATTTTGTTGATTATGTTCAAGGGATTTTGGGCATGTTTTTCTTGGTGATGATGAGCCTTGTAGTATAGTAGTGGAAAAAGGTTCTGCATTCGGTAAAGATGCGTAAATGGGAATACATGGCTATTAAAGGATGTCAGACATGTGCCTACATTAAGGAGAAATTTGATATCAGCGGGCAATTGGGAAGTGATGGTTGTACTGTGATATTTACAGCTAAATCTTGGAAGGTTACCAAGGGTTCTCTTGTGGTGGAAAGAGGTAAGAAGGTTAGAACGTTGTATTTATCCATCGATAGTAATAATGATTGTAATATTATGGATTCATATGCAGATACAACATTATGGCACTATAGGCTTGGTCATATGAGCCACAAGGGCATGGACATCATAAAGAAGAATTTTATTGGATATACGTAAATAGGTTTGGAGTTCGTGAGGACTGCATATATGGGAAACAAGTGAGTAAGGTTTCTCAAGGTTAGACCTACAAAGAAAGAGAGTAAGTTAGAGCTGGTGCATTCTGATGTGTGGGCCCAACTCAAGTATCATCTCTTGGGGGCTCAAGTTATTATGTTACTTTTATTGATGATGTAACAAGGAAAGTTTGGGTTTATTGTATTAGAAACAAATATGATGTATTTTACACTTTTGTTAAATGGAAAGCCTTGGTAGAGAATGAAACAGGTCTTAAGCTAAAATGTCTCAGGTCAGATAATGGAGGGGAGTATTGCAGCAATGAATTTAATGATTACTATTCTAAGAATGGAATCCACAGGAAAAAGATGGTTCCAGGAACTCCGCAGCAGAATGGGGTATCAAAAAGGATGAACATAACAATAATGGAATGTGCTAGGAGCATGAGGTTACATGCAGGATCGCTTTTTTCTTTTTGGGCGTAAATGGTGAGCACAACTGTGTACTTGATAAACAGAGGACTCTCAAGTGCCTTGGATGGAGGCATACCTGAGGAGGCTTGGTATGGTAAGAAAGTTGATTATTCATTTCTTAGAGTCTTTGGATGTGAGGTGTTTTTTCATATAGACAAGGATGATAGGACTAAGCTAGAGGCTAAATTAGAAAAATGTACTTTCATTGGTTATGGTGGTGATGACTTTGGATTTAAATGTTGGAGTATTAAGGACAAGAAAATCATTCAGTCTAGGGATGTGGTCTTTAATGAGAAAGTCATGTATAAGCAACATTTGCAGGAAAATAGGGAAGAATCCAAGAAAGAATATGTAGTGGTAGAGGATCTTCCAGATGGGACAGTGACCCATGAATCAGCCAGAACCTTCTCAATAGAACCCCAAACTCCTACAAAGTGAGGATGTATTCTAGGGTAAGAAAAGAACTTGAACATTTTTTTCCTTCTCTTTATTATTTATTACTCACTGATAGTGGAGAGCCATAGAGCTTTGATGAAACAATGCAGGTAGATGCCAGTAAGAAGTGGGAGCAAGCCATGGATGAGGAGCATAATTCTCTCATGGAGAACCGTGAGTTGGGATTTGGTGAAGCTACCAAGGAAAAAGAGCATTGCGAAAAAGTGGGTGTAAAGAGTTAAAGACGAAGAAGGAGGAAAGAAAAGATATAAGGCCCGTTGGTGGTCAAGGGGTTTGCATAGAAACAAGGTATAGATTTTGATGAGATTTTTTCTCCTGTAGTAAAAATGACTTCTATTAGAACTGTTCTTGGAATAGTGGCAGCAAAAGACTTGCACTTAGAACAGTTAGATGTAAAGACTGCATTTCTCCATGGTGATTTGGAGGAGGAGCTATATATGTAGCAACCAGAAGGATATGAAGTCAAAGGTAAAGAGGAGATGGTGTGCAAACTGAAGAAGAGCTTGTATGGCCTGAAACAAGCTCCACGTCAATGGTATAAGAAGTTTGATAGCTTCATGATGGAGCAAGGTTATATTAGATGTCATTCTGACCATTGTGTGTATACAAAGAAATTTGAGGATGGAAGTTATATTATCCCGTGTTTGTATATTGATGACATGTTGGTCAGTAGGTAAAAACATGCAGAAATAAAAGTACTCAAGAAACAACTAAGTGAATCCTTTGATATGAAGGATTTGGGGGTAGCCAGACAAATCCTTAGTATGAGGATAACTCGGGATAGGAAGGAATGGAAGCTGACTTTATCTCAGGAAGAGTACATTAAGAAGGTATTGGATAGGTTTAACATGTAGGATGCTAAACTGGTTGGGACTCCTTTGACCGGCCATTTTAAGTTATCAAAGGAGTAGTGTCCCAAGACAAAGCAGGAAAGAAACCATATGTCCAAGGTACCTTACTCATCAACGGTTGGTAGTTTGATGTATGCTATGGTGTGCACTAGGCCTGATATTGCCCATGCAGTGGGAGCTGTGAGTAGATTTATGAGTGATCTAGTTAAAGAGCATTGGAAAGCAGAAAGTGGATCCTTGGGTATTTGAGAGGGACCACGGGGACAGCTTTGTGCTACAAAGGTGATTGATTAGACACCACTTTACATGGTTATGTAGATTCGAGACACGGTTGGAGATGTTGACAAGAGGGGGATCATGATAGGTTATATTTACACTATAGGTGGGACAACAAAGTGACTGGATTTCACGACTACAGAGCCGGTGGCTTTATCAACCATGAGGTTTGAGTATGTTGCTGCCACGCAGGAAAGAAAAGAGATGATTTGGTTACAACAATTTCTTGAGGAGTAGGGGCATAAGCGTAAGGAATGTAAACCGCATAGTGATAGTCGAGTGCTATACACCTATCTAAGAACTCGCTTTCCACTCCGTGACGAAGCATATACAATGAGATATCACTTCATCAGACAACTTTGGAAGAAGATAAGTTGAAGTTGGAGAAGATTCGTGCACTGTAATCTCAGAGACATGATGACCAAGGTGGTCACAAGGGATAAATTAAAGCTATGTTCAACTTTGGTTGGCCTTCACAGATGATAGTGAAGGGTTGAGAAGCTTTCTCAGTGGAAATTAGTCTCCAAGTGGGAGATTGTTATGTTTGTGGAACTTGTTTTCATGTTAGAGTGTGGTACACCTTCTATGGGTTACACTCGGTATTTTTACAAAGGGTCCTACTCACAGTGAGCGGGTCGTCAGGGGTTCGGGGCGAAGCCCCAAAGTAAATTTTCATGGGTGGTTTATTAATCCATGGGTAATGGGTAACCGTTATGGGCTATTTTTGGGCCCATGGTTTTTCGGTACCCATTGTTTTGTACCCACGCTTTTTGCCCATGGTTTTAATACCTACGCTTTTTGCCCATGGTTTTGATACCCATGGTTTTGTATCAAAACTCGCTTAAGTAATTGTGTATTTATATGGTCTTATGCATATGATATATAAACAAGAAAATGTATTGCAGATGTTTTTGAATTCGGGTGTGAATTCAATAGAGTTTGTTGAACATAGCTCCAAACAGATCTGGGTATTGTATTAAGAGAGTAGAGGCTTGTAATAAAATTTGAGCAAGTGATTCTTGGTGGACGTAGCCCAAATTGGGTAAACCACGTTAAATCTTGTCTCTCTCCGTGTTGTGTTATTTATTCTACACTTTTATTTGAGATCCGTAATATTTTCTCGCATATTAGTTTCGTGTTGCGATTTTGTAAGAGATTATTCCACATATTTTATCTCTTATTTCCTAACAATTGACACACACATTTTTAAAGTCAATTTTTAATAAAGTAATTTTATCACTTAAGTCAACTTCTGTGACTCTCCTTTGTGCACCGCAGTCATAACCTTATGACTCACCAAAACTAATTTACTACCACATAATTTCTTCGTGCACCTCACCATGCTAAAGTACATAACCTATACACTGTCCACCAATTAGTTCCCTATACCACCGCCTACCTCATGCTATACTATCTGATTGTTACTTCTCTTCTGCATGGTCTATACTCAACTCAACTTTTTTCCAAGACACCTTTATTACGACATAAATTCAAACACATTTTTCATTGCACAAGCACACATTTGAACACCTCCTCTACACAAATTGTTCTTCTTCCTTTTTATAGTCATCCAAAATGAGTCTTCCAATAGTCCATCTTCCTTAGAAATGTGCCAATGTTTTTCAAATTTAGATGCTATCCACCCCACACTAAAAGTATGTGCGGTCCTCTATGCATGAAATCATGTCAAATGTATTTAGCTACCAATGATGCCAATGCACACAAAACATAGAACAAGAAGGACAAGAAAAATGATAAAGAAAGGAAACACATAAAAAAGAAAATGCATTAAGGGAAATTCTACACTAACTGACAATACTACCTTATTTACAAACACACCGAAGACTTATTTATAGTAGGGCTTATACCTACTCCTTTTAAAGAAATTGGGAAACCTTGTTCCTTCCAATGCTTGAATCGAAAGCACCCAAATTAATTACATAAGTGATAGTATACGGTCTTAACCAGTGTACCTTAAACTTCCCTGGGTGGCACAAAAACTTATAATCATATAGTAGAACCATCTTCCTAACTTCAAACTTCTTGTTTTTGATGTGATGATCATGTCATGCCTTTTGTCATGCTTTCTATATTCTAACTCCATTTGAAAATGAAACACCTCTCATCCAACTCCATAATTTTATCAATGCGTTCTTCTAATGATTTTTCGTCATCTAATCCTCCTGTGCATGCAATACATAGAGATGGAAACATGAATTCCACAGAAGAACTACCTCTGTACCAAACACCAATTAAAAGGGTGTGGCCTTGTTCAATCACTTATAAGTTATTTTAAATTCCCATAGCACTGCAAAGAATTTATATCCCAGTCTCTTCTTCCAACATCACAAATATTTGTTAATGTGTGGCTTAATATATTGTTAAATGCCTCAACAATTCCATTAGCCTAAGGGTGGTAGGGTGTAGTTTTGTGATGCACCACCATAAACTCTACCAACAAGATTCAAATAGTCTCATTTAAGAAATGTGTACCTCTATCACTCGTTAAGCTAAGCGGAATTCCATATCTATTGATTATGTTCTCCCATAAGAACCTATCTGTTGTAGCCACCGTGTAATCCTTTGTAGGCATTGCCTCTACCCACCTCGTAAGATAATCTATGTAAGTAATAATATAATGTGAACCTGTCCTACACGTGACTAGGGAAATAGGGCCCACAAAGTCAATTTCCCATTTTTCAAATGGCTCTGCACTAGCAATAGGTATTAATGGCATTTCATCTCTTCATCCTAGTTTACCAAGGCGCTAGAAATGATCACAGCCTTGCAATATTCAATACAATCCTTGTAAACTATTTCCCACCAAAGGCTTGCCAATAAGATCTTACGTGTGGTAGCATTTCCTACATAGTGACCTCCTGCAATGCCACCATGAGCTTCTTCCATGATTGTAGTATGCTCATGTTCCAACACACACCGGCGCAAAACCTCATCTTGGCCTAGTTTGTACAAGTCTCCGCCAATCAACATATAGGGTGTGACACATATAACTAACTGATTTTTCTCCAAGGCCTTCATTCCTTTTGGCACCACACTCATTCACAAGAAAACAACAATATCCTCCAATTCGGGGGGCGCACTGTAATATAAATAGTTGTGCATATGGTATTATGTCCTCAATGCTCTACAAGTCCTATGTTGATTCAATCCGTGATAAATTATCGTGTCCTAAATTACTCTTCCCGGTTTCACCAAAACTATAAATTCAAACTCCTAAAAACAATAAGACCCATCGACATATGTGCCCTTGAAAAATAAGCTTATTCACCAAGTACTTTAATGTCATGTGGTCCGTGTAGAAAATGAAAGGTGTTGCTAGAAAATACTACCTAAATTTGTGCAATGCGTAGATCATTGACAATGCCTCGTGCTCTATGGTTGTATAATTTTATTCTGTTGAGTTAACTTCCTACTAGAAAACACAAGGGATGGTCAACAATCCCCTCTCTAGGTTGTGCTAAGACTGCTCCAATCGCCATACCTGACACATCTACATGTACATGGAAAGGATTATCCCAAGAGGGAAAATGCAAGATGGGCACAAGTGGTAAGTCTATCCTTCAGTGTGTCAAAATCCATCTATGCGCCTCACCCTAATGGAATTTACCTTTATGTTTCAACAAATCCTCTAATGACATGGAAATCTTGGCATAACCTTTGATAATTTTTTTGTAATATCCCGTGTGCCCTAAGAATCTACACACAATGCTTTGACTAGTAGGCTCCTCCAAACCCAAGATAACAACCACTTTTACAGGGTCTACCAATAAGCCTTCCTTACATATGATGTGACCAAGTAAAGTGACAAATGGGGTAGCAAAGACACACTTCTTAATGTTAAGTGAGATACTCAAATACTTGTATCTCTTAAAAATCAACCTCGATTTTCATAATGGTCTCTTACTAACCCATACACCGTCCAATCATCTAGGTAAACTTGTAGAAACTTATGGATGAAGTCTTGAAAGGCTTGTACTACAATGCCAAAAACACACAGCAGACATGTTCTTAAACCCAAAATGCATAATGGTATAGGAAAAATTCCCCACTCCATCATGAAAGTGGTCTTCTCCTAGTATTCCTTCACAATTCTTACTTGGTGATAACCTAAAAATCCATCTATAAAAGAATAGATCTCCCACCCTGCTACTCCTTCCAAGATCTCCTTAGTAAATGGGGTTGGAAAAGGATCTATGACACACATAACATTCAAGTCTCTATAGTCAACAAAAATCCTTATCCTTCCATCCTTTTTAATACTAATTACCATCAGGCTCACCCACTTATATTCTTCAATTGCCTCAATGATATTAGATCTTATCATCTTATCAATATCCTCCTTAACCTTGATGCACAAATTCAGATTCATCCTATAAGGTCTCTTCCAAACTAGGGTGCACCCTCTTTTAACTTAATCCTCATTTCTCCCAATGAGGGATGTACTCCTTTTAATTCATGGTACCCACATAGGAACAAATATTGGAATTCATGTAGTAGATCAATGATTTTTGACACTTCTTGTTCCATCTAGTAATCTCCAATGATAGCTTCCTTCGGCTCTATCTTTGTACCAATGTTAACTTTATTTATTTTCAAGGGCTCATGGTATGTGCGCACTTTCTCATCTACTTTATCTAATACTTTACACATACCTTTTGTATGGTTAACATCCAAGTTTTCCACCTCCTCATTATCTATCAAATAGACTAACTTTCCTTTTTCTTTCTCCAGAAGGCACGCTCAAGTTACACCTCCTCTGTCTCTTCTTCTGGTTATTCTTCTATAAAGCACAACCCTAACTTAGGTTCTCCTAATAATTCCATAATTTGGTCCTTAGCCATGGAAATATCTCCCATAGTAAGGCGCTTGACTACCTACAATGCCTCATTCACCGATGGCTTTGAAATTTGATACCAAAAAGTTTGAATAATATCCACTTTATTCGCGCTTCTTGCCGCTTTCTCATCCGATGACACATCTCTGAATGAATATACCATGCGTACGCACAACCTCAGGGTGTAATAGAACTTATGCACCCATAGTGAAGGAGGCAAGGCTTCTACACCCATCATCTAGGTTCTCTCACACTCTTGGACATGGAATGAGGCAGACTCCTTCCCATGATAGTTGTGTATTGTAGAGGGTGCATTGATCCTCAGAAATATAATAGAGAGTATAATTCTTACTTCATACCACTCTAGAAGGTTGTTCCAATGGGTCACCCACAAACGTGCTTCCATCCCACGTAAGGTATAAGTGATCATATTCCTACTTTATATCTAAAAATCCATTGTGCCTCCATCACGCGTAGAAATACATTAGGGTTACCTTCCCCAATATAACTTGGTAACTACCATCTTCTCAGGCATATAACTATGCACACTCTAGTAACTCAAGTGACAGAGACCTTCTTTCAGATTTATTCCAATCAACTCATAGGTCCCATGTGCCCAATTGTCACATACAATGCTAGTTGTATCACTCATAGACTGAGCATATTCCCATTGAACGAATCCTTCTCTTGATGATGAAAAATCTTGGGGTCTATAATGGTGTGCACATAAAATATATCTAGGTCCTCTTCTCCCCAAAGGATATATATAGGATGCATAGCTCCCATCCATAAGTGGAATAATGACGTGCGCTCCTCCTTGTTCTCGAAACTTATGTATCCTTTGTTAAAGTGCAAGTTAACATTATTCTTATAGCACTGGGGAATCCAAGTAGGGTCAAAAATTTATCTTCCTCGAAAGCACCAAGAATTCAAAGGCTCCAAGAAAATTTTCCCCTTGGATGGCTATGGATGCATCCTTCAATACTCCAACGAGCATAGCCTTTATCCTATTTTCCATATATAACACATTTGAAGATGGCTGTAATGGGGTCTTCCCATCTGATTCCATGCATCTAAAGTGATAACATTTACCTCAACACTCATATCAATCATGATGTTTCTCAAAATCCATCCATCCACAACTCGTATTCAATGTGATTTCCTTGTCATAGTCAATACTGTGAGGGGAAGATTAGCATGTAAGACCTACCTCTCACACTCACCTCCAGCGCATGGTACTTTTTTCTCTTAGCCACTCTCCTAACAAAGGGATAATATTATCCTGTGCAAAACATCCTAAAAACTTATCTCGACCTCATCCATCCTCGTGAGGGACTTCAACACTTTTCTTCTACTCCAAATTCATGGATTGCTCCTTTAAACAATGAATCTCCCCTTACAAGTTTCTAATTACCTCCATGGTATCTTGGTAAACCTCCTTCTAATGAGTTGATCAAGATACTTCCCATGTAACACCTCTTCTCTTGTAATGAGAGGCATTTTCTTTGGTTCTTCTCTAGCACATGCGACTTCCACCCGCATGGTTACTAGAAAAGGTTCCAACTCGAGTCATGTGCTACCCTAGGCATTTATAATGCAGATCGAGCGCTTCACACTAACCATTCCCATGCCCCTATCCTTCTTCTAGGTTCTAGCTCATGTGCTCATACAACTTAGGGCACTCCTCATACTTATGCTTCTTCCTACACCATGAGCATTGTAACAAATCTAGACACTTGCACTTGTAGTGTTCAGTAGATCCACAATTGTAACATGTTCCACGGGGAAATTCAATCCTATATCCTTGACTACCACAACCTTTGAATCCTCAGAGAAATCCTCTTCCTCGATCGCCTCCATCTACGCTCCCTTCAAACTAACAACATTAATTCTTATAATTATCCCCAATGCTGGTTTGGTGTACACCAATATCAATGACATCATAGATTTGGTCTATCAATCGACAGTCCTTTGTATTGTGCATCGTAGATGAGAAAATATTACAATAAGAGGACACATTCTTGTGAAGCGCATGCGAAACAATGGGCATATACTTGGATCATGATCTTCATGACAAATCTCACAATCCAATGACATGGTGCACACCGTATTTTGTGGGAAACTTATTTTTGTGTGTCCTTCTACCTCACAATCTATGCACCATAGTCCACTATGAGTCTCATGATTTGAGTTCACAGACAATTTCTCAAGCTGCTTCACCATGGTAGTGATCTATGCTTCTAAAAATGGGCTTACTCCAGTGTCAACACTTCCAATGGTCTCAACATGCAAAGCAACCTCTAAGGCCTCACGCGGATCCATGAAAGTCTTGTGGTAAAGCACTTGTATGAAGGCATGATCAATCCTCCAAAAACCATTGAGCATGCTAAGAGGGATGGATATCATAAGATAATTTTAACAAAAGATGTTTTAAAGCATGCGTCATACTCCCGCACACTCTCTTCCATCCCTTGTTAAATCTCCTTCAATGTGCTGATGCTCTTTTTCTCAAACTAAGGAATGTGGAATTCTACTAAGAAGTCAAGAAGTCATCACAATGTAATATAATCCACCACCGTCTGATGTGGGTCATACTTCCGGTACCAACTATGCACGTGCCCTTGCAACGTAGTTGCAAATTGAATTTATTTCCACTCTAGGGTAGTGATTCCCTTAGTGCACCATAGTAATTCACACTTGTGTACATGCTCCACAATATCTTCAACACCCTTGTAATTAGGCAAGTGTAGATAAATCTCATAAAACACTTGCTGATGGTGTTGTGGTTCTTATCTACCAGATACATGACCTTGATTCCCTCCGGTGTTTTCTTCACCACTAGATCCACTAGATCCACTAGCTCCTATTCCTCTAGATCCACCAGATCCTCCTCCCATCATAGGTAAGGGGCCTGATGATGTAGATGTGCTTTGCATACCCACCATCATGCTAAAGTGCACTTTGTGATGTGGAACCACTTCCATACATGATACCCAAGCTTTACGTATTCACACTTTTCCCAAACAATGTGCCAAAAAATACCTCCAAACACCGTAAATGTTTGTGCTGGACATAGATGGGTGTAATGTAAAATGGTATCTACCTGATGCTACTTGTTTACCAACACCAACTTAATTAGTAATACTTGTCTCAAATATTGGAAAACTAAGCACCAAGGTTCGGTCACCATCTGGGCTGAGATACATTCCTATGACTCTCCTCCTTTCTCCATGTGATGAGATATCACCAAGCCAAGCCAAGGGTTTCTCTCCTATCCTTTCCAATATGGAGTAACACCGACTACTCAGTCCTTTATTATCTCACGTGAACCTCACATCCTTCCCGCAACGTCTGCCTCCATAAATCCATCACTCCATCAACTTTGCGTTGTCTTACCAACTCCCTTTCTCGTGCTTCATTATAATTAAGCCACCTATCTTCTCTCTCTCTCGCTTCTACCATAGGATTCACCATCTCTCACCACACCAACTTCTGCACCCCATGCCTAGTGGGAAGTTAGCCACCATAGGAAATGCTTCCATATTCGAACTCAAACTCAACAATATCCTCTCGGGAAGGAATACATAGAAACAATGCATTCCAAGGTATAGCTAGTCAACACACCTCTTCACCAGTGATCAAAAACACGAGTCCAAGTCAGATCAACATCATGCAACCTATGATACTCCTCTTGGGTCCAAACACGAGGTCTATAATACCAGATCTTCCTTGATGCATATGCTAATAGCCATTCATACAACTCTACTAAAAAAAAAAAAAATAATGTCTCATAGAGCTCATGATACAAATGCTCCTCTACCCATTTACGTGCATCAAACTTAGGTCCAATGTTAAATCATTGAGAAAACTCATCCTCTCATGTGCTTTTAAGCCAAGTCTCGATGCTGTCCAAGGTCAATTGTTCTGTCATCACACACCATTCTTACAACATATTCAAAAGAGGTCCCGTAATGGAACCAAAATGTAGTCATCCTTTATAATCACTAAATATCCTAGGCACGCCAACTAATCACCTAGCCTAACTGGCTGCTCACCCGAGGCGTGCATAGGCATCGAGCCTCTCCTTTATGTGAGCTTTGCAAGAATGTTTAACAACATTAGGGGATAATGCATAGATATAACTACATGCATTCTAAGATAGAAACAAGGAAACTAGATCTAAGCATAAATGCACCATAATATAGATGAGAACATCACAATACAGGGGGAATCATATCTAGACATGAGCATCATCAAGAACATAAGGGTTTAGATCCATAAACATAAAATAAAACATAAAAATCAAGATCCATGACTCGATATTTATAAAATTCCCATTGTATTAATTCCTCAATATTATAGTAGCCAAATACATTAAAGAAACCATGAATGGAGATAATACAACAACATGGTCCCCATATATTCTCTATAATAGATTCATTACAAAGATTACACCCATGCTTCCCTTAGTTCCCACTCTCTATACACACATATATTTTAATTTTTACCTGTGACACACACCCTTATTTCCATGCAAAACAATACATAAGAAGGAACTGGAAGGAATCTCCTCTAACCACTTCATCATTACCCAAGAACATGCCAAATGTCATCATGTCTTTCCCTACTTAAGTATCCTCAACATGCAGATGCTAGCTAGTCGTAACTAACTCCAATTTTACAGCTCCTAATCCTCTCATGATAACCGTAATGATACCCAGGAATATGCTTTCCTTGAGCTACAAGTATTCATAGCTTAACTTTATCCATAACTAAATCTAGTCAGCCTCTTCATGTGTTCCTTTAACATGAATTTATCCATAGTCCAAAAAGTTACTAAGTCCTAAACCCGTCCCGTACTTTATGCAGAGTTGGAATATTGATATTCAGCTGGTCATTGGATTCAATTTGGTTTGTTGATTTAGTGTTAGAATCCCAAATTTCTAATACATCTTTGTAGCGGTATTTGAACTAGGCCAAGTCAACTCGAATGCATAAAATTTTGAAATAGGCCTCTTGAAACTTGTCGCTGGTCTCACGAATCCTATGAGTGGTTTGGAATATGTTTTACAGCTGGGTTAAAGGGGTGAATGAATAGTGTAAAGTTCTAAATCATGCAATACATCATATTTCTCCCAATGTAAAGTGTGACAGATAATCGGAAGGGTCTTAATGCTAGTTATCTCATGAGCTTGGCCACCTATAGCCATCTACATAATCCATTCTCGATAGTATGTTAGAAAGGAAAAAGAAATATATGAAATTGATATGCAAATAATCTAATAAAAACTATAATATATAAAATTGACAGAAACATAGGATTTTTGACCAAACACAAAGCGTTTGGGTAAAATGCGCATATTTCTCAAGGTTAATTCTAATAGGGTGAAAATGTAGTGTGTTTACGACAAAAATTAATAGTTTGATTTTGATTTGATATGAATTGGAGAGATTTAATAAATAATGTTTCAGATGAGTGAATAGAAGATGTAAAAATAAAATAGCTAACCTTGATTTAATGAAGATTGAAACTTGACAAAACCTACAAGCTAGTGAAGATTTGTTGAATCTTGAACTAGGCTCTGAATGTGCTTGATGATGGTGTGTGTAGACACTGGATGATGAGTGGATGTATTAAACAAAGACAAATCCTGATAAACACTCTTAGTTGAAGATGTGAAAGGATGACAAACAATAAGCTTGGAAATGTAAGCAGATGGTCCCAAAATGAGACTGCAAAATAAACTTATATAATCGCTGGTGTTTTACCGAAATGCCACGATTTCGACCTTTTCAAGTTTATTTAGTGAATAGTTGAAAAAATTGTCTAATTTAAGTTTATTTGTTTGTGTATTCGAGGGATATGATATGGGTTTGTTTTTGAATGTGTTGTGTTATCGTATGAGGTGTCGTGTTTGTTTAGAAAATAGTTAGATTATGTTCTATTTTAGCCTAAGTTTGTTTTAGGATATATTTTAGGTGGTTTAGTTAGATATATTAAACATATATCATAGGATAATGTCTAATAATAATAGATTATGTTAGGATATTTAAATAAAACAAGATCTTATGAGTATATAAAATTATCCATGGTAGATATGTTGGGATGAAGGGTTTTGGAATGATTTCACATTAAGGGATAAATTTTAAATGGATTTATTAAATAATAACCTAAATGATAATATATATATTTAAGCTAATGGATATGAATGTGATAGATTATAAATGTGAACAGGAAAAATTATTGAAGATGGGGGAGTGTAGAATTTTGGTGTCTACATTTTCCCCTTTTGTCTGACAACTTAAGGGAAAAGTGTCAAAAAAAAATGATGGAACATTTTATGGGTGATCTTGTCATAACGTAATATAGGGGAACACCTATGTTTATGTGTCATGTGTTTCATAGTTTCCCACAGTTCGAGGGGATATCGAAACAAGATGTGCTATCGAGGGACCAAGTGATAGGGGAACTAAGGGGTTCAACACCTATGGATGTATGATCCATAAAAGTAGGCTAAAAGAGCGGAAATCCAAATGATGGGGGCCAAAGGGTGCATGTCCCATAGATGAATGGATGATCTCGATGTAAAGTTCATTTGTTTGTTTTAATATTTATTGGACACATTTGTGGAAAAGTGTGATTGCCATGATTTAGGGTAAAAATGGGCACATATGCCAATAAGGTATGGTTTGTAAGTGATTAGAGGAAAATCACCAATGATTGGGGGAATCACCGGTGATTCCCTCAATGTAAAATTTGGGTTATAAAAAGCCAAGTCATGGGTTCATTTTACCACATTGTTACTGTGGTGAAAGTGACCTGTCAGAGTGAGGAAAATGTGTTTTTGGGAAGAGAAAGGTGAATTTTGGGCAAAATGGTGAGTTCAAGCAAGCAATGGAAGCCCATGATGGTCGAGGTAGGTGTTCTATCCTTGATTTTGTTGTTTTTTTTTTTTGTAGATTTTTGTAGTTTTAGGGTAGATTTTCCATTTTGGGGTTGTCAGGATGCCTTAGGAAAAAAACTTAGGAAACTCGTGATTTATACAATGCCAACGATTATAGTGAATTGTTGGTGATCATCATGCTATGCAAAGGGTTTAATTTTTTATTTTTAATTTTAAAAATATATTTTGAATTATTCGTGATATTTGTGGTTTCAATATTGGTGTTGGTGTTGAATGTAATTGATGTTGACATTTTTTTTTGCGATGACATTAAATTTTGATACCTAAGCAATTTTGCATAATCTAATTTTTTTGCTTTTGAATATGGAATTTTAATTTAGGTAGTGTTTTAGATGTTGTTGGTATTTATATTTTTAGGTGATGATGTTGATGTTGATTCTTTTTTTTGATATGTTGTGGATGGTTTTAATGTTTCAAACATATATTTTTAATGATGATACTTGATGTTAATTTATTTCTATTTTGTAGGTGGATGCAAAATTGACTATTCGGGATCAGTATACCACTAGTCTTGGATCAGGTCAAGGATGATATGTTTAAGGATGATTGGGAGCATGTCGAGGCCATGGGTTTTAGTGGTATGAGACATTATCGATGATAGATGTAGGAGTTTTATGTTGGCTTTACTAGAGCGGTGGAATCCTTCCACAACACTTTTTGGCTGCCTACTGGAGAGATTACAATCACTCTAGAGGATGTTCATCGCATTCTGAGATTTCCTATCCGAGGTGAGGGTGTCTATCTCATCATTGAGGAGGATAGAGATGATGTTATGAATAGATTATATGGGAATGATGTAGGGGATATCATACTAGAGTCAGGGGGATTTTCTTATGCTAGATTGTATTTAGTAGGAGAGTGGGACGTACTCGAATGACCATGATGATGATGGCCATTCTTTGCTATGCATTTCCAGATTTAGGAGGTGGCCAATTTCCTTAGATGATGATGGGAGTTGTAGCTGAGATGATGGAGGAGTGGACTATTTTTGAGTGGGGTCCTACCCTAATTGCTCAAACATACAGAGAGTTGTGGGCTTGGAAGGTCCACAAGAGATATGGTATTGACATTGGATTTCTACTACAGGATTGGGCCTTCGAGCACATTGCTATTTCTATACCGGAGGCATTACTTGGGGTGATTGGTGATAGGCACCCTAGTTTCTTGAGATTTAGGGAGGATTCTAGTCGTGGCATGAAGAGGAGGAGGACTGGGTATTACCGAGAGATATTGTTTGGACTGCAAATTGGTGATGTGGTATGGAGGCCATACCTAGATTTTCTTGTTTGGCTTGAGTTTCTGGATGATCTGACTAGTTTACAATAGCCTATATGGGTGCAGGTTTTCTAATTAGGTGATCACAAGTTACTTTGTTTTGATCGTGTTATAAGACAATTTGGATTAGCACAGGAGTTCCAGTAGAGCATGAACATTATAGATGAGAGGATGGGGATACAAATTCCCCGAGACCTTGACGGACATGCATGTGACCGATCTTGAGGATATCATGGATTAGAAGGGGGCCACGGGTCCTAATGATGAGGGTTAGATTGTTCCTATTGATGATGTGAGGGTTATCCCCGAGTACACAATATGGTGGAATTGAGAATTGAGGACGTTTAATTGGGATAGGGTTACACAGAGTAACACGAGAGTCGATGAGTGTGAGCTCATATGAAGAGAGAATCAACATAGGAGAAAGAAGAGAGGGTTGAGGATGATAGTGAGGAGGATGGTGATGATGATAGTTGGTTGTTGCTGCACCGCAGTAGTGATGACCGAGAAGGATGTAGTTAAGGGAGAGAGGGATGAATCCTAGAGGGAGAGGGATGATCTCTTGGGTATCCGGGATGATTTGAATACCGAGAGGGATGTATTAATCACCGAGAGATACAACGTGATAAGAGAGAGTGAGAGGATTATAGAGCTCGGTTGGACCTGGCCATTGTAGATAGAGATCGATATAAGGGGTAGAGAGACGGGATGAGGAAGGCCTTATGGATTACCAGCCTTCTATTTCTGGTGTAGAGTTGGCTGATATGGATTAGAGAGCAGAGGCCAAAGGAAGAGACCCGGACTAGTGGAGTGAGGCCATAGGCTAATGGATAGAGGCACCTACAGGGTTTGGGATAGTTTCTAGGATTCATTATGAGTTAGTGTGGCCCAAGCTACAATATTATATTTATATAGCGACTCATGATTTACCAGAAATAGTTTTGTATGTCGACCATTTTGTCGGTAAGAAGACATGCCCTACTACTAGTGGTGCGAGTGTGGGTCACCCACCTCGAGACCTGAGTGAGTGGGTGATAGCGAGGGGTTGTTAGAGGAGCTACATGTGCTTGGGCAATCTAGGAGCAGCCAAAGGTAGAGATGTTGAGGGAGGAGAATGGAGTGCAACTCCTCCTCACCATTCCTTGGAGATTTTTCAGTTTATTGATTCATGATATATAGTTGTATGGCTCATGGAAGCCAATTTTTGTATGATGTATTTTGTTGACATGGCTCTTAGAAGCTTATTTTTGATATTGATGTATATGGATTTGATCGATATATATGATGATGATGATGAGGTTTTATGATCTATATTATTTTTTATCTTTTATGTGTTGATCTTAATATGTATGGTGTTGTATATTTTTAATTTGAATGTGTTGATGTTAGATGAATTTTGATAAATATATGATATGATGTTATGTGTTTGGATTTCAATGTGTTATGTGATATGTCAAAATATGATCTTAGATCGTATAAAAATGTGACTAAGTAGAATTGGATAAAAATGGAATGATTGCCCCACTATGGATTTGGTACATACATGATGGGTTTTAAAAGCATGAAAACACTTGCACTTTTAGCCTTTATCAATTGTTAAATAAGATTACCAATGAGTAGTTATAGAAAATTGACAAGTATAAGATAAAATACGTGTACCTTCCTAGGACATGAAAGGAGTTTTATATATGTAGATCAATGTGGGGGAAATGGATTCTCCTTTTCAATGAGTCTAAAGAGAAATGCCCCAACTTTTACATTTTTGATTTTGAAGCAAATTGATCAATGCGAGAAGTTTTATGTAATGGGAAATCTGATCAATGCAGAAGCTTTCTGGATGCTCTTCATATTGATGTATTTTTTAAGGCTATTCAATTGTGAAAAGCCCTTTTTTATATATGAGTAGCCATCCTTCGAGGGTATGGTCTAAATTTTTGATTTTTGCAAGATAACCATCCTTCCCAGGATCGGTCTATAATTTTGGATGGTAGTTGTCCTTCGAGGGATCAGTTCTACTATGTTTTGAATTTTGAGAAATGCATCCAAATAATTTTGTTACATAGATTTTTGAGCTGAGAGAAAAATCCCAATAAATCATTTTAAGGAGGGGAGAAGATGCATATATGATCTACACATTCGTACCCCATGTCATGTTTTTCAGTTAGTATAAGGTGGATGAGTGTAATGATTTTAAAGGGTTCCTTTTAAAGAGGAACTTATCCATGTGATGAACAGATCAGTGTGTTCATCTTTAAGGTATTTTTAGGATAGTGACGGATAACCACATGCTTTCAAACCATTATTGGGATACAATGAATGGTTTTAATGGAGTGATAAAATGTAACTACTATTATGACGATCAATTATTTAACAATAGAAATGCCGCAAGTGCAAGGAATTCCAAGGTTCAATTTCAGGTTCACCATCAAGAGAAGCAAGATGATATGCTCTTGATCCATACTTATGAGTGATGATGTATGGACCAAGCCAATTAGGAGAAAACTTTCCACGTTTACTCCATTCTAACTGAGTGACATTTTGATTTTATTTAAGCACAAGATCACCAATTTTGAAATCACATTCTTTGATGTGTTTTTATAAGATCGTTTGACACATTCTTGATAGACTTGATGATGTTCAAGGGCCATTAGACATTTTTCATCTAACAGTTCAAGTTGTGCTAATTGGTCTTGTCGATACTCTTCATCTGGGATGAAGTCTTTGAGAGATACACAAAGTGATGGAATTTGAATTTCCAATGGTAGGACAACCTCAAAGCCATAGAAAAGTGAGTAGGGCATAGCACTTGTAGGTGTGTGGATACTTGTTTGATAAGCCCAAAGAGAAAACAAGATTTGGAGATGCCAATTCCTACTTGCATCATTTACGGTTTTCATGAGGATTTTGTTGAGTGTTTTATTTGAAGCTTTAGCCTGTCCATTTTCTTGAGGATAATAAGGTGATGAGAAACTAAGTTTAATATTAAATGTATCACAAAGATTTTTAACCTCTTTATTTTAAAAATATTTTCCATTATCTTGTGATTAGTTTGTATGGGACACCAAAATGACATATAATGTATTGATATATGAAATTAGTAATAGGTCCTGATTTGGTTGAGGTTAAAGGAATAACTTCAACCCATTTGGTGAAGTATTCTAAGAGTGTGATGATAGAATGATGTTGCTAAGATGATTTGGGATTAATGGCTCCGATGAGGTCTAACCCCCATTGAGAGAAAGGCCATAAATTATGAGTGGGTTGTAATGTTTAACTAGGGACATGGATAAGATCTGAATGAAGTTGACATTTCACATATTTTTTAACATATGCGTAACAATACTTGGTGATAGTAGCCCAATAATACCCTAGTCATATAACATGTTTAACAAAAGAATTTCCACAAAAATGGACTCCGTATATACCATCATGGACTTCTTCAATAGCTTTGATTGATTCATGTGACTTAAGGAATCTTAGAAAAATACCATAAAAACTAATTTTTAGAGTATACCACCTATGATGACAAAATGAGTGACACGTTAGAGGAAGGACCGTTTAGCATTACGTGATAAATTAGAAGGGACTTTAGATTCAACAAGGTAGTCATAAATTTGAGTATACCATGAATCAATTGGATTGTTGTCAACTGTATTGAGAGAAGGGAGTTGATTTTCATGTGAGGGATGGTCTAGTATTTGAACAACCACAAACATTTTAATGTTATCTTTCAATTTCTCATTTTCTAACATAATTAGGGCTCCTAAAGAGGCCATTGTATCTATTTTTTTAAAAATATCATGGGATGGTTTGAATGGTGTAGTGATAAAAATATTTGAAGAGAAAATCAACATTGGCTTTATATTTTTCAATATTTCATTTTTACATTGGTATTCTCCCTTGACTTGACTGATAACTAGTTGTGAATCCCCATAGATGTCTAAGATGTGAACACCTAGGAGAATAACGGTTGTAAGGCCCATAATTAGAGCTTCGTATTCTTCCATATTGTTACATTCAAAATTGAGTTTGAATGATAATGGGATGGGAATTCCCAAGGAGGTATGATAACAACACCAAAACCTCTACCTTGCTGGCATTTAGAACCATCAAAGAAGAGGGTCATTTTGACGGGATAAATTCATATTCATCGACATCATTAATGGATTCATCAGGAAAATATTCATGAGGAAGTTGGTTTTCGGAAGTGGAGCATTAAAAAGCTTGTCCGCAATATCCTGACCCTTAATAGACTTATGTGATATGAATTCGAGGTCAAATTCAGTCATAAGCATAAGCCATCGAGTAATATGATCACTATGGTATGGTTTAGAATACATAGTTTTGAGTGGATTGAAGCTAGTAACAACATATGTTTTGTGATTGAGTAGGTAATTCCACAATTTAGAAGTAAAAAGTACAAAGCACAACTTAGATTTTCCACTTCAGCCATATTCATGGAGTGTGCGACGATGTTATATATGCCTTGTTCATGACCTTGGCTATCATGGTGAATGAGCATATCACCTAGAGCATGTTCCAAAGAAGATATGTAAAGATAAAATGGCTCTCCCTCTTATGGTGGGGTGAGGACAGATAAAGTGATAAGAGATAATGTTTGATTTCATCAAAGGCCTTCTGATAACTAGAATCCCAACGAAAGTCTATGTCTTTGTGAAGGAGATGATGGAAAGGTTGATAACGATCGGAGAGTTGTGATATGAAACATCGTATTGACTGCAATTTTCCTTGAAGACTATGTAATTGTTTAATATTAGATGGGGGAGGCATTTCAAGAAT
Source organism: Taxus wallichiana var. yunnanensis (assembly GCA_018340775.1). Lineage (NCBI taxonomy): Eukaryota > Viridiplantae > Streptophyta > Pinopsida > Cupressales > Taxaceae > Taxus > Taxus wallichiana. The sequence goes on along the minus strand of CM031240.1, from coordinate 745,915,323 downwards.
GGATTTAACCTTAGTTGGGTCAACTTCAATGCCTCGGATGGAGACAATGAAGCCTAAATTTTTTTCCGGTGAGAACACCGAAAAAACACTTTGTAGGATTAAGGTGAAGACAATACTGGATAAGATGGGTAAAGATGGATTCTAGAACATCAAGGTGATCTTTGTGTTGTTTGGACTTTCCTAAGATATCATCAACGTAATCCTCAATAGTTTTATGAATAAGATCATGAAATATATAGGTCATGGTGTATTGGTAAGTAGCTCTAGCATTCTTGAGACAAAATGGCATAACGTGATAATAGAAAGTTCCCCATGGGGTGATGAAATAAGTTTTGTGTTGGTTGTAAGTAACGATGAGGATTTGGTTATAACTAGAAAATCCATCCATGAGGGAGAGCATTTCATGGCCAGCTATTAGGTCAATGAGCTGATCTATGTTTGGAAGGGGGAAATCATCCTTAGGACATGTGAGATTTAGATCTCTGAAATATGTGCAAATGCGTAATTTACTTGACACTTTAGTTACGAGAAAAATATTGGAGACCCATTGTGGATAATCAATGGGTATGATGAAATTAGCAGATAAGAGACATTGTAATTCTTCCTTAATAAGGAGAGCTATACGTGGATGCATTTTATGAAGTTTTTGTTTAACTAGTTTAGCATTTGGATATGTGACAATATTATGTACTACAATATTGGGATCAATTCTGGGCATATCACTATATGACCAAGAAAAGGCTTGGTAATATTTTAATAAGAATGAGGTGAATTCATCTAGTTATTTGGGACTCAATAACTGGATGAATTTAACTACAAGAGAATCTTGAGGGGTTCCTAAGTTAACATCAATAGTGGAATTGTTGAAAAGAGTTTGTGTCTTGGAGGGTAAATATTTCTAGAGGAAATGATCATCAACTCCCATGTGCAAAATAATGTCTTGATCATCTTGACATTGGAGAATATCTATGATGGGTACATCTTCCCCAACCATTTATGGCTAAGCAAGAGGTATTTGTTTAGTATGGTGATTAGATTGATAAGTTAATGGTCCTAAGGATATAGTATTGACTAAAAAAGTTAGGTGTGATGGATACAACATCATCTACATCTATAGGGTCTTTAGGAGTTGTGGGTGATGATGGCTCATATTTAGTAATGTGTATAAATGTAGTAGGTTTGGATGTGTTGTAACTAGATTTTTCATAACCTAGGCCATATTTTTCATAGATTTTAAGGGAACGTTAGACGATTAAGTCATGAATCCCCGGTGTAATGACCAAGACTAAAACCTTTCCACATGCAACGGTGAAGGTACATATGGGAAAATTTCAGATTATCTAAGGATCTGAAGTCTGATGCAAAAGGCATGGCTTGATGTAAATTGGTGACCTGGGATGATGGGTGATCAAGTCCCCCATAGAAAAATTTGTTTTGAGATAGGTGGGACCATAAGAGATAACATCCCCTATGTTAGGCTCATACATGGGTTTCTTGTCATGGTGACCATAGGTCTTTGGTGAGGGGATGGAGTTAAGCATGAGGAGGTGATATTCTCCTAATGTGAGATGTTGTACAACATCACTAAGGGAGGAATCATCTGGTAGCTTGGATGAAGAAACGCATGTGATGGTAGATTCCTTATTAGATGATACTGATGTGGAATTCAGTAGAAGGATATTCTTTAGACGATATGTCAAATAAAAATATATAAAAAGATTTGGATCTGTAGAGACTATAAATATTTGACCTTCATGTTTGTATTTGAGACATTGGTGAAGTGTGGAAGGCACACATTGTATGGTGTGTATCTAGGGGAACCCTAATAATATATTGTAATGGAATTCCCCTTTTATGATGTAAAAGAGTTCATGCAAGGTTTTATTTCCAACTTTGAGTGGAAGGATCATGGTGCCTAATGTGGGTGCGATAGTGTCATTAAAGATCACAATAAAACTAGAGTTTGACCAATGAAAAAAGGAGATAGATTAAGTTGATTAAAAGCAATGGATGATATAATGTTGATGGCTACACCCCCATTAGTTATAACCATTCTGATAAGGACATCATTTATTTGAGCAAATAAAAAAATGACTAGTCATGTTCCTTGGGTGTAAGCAAAGGAATATCGATGGTTCAAATGATAAAGCAAAGTGATGCTTGAGGATCCCCCACAAAATTTGTGAAGGATGAGGGGTCATCTGTTGGTATAGTTACTAAATGTAGAGATTCGATCATAGATTTTTGTGAGAAGGTGATGTTTTTATTAACTCATAAAGTGACATTTTAATGGGAGCTTGGTGTATCTATTTAATAACAATAATCAGTATTGTAGTGGAGGAAGAAGGTGGCATGAAAAGGATGGAAACCTTAGCTTTGGGTGATGTCATTTGACTAGGTGTTTTAGGAGTTATAGGAATATATGTTTTTGGTTAGTTTTATGGGACAAACAATTCTGGTGGTGGAGGTATGGCTATGAAAGTTTTACCTTTCTTAGATTCAAATGAGTCTGTGTCATAGGTTTGTGAACGGGTAAAAATATGAACAATGTCGACTGATGGGAAGATATGGGTGCTTTAGATTTAGGTGAAGGTGAAAAAGTGGATGGTTATGAAGGAAGGAGAGTCATATTTCCATAATTTTGAGAAATTAAATGAAAGGCCTTATAATGTTCTATGGAATGACCCCATGTTCTATGATAATTGCAAGAGACATTGAAGTCATACCAAGTGGGTTTCCATCCTCGTGGATCTAAAGGTTTGGGAGGTGGTAACGTTATGAGTGATTGTTGAAGGAGTTATAAAATAGTTGCATAATATCCCTTAGGTGTATACACGAGATGATGATAGAGTTTGAGACGTCTTATCTTCTAATGAAAGTGAGATTGTGGGTGGGTTTTGTCGTGTTATTGGTTGCCAAGGGATTTTGGATGTTATGATGGGTGGAGAATGCGAGTCACTTGTGGAAGCTTTATAGATAGGATTTGGATCTATAATGATAGGGTGGTTCTTAGGTATAAGGGATCGAGGACCCCATAAGGGATTCTGATTTGGGGAACATAATAAGGGCCATTAAAACCCTGAATGATATCTTGTTTATAAGATCCTATTGTAGAAGTTTGGTAGGTAGGACTTGGCCTTGGCATGACAAGAGGATTAGTGAAAGTAGAAATGGCCTTTCTAGGAGGAGGCAAAAGAAAAGGCGGAGGGCCACGAAAATGGTATGTTTGATCATAATAAGGAATTTTAAAGACTTGGATGACACCCTATTTATTGGGTCCCCTTGAGGTTTTGGATGAGCTGGGTGTATTTATTGAAGTTGATGCTAATGAAGGAAGAGGAGTTTGAATTATGCGGTTAATGTAATCTAAATGATTTGCAGGTTGTATCAGTCTTGGATTGTTTATTTTTTCTAATGGGGATGAATATGACCCATGGTTGGTTTAGGTGGAGGTAGTTGTGCTAGGAATGTCTCAAGGGGTATCATAGTTATATTTTTAAAACTAGGCGCAGGTGCAGGTGTAGTTGTACTAGAGGATATGTTGGGTGTGGGGATGGATTGAGTAACATCATGTGATACAGAGGAAGAAGTGGCTTCGGCCTTGTCCCCAATGGTGAAGGATTTAGTAGATATGGATTCAGATTCAGTAGATGCTAGTGTCAAATTTGGAGATGTGGATTCAGATTCAAGTGGTATCAATGTTGATTCTGAAGATGTAGATTTAGATTTAATTGGGATTGTGGTGGACTCAAAGGTGGGTAATGTTTTAGTAATGGTATTAATTATATGGTGAGTTTGAACAACATTCATTTATGGTTGATTAGTTGGTGGGGATGATTAGGAAAATGTTGTTTGAATATGTCAAGGTTTTGATTCAGGGGTGCATTTGGATTATCTAAGTGAAGGTCACCCTGTCAATCAAATCTTGAAGGACATTGTGGAATGTGTGACACCTTTCAATGTTATGTCCCTTAACCCTATGGTATTTACAATAGTCATTATCTCTATACCAAGAAGGTTTGGATACAGATGTATCTATGGGATGGATAGGAGGGAGAGATATCATATTTGTGGTGAGAAGTTTGTCAAAGACTAGCACTATAAGTATCTCCTATGGGTGTATAGATATGTGGTTGATGGGCACGGTCAGTAGTAGGTATTTCCTTAGGGATAGATCTAACTACTACAGTGTTGGTAGATGACTTGGATTTGTCAGGATTGGATGATTTTTTTAATGGAAAGTTAGTTCACGGTTTCCTAGGGTAAATTTTGACATGACCATATTCCATAGCATGTAATTGTAATTTACAGGCCATAGTAAAGGCTTCATCGAATGTTTGGAATGATTGGGTTTGTAATGTTGATGAAATGTGTTTGGTTGAAAAAAACTTTGATCAACTTAGTTTGTGGTAATAAAAAGGATAATTGATTGATTATACCCCTCCAGTGGGAAAAAAAATTAGCAATGGACTCATCCTCAAATTTTTTGATAGCGTAAAGATCATTAATGGTGACTTTGTAGGCTATGTTTATAGAGAAGTGTTCTAAAAACAATTGTGTGAGTTGAGTGAAGGAGAAAAGGGAATATTACAGAATGTTATTATACCAATCTAGAGTAGGGCCAACGAGGGACATTGGAAAGGTTCACAACATAAGGTCTTGATCATGAGCTATTAAATAACAAGCATGAAAAAACACATGAATATGTTATTGGTCTTCTTTACTGTAGAACTTAATGAATTTTGGGAGCTCCCAGTGAGGAGGATATGATTTGTATGGGACTGAGGGGTGAATGGGTTCATTACATATTTGATCGTAGGAGAATACATTTTTGGTGTAGATGATGCGGCTTCTAGACTTGATATATGATTCATAAGAGCTTGAAGATGGTTAGTTGGTGTTGATTGTTTTTTTGGATTGAGGGTAATTTGAGGGTGTTGAAAGGACCCACATCCTTGTACATATGAGGATTTTAGAGAGGATCCACAACCTGGTTACAATGAAAGGGGACCACATATTAGGAACCCAATTGAAGCGACCATGGAACCGAAGTGAAGATGCAGCGACCGTCAACACGACCGCAGCGAGTGGGACAATTTAGAACAGCTACCAGCATCGGCAGCGAGAGGAGCAGCCACCAGTATCAGCAGCAAGCGGAGCAGCCACAAGTGTCAGCAGCGAGAGGAGCAGCCACGACCGCAGCGAGAGGAGCAAAGAACGTGAGTGAGCAGCCACCAAACACGTCAGCGCGAGAGGAGAAGGAGCCACCAGCGTCGACAATGAGAGGAGCAGCCACCAGCGTCAGCAGTGAGAGTAAACACCAGTGTCAGCACGAGCAGAGATGCCGCCTCTAGCGGCGAAACCACCTCCGAGGAGGATCGTGCCTCGGGGGGATTTGAAACCGGTGGGCAAGCACACAACCATGTGACTTGACCGCACCACTCCCACCCCATCGGCTAGTTGGTGTTGATTGTTGCAAAGATGGACCATGTTGAATATTTTTTTGAAGGATATATTGTTGGGAAGGAATGTTCTATTGGGGTATGTTCTATGGTGGGATATATTGTTGGGAAGGAATGTTTTGTTGCGGTATTTTCTGTTGTGGGATATTTTGTTGAGGGATATACTGTTGGGAAGGAATGTTCTGCTGTTGAGGAAGAGTTTGTTGTAGAATGTATTGTTGAGAAGGGATGCTTTGTTGTTGTGGGAGAGTTTCTGGAGAATGTATTGTTGAGATGCCAAAGGTTGGGAGGATTATATATACCGATAAGGTAATGATAGTGAGTAACGAGGTGGTTTTTGAAAAAAACATATCAAAGGCCCCGAGGATGGTGCTTGCTATGGAATGTATTGTGTAGGAGAAAATTGTGGTATAGAAATTAATGGAAATGATTGTTGCGGTATGTACTAGTGAAATAGGGTGCGTGGTGGAAATTGCACTAGTATTGATTAAAGGACTTGATTCTAGAATAGACATCGTAATATTTTGAATGTTACTAACTAGTTGAGACATGACAAAGTAGAAGCGTAATGGAACTCATTGGAGATGTTTGAGTGACTGAGGATGCTAGAGGGGTAGATAATGAGGTATTAGTATTACTTTGTGGAGGTGTTGAACTAGTAGAAGGTTCAGGTGACAAAGTATATTGTTGGGTGGTTGTATCTTGAGAAGAAACCATATGAAGACTAAGAATGGGAATGGAGGACACAACTTCTGAAGTTTTAGTTTGACTCAAAGGTGGATATGAATGTACTTGTTGGATGACAAGTTCCTGATTTGAAACAAGTCTTGCAATGGTAGAGGAAGGATTATATGAAAATGGTGGTTCAGGTATAGATTGTTGGTTTGAATCAATGGGTTGTGTAGAGCCATGAACACCTAAAAATGTTTCGGATTCAAGTTGTTTTGAAGAGCTAGAAAAAGGTTCAGGAATTTTTGTAGATGGCTCTGGTGTAAATGGCTGGAGTTGAACACCCCTAGTTGTTAGATAGGAATTGAGGGAAATGGGGTTTGAATCTAACATTTCTTTGAAAATAGGGTCTCCTCTTTCAAAGAAAGTGCTTTCGAATATTTTGATTGTGAGCTAGGGGAGTATGGTTGTTCAATGTCTTCTTATTTTGATGTATTGAATTCTTGACTACAAAATTGTCGTGCTAAAACTTAAAGATGTTGTCTCATTTCTTCATTGTATTGTTCCTCTATTTCATTCCAAGCTTGTTGAGCATCAGTTAGAGGAGTTGATGTAATTGGTTGATGGAATGGGTTTTTTTTTTGCAATGGCATGGTAAATGATGGTGTAGATACAATAGTAGATAAAGGTATTTGTTGCTATAAGGGTGTGGACATTGGTTGAGACATGCTTTTAGAAGCTTGGTTGCGATCTTGTTGTCTTGTTTGTACCATTGTAAACAAACACACACACAAGAATTATCTAAGAAATGAATTAAAATGGGTTGATTACAAATAGTAATCAAAAGAAAATGATAGATTTTTAAGTTTTCTTGATTTAATTATAAGGTGAAATGTGTAAAATAGTTAACAAGGGTCCTAGGAAATGGCAATCTAGGGCTGGTTTGAGGTATGTTTAAGGGTGGATTCTCGATATAAATGAAGGTATGTGAGGCCCAACTATGTACTACTATTGATACGGGCATGGTATTGGGGCCTACCCCCTCACTTCATGGTCCCGTAGCGATAAGGGTTTCAGGTGCTTAACTAATATATACCGATAGACAGATGATTATACTCAGCTAGAACACCGAGTTGACTTCTCCTCTTGGTGATCAAATCCAAGTAGGTATCCACTTGGGTAGGAATTATTTTAAATGTGTATTATGTTTAAGTGGCTTGGTTATGTGTGGGGAAAGAAAATTGAATGCGACAAAATATCCTCCTAATTAATTCTATGTGAAAGAGGAAGAATGAAAAGTTTGTTCTAGATCCCAAAATGAAGTCTTAATTTCAATGAAGATAATCAAACAAAATGCAAAAACTAAAAGAAAAAAGATAAGTTTTTAAGAACTCACCGTATAAACACTACTTTTATATTTTATATTTTTAATTTTTAATTTTAGCAAAGTGTTTATAACAAGCAATCAAGAAATCCAACACACAAACTTTCTAGAATAAAAATTTGAAATACGCTAGGAAAGACAACAAGCGAAAGAAAAATCAAGTAGGTTTTGAAAAATAACTAGAGAAATTGCAGGTGATTTTTACATAGAGAAGGAAAAAAATAAAAAAAGATATTATTTTCATGAAATGAATCAAATAAATAAGGGACAAGGTCCCACCGGGTGTGCCAAAATGTTTAGAATAAATTTTATCTCTTCAACTTATAAGTGTAAGAAAGAAAATAAAGCTCATCAAACCTCAAAATGGTGGGGTTTAACAATATTTGTTAGATTTTTATGAATTGTGTTGATGTTGCACCACATGTTCAAAATAGTTCAGCTCCTATCCTGCAAATGAAACTGCATTCAAAGACACTGCACCAAATTTTTAATTAGTAAAAATAGTAAGTGGGCTTCCTGACGAAGGCTAATCCTTGGAAGTCTAAGGGGCTTCCTCACAAGGATGTCAACCCACTGTTTTATGCAATCAAGTAATACATAAAGCTGATCATGATATAGGATGTATAAAAATAGTAATTGTTTTGACAGTTTCAGACTTTATTACAAATTTATAGCATATGATGAAAACCTAGATATATAAACTATGACCTAGAAATATGAATCAAATTTAGTGTTAGAATCTTCAGATGATGATGGATTATTGAAGTGATCTCTAGATAGTCTATCTTAGATTCTTCAAAGAGGTCAGAGTCATAATCATCGGTATACTCATCTCTAAAGAAATCAGGGACGTATTTTGGTTCCTTGTCCTCTAATTATACTGATAATCAGATGCAGAGTTGGAATATTGATATTCAGGATGGTTGGTGGATTTGGTTTGGTTTTTGTTCAACTTCGAGTCCCAAATTTCCAATTTGGGTTCGTAGCGGTATTCGAACCAAGCCAAGTCAGCTCGAATGCATAAAATTTTGAAATAGGCCTCCCAAAACTCGTCTGTGGCCTCATGAATCCTCTGAGTGGTTTTGAAGATGTTTTGCAACTGGTCTAAAGGGGTTGAATGAATAGCAAAAGTTCTAAATCATGCAATACATCATATTTCTCCCAATGCAAAGGGTGATGGATAATTGAAAGGGAGTTAATGTTGGTTATCTCATGAGCTTGGCCACCTATAACCATCTACAAAATCCATTCTTGATAGTATGTTAGAAAGGACAGAGAAATATATGAAATTGATAAGCAAATAATCTGATAAAAACTATAAAAGATAAATTGACAGAAACGCAAGAGTTTGGGTAAAACATAGACATTTTCAGTGTTAATACTAATAATATGTAAATGTAGTGTGTTTACAAAAATTAACAATTTGATTTCGATTTGATATGAATTGGAGAGATTTAATAAATAATGTTTCAAATGAGTGAATAGAAGATTTAAAATTAAAATATCTAACCTTGATTTAATGGATATTGAAACTTTACAAAACCGTAAGTCGGCAAAGATTTGTTGATTCCCGAATAGGCTCGAACGTGCTTAAGCGATGGAGTGTGTAGAGGCTGGATGAAGAGTGGATGTATTAAACAAAGACGAATTTTGATAAACACTCTCAGTTGAAGATGTGAAAGGATGACATACAATAAGCTCGAAATGTAAGCAGATGACCTCCTCAAATGATCGCAAAACAAACTTATATAATCATTGGAATTTTACCTTTGAAATGCTTTGTGATTTAGGATATGTTTTAGGTGATTTAGGAAAATGTATTAAACATATATCATAGGATAATGTCTAATAATAATAGATTATGTTAGGATATTTAAATAAAATAAGATCTTATGAGTATATAAAATTATCCATGGTAGATATGTTAGGATGAAGGGGTTTGGGAATGATTTCACATTTAGGGATAACTTTCAAATGAATTTAATAAATAATAACCTAAATGATATATATATATATATATATATATATATATATATATATATATATATATATATATATATATATATATATATATATATATATATATATATATATATATATATATATATATAAGGATATGAATGTGATACATTTCAAATGTGAACATGACAAATTATTATAGACGAGGAGTGCAGAATTTTTTTTTCTACACCTTATTCCATCTTTCTCGGCCATCCTTCATTACATACTATGCGTACACTCCTTTCTACCCATGTCATAACACATGATGCCATTGCTACACCTTCTTATTTGGAGTTGTTAATTTAGATTCCACCCCATGTCATTACTCCTAGTGATATTCCTCTTATGCATGATTCTCATGGAACTACCTATAGCTCACATCCTTCTCCTCTTGGGATACACCCTAGTGCTGCTGATTTACAAGATCAATTATCTATTGGTACCCATGATGTTCCTCCCATTATGTCTCACTCTTGATACACTTCTATTGTTCATATGATTCGTGCTTCTAATGTTCCATCTCTCTCCGCATCTTCCTCATTACATGTTATAAAATTATATGTTGGTTTTACACTAATTCCTAATCTTTACACTTTCCACGTTGTTATGCATGATTCATTTTCAATGGATACACCTTATCTTGTTACATTCATGTGGGCTGCCCATTCTAAAATTTTGTCTATGATCATAGGGGCTAGTTTATACTACTTTATTGCTTCTAATATTCCCAAATTGTACTTATTATTTTTCATTACTATTGATGTGCATCCAAGAATTACATATTTTACACATCTTTTGAATTACATGCTTTCGATCCTATGTTTGAACTTAATTTTTTCCAATATTGCCGTCACGCACAATGCTACATCTATTCAATTTTCTCCTAATGGGTACATTCTTATTGCTTATACACTTCCTATTTATCTAGTGTGGATCTTAGACTTATTTGATTTTCCCCGCCATGTTGACATTACTCTTTCGTAGCTTTTGTAATATTCTACCTATTCTAATTCCACCACCATGACATAGTCTTTCTTGCATCATCACATAGATCTCCTTTATTCACACACTTGAGGGCATCGAGGTCTCCCCTCCTCATAGTCACATGTCTAATCAACAACCTGTCTCTCCATATTATTCACACACACATATATACATTACTCTTTCTTTATAATTCATGTGAATCTTTCTAGAATCACTTTCTCATATCTCGCACTATTGATACACCTTGCTATATCTCTCTACACTCCTATACTACCCCATACATACTTTTCTACTCATTCTTACTTATGGATCATTCTATTCATGGTACACATACTACTTCATATATACGATACACATTGTTTAGTACACTATACATACTCTGGCTATTCTTGCTTACAATGCTCACATCTATTTCCTAGCAAATCCCGATTTACACACTTAGAGGGCATTGCACATATTACTATTTCACTATGCCATCAAATATGTTGTTATATGCATGGATCTTAAGTAAGAAAATTATTCACTTGTGACACAATAATTTGTCCATCTAATTTATTTGATTGTTTCTATTGTATTTCTCTCTCACACCTGTCATTTCCTCACCTAGTTCTATTCAAGTCACATGGATCCATGTATGTCTGTATTTTCACATTTGTCGTCATTTATCCCAGGACACCAATTCCCATTCTAGACACTAGCTCTCAGTGCCCCTATCCATTCTAGGCATTCATGTCCTCTTTTTGAAGGATATTTTGTTGTGGAATATTTTGTTGAAGGATATACTTGTTGGGAAGGAATGTTATATTAGGTTATGTTCTATGGTGGGATATATTGTTGGGGAGGAATGTTTTGTTGGGGTATTTTCTGTGGGGATATTTTGTTGAGGGATATACTCTTGGGCATTAATGTTCATTGTTGAGGAAGAGTTTGTTTTAGAATGTATTGTTGATAAGGGATGCTTTCTTGTTGTGGGAGAGTTTTTTGAGAATGTATTGTTGAGATGCCAAAGGTTGGGAAGATTATATATATTGATAAGGTAATGGTAGTGAGTAATGAGGTGGTTTCTGAAAAACCATAGTAGAGGCCCAGAGGATGGTGCTTGCTATGGATTGTAATGTGTAGGAGAAAATTGTGGTATAAAAATTAACGGAAATGATTTTTGTGGTATGTAGTGTGAAATAGGGTGTGTGGTGGAAATTGCACTAGTATTGATTATAGGACTTGATTCCGTAATCTACATCGTAATATTTTGAATGTTACTAACTAGTTGAGACATGACGAGTAGGCGTAAATGGAACTCATTGGAGATGTTCGAGTGACCGAGGATGCCGGAGGGGTAGATAATGAGGTATTAGTATTACTTTTGGAGATATCGAACTAGTATAAGATTCCGGTGACAAAGTATATTGTTGGAAGGTTGTATCTTGAGAAGAAACGTATGAAAACTAAGAATGGGAATGGAGGACACAACATATGAAGTTTTAGTTTGACTCAAAGGTGGATATGAATGTACTTGTTGGATGAAAAGTTCCTGATTTGAAACAAGTCTTGCAATGGTAGAGGAAGGATTATATGAAAATGGTGGTTCAAGTATAGATTGTTGTTTTAAATCAATGGGTTGTGTAGAGCCATGAACACCTAAAAATGTTTCGATTTAAGTTTTTACGAAGAGCTAGAAAAAGGTTCAGGAATTTTTGTAGATGGCTCTGGTGTAAATGGATAGAGTTGAAAACCTCTAGCTGTGAGAGAGGAATTGAGGGAAATGGGGTTTGAATCTAACATTTCTTTGAAAACAGGTCTCTATTATCCAAAATGTGCCCCTGCTCATTTTTGTGGCTAACTCCTTGTGTTCCTACCTCTCTTGTGCCTCAGTCGTTCATTTTTTGATTGTTAGGCACTCAAATCTTTCTAGAGATGGCACCATCAGATAGAGCTCTCTCTCAGATTTCCAGAAAGGTAAAGTTTGCCTCCTAACTCCTCGTATTTTTCAAGTTATGGCTCGGCGGAGTTTTTGTGGGAAATTTTCCCATTGGAGGCCCGCAGCCAATAGGAAGCTGCCACGTGGCAAGGGAGTTCGGAGGTCGGAGGTGAACTTGGAAAATTTTCCAAGTTTGGGTCGAAGGTTCAAATGGAAAATTTAGCCCGCGGGGCCCATGGACCAATCACAGTGTGAGATGTGTCACAAGGGGAGGCATAGTGAAAAAATTGGCTAAGTGTTTGAGCAGGAAAAATTTTGAATTTTGGCCCACGGCCAATAGGAACTCGCCACGTGGCCAAGGAGGGTCACGGGCGTCGGGGTTAAAATTGAAATTTTTGCTAAGTTTTGGTAAAAGTTTCAAATGCAACATTTGTCCCGCGTAGCCCGCGCCCAATGAAAATGGGCCACGTGTCCAATGGAGCCCGAACCGGCGGAGGAGAAAATGAAAAATGCTAAGGGTTTTGCCGAGTTTTCAAAGGCAAATTTTGGAAGGATTTACCCGTAGCCAATAGGGGCATGACAGGTGGCACAAGTGGCGGGAGCTCACGGCGCGGGGGGAGAAAGGAAAAAAGTTGCTAAGTGGTCGGTAAAAGTTTCAAAGGGGAAAATGGAACAGAGGGCCCGAGCCAATAGACATAGGACACGTGTCCTAAGGGGAAGGGGAGTTCGGAGCTCGGGAGGACTTAGGGAAATTTGGCAAAAGTTTCGGTCAAAAATTCAAAGGCAAAGGATGAGCCCGCACCCCTGTCGACCAACCAAATCATGCCACGTGTCCACAAGTGGCGGGCGCGGGGGAAAATCAGGAAATTTTCCCAAAGTATAAAAAGGTAAAATTTTCAAAGGAAAACCCGTGGAGGAAGAAGGAGAGAGAATTCCAGTGGCAAATCAGAAGTCGACACGTGGCATTTGACCAGCGGAGCATGGGATTTTTTTGAAATTTTTTCCAAAGACAAAAAAAGGTAAAATTCGAAATTTTTTCCCGCCGATCCGTTTTTGGCCCGTTTTTGCCCTAAATCTTCAAACGAGCATAACTTTCGATCCAGAGCTTGGATTTGCATGTTCTTTATATCAACGAAAAGATTATGAAATTATCTACATGATTCCATGGTCAATTTTGAATTTTGGTTTAGTTTGGAGAAATAAAATTCAAAAAACTTCTGGTACGTGTCCATGGCCAGAAATGACATTTCAACAACCAAATTTAATACAAAATGGGTCGCATTCTTCTCTAGTATGGTCAAAAATGTCAGAGCATGGGTTTGTAAGGACCTCCATGCTGTTTTAATGTAGTTTCATTCAATGAGGGATGGCTCCCATGTGTTTTTCACGTTTTCTCTCTCCTGGGCTCGACCCATGTACTGTAAAAGCCAGATTTGGCTCATTTCTTCATGGTTGAACACTTTTTGGCATAGAAAACTTCTTCTTTCACCTCCAGCAAGTGATTGTTGCAAGAATCAGACCTTTTTCAAGTATTGTAGTAGGTTTATACCTCTTTGAGGGTGGAATGCAAGAGATTTTACATGGAAATGACAGTGCAAACTCTGTGAATGCTTTCAGTCCTCTGTTTGTATTGTTTTACTTCATTTTAAGACCCCTAATTGCATCTATCAGCTTGTGTATGTTTTCCCTTGTTGCATTTCATGAATTTGTGTCTATTTACATGGAAAAAATGTTTCACCACTCCTTTGGTGCATCACCATCATTAGTTAGTTTCAATTTTTGCATTTCTATCCCTGTCCCCTTGCAATTTAGAGTAGGATTAGGATCTGAACCTCTGTAGTTATGCAAAATATAGATCTAAATCAGAGGATTTTGAGGAACCAAACTCTAATCTGGAGATTCCTCTCTCATTTTCACAAGTCCCACACTTAGAGAGAGGTTTCCATGTTGTGTAATCACACTGGATGCCTAGAACATCAATTCAGAACCTTGATTTGCATGCAGGGGTGCTGCTGATTTGCAACAACAGTTTTGGCACACCCTGTGGGACCTTAGAGGTCTCATTTTTATCGTAGCAAAGTTGATGTGCATCTGCTGCAATTTTCTTGCTTGAAAAGGAGCTATAATTTACATATCTGGCGACTCCAAGGGGAAGAATCATTTGGTTTCAGCAGTGCAGGCCTGAAAACTCATGAGAAGAATCACCACAAGGTCAAGAGTTGGAGAAGAAGAAGTGCCGTTGAATACCTACAGCTTATCTCCAAGAAGAAGGTAAAGAGGAAGAAGGATTCAAAGGTCTCCATCTCCACCAAATAGAACTCTCTCAACTCCTCCACCTGGTAGGCCTTTCATTCAATCAACAAGGGTTTTAATACCAATTAGAATGGCACAAAACAACCCCTATGTCAACTTCACAGCAAACGAACCCACTTGCCCTCAATGCACAACATCCAATTCCAATTGCAGCCTTGAAGAACATTCCCTACTTCACTGGAGAAAATCAGACTACTCCAGGTGATCATGTTAAAGACATTGCCAATCTTTGTGTAATTCATGTAATCAATGAGATGCAAGTGGCTGTCAAATTGCTGGCATCTTCATTCATGGGGAAAGCATTGCAATGGTTTAGAAGCCTTGGAGCTGGTTCTATCACAAATTGGAATCAGCTATGTATAGTACTTCATGAGCAATTTGGAGAGAAGGGAGACAACTTGTCTCTTTTGGAGCAGCTGACAACCATCAAGAGAGCTCCCAATGAGCAGCTGACTGATTTCAACTTTAGATTTCAAAAGACTTGGGAGAGAATTCCAGTGGCAGTCAGACCAACAACAGAAGGTGCTTTTCTCTACTATCTCAAAGCTCTAAATTTTGATATTTCTATGTTGATTCAGTCCATGGGAGGCATAACTATCCCTATGGCTTATAGCATTGCCATTAGGGCTGAAAATTGTTTGATCCAAGCTGGAAAACTAGCCCCTAGACCTCCCATGCCATTGTTTCCAAGTTTAGAGAGTCCAAACACCAATCAAGCACCTAATTTGGCTCCTTCTCCCACTCCTAGAAATCAGAGTTCAAATGAAGCTTCTACTTCATCTCCAAGTGCCCCAAATGAGCTTCAAGAAGTCATGAAGCAATTGCAAAACCTAGGCAATGAGCTAGTCACTCTCAAGAGGCAGCAAGCCCAAGGTTTTAGACCTTCTTACCAGCCCCAAGCTCAGCCCAACAGCAGCCATACCAACCACAAAGACCTCCTAATCCAGCTGCAAATATAAATCAAACAAGGCCTCCTGCCAATAGACCATTTCAGCCCTATAATCCAAATGCCATATCTGCCTCTAAGGCATTAGTGCCAACACAAAACAACATTGCTCAGGAGTATGATTGGTGCTTTCCATGCAATGAACCTCATAACCAATCCATGTGCTTCAATGGTGCTTTGAATCAAGAATTAATGGTGATAACTACTGGCGTGGAGGGTGAGGGCAGTTAAGGAAACAACCAACAACAAGAAACATTCCAACAGCAATCAGCTCCAAACGACACCACGTTGGTAAATTGGCAAGCAGAGGATTTTTGTGGCATGAATCAAATGGTCTCTCAAGGTGTGGCAGCCAACACAAGGTCAAAAAGAAGGAATTTGGGTGAAGAACAACCATTAGCTCCAACTAATCTCCAACCCTCTATGGCTCCACAAATGGTTGGCAAACAAAATCCAGTTGTAAATGCACAAGGACAGCCAAGAACAGCTCCTAGGCCAACTCAAATACCAGTTGTTGCTGCCCACGTGCAAGGAGTGAATGTGCAAACAAAGGGACAGCAAAGAGATCCTTCATCACCATTCAGTATCATTGATCAGATGAAGAAGACAAATGTTAATATATCAATGTGGGAATCCCTGTCTATCCCAGGCCAAAGAGATTTGCTACAAGCTTCCATGAAGGACTGGCCAACTTCGAATCAGCAAGTTCAGATGCAAGACAAAGTGCTTACAAATGCTGCCCAGCCTGAGGGGAATTATGGAGGACAACGCAAGGTAAAATGTTGAAGCCCTCTCCCTTCTATGTTTCATTAATCATTGGAAATCAGCTAGTGCACAATTGCATGATAGACTCCGGGGCAAGTAGCTCAGTGATGCCTAAACAAATAGCTGATCAGCTAGGGCTCCAGTATGAAACAATATCCAAAGGGGTAGTGCAGCTAGATGGGACAGCAGTAGCAACAGTTGGAGTGATTAAAAACTTGAGTCTTACCTTGCATGCATGTCCAAATGTTGTTGTTTTACAAGATGTATCAGTCATAGACCTTCCACCACTCTTTGCCCTTTGCTTGTCAAGGGACTTCACAACCAAGATTGGAGGATATTTGTCTGCTGATTGGTCACACATGCTGTTTAGAATGAGGTATGGAACCAAAGCTACAATCAGGTCTGAACCTATTGCAAACTTCCACATTGAGCCTTACACTCCAAGTCAGATTAATGCCAATTGCTCAGCATTTGATCAAGAAGATCACCCAAGCACTGATGAAGCTGACACCAAGGTTGGGAGCATCCTAGATCTAACTCTTGATGAATGGGCAAACAAGGTACATGCTTTTGATCCTTATCAAGAAGTAGAAGAATCTGAGCTAGGGGTCTATTGTATACATGAAGAAAATCAGCCTATTCCTAGCATCACCAAGCCAAACCACAAGGATGACAATGAGGTATGGCAATTGTTTTTTGATGGATCAAGGAGTAGACAAGGTGTAGGAGGTGGAGCTATGCTTTTTTCACCTCAAGGAGTAAAGTACTATTTAGCTTTTAGATTTCAGTTTGCATGCTCCAATAACACTGCTGAATATGAAGCCTTGGTGCAAGGGATGCATTGGGCAATCAAGAAGAAAATAAAGAACTTGCAAGTCTTTGGTGACAGTGAATTGATTGTAAATCAGGTCAAGGGACAACATGCTGCCAAGAATGATCTACTCAAGTGCTACAAGAACAGGGTATGGGACCTCATGGAAGATTTTGAGGGTTTTGGCATCAAATCCATTCCTAGGAAAGAGAATCAAGCTGCTGACAGGCTTGCAGCAGTAGGGGCAGCCTTTGACATTGTGGAAAGCATTCAAAAAGACAAGGTACAGCCAAACATCCACGTGATTGTGAGGCCTTCAGTGCTGGATAACAATGTCAGTTGGCAAGTATTTGAGAATGACCAACAAATCATCCATTTCTTGCAAGAAGAAGCTGAGTTCTCAGCTAAGAATCAAGAAAAACTGGAACAACAGTATGGTGACCAAGTGGTACAGCTGAGAACTAACAAGCTACCCAAGGGACTTATCACTTTGGAGTCCATTTTTAATCCCAATGATCAGTTTAGGAAAGAGAAAGCAAACATTCAGGTCAAGAGAGAAGATTCAGTATCCATCTTGGTGGAAGAGAACAAACCATTGCAAATTGGAAAGATGACAACTGAACAAGAAAGGTATGAGTTCATACAGCTGTGTCAAGAGTTCCCTGATGTGTTTGCTTGGAGCTATGAAGACTTGAAAGGTTTCAATCCCAACTTAGCTCAACATACCATTGAATTGGATCCAAATACTAAGCCTGTCAAGTAGAAACAAAGACCAGTCAATCCACATATGGAGCCTCTCATGAGGAAAGAATTGCACAAGCTGATTGAGTCAAGGATCATATTCCCAATCAAGCATTCTAGTTGGGTTGCCAACTTGGTTCCAAATCGAAAGAAGAGTGAAGAGATCAGATTGTGTGTTGACTTCGTGAGACTTGAATAGAGCATCTCTCAAGGACCATTACCCACTCCTTCCATGGAGTAAATCTTGCAAGTTGTGGCTGGCTCCGAGGTTTTCACTACTTGATGGCTACTCAGGCTACAATCAGATTATGGTGAAGGAAGAAGACCAGTTCAAGACAACCTTCACAACCAAATGGGGAACTTATGCATACAAGAAAATGCCATTTGGGTTGTCCAACGCTGGTGCTACTTTCCAAAGAGCAATGGACATGGCGTTCAAAGGTTTGATTAACAACGTGGTGCTGATTTACCTTGATTATATCACTATTTTTCCAAGAATGCAGCAGACCACCTCTCTCATTTGAGACAAGTCTTCACGAGGTGCAGGAGATTTGGAGTGTCTTTGAATCCTAAGAAGTGTATCTTTCTTGCACATGAAGGAAAGCTCCTTGGCCATATTGTCTCCAAAGAAGGATTAGCAATTGATCTAGAGAGGGTTGAAGCCATAAGAGCACTACCATTGCCAAGCCACAAGAAGGCCCTTCAGAGTTTCTTAGGGAGAATAAACTTTGTCCTGGAGGTTTGTCCCAGATTTTGCAGCCCTTGTCAAGCCCATCACCAAAATGTTAAAGAAGAGCATGGCTTTCAAGTGGACAGCAGAAGGCAAGGAGAGTTTTGAAGCAATCAAAGAAGCTATCTCTCAAGCACCAACTCTCATCAACCCAGATTTCTCCAAGGATTTCATCCTCTATGCATTTGGAGGTAATGATACTATTTCTGCCATTTTGGTACAGCAGAACAAGGACAACGATGAGCAGCCAATTGCTTTCTTCAGCTAGAGCCTAGATGACTATGAGGTGAGGTATTCTTTTATTGAGAAGCATGTCTTTGGCAGAATCGAAGCTTGAAGAAATTCAAGCATTTAGTCTCAAACAACA
This sequence comes from Taxus wallichiana var. yunnanensis, assembly GCA_018340775.1. Classification (NCBI taxonomy): domain Eukaryota; kingdom Viridiplantae; phylum Streptophyta; class Pinopsida; order Cupressales; family Taxaceae; genus Taxus; species Taxus wallichiana. The sequence goes on along the minus strand of CM031240.1, from coordinate 745,896,232 downwards.
AGGTCCAGTTGCTGGTCTCACATGCTGAGGTTAAGTCATTCCTCCTCAACAAAGATTTGAACGAGAAAAGGGTAGGTTGGATCACCCGTGTCATGGAGTATGACATTGAGATCAAAATCACCAAGCTGGTAAGAGGAAAAGGATTGTGTGAGCAGCTGGTTTTGGGAAGCAAAAAGAAGCATGCAATGAAGGAGAGGCTATTTTGACAGCTTCAAGACAGCCATGAGCCATGTGGCACTCAAGAAGAAAACAATGCTGCCCCCACTCCTTTCTGGACCCAAGGTATAATGCACTTCCTAAGCACAGGCCTATGCCCTCCTGAGATGAAAAAGACCCAAAGAAGACACTTCGATTGCAGGCTATCCCATATGCCATTGTTGATGGAGTTTTGTTCAAGAAAGATGTGAATGGAGTGTTCTTTGAGATGCATTAGCACAAATCAGATTCATAGGGTGTTGGAAGAGTTCCATGGTGGATCAGCTGGTGGTCATTTTGCACCGAGAGTGACAGCTCTAAAAATCATGAAGGTTGGTTATTATTGGCCTAAAATTTTCAATGATTGCTATGCATGGATCAAGAGGTGTAAGAATTGTGCATTCTTCACAGGAAAAGAGAGACTTGCTGCCCTTCCATTGCATCCAATCTCAGTTGACCAGCCATTCATGCAATGGGGTTTGGACTTCATTGGAGTCATTAATCCCAATTCAAGTCAAGGGCACAAATGGATTTTGACAGCCACGAGACTACTTCACCAAGTGGACTGAAGCAGTAGCACTCAAAGAAGCAAATGAGTCCAGCATCTTAGACTTTTATGAGGGGATAACAACCAGATTTGGTATACCTGCTACAATAATCTCAGATAATGCATTGGCATTCATTGGATCCAAGGTGACTGAGTGGGCTGTCAAGAACGGGATCTACCTAAGCACTTCATCAAACTATTACCCTCAAGGTAATGGCTAGGCCGAGTCTACAAACAAGAACTTGTTGAGGATCATTAGGAGGACTCTTGATGAGAATCAGAGGTCTTGGCATACCAAACTGAAATCAGCCTTATGGGCTGATAGGATAACTCCCAAGAGATCCACAGGTAACTCTCCATTCAAGCTTGTTTATGGAAGAGAGGCAATCTTGCCCATGTCACTTGAGTTGCCAACATTGGAACTCATGAAGCAGTTAGAGTTGCTAGAGTTTGGGCCCATGGAAGTGAGATATGCAGAGTTGATGGAGCTACAAGAGATTAGAAATGAGGCATCCCAAGCAATGGAGAAGAATCAAGCTTTGATCAAGAAGACCTTTGATAGGAAGGCCAAGGATAAATCTTTTCAAGTTGGAGATCTAGTGTTGAAATGGGATGTGGATAGAGAAAACCGGGAAGGCATTCAAAATTTGATGCCATTTGGAGTGGCCCATACATGGTCACGAAGTGCAAGAACAACAATGCTTTCCAATTGGCCTCATTGGATGGTGAAGAACTGCAGATTCCAGTCAATGGAATCTATCTCAAGCATTGCTTCTAGAGGGAAATTCTCCACCTTGTAAATATTAGATTAGATTTTCATTCCTCCAAGTGCTTTGCACATTGTTTTGTCTGTAGGTTAGTTTTGTTTCCCCTAAGTGCTTTGGCACAACTTGCTGTCCATGGAGATGTTTTGCAGTCCTTGCTTCCATCAGGTGATATTCCATCTTCCTCCTTGCAACATTCTAAGTCAGGTTGGGGTTCCAAACAGAAAATTTGATGACTCCATGCCCAATGGACTGCTTCAGGCAACTAGTACTTTCATCTAGCAGGCAGATGACCCCTCTGAGTCGCCAAAATTGTTATCCAAAATGTGCCCCTGCTCATTTTTGTGGCTAACTCCTTGTGTTCCTACCTCTCTTGTGCCTCAGTCTTCATTTTTTGATTTTTAGGCACTCAAATCTTTCTAGAGATGGCACCATCAGATAGAGCTCTCTCTCAGATTTCCAGAAAGGTAAAGTTTTCCTCCTAACTCCTCGTATTTTTCAAGTTATGGCTCGATGGAGTTTTTGTGGGAAATTTTCCCATTGGAGGCCCGCAGCCAATAGGAAGCTACCACGTGGCAAGGGAGTTCGGAGGTCGGAGGTGAACTTGGAAAATTTTCCAAGTTTGGGTCGAAGGTTCAAATGGAAAATTTTGCCCGCGGGGCCCACGGACCAATCACAGTGTGACACGTGTCACAAGGGGAGGCATAGTGAAAAAATTGGCTAAGTGTTTGAGCAGGAAAAATTTTGAATTTTGGCCCACGGCCAATAGGAACTCACCACGTGGCCAAGGAGGGTCGCGGGCATCGGGGTTAAAATTGAAATTTTTGCTAAGTTTTGGTAAAAGTTTCAAATGCAACATTTGTCCTGCGTAGCCCGCGCCCAATGAAAATGGGCCACGTGTCCAATGGAGCCCGAACCGGCGGAGGAGAAAATGAAAAATGCTAAGGGTTTTGCCGAGTTTTCAAAGGAAAATTTTGGAAGGATTTTCCCACAGCCAATAGGGGCATGACAGGTGGCACAAGTGGCGGGGAGCTCACGGCACGGGGGAGAAAGGAAAAAAGTTGCTAAGTGGTCGGTAAAAGTTTCAAAGGGGAAAATGGAACAGAGGGCCCGAGCCAATAGACACAGGACACGTGTCCTAAGGGGAAGGGGAGTTCGGAGCTCGGGGAGGACTTAGGGAAATTTGGCAAAAGTTTCGTCAAAAATTCAAAGGCAAAGGATGAGCCCATGCCCCTGTTGACCAACCAAATCATGCCACGTGTCCACAAGTGGCGGGCGCGTGGGGAAAATCAGGAAATTTTCCCAAAGTATAAAAAGGTAAAATTTTCAAAGGAAAACCCATGCGAGGAAGAAGGAGAGAGAATTCCAGTGGTGAATCAGAAGCTGACACGTGGCATCCGACCAGTGGAGCATGGGATTTTTTCAAAAAAATTTCCAAAGACAAAAAAAGGTAAAATTCGAATTTTTTTCCCGCCGATCCGTTTTTGGCCCGTTTTTGCCCTAAATATTCAAACGAGTATAACTTTCGATCCAGAGCTCAAATTTGCACGTTCTTTATATCAATGGAAATCTTATGAAATTATCTACATGATTCCATGGTTAATTTTGAATTTTGGTTTATTTTGGAGAGATAAAATTCAAAAACACTTCTGGTACATGTCCATGGCCAGAAATGACATTTCAACAACCAAATTTAATACAAAATGGGTCGCATTCTTCTCCAGTATGGTCAAAAATGTCAGAGCATGGGTTTGTAAGGACCTCCATGCTATTTTAATGTAGTTTCATTCAATGAGGGATGGCTCCCATGCGTTTTTCACGTTTTCTCTCTCCTGGGCTCGACCCATGTATTGTAAAAGCCAAATTTGGCTCATTTCTTCATGGTTGAACACTTTTTGGCATAGAAAACTTCTTCTTTCACCTCCAGCAAGTGATTTTTGCAAGAATCAGACCTTTTTCAAGTATTGTAGCAGGTTTATACCTCTTTGAGGGTGGAATGCAAGAGATTTTACATGGAAATGACAGTGCAAACTCTGTGAATGCTTTCAGTCCTCTGTTTGTATTGTTTTACTTCATTTTAAGACCCCTAATTGCATCTATCAGCTTGTGTATGTTTTCCCTTATTGCATTTCATGAATTTGTGTCTATTTACATGGCAAAAAATGTTTCACCACTCCTTTGGTGCATCACCATCATTAGTTAGTTTCAATTTTTGCATTTCTATCCCTGTCCCCTTGCAATTTAGAGTAGGATTAGGATCTGAACCTCTGTAGTTGTGCAAAATATAGATCTAAATCAGAGGAGTTTGAGGAACCAACCTCTAATCTGGAGATTCCTCTCTCATTTTCACAAGTCCCACACTTAGAGAGAGGTTTCCATGTTGTGCAATCACACTGGATGCCTAAAACATCAATTCAGAACCTTGATTTGCATCCAGGGGTGCTGCTGATTTGCAACTACAGCTCCTCTTCCAAAGAAATTACTTTCAGAATATTTTTATTATGAGCTAGGGGAGTATGGTTGTTCAATGTCTTCTTATTTTGATGTATTGAATTCTTGATTGCAGAATTGTCGTGCAAAATTTGAAAGATGTTGTTTCATTTCTTCATTGTATTTTCCCTCTATTTAATTCCAAGTTTGTTGAGCATCGATCAGAGGAGTTGATATGATTGGTTGATGGAATGGTTTTTTTTTGCAATGGCATGGTAAATGATGGTGTAGATACAATATTATATAAATGTATTTGTTTCGTAAGGGTGCCGACGTTGGTTGAGACATGCTTTTAGAAGCTTGGTTGCGATCTTGTTGTCTTGTTTGTACCATTGTAAACAAACACACACACAATAATTATCTAAGAAATGAATTAAAATGGGTTGATTACAAATAGTAATCAAAATAAAATAAGATAGATTTTTAAGTTTTCTTGATTTAATTATAAGGTGAAATGTGTAAAATGGTTAACAAGGGTCCTAGGAAATGGCAATCTAGGGCTGGTTTGAGGTATGTTTAAGGGTGGATTCCTCGATATACCTGAAGGTATGTGAGGCCCAACTCTGTATTACTATTGATACGGGCATGGTATTGGGGCCTACCCCCTCACTTCATGGTCCCGTAGCGATAAGGGTTTCGGTGCTTAACCAATATATACCGACAGATAGATGATTATACTCGGCTAGAACACCGAGTTGACTTCTCCTCTTGGTGATCAAATCCAAGTAGGTATCCACTTGGGTAGGAATTATTTTAAATGTGTATTTTGTTTAAGTGGTTTGGTTATGTGTGGGGGAAATAAAATTGAATGCGGCAGAACATCCTCCTAATTAATTCTATGTGAAACAGGAAGGATGAAAAGTTTGTTTTAGATCCCAAAATGAAGTCTTAATTTCAATGAAGATAATCAAACAAAATGCAAAAACTAAAAGAAAAAAGATAATTTTTTTAGAACTCACCATTTAAACACTCCTTTTATATTTTATATTTTTAATTTTTAATTTTAGAAATGTTTATAACAAGCAATCTAGAAATCCAAAGACACAAACTTTCTAGAATAAAAACTTGGAAATACACTAGGAAAGACAACAAGCAAAATAAAAGCATTAGATTTTGAAAAATAACTAGAGAAATTACAGGTGATTTTTACATAGAGAATTAGAAAAATAAAAAAGATAATATTTTGATGAAATGAATCAAAGAAATAAGGGACAAGGTCCCACTTTGGGTGTGAAAAATGTTAAGAATAAATTTTACCTCTTGAACTTATAAGTGTAAGAAAGAAAATAAAGCTCATCAAACCTCAAAATGGCGGGGTTTAATAGTATTTGTAGATGATTATGAATTGTGTTATTGTTGCACCGCATGTTCAAAATGGTTCGAGATCCCATCCTATAAATGAAACTGCATTCAAAGACATTACATGAAAATTTTAATTAATAAAAATAGTAAGTGGGCTTCCCGACGAAGGCTAATCCCTGGAAGTCTAAGGGGCTTTCTCACAAGAATGTCAACCCACTATTTTATGCAATCAAGCAATACATAAAGCTGATCATGATATAGGATGTATAAAAAAAAGTAATTGTTCTGACAGTTTTAGAGTTTATTACAAATTTATAGCATATGATGAAAACCTAGATATATAAACTATGACCTAGAAATCTAAAACAAATATAGTGTAAGAATCTTCGATGATGATGGATTATTGAAGTGATCTCTAGATAGTCTATCTCGATTCTTCAAATAGGTCGAGTCATAATCATCGATATACTCATCTCTACGAAATCGGTGATGTATTACGGTTCCTTGTTCTCTGAATTATACCGATAATCGATGCAAAGTTGGAATATTGATATTCGTGTTGGTTGGTGGATTTGGTTTGGTTTTTGTTCAACTTCGAGTCCCAAGTTTCCAATGCGGGTTCATAGCAAAGATTTGAACCAAGCCAAGTCAGCTCAAATGCATAAAATTTTGAATTAGGCCTCCCAAAACTCGTTTGTGGCCTCACGAATCCTCTGAGTGGTTTCAAGATGTTTTACAATTGGTCTAAAGGGGATGAATGAATAGCAAAAAGTTCTAAATCATGCAATACATCATATTGCTCCCAATGCAAAGGGTGATGGATAATTGAAAGGGAGTTAATGTTGGTTATCTCATGAGCTTGGCCACCTATAACCATCTACAAAATCCATTCTTGATAGTATGTTAGAAAGGAAAGAGAAATATATGCAATTGATAAGTAATAATCTGATAAAAGCTATAAAAGATAAATTTACGAGAAAATGCAAGAGTTTGAGTAAAACATAGGTGTTTCCGTGTTAATACTAATAGTGTGCAAATATAGTGTGTTTACGAAAAATTAACAGTTTGATATGAATTGGAGAGCTTTAATAAATAATTTTTCAAATGAGTGAATAGAAGATCTAAAATTAAAATATCTAACCTTGATTTAATGAATATTGAAACTTGACAAAACCCGTAAGTGGCGAAGATTTGTTGATTCTGAATAGGATCTGAACGTGCTTAGCGATGGAGTGTGTAGAGGTTGGATGACGAGTGGATGTATTAAACAAAGACGAATCTTGATAAACACTCTCGAGTTGAAGATGTGAAAGGATGACATACAATAAGCTCGAAATGTAAGTAGATGACCTCCTAAAATGAGACTACAAAACAAACTTTTATAATCATTGGAATTTCTTGAAATGTTTGGTGATTTAGGCCTTTTCGATTTTATTTAGTGAATAGTTGAAAAAATTGTCTAATTTAATTTTATTTGTTTGTGTATTTGAGGGATATGATATGGGTTTGTTTTTGAATATGTTCTCGCTATATTGTATGAGGTGTCATGTTTGTTAGGAAAATATTTAGATTATGTTTTATTTTAGCCTAAGTTTGTTTTAGGATATGTTTTAGGTGATTTAGGAAAATGTATTAAACATATATCATAGGATAATGTCTAATAATAATAGATTATGTTAGGATATTTAAATAAAATAAGATCTTTATGAGTATATAAAATTATCCATGGTAGATATGTTAGGATGAAGGGGTTTTGGAATGATTTCACATTAAGGGATAACTTTCAAATGAATTTTTACATAATAACCTAAATGATAATATATATATATACACACACACACACACACACAAAGCTAATGGATATGAATGTGATACATTTCAAATGTGAACATGACAAATTATTATAGACGAGGGAGTGTAGAATTTTTTTGTCTACACCTTATTCCATCCTTCTCGGCCATCCTTCATTACATACTATGTGTACACTCCTTTCTACCCATGTCATAACACACAATGCCATTCTACACCTTCTTTGGATTTTTTAAATTAGATTCCACCCCTCATGTTGTTACTCCTTGTGATATTCCTCTTATGCATGATGCTCATGGAACTACCTACATCTCACATCCTTCTCCTCTTGGGATGCACCCTAGTGCTGCTGATTTACATGATCAATTCTCTATTGGTACCCATGATACTCCTCCCATTATGTCTCACTCTTGATACACTTCTATTGATCATATGATTTGTGCTTCCAATGTTACATCTCTCTTCGCATCTTCCTCATTACATGTTAGAACATTGTATGTTGGTTTTACACTGATTCCTAATCCTTACACTTTCCACGATCCTATGCATGATTCATTTTCTATGGATACACCTTATCTTGTTACATTCATGGGGGCTGCCCATTCTAAATTTTTGTCTATGATCATAGGGGCTAGTTCATACTACTTTATTGCTTCTAATATTCCCAAATTGTACTTATTATTTTCATTACTACTGATGAGCATCCAAGCATTACATATGTTACACATCTTTTGAATTACATGCTTCCCGACCCTATGTTTGAACTTAATTTTTCCAATATTGCCATCACGCACAATGCTACATCTATTCAATTTTCTCCTAATGGGTACATTCTTATTGCTTATACACTTCCTATTTATCTAGTGTGGATCTTAGACTCTATTGGGTTTTCCCCTCACCATGTTGACATTACTCTTTCGTAGCTTTTGCAATATTCTACCTATTCTAATTCCGCCACCATGGCATAGTCTCTCTTGCATCATCACATAGATCTCCTTTATTCACACACTTGGAGGGCATCAAGGTCTCCCCTCCTCATAGTCGCATGTCTAATCAACAACTGTCTCTCCATATTATTCACACACACATATATACATTACTCTTTCTATATAATTCATGTCAATCTTTTTAGAAGCACTTTCTCATATATGCACTATGGATAAACCTTGCTATATCTCTCTACACTTCTATACTCCCCCATACATACTTTTCTACTCATTCTTACTTATGGATCATTCTATTCAATGTACACATACTACTTCATATATACGATACACATCATTTAGTGCACTATACATACTACGGCTAGTCTTGCTTATAATGCTCACATCTATTTCCTAAGCAGATCCCAATTTACACACTTAGAGGGAATTGCACATATTACTATTTAACTATGCCATCAAATATGTTGTTATATGCATGGATCTTAAGTAAGAAAATTATTCACTTGTGACATAATCATTTGTCCATCTAATTTATTTGAATGTTTCTATTGTATTTCTCTCTCACACACTGTCATTTCCTCACCTAGTTCTATTCAAGTCACATGGATCCCTGTATGTTTGTATTTTCACATTTGTCATCATTTATCCTAGGACACCAATGCCCATTCTAGAAACTAGCGCTTAGGTGCCCCTATCCATTCTAGGCATTCATGTCCTCTTTTTGAAGTATGTTTTGTTGTGGGATATTTTTTTGAAGGATATCTTTGTTGGGAAGGAATGTTACTGTTGGGTTATGTTCTATGGTGGGATATATTGCTGGGAAGGAATGTTTTGTTGGGGTATTTTCTATTGTGGGATATTTTGTTAAGGGATATACTCTTGGGCAAGAATGTTCTGTTGTTGAGGAAGAGTTTGTTTTAGAATGTATTGTTGATCATGGATGCTTTGTTGTTATGGGAGAGTTTCTTGGAGAATGTATTGTTGAGATGCCAAAGGTTGGGAAGATTATATATATTGATAAGGTAATGGTAGTGAGTAATGAGGTGGTTGTTGAAAAACCATAGCAGAGGCCCCAGAGGATGGTGCTTGCTATGGAATGTAATGTGTAGGAGAAAATTGTGGTATAAAAATTAACGGAAATGATTTTTATGGTATATACTGTGAAATAGGGTGCGTGGTGGAAATTGCACTAGTATTGATTAAAGGACTTGATTCAAATTTACATCATAATATTTTGAATGTTACTAATTGGTTGAGACATGACATTAGAAGCGTAATGGAACTCATTGGAGATGTTTGAGTGGTGAGGATCTTTGGAGGGGTAGATAATGTGGTATTAGTATTACTTTTTGGAGATATCAAACTAGTAGAAGGTTCATGTGATGAAGTATATTGTTGGGAGGTTATATCTTGAGAAGAATCTATATGAAAACTAAGAATGGGAATGGATGACACAACTTATGAAGTTTTAGTTTTAATTAGAGGTGGATTTGAATGTACTTGTTGGATGAAAAGTTCCTTATTTGAAACAAGTCTTGTAATGGTAGAGGAAGGATTATATGAAAATGGTGGTTCAGGTATAGATTTTTGGTTTAAATCAATGGGTTGTGTAGAGCCATGAATACCTAAAAATGTTTCAAATTTAAGTTTTTGTGAAGAGCTAGAAAAAGGTTCAGGAATTTTTGTAGATGGTTCTGGTGTAAATGGATGGAGTTGAAAACCCCTAGCTGTCAGATAGGAATTAAGGGAAATGGGGTTTGAATCTAACATTTCTTTGAAAACAGGGTCTCCTCTTCGAAAGAAAATGATTCTAGAATATTTTGATTGTGAGCTAGGGGAGTATGGTTGTTCAATGTCTTCTTATTTTGATGTATTGAATTCTTGACTCAAAATTGACGTGAAAAATTTAAAAGATGTTGTCTCATTTCTTCATTGTATTGTTCCTCTATTTCATTCCAAGTTTGTTGAGCATCAATCAGAGGAGTTGATGTAATTGGTTGATGAAATGGGTTTTTTTTTCTACAATGGCATGGTAAATGATGGTGTAGATACAATATTAGATAAATGTATTTGTTTCGTAAGGGTGTCGACGTTGGTTGAGACATGCTTTTAGAAGCTTGGTTGTGAGCTTGTTGTATTGTTTGTACCATTGTAAACAAACACACACACACAATAATTATATAAGAAATGAATTAAAATGGGTTGATTACAAACAGCAATCAAAAGAAAACAAGATAGATTTTTAAGTTTTCTTGATTTAATTATAAGGTGAAATGTGTAAAATGGTTAACAAGGGTCCTAGGAAATGGCAATCTAGGGCTAGTTTGAGGTATGTTTAAGGGTGGATTCCTCGATATAAATGAAGGTATGTGAGGCCCAACTATGTACTACTATTGATACGGGCATGGTATTAGGGCCTAACCCCTCACTTCATGGTCCCGTAGTGATAAGGGTTTCAGGTGCTTAACTAATATATACCGAGAGACGGATGATTGTACTCAGCCAAAATACCGAGTCGACTTCTCCTCTTGGTGTTCAAATCCAAGTAGGTATCCACTTGGGTATGAATTATTTTAAATGTGTATTATGTTTAAGTGGCTTGGTTATGTGTGGGGGAAAGAAAATTGAATGCGACAAAATATCCTCCTAATTAATTCTATGTGAAAGAGGAAAGATAAAAAGTTTGTTTTAGATCCCAAAATGAAGTCTTAATTTCAATGAACATAATAAAACAAAATGCAAAATTTGAAAGAAAAAAGATAAGTTTTTTAGAACTCACTGTATAAACACTCCTTTTATATTTTATATTTTTAATTTTTAATTTTAGCAATGTTTATAACAAGCAATCTAGAAATCCAAAGACACACAAACTTTCTAGAATAAAAACTTGGAAATACGCTAGAAAGATAACAAGCAAAAAGCAAAAACAAGAAGCAAAAGAAAAACTGTTAGGTTTTGAAAAATAACTAGAGAAATTGCGAGTTAGTTTTACATAGAGAAGAAAAAAAATAAAAAAAGATAATATTTTAATGAAATGAATCAAATAAATAAGGACAAGGTCCCACTGGGTGTGACAAAATGTTAAGAATAAATTTTACCTCTTCAACTTATAATTGTAAGAAAGAAAATAAATCTCGTCAAACCTCAAAATGGCGGGGTTTAACAGTATTTGTAGATGTTTATGAATTGTGTTGATGTTACACTGCGTGTTCAAAATGGTTCACCGCCATCCCGTAAATGAAACTGCATTCAAAGACATTACATGAAAATTTTAATTAGTAAAAATAGTAAGTAGGCTTCGACGAAGGCTAATCCTGGAAGTCTAAGGGGCTTCCTCACAAGAATGTCAACCCACTGTTTTATGCAATCAAGCAATACATAAATCTGATCATGATATAGGATGTATGAAAAAAGTAATTTTTCCTACGAGTTTCGAGTTTATTACAAATTTATAGCATATGATGAAAACCTAGATATATAAACTATGACCTAGAAATCTAAAACAAATATAGTGTAAGAATCTTCAGATGATGATGGATTATTGGAAGTGATCTCTAGATAGTCTATCTCAGATTCTTCAAATAGGTCAGAGTCATAATCATCAGTATACTCATCTCTACAGAAATCAGGGATGTATTCTGGTTCCTTGTTCTCTGAATTATACTAATAATCAGATGCAAAGTTGGAATATTGATATTCAGGCTGGTTGGTGGATTTGGTTTGGTTTTTTGTTTAACTTCAGAGTCCCAAGTTTCCAATCTGGGTTCGTAGCGGTATTCAAACCAAGCCAAGTCATCTCGAATGCATAAAATTTTGAAATAGGATTCCCAAAACTCGTATATGGCCTCATGAATCCTCTGAGTGGTTTCAAGATGTTTTACAACCGGTCTAAAGGGGATGAATGAATAGCAAAACTTCTAAATCATGCAATACATCATATTGCTCCTAATGCAAAGGGTGATGGATAATTGAAAGGGAGTTAATGTTAGTTATCTCATGAGCTTGGCCACCTATAGCCATCTACAAAATCCATTCTTGATAGTATGTTAGAAAGGACAGAGAAATATATGCAATTGATAAGGAAATAATCTGATAAAAACTATAAAAGATAAATTTACAGAAAATGCAAGAGTTTGAGTAAAACATAGATATTTTCAGGTTAATACTAATAGTGTGAAAATGTAGTGTGTTTACAAAAAATTAACAATTTGATTTCGATTTGATATGAATTGGAGAGATTTAATAAATAATGTTTCAAATGAGTGAATAGAAGATTTAAAATTAAAATATCTAACCTTGATTTAATGAATATTGAAACTTGACAAAACCTGTAAGCTGGCGAAGATTTGTTGATTCCTGAATAGGATCTGAACGTGCTTAGCGATGGAGTGTGTAGAGGTTGGATGACGAGTGGATGTATTAAACAAAGACGAATCTTGATAAACACTCTCAGTTGAAGATGTGAAAGGATGACATACAATAAGCTCGAAAATGTAAGTAGATGACCTCCTAAAATGAGACTACAAAACAAACTTTTATAATCATTGGAATTTACTTGAAATGCTGGTGATTTAGGCCTTTTCGATTTTATTTAGTGAATAGTTGAAAAAATTGTCTAATTTAATTTTATTTGTTTGTGTATTTGAGGGATATGATATGGGTTTGTTTTTGAATATGTTCTACTATTGTATGAGGTGTCATGTTTGTTAGGAAAATATTTAGATTATGTTTTATTTTAGCCTAAGTTTGTTTTAGGATATGTTTTAGGTGATTTAGGAAAATGTATTAAACATATATCATAGGATAATGTCTAATAATAATAGATTATGTTAGGATATTTAAATAAGATAAGATATTTATGAGTATATAAAATTATCCACGGTAGAGATATGTTAGTATGAAGCGGTTTTGGAATGATTTCACATTAAGGGATAACTTTCAAATGAATTTATTAAATAATAACCTTTATGATAATATATATATTAATATATATATATATATATATATATATATATATATATATATATATATATATATATATATTTAAGCTAATGGATATGAATGTGATACATTTCAAATGTGAACATGACAAATTATTATAGATGAGGGAGTGTAGAATTTTTACTCTACACCTTATTCCATCCTTCTCGGCCATCCGTCATTACATACTATGCATACACTCCTTTCTACCCATGTCATAACACACAATGCCATTCTACACCTTCTTCTTTGGATTTTTTAAATTAGATTCCACCGCTCATGTTGTTATTCCTAGTGATATTCCTCTTACACATGATTCTCATGGAACTACCTACAACTCACATCCTTCTCCTCTTGGGATACACACTAGTGCTGCTGATTTACATGATCAATTCTCTATTGGTACCCATGATGCTCCTCCCATTATGTATCACTCTTGATACACTTCTATTGATCTTATGATTTGTGTTTCTAATGTTCCATCTCTCTCCGCATCTTCCTCATACCATGTTAGAAAATTATATGTTGGTTTTACACTAATTTCTAATACTTGCACTTTCCACGGTGTTATGCATGATTCATTTTCAATGGATACACCTTATCTTGTTACATTCATGGGAGCTGCCCATTCTAAAATTTTGTCTATGATCATAGGGGCTAGTTTATACTTTATTGCTTCTAATATTCCCAAATTGTGCTTATTATTTTTCATTACTATTGATGTGCATCCAAGCATTACATATTTTACACATCTTTTGAATTATATGCTTGCTGATCCTATGTTTGAACTTAATTTTTTCCAATATTGCCATCACGCACAATGCTACATCTATTCAATTTTCTCCTAATGGGTACATTCTTATTGCTTATACACTTCCTATTTATCTAGTGTGAATCTTAGAATTTATTGGATTTTCCCCTCGCCATGTTGACATTACTCTTTCGTAGCTTTTGCAATATTCTACATATTCTAATTCCGCCACCATGACATAGTCTCTCTTGCATCATCACATAGATCTCCTTTATTCACACACTTGGAGGGCATCGAGGTCTCCCCTCCTCATAGTCACATGTCTAATCAACAATTGTCTCTCCATATTATTCACAGACACATATATATACATTACTCTTTCTTTATAATTCATGTCAATATTTCTAGAAGCACTTTCTCATATATGCACTATGGATACACCTTGCTATATCTCTCTACACTTCTATACTCCCCATACGTAATTTTCTACTCATTCTCACTTATGGATCATTCTATTCATGGTACACATACTACTTCATATATACGATACACATCGTTTAGTGCACTATACATACTCGGCTAGTCTTGCTTACAATGCTCACATCTATTTCCTAAGCAGATCCCGATTTACACACTTAGAGGGCATTGCACATATTACTATTTCACTATGCCATCAAATATGTTGTTATATGCATGGATATTAAGTAAGAAAATTATTCACTAGTGACACAATCATTTGTCCATCTAATTTATTTGATTGTTTCTATTGTATTTCTCTCTCACGCTTTGTCATTTTTGCACCTAGTTCTATTCAAGTCACATGGATCCATGTATGTATGTACTTTCACATTTTTCATCATTTATCCCAGGACACCAATGCCCATTCTAGACACTAGCGCTCAGGCGCCCCTATCCATTCTCGGGCGTTCATTTCCTCTTTTTCCTTTACAATTATTTTGACATTTGTGGTTGGCCTTTCTAGTTTTTCTTATCCGTATCCCAAGATTATAGTTGGCCTTTTGGGTCACTAGCATTGAAATTCAAACAAGAGATCCATACATATACACAACATATACTCTATTACTATGGATGACAATTCTAAAGGGAAATCACATCTACCTACCATCATCACCATTAAAGGAACTTCATTTTTGGCTATATACAAGATAAGGAAGGGGAAGTGCTCACCTCCATACCACACATTTATATCTTATCTATCCATATCCCACTATCTTGGCATCATTGGTGTGAGGGAAATATAAGGAAATTATTTCACACATAAGAACATAGAAATACATGGAGTTTGGAATTTAGTGCAATACTTGGTCATAAGTTCACTCATCGGATGATGAAGTGCCCACACTTTACACACACAAAAACAACAGTAAAATACCAGGATAATTTTTTTTTGACTTGCATTGCTCACTACACACAACACAACATGGGCTTCAAATACAGAACTCGACTCGCATACGGCTATCACAAGAATCATCGACTCACATAGACGCACGAAAATGACGTAGGCATGCTGACACTACACTTTTCCCAATGGAAGGTTACTAGTAAAGACACAACCACAAGAACATGGCTTCAGGGACGGCGAACCCACAACACATCATTTCTTTAAATGTATTTTTGGTTAAAGTTAACATTCCAAGGACATTACGAGCAAGGATAAATTTTCTCGTTTGTTCACCTACGTTTTCTTAAGCTTATTCCGCGGTTGAAAATACAATTCGACCTTCTCAAGTTGGCTTCTTATACTTTATATAAATTTCCATAACTGACATACATATTTGGCATAAATCAAATTGCATACAAAATACTTAATCATCTTCTATTATGTAAAAATATTCTTCTCCAACGTTTATTTGATGTCTACAGTTTTACCCTTACAACTCAAGCGAAAGAGACTTGATGTCCAAAATGCAATCAAAGGATTTGACAGAGATTTAGATACAGGGCAGCTTTTCACCAAAAATATTTCTCGATTCACACTATATTGATTTCCTACCATTGTTATAATAATTTGAAAAACTTATTGAATTCCTATAAGATTTATATATATATATATGTATACATCCTTTGTTTTCTCAAAGTTTGGTCGCACCAAGGCAATACATATTCTTTGCAACACATGATTATGTTTAATTAAGTTTTAAGGACTTCTTGAGTGACCTCAAACCTAATCTCCAATCTTGAGTGCAACATTTATATAATATGCTCTTACATCGCACTAAGATCTCATTCTTAGCGTTGTTTCGAAACAAAAGAGATACGAAAGCACTTGTCTGACATCTTAAAGAAGTACAAGGCTAGGAGCATAATAAACTACACATGAACACAAGTGATCTATGTACACGAAGATCCCATGTCACTACACTTCACGATTCCGCATAAGGAATATTCTTTATTCCTTAATGCCATAAATGACATAACAAGGGATTAAGGGACAAGATTACAATTTCTAAGGTTCTCTAGAATCAACATCTTTCAACTCAATTTCGCATACAAGGAGTTAAAATACAGTTTCTACCCACAAGTTAACAGACAAAAACCACTAGTGTTTAGTTTAATTCCAATATGCACCTAACGATCTACGCCTCTACTACATGTGATTTTAAGGCAAGCGGACATAATTATACTAAACCACATTCAAGAGAATGCCAAGATGTTATTTTGATAGAAACCAAGGTTGCACCACTTAGTCGATCCTTCGAACAAGGACTCATAAGGTGACTCCTAAGGCGGTCTTCAATACTCAGCCTGATGTCGGACCTGAAGAGAGGACATTCTTCTCACAATTACCAAGACTAGAAGGAAACCGCATACTCTGGATAGGTCGGACCATGTCATTCCTATAATATGGGTTCACAACAATGTCGCTAAACCTAATGACTATGACGGTAAACTCCGGCTAGGGTTTTATTTACCTAACCTAGAAGGTCTCATTGAGTGCAAAGCTTAAGTTCGTTCTACGGTCTTAATTTTCTTATATGGTAAAAAGGGATCACACATACATGCAAACTATACACGAGTATTTTATTAGAGTTGAGTGTTCTCATTAACACTCTTTATTGTGTTTGCAAGGAAAGAAGGTAATCCAATAATTAATTTAATCATCTATTGAAAACTGAGAAAGTGCTACAATATATTAACTTCAATTTCAAATTTACTTTATATAAATCAAACCTTTTTCCATACACAACTAAGAATCAAATTGAACTGATGATTAGATGCACATTTCCTAAGTTATCCCTAAAACTAGCATATCATGCATATTAACAAATTTCAATTATAACTTTTCGGTAATAAGAGACTACATTAGATAGTTATTCATTTTACAATGACCTATAAAAATTACAATAATAATAATTAAATCACACATCGCCCTTTTTGTCATCGTTCTTCCATCCTGCAAAACCCACGTGAGCATGATATCAATGATAAATCGCTGGCATGGCATCCACCCTAAGCAATCATAAGTATCATATTTCAGATTCCCATTTACATCTAACAATAATTACAATTTGCAATCGAAATAAAAAGGTCTAGGAACATGTATCCATTGCATTTCATTTTTCTTCATTTTGTAACCCAGGAGAGAGAAAGAGAAGGGAAGAGAGAGAAAACATCGTTTTGCCAAAAGTTCTAATACACACAACAAGTTTCATTATAGTGTTTTAAACAATTATTTAAGTGTGTTTAAATGTTTTCAGGGTGATTTGGCAACCTTACGAGGTCCCGCAGCTTACTATTCTTACATTTTCTCACTAGCTACAAAACGTTCAAAAAGGGCTCGGAGGCTAAGAAACTACTTCCAAAGGTTATCTTCCGATGAGCACGCACTCCACAATTAACTTTCTACATGTCCCCAGATATACCAAGAATTCATAGCAACTGACGGAATTGAAAAAGAGTGAACGGTTTGCGTTTGGCGGTTAGTTCTCCTGGGGCCACTGGTCGTAGTTCACCCAGTTGTAAAATGACAAAAGTTAGCTCGAGCACCTAGAAAACCGCATCCATAACTGACGTTTGATGGAGAAGCACGCAACGAGACATCTCCTACTAGTTCCCCTATATAAAGAGAATTCATCAGAGTCAACGGGACTGAGAACTAGACAACCATGTTCAAACGGTGACAAGTTTTCTGGAGCGACAAGATGAAATTGGACCAGTTTGACCTCGTCAAACTATGACCGGAGGCCTACAAAACGGCTTCACCAAACTATCCCAAAAGGTGCTCTTTCCTATGCTGAATGTTCCATACATTTGTCTAGTATAAATGCTAGAGGTTTGCGAAGACAGAACGTGATTTCCCTTTCGGGTTTCAATTGGCGGTCCCAAACGAAAGCCAACTTTCTAGTTTTAACAGCTCTCTACTGTTGTAAATTGGTGTAACAAGGCTCCTAAAAGAGTGTCAAAAGGATGTCAAATGATCGTTTCGGATCAAACCAAAAATCAAGGCAACTCCTCGTATACCAAGGTACACGAATGAAACTTCACATCTTGTTTCTAGAGTTGCGAAGGGTACTTGGTGAGTCTCCGAAAATTGCAAAATTTAACTAATTAAAACAAGGAGAATGTCAACTTTATCAATGTGCAGTCAAATTCGTCTAGTCGATAAAACGACATTGGAGCGATCAAGAAGGGTAAGAGTTTTCTAGATCATCTCGAAGCAAGGGTGATAGTTCATGGTTTAAAGTAGCCGAGTTAAAAGACTTCGAGAGTTGCGACACGACACTTTATTGTTTTGCAATGAGTTCAAGGGACATTTAACTGTATTAAAAGTCCTAATGATTTAAAATTCTATTTAATTGCAAAAGAGAACTAAACACAAGAATTATGAGAGGTAAGGGAAGAAGGACCATGCCTGGAAATGATGAGTGAAACGGTACAAGGGGCTCCAAGCAGTTTACACTCGCGATCCAACGAGACCACCATTGTTGCCACATGATGCCAGGTAGTCACGTGCAAACCAAGCCATTCGTTGCGCACCTATGTCTCATCGAGAAGAACCATTTTGTGTTTTCAAGAAGTCATCCCGATCCAAGAGACTGCATTTTCTATGTCAAACAAATCACACGCCTTTTCAACAAAATCCATTTTGCGCATATCCCAATTTAAAACACTTATTTTAGCGCAGCTGAGAGGGTGTTAAAAAAAATTGTTAAGTGTTGCTTTACCACTGCCAAATCCATTTCCTTCAAGGTTTCAAAGGCCTTTACAACAAGCTCATCTATGAATACCCTGAAACCATTGCATTCCACAAGACTGAAATATCTGAGGCATTTTGTCGAACAGTTCACATGCATTGTGTATGCCTTCACATTTTGCATACACGCCCTAAAACACTTCCACATTTTCATGAAAACAACTAAGACACTCACAAAAGAAAAAAATAAGATTCTTTTTGTTCATACCCTGCTCCAAGCTGCCACGTTTTGCACAGGCTGGAGATACGCTGACAAAGGTTGTTAAATTTGGCTTTACACCTGCTATTTGCATTTGGTTGAAAGATTCTAAAGCCTGTTCAACAAACTCATTTTATTTTTGCACATCCTGCCATCATTGCAGTCCATAAATAACATTTCTTTCAGGCATTGTCAAACAGTTCGCATGCTTCCACATTTTGCATATGTATATACCAAGGCACTTGCAACTGAAACATACAAGGATCCCTTCTCCATAATGCTTTGGTGGATGACTGTATTAATTTCAAAGCTCTTATTTTGGCGCATGATGGGAGGTTGCTAGAAAAAAAAGAAGTCCTGTGGAGTCTAGCTTTACACGTACCACATGTATTTGCTTGGAAGTTTCCAAGGCCTTTTCAACGAATTCATTTGTGCATAACCTACCATCGTGGCATTCCAACAAATAGCTCGCACGCATTTCCCCCAAATCCATTTTGGCACAGGCTGGAGGATACATTGGAAGAAAAATGGTGGGAAAACGTCTAGCAGGGGCATTGTAACTACAACCTTTGGAAAAATGACCTGATGGCTGTCCATACACTGTCCCAGAGCTCGCATTTTAGCACAGGTCAGAAGTGCGCTGGCAACGTGACAAACCAAATGCGGCCCTACACCTGGTTCGCACGTGAAAGGCTCTAAATCCCTCTCTCCAATGCTCATTTTTCCCACGCAGGGGTGTGTGGCGTGACCTGGGAGCTGCTGAACGGTTGTGGAGTCTGGTTGTACGTGAGTCGAAGCATTTGCTTGAAGGTTTTCAAGGCCATTTCAACAAACTCATTCTTGTGTGCAGACCCCTGTGCCCCCAAACCAGCCGCCCAACACATTACAGGCTTGCATTTTCAAAACGTGGAAGGGGTTTTGCCCTAATCCACCCCCACAAACATGGGTATAATAAATTTTTTTAGTTCTTTTATTTTGTTTTTATTACTATTATTTTATTTATTTATTTATTTTAAAAACGGAGGCATCACGGTGACCACTGGGATCGGTCCGACTTCACATATTACATTTTTCATTCAAATTTTATGTGTTTGTGAGCTTGTGTAGGTAGATAGGGTTTATCTTATAGTTTACTTGGTACCTCGATGATCACAGAGTGAATATAAAATGATTAATAGGAAGTGATGGTGAAACCCTAGTGACACAAAAGAAAGAATATTTTGAGGTTCTCGTGTTGTCACCGATACCCAGAATAGTTTCCGGGACCAGTGCCCTTGTCCAAAGCACTAGGTGCCTATGTTTGACATTATCCTTAGAATCCAGATTTTACACAGAGTAGTTATGACATAGTTCCAAACCTATTCACCACCTTACACTTCCCAAATTAGTTCTATATTGCAACTAAGGCATCCATCTCTCCTATTTTCTTATAGTATTACATTACTAGTGTTATTAACATCTGTATATTTACTTGTATTTTATCATATAAGTTACTTCGCAATTATACTTCATTCATATTTTATTTATTCATTTGGTGAACCCACTTTTATTCAAATTTTTTTCCCTAGGATCCCCAAAACCCTCATGGCTAAGCGAAGGCCCTCATCTCCTAAGCAACATATGTAGGATATATTCTTAAACCTTGTCTTTGACGATGCTGTTGTGTAATCTAAATTTTGTGACCTCTACCAAAACCCTCAATGTGATTCATCCATCCTTCAACAACTTCTTTCTTTCCAAAACACCCTTCCTACTAACTTTGACAACTCTAACATTTGCATAGTCTCTCCTGACCAAAACTTTACTTCATGTTTTCCTTTCTCTTCCGTAGTCACCCATGTTGTTGTACCTTCTTCTACTCCTATTATAGCACATGATAATACTATTGTAGATTATTTTCTTGGTCATGTTCTTTCTTGTGATAATATGGATGCTAATACTTTTACTTCTAATGTTGAAAATGTACATGTGCATGATGTTATTTCTACTAGTAGTCAAGATGAATGTAAAGTTGTATCTCCTACTCTTCCTACTTTTGAAAGTTCTTCTAATGAATGCAATGATAGATCTGATATTAGTACTCCTACCACTTATTTCTATGTTGATGATAGTCTTGATGAAATACTTTCTTGTGAAAATATGTTTGATAGTGATGTCGATTATGCTTCTAATCATGAACATGTTAGTAATGATGTTACTTCTCTTAAACCTACTTTGAATGTGAATTTACTACTCCTCTTTCTTCTCTTTATGAAGTTGTTACTCATTATGATTCTACTCCTACCACTATTACATCTCTCATTGTATCTTCTGAGTCTACATCTACTATTTCCATAGATCCTCCATGTTCCTCTCTTCCTCTTCTACCTCTTTCTTCTTCTTCTAAAGTTGCTACTCATGATGATTCTACTACTATCACTAGTACATCTCTTATTGTATCTTTAGAGTATATATTTAGTGTTCCCATAGAGCCTTCATGTTCTTCCCCTTCTTCCACATCTGCTCCTTCTTCTCACATTCCATGGATAACTCATAATGACAAGATCCAACCTCTCAACATGCCTCTTACTTCACCAACCATTCCTTCACATGACATTTTATCTCTAATGCATTTTGTTGGAACTTTGAAATCTAAAGTTCATATAATCACACTTGAAAGTAAATCCTACTATGCTTCCATTGACAATAATTATTTGCATGAAAATCCTATTCCTAAAAATATTCACAATTCTACTTTCCCAAAGGACTTCATCATGCCTAATTTCTCATGTTTTGATGGCACTAGAAATCCTTATTTACATCTTAATAATTATCGTTCAACCATGTATGCTTATTCTAATGATTTCTTGTTACTCAAATACTTTTGTCATATCCTTTTTGATCATGCACTCCAATGGTACACTCATTTTCTTTATGGATCCATCGGTACTTAATATGATACAGAGGATGTTTTTCTTAGACAATTTATTTCTAACAATGGTCCTAAGGTCACATATGAATGCTTTCCTTCATTGCATAAAGGAAAGAAATAACCAATTATAGATTACATTTTACGCTTTAATTCTTGTATGCATCAATTATTATTTCATCCCATTGATTTAGAAAAGTAATTTATCTTTTGTCGTGGCTTGATTCCTATATTGAAATAAAAACTATTATATGATACATGTGAATATTTTACTCTCTTATGCTAAAAAGTTATTGATTTATAATAAGATTTAATTACTACACATGTTATATCACCATCTTCTACTTCTTCTACTACTTCATCATCTACTACTTCTTCTCCTCTTCCATCCATTAAGATTCCTCCATGGTCACCATCTCCTCCTCTGCGTAAGCATCATTCTTCTCCTCCACCATGTCGACATACACCTAAGTATTCTCCACCTCCTACTCATGAACCATTACAATTCTCACATAATGCAAAACCTCATGATGTCTTGCATGCTTTACTTGACAAGTGCTTAATCCACTTACCTTCTATTGAGAATCATCCACCTCACTATTTGCAATGCCAATGCTACCACTCTTTCTATAATTTTCACCACATTAATGGCCATCATGATAATGACTGTTATGCTCTCCATGATCACTTGCAACAATTAGAAGAAAAAGGTGTCATTAGTTTCCATTCGCCATCTCATAATGGCTCTCTTTATCCCATTTTACATATGTGTGCCTCCACCACTTTTTACTTGTCTCCTTCACCTCCATCTAAAGTTTTCATCTGTCCACCTCCTAAGGTCATCATCCATCCATGTCCTCCATCCAATCCACTTATTGCATCATCTCATTCTTCAAAAATTTCTACACTACCTCATTAGGTTCCTAAGCCTCTTGCTTTCATGCTTCCTCCCACCACACCTTCTATTCTTAGTCCCATTCCCTCTGGCATCCAATTTGGCACTTATTTTGGCACTATTACTGCTTCACATGTTCCATCCATGCCTTACACACCACTTAATCTCTGGTAGATGACATCCACTATCTATTTCATTACCCTATGACACACTCTTGTGCTATGGTTTGAATTGATTTTTGAGGGAATACTACATCAATGAACCTCTCCTTTCAAAACTCATGTGTTGTGCTCAATGTCATATATTTTCTAACAACTTCTAACATGTGACAAGCCCATTTCCTGATGACACACTCTTTTTCTACGGTTCATTCTTGAATGCTAAGGGGGAATTTATAAATGAACCTCATTCTCAAATTGGGGGTAACCGCTCATCTTTCCGCCCTCTTCATCATAATCACACATGATTACAACCATTGTTTTACATTCTCTCATCATACACATACCAACACATTGTTATTCTATTCTCTTAACATTTCTCTTTCACATTATCTATTATTTTACGTCACATACATCTATTTATATTCATCACATACTATGATATTCATTATTATTCAACTAAGAATCCTATTCTAATCATTAATTATCTTTTTCTTTCCACATCATCACACATTTCAATTTAAAGTAACCATTTAAATAGTACATATTAACCCAAAGTGCACACAATAATTATCACATCATATATCCAATACACATCACCAACACATATGGTATGAATATATATATATATATATATATATATATATATATATATATATGTATATATATATATATATATATATGTATGTATATGTATATATATATGTATATATATAGCATAAAAAATATGAAGTTACACAATACAATCACTTTGGATGGAGAGTTCTCATGCATCACTACTACATATACAATACATCATAAATCATCCTCACTATCACTATATACAATAGTAGGATCTCTATAACTAGAATCATCTCTACTCAATATACGTCATTGGTCTCAGCCTCTATATATCTCCAAATAACTTTGTAATATAGAAATCTGGGCCATCTTCTCTAAAAATTGGCCCTGTAGCTCAACATATTTAGAAAACACATCCTGAGATAGGTCTCCTCCACCTAAAACATGTCTAGCTCGCTGAATATCTATACGAGCCTCATCTCGCTTGCTCAATAACACAATACACATGGCTATTGCTATAGAAACCAACTCGAACAAATGGGAATGCTCTCCCATAATGGCATTAAATCTCTTTAACAAACCACCTCCCATGAGAACATATGGGGCACATTCCACGTCGACGTGTGTATCGATAAATCTACAATCAACAACCAATACGCATCACCTGCAATCCCACAACCAACATTAGGTATTACACATCTTTACATACACACATTATATCAATCAAAAAAGATAAAATAAAACAATACGACTAATACTTACACTCCGCTCTCACCACTGCTACACCATCTACATCGGGGGTAGGTGCCCGCTCCTCTACTCCTCCAACCGCAGTCCACCAACTACATCCAATAATACTGGAAGTATAAAAATCCATCTATTTGTTACCCACCACTCACTATATGCATGTGTGCACCCCACATCATCAACTCTGTATAGGCTCTATAGCCACATCTCGGGCCAGGATGCACTAGTTTTGCTCCTGTTGGTGCATGGCCTTACCCTACTCATCTCACTACTCTCGTATATCTCAACCATATATATGGTTGTGGGGAACATCCTGGGCCATGCCAAATTGTCTCAATACTCACTCACCTTAGAATAACTCTATTACCCCTGTGAAACTCCACAACATCCCCTATCCACCCACCATAATATCTATATGTTCTCCATATAATAGCCCCATGGCCCATCTCGATATAACATCGACTTATAGGTGGTCGTGTCCATCCTCTAGCTACAGGTGTGCTCACCCACTCACCAAAAATATCTCGGTCGAGCCCAATCAGCCTGTGGCCCACTAAGTTACCTCAATATCACTATATACTCATAGGCCCATATGTGTAATAAATTCATGGCTCCTAGTCCACCCCCATGATCCTCCTATGAAAATATAAAAATCTCTATAAAAGTGGTTGAATAGACACCGCACCCATGCATACCTAGTTCCAAGCTCTTCTATCATGTGACAAATATCATGTATCTTGTAAAATATACCAAATCTGTCACCCTCCACTACCACTGATGACGCTATAACCACTACTATAAACTTCGCAGCAACCGTGGAACACTAGATCTCAATATCACATCTAAATTGATATGAGTCTCTGCTTGTACTCATGTCCCCGTAATATATTGCCTCGTTGTCATCATCTTCCTTTGGGCATCCACTATAGTCATCACCTATACTCTCTCTCCTATAATAGGCAACCATAATATCATGTATACATCCTCCGGGTCATTTTCATCTCACTAGTAGGCAACCGGAATGTACACATATCTGTGTACTATCTATCACACAAAGCAATCAACATAGGCATATTATGGGGTACTTCCCCAATCTAGAAATGTGCCATAGGTTGAACTGGTCCAATATATCCCAATATACATCTAAAAATCCCAAAGGAAGGAATGTAATCAAATGACATCCCACTCGGGAATGTCTCGAGTGTATATCCCTCTACACAACACAAAAAGCAAAAAAAATCTTCCATTACTACACTATACATATTGTAAATATCACTTATCTATCTTAGCATCAAACCGATCAGATTATTAGCAGTTCACAATACAGTGCCCAATCCTTGCTTTGGGATGTCAACACCCAGAGTAGGTCACAAAGCCAGAATCGGTCACCAACGCGTTTGAACTAGGTCTTAGTGTCCATAGGGGTAGAAACACCTTGATACTACCACCCAAGTCAAAAATGCCGAAAATGCATAAATGTAAAATTTTTAAAATTTAACAAAAGATGACATATTTGATGATTTTCTTCCAAAAATCAACATAAATACCTACTCATCGCTTGTCTACAAGGCCACGACTACTGCTACTCTCTCAAATCTAGTCAAACTCGCTACTCTAACATGTGGCATCCTCAAAATTGAGAGCTCTAAATTTCAATCAATCTCGGTACAAATGAAATACTATGCAATTTTCACTATTACTATATATAGTAATTCCACTTTCTCATATACTATAGTTACTATTTACAATCATTCTTACAACTAGTACAATTTACACAGTTTCGCTCATATCTCGAGCCTTGTAAATCCGTTTGTCTCTCCATTTGCGACATACGTATAATAATTTCCTCTAGTACCATACCAAATAAATTTCAACATCTCACATTCACATATGGAACATATACTTTTTAATATCTATTCACGTTGCGACTATATTATCCATACTATTTCTCATTCACTATTAAAACATATTATACGTCTTGATTTTGGCTCAATGCTCATTTCTATGCCCCTCACCCTTTAAAAAAGGGGGCGCATATAATTAAGATCATCCCATAATCCATCTCAGTTACAATATGATCAATCTATACTCCTAGCATATTACTATTAAAACTTTCTCTGATCTCATCCAAGTAAAAGTACAATCATTCTATATGAGATTCAAATAATTTCTAATGTTTCAAATCTATTCCCTAAATGACTTAATTTGGGGAAAAGATAAAAATATTTCATTGAGTAATCTACTAAGTGCACAATCTTAAAGCAATCTTCTATCATTCAAATCAAAACAATCAATAGATACAATAAGCATACTTTACTATATCTCCCAGATGACCTAACTTGGGAGTTACATCATAGTTACTATCAATCCCAGATGACCTAACTTAGGAGTCACATTACATTTCTATCACTCCCGATGACCTAACTTGGGAGTCACTTTACATTTATATCACTTCCACATGACCTAACTTGGAATCCATCTAGCAATACGCAAACCAAGAACACCCATTATTATAGGAGTGGGGGTAATGAGATTTTATTTCCTTTCCTATACTACTCCTATATGGGTTTTTTGATAAGGTAAAACATGGAACTAAATTTGGTCTCTATCCATTTGTAGTGGTTGGACCTTTTGGGGATGTAGTTAGGGACCAAATTTGAAGGGCTAGTCAAAATTATAGTGTGAAGGGTATATATTCCTTAGCCCTTCCAAAATGAAAGTAATATAAGTATTTATCTTTCCTTTGACAAAGGTAAATTTAGTATACATGTCCTAAAAAGTAAGAACACTTTTTAAATAATTGAAAAATGTAGACACAAAATCACGTACTTTGGGTAATTATATAGTCTTGATTACATATTACTATTCATATGATTCCTAAGTAAAAATGGTACTAATTAACCCATGTATTTGGCCACCTTTTATTTCCTTTCTCAATCCTCTTGGTCTTGCACTTCTACTTACTCAAGATACCTTTTTAGTCTTCAGAATTTTTCATCCAAGATGCTTGCACCTAGCTAGAACGCTAGCGCTAGGTACCCTCATCCCCTCGGGTGCCCCTATCCTCTTTTTTACTCTACTCACACTTTTTGGGTCCTTTCTAGCCATTTGATCATTTAATCTTTTTATTACTTGGCATTTTCAAGTTAATTAAATGAAGTTAAAGAAAAGGAATCATATAAATATAAATTTAAGTGATCATAATAAATGACCAAACACTAAGCATTAGGTTACATCACTCAAGGCATCTAAGAGCTCCATTGCATCCATATAGATACATCATAAGGTACACAAGTGATGGTTTTACATCACACTTCATAGGAGGGAAGTTCATTATATTCCATGCAAAAATTTATTACATTGTACAGATAGCCACTTGCTTGGTATCCACGTGTGATCCTGTCACAACAACAACCTAGGGCATAATTCCGCAAACATACATGAAACTACATTAGGTTTGATATGTAGTGTAGCACTCATTTGTAAGTCCATAATTTTGGCATATAAGGATAGTTTGACCCCTCATTTTACATCTTTCATTTTTAGGATTTGATGTCTATTTGAGGATTTTGAAGGTTCATATTTTATTGCAGGTTTATAACGACCTCAACGATCTTGGTGTGACCTTGGAGTGACCAAAAAGAATAAAGGAGAACATCTCATGACAACTCAAAGGAGGTTTTATGAGCATTTCCGCAGACACAGGAACCCAAAATAAGAACTAGGGTGCCCATGGGTGCCCCTATCCATCTCCAGGGAACTCTAGTCCACCTACTCTTCTAGTTCCGCATTTTTCCTAGCTCCCGTGTGATGGTCAATGCTTGATTTTTCCAGTTTCCATTCCTGTACATCTTCGGTAAAACAACGAATCAGCTAAGGATTTTACCCTCTCTTTTCATGTAAGGTTTAATTATTTATTTCTTAGCTTCCTTTGGTATATTTTTGTATTTCATTACATATTTTATTTAGTGCTACTATAACATTATATTAGGCATAATTATCCATATTTTGCATAATCATTTTGGTGAATCTAATCACTCTAATCCACCTTATTTTTTAGGGTTTTCTTCTCATGCCCATCACCCATAATGGTTGATTTGGGTCTCTTGAGAATCTTGAGCTTCCTCCATCCTCTCGTAGGGTTTCCAAATCAATGGATTAAATCAGTATATTAATGGCCGCAATGAAAATCCCTTTGCTAACTCTCAATGTTCCCCTTAATGAAATAGAAACATATGATAGCGAAAATTCATACGATGAAGATACTAATGTTGATAAAGACCAATTAAACACACTCACGATTTTTGATAGGATTTACGTAATAATCCCACTCATCTTTCGCATATTCTGCAGGCTTTGATTAGTGCTAAAAATACTCGTGATGCTTTACTTCAACTCTTTTTATTACTAACTCTTCAGGCTCAACAGTCTCCACACAACCTTTTGCTCTAGTTTCCATACCTACCACTACCACTCCTATCATTCTACCTAATATTCCCAATTCAAAACCTAGATCCTCTTCAAATACTCTTCATTTTACTTCTTTATATCATGATTTGTAGACACAAATTTTCCAGCTACACCTCACTACTTCTCTTACATCCCCATCTCTTGATTCTGCTCCACTTCTTCATACTCCTTTTGTACTTGCCATTTCTTTCTATTCTTTACCACCTAATTTAGTTTCTCGTAAGTTAATCTTCTTCAAAGGTGATGGTGACCCACAAGATAATCTTTGACATTTCCAAGTAGCATGTCTTGATTATGCAGATGATCACACTCTGCATTCGTTCTATGACTTACCTGTTCATTTGGTAACATATTTCACACATCTAGTTGATGCTTTTCTTACTCACTTTTATATCAATATTGTCTCTAAGATATCCTATCCTCAACTCGCACAACTTAAGCAACCATCTAATGAAAAATTAGTAGACTACGTCTTATGATACAAAAATAACTTAACTAAGATGTTAAATGTACTTACGGAATCTGAGATTTAGGACTTATTCATTCAAAGTAAATGAACACCTCTCTAGGAGAGTGTTATCTTTGAGACATCTCCCTCATTCGATCAACTCTGTAATAATCTTAAGCTTTGCAAAACTAAGCTCTTATCTATAGGCAAGCTTAAATATCAAGAGCAAGCATCATCTTCTACACAATTTCTGAGTAAGGCAACATTTAAACCATCACCCGCTAAAACAAATGACACAAAAATCACTTTCAAACCCATATCCAGCACCCAGAGCTTCAATCACAACCACCTAATGTACATACATGAAGCTAACCATTCTCCCACATATTCTTCTTCCACATATTGTCAAAAGCAATCTCATCACACATCCTCCTCCTCTCCAATTATAACCACCTCGTCTAAAAGGTCATAATTATGATGAAAAAATTCCACTTGTGACTATTATCGGTGTGTAGGAAATTCTACGAGATCATTGTTTCAAACTTTGAAATCTCATGCAAGATCTCATCAAAAAAATAAAATTGAAATGCCATAGCCTATAAATTTTACACCTTTCAATAACAATCATAAGCTCAAGATATTTAACAATCCACTTCCAAAACATGAAAAGAAACCAATTGAATCTGACACTAATCATACATATCACGTCTTTGTCTCCTCCTACATTGGGGGATCTTGATTTATTAGTTTCTAATACAGAGATGTGTCCTCTAATAATTTATTTCTATGACCACGATTATCATGCGACATTCTCTTTTAATCATTTACATATTAGTGCCTCTATCAAATCTATCCTTATAAATAACACCAAGGTTGATCCATCATGGCCCATCAATGTATGCTCTATTCCACTTCTTGTTGCTATTGGCTATCCATTTTCACAAAGCTCATATCCGATGAACAATTCCTATTGTGCTTTCAAGCTTCACATCATAGTTGGTCCTTTTATTATGCCAGTGCCCTTCCTTATGGGATAAGCAATTGATGGGTGTGACATTCTCTTAGGCATCAATTGGATTCGTAGGTCTAAGTCTATCATTTGCATGAATCATTTGTGTCTAAAATTCATTCACAACAATCAAGTCATTTATATCAATGGTATGCCTCCATCTACTCCATGGTCGCAATCTCCTCTCATATCACCTACTACATCAAGTACGCCACAAGCTCTAGAACCTAAAGAAAAATCTTCTCCTAGCTCACCTATTCACACCTGACCTATGCGGTCTTATCATTATGCTAGTCTAGTACATTAGTCTAGTTCCATTGTTAGGAAATTTCTTACATCTAGACACATTTCGCCACCTCATTCCATTCCATGTAGGTTTCTACCCCAAGATGCCCAAAATATACTCATTTGTCACATACATATATACTTCATTCACCTGTACAACATCTATCTCATATACCACCACTCTTAGAGCATAATCAAACACCTTCGTCTCCATAAACATTGGGTGGAGGGCCTTCATCTTTCACTTTTATCAGATAGTGCACTCACCATCGACATTTTGGGGGCATCACGCTTATTATCTCCCCCTCTAGCATCAACATGAATCTTATACTCTCATCACATCACACATAGATCTTTACACACAACATATACACCAGTATCACCATTTCCTCATGACACACTCTTGTGCTACGGTTCACACTTGACTATTGAGGGAATACTACATAGATGAATCACACACACTATACACATCACAGATCCTCATACACTTGACCATATCACACATTTTACACTAGACACATTCACCACACATATCTCTAGCATTGCTTAGTCACACTACACATTACACATCTCACACAACACACATTCTACACATTCAAAATTCTCTTATTACATAATATATCACACATTTTGCATCTTACTCACCATACACATTCATGCTACATCTTTCTTACATCTACTTTTATGTGTTGCACTCACTACCCAATGACACACTCTAGTCCAATGGTTCATACTAGATCACAGCAGGTTCAAATCAAAAGTGAACCTCACCTCATATTCAAAAAATCAATCAATCCATCGACCCTTATATCATACTAAGAGAAATTTATAGCCATAACCTTACTCATACATTTCATGATATATGCCTTGTGCTACATCATCACACTTTTTATCATTTCCATCGATATATTTTGTGATATACACTTTGTGCCACATCATTACATTTTCTACCATCCTATCCATACATTTCATGATATACACTTTGTGCTACATCATCAATTTTTATACCATCCTATCCATACATCTTGTGATATATCCTTTGTGCTACATCATCACATTTTCTACCATCCTATCTATACATCTTGTGATATGTATTTTGTGCTACATCATCACATCATCACGTTCATCTATTTCATGATATACGCCTTGTGTTACATCATCAAGATTTGTAGCATTCTTCCTCACACATTTAACAATATACACTTTAGGCTATATCATAACACATTCTAGCACATCATCCTTATATCACATTCAATATAATCAACGCATTACCATTCCATAATCATAACTCTATTTCATCAACCCCTTTCTACATTTAACACATCACTTCAAACTATTTCTCGATGATGCACTCTTGTTTATGGTTCATTCTTGACTGCTAAGGGGCATAAATAAATGAACCTCATTACATACATACACATCCACTCGGGGGGCATGCTACTCCTATCATTCATATTGCATTCCATTCCGCCTCATCCACAACATACTGCATATCTTGGTTGTATTTACTCTTGCTTACATTTACTTGTTACATGTTCATCTTATTACACATACTATATAGATATCTTGTATGTCATTATCTTTCCATACACACATGCGCATTCACTTGATTTTTAGTTGTGATCATAGATTATACAGATCTCTTACACACAACATGGATGCTTTGTGTAATACCTATTACTAGTCCCAAAATGGCTCCTAGGGGCACCCAATATCGTACACTACAGGTATTATTATCTCATATCACATTACTTTATCAGACTATACATGCTTTGACATAATTTTTATCTTTCTAATGTGCTAACGGGTGCTTCATGTGCAACATTTGTTATGCAGGACTATTTTCTTCCATGGTTGTCTAATACATTGTTTTCTTTTTCTTGTCATTATTTGTGGTATTTTCCCTATGTCTTTCTTGTTCTTTGATTGCTTGTGGCCACTATGGCCTTAATTGTGTTGTAAAATCATGAGTGATGTCCCCTACATTGTTTTATTCTTATGTCTTAGCTTATACATTGTCTACTTAACTTACATTTTGTCTTATACATGAGTGTTTGTCTTTTTGTATACTAACACTTGTTTTTCTAGCCACTTGTTTGCGTGTGCCTTGGTTTCTACCAAGCATATCTTCTTCCCCTCTAGGGCACAATTTTAATACAATGGTTGGTATTATTTTGGGCCACATACTCCTTCAGTGATGTCACATGTACCCCAAATGAGGGGGAATCATATGGGTGAATCAATCACCCCATACATTGTTATACATAACACAATACCAAAGGCAACATAGTTTTCAGGTTTCAGATACAACTTAGAATCAAAATTGGGTCCTTAACACAATGGAATTTTCTGGATTCCTAATACCAAGGGGTAATACAACGGTATTTATTGGATGTCTAAGACCAGGGGAAGTTACACAATGATTGGTAGTTCAACACAGTCTACAAAATCCATACAAAACATATTTTACAGGGCATATGTTCCTTAGCATGTGTTTATGCACACCATATGTAGTGATGTTTTACATAGTGGGATGTAGTTAAAGGTTTGCAAATGACACCAGACAGTTCTCCCTACACTTCTTCCATTACACTTTGTGCAAGATTTCTGAAAAAATCGCACATCAACATCATCTCTAGGATCCTTTTTAGAATCTTTTTCTCATCATAGATCAGGTGCACATGTTCCTTTTTCATAGTTTTCATTTAAAATAATCTTTTATATGATTTTTACACATATACATGCATATTTGACTACTTCTTAGATTCTCTTTTAGTAGGTCCATGCTCGTATGGGAAGTGGTAGTCAACATCATCAACAATAACATCACATCACACCAACTATGACATCGAAATCGAAAATAGGTACATCACAACATCTACACATGCGTTTCCACCCTAGGTTCATTTTTCATCACTTTTTACACTTTATCCTCCTTAGCATCCACACTTCACATTTTTATCACTCCACACTTTGTCTAGTCCCTCGACATGCCTTCTACATCAATCAGTATCACTATCGGTATGCATCTCTATCTACTATATGTTCTTTGTACTTTATGCTCACCAACATAAAGTGGAGGAAAATATAGACACAAAATCACACACTTTGGGTAATTATCTAGTCCTAATTACATACTATTATTCATATGATTCCTTACTACTATTCATATGATTTCTAAGTAAGAATGGTACTAATTAACCCATGTCTTTGGCCACCTTTTCCTTCTTTTCTATCACTCCTCTTGGTCTTACAATTCTGATTTCTCAATCTACCTTTTTACTCTTCAACATTTTTCATCCTAAACACCATGCCAAGCCGGGATGCCGGTGTCGGGATCCCTTGTCCTTTTTGGGCACCGCTATACTATTTGTACTTTACTCACAATTTTGGGTCTTTTCTAGCCATTTGAGCATCTTAGCTTTTTGGTAGTTGGCATTTTTAGGGTTAATTATGAAGTTTAAGAAAAGGAAGCATACAAATATAAATTTATGTGATCATAATAAATGACCAAACACTAAGCATTAGATATCACAACCTAAGGTTGCATCTATCAAGGCATATAAGAGCTACATTTCTTCCATGTTAGAGTAGGTATTTACCTTAGCTCATGTTCACATAGGTAAATTATTTACTTTATTATATTTATCCTCACCCACTTATGTGTGTGGATATTTCTTTTTATTTATTTAGATATTAGGAGATATTATCTAGTTCTTAGGTATAGTTCTTTCCTTGATCTATGGTATTGACTAGTTCTTTCCTGGATCTATGGTATTAACTAGATCCTTGATGTATAGTTCTCTCATAAATCTATGGAATTGACTAGTTCTTTCCATGATTTATGGCTTGATCTACGACCTTGATTGGTTCTTACATTGTTATTCCTTGCCTATATAAACAAGGCCCATTCTCATTGTATTTCATTGAGTTCCATAAAAATATATGATATTGCTTTGTTCATTTGTTTGCAAAAGGTTTATGTAAAGTTATTCGGTGAATTTCTTTCATCTTATTGATCATGATGTTTGATTAGCATCTGTGTTCTTGGCTTGGCACGACCGGTTATCACTTCTTTTAATTTTCGGGTTAATTATGAAGTTTAAGAAAAGTAATCATATAAATATAAATTTATGTGATCATAATAAATGACCAAACACTAAGCATTAGATATCACAACCTAAGGTTGCATCTATCAAGGCATATAAGAGCTACATTTCATCCATATAGATACATAAAACGAGACACAAGGGATGGTTTTATACATCACACTTTATAGGAGGGAAGTTCATTCTATTCCACACACACATTTATTACATTCTACATCTAGCTACTTGCTCGCTATCCATGTGAGATCACACACGAACAACCTAGGAAAAATTCCACACACACACATAACTACATTGGGTCTAAGATGTATTGAAATGCTTAGTTGTAATTCCATCATTGTGACATATGAGGACAATATGACCCCTCATTTTGCATCTTTCTTTTTAGGATTTGATATCTATTTGAGGGTTTTACAAGTTCATATTTTATTGCAGGTTCACAATGAACTTGGCGATCTTGGTGTGACCTCGAGTGAAAAAAAAGTGAATAAAGGTGAACATCTCATGAAAAATGAAAGGATGATTTCTAAGAATTTTTGTATATCTAGGTTCCCGAGAATCGGGACTAGGGCACTTGTGGGCATCCCTATCCCTCTCTAGGGCCCCCGTTTAGCCTACTCCTTGAGCTTTGCATTTTTCTCGAGCTCTTATGTGACATGGCCAATGCTCCAGTTTTTTCCAGCTTCTATTCATGTGCATCTTTAGAGACACAATGAATCAGCTAATGCTTTTACCCTCTCTTTGCACCTAAGGTTTCATTATTTATTTCTTAGCTTGCTTTGGTATATTTATGTATTTCAGTACATATTTTATTTACTGCTACTATAACATCAGATTAGGCATAATATTCCATATTTTATATAATCAAAAACCCGTTTAAATGTAAAATAAATCCCTCTTAAATAAATCATCTCTACATTAATTATTATACATGATGACATTTGATATGTTAAAAAGAGTTGAAGACCCTCTCCTCCCAATAATATCTATCATAAGCTAATTCTTCTCACATATAGCTAAGACACATAAGTATATGTTAGGAATAAAATATATAAATCCAAGTTGTTCACCCAAAGACAATGGTATCTATATAAAAATTATTCTCTAAAAACAAAAATAAATAGAATTCCAATAGATTAAAATCAAAGTGATCATTTATTGAGTACAATATATTCGAATTATATTAAAACTTAATTTCTTATTCATAAAGTTAAAATCAAAATACAAGGCAAAAACAACCAAATATCTAAAGGAATAAAATATTATGGTCTATATCAATGCACAATTTTAGCATATAAAATAAAAATGAGCAATTATGTAATATCATGATTTTAGATAAAACTTCTCATACCTCTCCAAAAATATAAGCTGAAATACCTCAATAATATCCAATTTTGAGTAATATTATTTGAATTTCTAATTGAAAGAAAACATTTCATAATAAAACAAATTTTTAAGAAAAGCTTCAATTTATGGCAACCTCACACCCAATCATGCAGTTCATAAAATCTATGGTCCACAAGTTATTTAAAAACATCTTCTCGGTTTTATTCCATCCATCCCCTAGCCAAAACCATTAATAATCAACCCAGGGAAATCAAAGTTAACCAGGGGACAATATTAGCCCCTATCTCGTTTCTGTGTAAACTTACAAAATACTTGTAGATTGTTTATCCCTTTTAACTTCATTCATGTTTGCTTCATGTTCCCAAATTAATTCGATTCCACATTAGATTTAAATTACATTTCACACTACCAAAAAAATCATAACAAATAGTGGCGAGGGTTATTGTTGAGTAAATTAATAATGGATATTTTTTCAAAATCACATATCTTACTAAAAAATCTAATCCTTTGATAAAAAATAGGCATTAAGTTACAACTTTGAATCTCGTTTCACACACCCAAAAAAAAATTCCATATGCAAATTGAAGCTACTTCACGTGTCTATCTCATCTAAGAAATCAAATCTAATGGAAAATAGCACTTGGGAAGTGGATATAAAAGCCTTCTTAACTGCACCACTCTGCTACCTAGAAAAATGCTCAAATTGAAGAGTGTAGAAGCTTTAACAAGGAAAGTATAGCATTAAAACCCATTCATATGCCTTTGTAAAAGATACAAGAGCTAGAAATTAGATCATAACCAAAATCCTGAAATTAAATCTTACATAATAGATGTTAGAGCACTAGTTGTAGGGTAAACATGTCAATATTTTATCTAAAAGTAAAACTATGTAATTTTTAATAGCAAACTAAAATAAAATCTATAATGGGTTTTCAAAAGTATCTTAACACTCTGTCAGCACAAGGTCCAAATTTGGAATTTCACAAACCAACCTAGCGCATATAATTATTGTCTTTTTTTTTTTTTACTCCTTTGACTTGGATGATTTAATGATAGCTCACATGTTACTCACCAATCCTAGTCATACTGCACTCTTATCTTATTCTTCACTCTGTCATCTCTTCTTTACCAATCATCCCTCTTAAAAAAATTTAAAAATACCAAAAAAGTGCACCAAGACTCTCTTCTTTAATTAGAACTAGCCTTTCAAACTTAGTAATTGATTCGATTATGGATATGTCCAAAGTGAATCATCGATAGCTAACATAATTAATGTTCGTAGTACTTCCTAGAAAAGATAAAAATCAACAACTTACCTTGCAAGTTACACCTAGAAGACTAACATAGTGGCCTAGCTATGAAAACTATGTACAATTCTTGTGATTGAAAATGGCAAGTGACCACCGACATGAACTTTCAAATCTAGGCCTTCTTTTAAAATTTAAAATAAACATTAGCATTAGTCTAATGTCAAATTATTAGTGAAATTTAAATTTATTTTGACAGATAAATTTGAGATATCCATTCTTTGATGGGTTTAAAGGCTATTGACAGGATGGGATGGGCTCAATTTTGATCCTTGGATGCAACCATGGATAAGGAGTAAAACTAGACCTCTCTCCCCAACACTCTTCCTCTGGTGGTAGGATGCCCAAATCCTCCCATTTACAAACAAAATCAAGTTGGGAATTGATCACTCCCTACCTCTTCAATATCCTTTGGCAACAATTCAAAATATCCAAAATATCTAAATCATTTCAAATATTTCTCCAAGTGCTCCTTACAACGGTTCGCTATCTCCACTTACGCCACATGGGTCAAAATGTTGATCCATGGTTCGCCACACTATAAGTTTCTACATTCTACATGCACTTTACAATATGGCTTCTCCAAACTCTATACAAGTATGTTCCTTACTTCCTTTACACTACTTGAATTTCATTCAAATAGCATAAAGGGGGAAAATGTAGACACAAAATCACACACATATTACTATTTTACTATACCATCAAGTATGTTGTTATATGCATGGATCCACTTGCGTTGATTGTTTCTATTGTATTTCTCTCTCACACTGTCATTTCTACACCCAATTGTGGTTAGGTCACAAGGATCCTTGTCTGTTTGTATTTTAATTTTTTTGTCATTTGTTCCAAGACACTAGTGCCCATTATGGATACTGACACCTAGGTGCCCCTGTCCATTCAGGGAGTTCCTATCCTCTTTTCTCTTTGTACTTATTTTGACATTTATGGCCGTTCTTTCTAGTTTTACTTGTCCCTACCCTAAGCTCATAGTCGGCCTTTTAGGTCACTAGTGTCGAAATTCAAATAAGATATCCATATACATACACAACATACACTCTATTATTATGGATGAAAATTATAAGGGAAATCACATCTACATACTATCATTACCATCAACGAGATTGCATTTTTGGGCTGTTACACTACATAGGAAGGGGAAGTGCTCAATTCCATACCACACATTTACATCTTATCTATCCATAACCCGCTATCTTAGCATTATATGTGTGTGGGAAACCTAAGGAAACTATTTCACACACAAGAACAAAAAACTACATGGAGTATGAAATGTAGTACATTGCTCGGTCATAAGTTCACTCATCAGGTGACCACTGGACTCATTCCGACTTCATATATTACATTTTCATTCCAATTTGATGTTTTTGTGAGTTTGTGTAGGTAGATAGGGTTTATCTTGTAGGTTATAGGTACCCTTGATAATTAAATAGAGAATATTAGGTGACTAACAGGAAGTGATAGCAAAACCCTAGTGACACGAGAAGAAAGTAAATTTTGAGCTTTTGTGTAGTCATCGACGCCCATGAACATTCACTAGCACCTAGGTGCCTTTATCAAGCACCAAAACTTGTGTCTGCATCATCCTTAGAATCCATATTTTACAGAGAGAAGTTATGACACAGTTCCAACCTTGTTCAACACTTTACACTACCCAAATCAGTTCTAGATTACGTAGGATTCAGCTAAGTCATCTATCTCTCTATTTTATTATAATATTGCATTACTAGAGGTCTTAAAATATTTATATTTATTATATTTTATCATATCAATTACTCTACAATTAGATTTAATTAATATTTTATTAAATAGAGTTCCATATGATTGAGTTTTCCTAAGAACACCCTTGAGATCATTATCCAATGCAAGCTTCTCAGTCTTAGAAGTAAAAACAAAGTTTCTTTGTTGTTCACTTCTCAACTTGTACTCCTTTTCTTGATAAACTAACACATTGATTAAAAACCACCTATCTTCCCTTAAAGTAACCCTTCCATCATCAATTCCAATCATTACATTTATTAGGTATCCAAATTCATGATTAAGAAGATTACTAGTTTGATCCAAATCTATTACATCATCACCTTCAAGGGGAAGACAACATACCTTCTTGAAAACTATCCAAAAATCATTTGTTGTCTTGGCACACAAAATATTAGTTGAGGTAGCACCATTTCAATGTTCACTTGATCATTAAGCATAAAGGAATAATTATCTTCCAATTCATATTCAATAGTAGTTTTGTCAAATAAACTTGTTCACAAGG
Organism: Taxus wallichiana var. yunnanensis; assembly: GCA_018340775.1. Lineage (NCBI taxonomy): Eukaryota > Viridiplantae > Streptophyta > Pinopsida > Cupressales > Taxaceae > Taxus > Taxus wallichiana. Next base: position 745,856,514 of record CM031240.1, on the reverse strand, counting down.
AACTTGAGGCATGAAGCACTTATTACACTAATTAATGATGTGATCTTCTTATTTAACTACCAAAACTTTGATATTTAAAGAGGGTAAAAATTCTCTACCATGTTTAGGTGTATTTTGTCTTTCCATTTGACCCATATGCCTTTTTCCTTTATGATTACCTCCATGATCCATTCTAGGATGAGGCACATACTTGTTTTGAATCTGAACTTGATTCTAATCCCGGGGGAAAAATAACCCCTTCTCATCCTTTTCCAACTCATAGGATATAACTCTTATGTTAGGTTGTGGATCCTATTTTCATGCTAGATGTTTTATAAACTATAAACTAAAATTAATGTACACTCTTCATGTATTATCACCAAGGTTCGGGGTGGTAACCCTCAAGATTTTTTTCGAGTAACGAAAATGTGTTCTTTTCATATATTAATTTTATGGGTGGTATTTAACCCATAGGTTTATGGGTCAGTTTTTTTTGGCCCATGGTATTGTAAAACTACTTAGACAATTACCTATTGATGTGCTTATAAATAGTTGGACATACGGTAGGGAAAGATATGGGTGTGTGAATTTGTGAGAGATTTTGTTGAGCATAGCTCCAAACAAGATATGTGCATTGTAATTGTGAGAAGATTGATATGAGAGTGGATTATACTCTTTTTGGCTTGTAATAAAATCTAGGAAAGTGTTTCTTGGTGGATGTAGCCCACATTTGGTGAATTTTTTTACAATCCTGTCTTCTTGAGGTGTATTTTTTCTTATGTATTTTCTATCCATAGTTCTTATTACTATGATTTTGTGGGATTGATCTACATATATTTCTATTTACCCCTAATAATTGGTATCAGAGCTTCTAGTTGTGTTTGTTGAAGTTTTGAATTATAGGAAAGGGTTATTATCTTAAGTGGGAGCTATGGTAGATGATGGTAGATCAAAGGTTGAAAATTTTAATGGGAAGAAATTTGGTCTATGGAAGATGTAGATGGAATATTATCTCTATCAGAAGGATCTCCATGTTCCGATGGAAGGAAAAGTAAATAAACCAACATGTATGTCAGATGAGGATTGGGAGCTTCTTGATAGGATAACACTTAGGGCCATCTGGTTATGCCTTGCATCTTTGATCGTGTTCAATATATCACATGAGAAGACCACATAAGGTCTGATGAATACATTAGGGAAGTTATATGAGAAACCATCTACTTCTAATAAAATATTTTTGATGAAAAAATTATTTAATATGAAGATTTCTTAAAATGGTTCAGTTGCAGATCATTTAAATGAATTTAATATGGTTGTGAGTATGTTGAACTATGTAAAAATTGACTTTGATGATGAAGTTAGGGCTCTACTTATTTTGTGATCCTTACCAGAGAGTTGGAATAACCTGGTGATGGTCATGAGAAAATTGGTCTCTAACAATGCCAAGTTGAAGTTTGAGGATGTTATAGGAGTGATCCTTAGTGAGGAAATACGACGGAAAATATCCAGGGAGACTTCTACTTTAGGGAATGCTTTAGCAGTGGAGAGTAGAGGGAGACAAAATACTAGAGGGAAAAGAAATTGTGGAAAATCAAGTGATCATGGAAGATCAAAATCAAAGAGAAAGATGTTATGATGGCATTGTGGAAAGGATGATCATGCGAAGAAGTATTTCTGCTCTTTTGAGACATGCGTAACAAACAAGAAGACACCAATGAGGTGAATGTGGCAACATGTAATGTTTTTTAGGATGCATTAATTCTCTCCTTAGATAATATTGCCAAGTCTTGGGTTTTTATTCAGGGGATTCTTTCCATGCGACATTATATATGCATTATTAAGATGATTATGTTCAAGGGGATTTTGGACATGTTTATCTTGGTGATGATGAGTCTTGCAACATAGTAGGAAAAGGAAGTGTTTAAGTCAAGATGTAGAATGAGAACACTTGGCTATTGAAGATGTCAGACATGTGCCCAAGTTGAGATAGAATTTGATATCCATATGGTAGCTAAGGAGTGAAGTTGTATGGTGACTTTTATAGTAGACTCTTGGAAGGTGACCAAGGGTGCTCTTGTGGTAGCAAGAGGTAAGAAGGTTGGTACCTTGTATTTAAATAGTAGTGATGATTATTGTAATTTAGTTGCTATAAAAGTAGGAAAAAATGTAACTTTGTGGCATTATAGGCTCGGTCACATGAGCTAAAAGGGCATGAATATTTGAAGGATAAATTACATGGATTGAAAGAGATTGATTTATATTTATGTGAAGATTGTGTGTATGGAAAATAGAAAAGGGTAAATTTCCTCAAGGTTAGACCTATAAGGAAGGAGAATAAGTTAGAGCTGGTTCATTCAAATGTATGGGGGCCAGATCAGGTATCTTCTATTGGTGGTTCATCTTATTATGTCACTTTTATTGATGATGTAACTAGGAAAGTTTGGGTGTATGAAATTAGGAGAAAATATGATGTGTTTGATACTTTTAAAAGATGGAAATCCTTGGTTGAGAATGAAACAGGTCTCAAGTTAAAATGTCTTAGGTCATATAATGGAGGAGAATATTGCAACAATGAATTTATTGATTATTGTTCTAGGAATGGAATCCATAGATAAAGGATAGTTCTAAGAACTCCATGGAAGAATGGAGTGTTCAAAAGAGTAAACAAGACTATCATAGAGCATGCCAAAAGTATAGGTTTCATGCACATGTAGGGATACCCCTTCAATTTTGGGTGGAATCAATGAGAACGATTGTATATCTGATCAATAGAGGACCTTAAAAATGCCTTGGATGGAGGCATACCTAAGGAATATTGGTATAGTAAGAAGGTTGATTATTCCTTTCTTAGAGTATTTGGCTATGAAGCATTTGTTCACATTGATAAAGATGGTAGGACCAAGTTAGAGGCTAAATAAAAAAAAAAAATCACCTTTGTTGGCCGAGGTGTGGATGACTTTGGTTTCTAGATTTGGAGCCTTAAGGACAAGAAAATATTTTGGTCTAGGGATGTGGTATTTAATGAAAAATCATGTATAAACAACAGTTGTAGGATTAAAGAGAGGATTCCAAAAGAGTACACAGTGTTGGAGGATGTTGTAGAGCAACCGAGTTATGGTATAGCATAACTTGTTCGAGACACCTACTCTCAGAGGAACCCCAAAATTTTGTGGTGAGATCTTCTAGGGTAAGAAGGGAACCTGGACATTTTTCTCCATCTCTTAATCATCTATTGCTCACTAACAATGGAGATACAAATTTATTTAAGGAAGTAATATGAGTAGATACCAGGAAGAAGTGGGAACAAGCCATGGATGAGGAACATCAGTCTCTCATGGAAAATCAAACTTGGGATTTAGTAGACCTACCCAAAGGTAAGAGAGAATTGTAGAACAAGTGGGTGTATAGAGTCAAAGAGGAGGATGGAGGTACAAAAAGATACAAGGCCCGGTTGGTGGTCAAGGGGTTTGTACAAAAGAAGGGTATTGATTTCGATCAGATTTTTTATCCAGTAGTGAAGATGACTTCTATTAGAACTATTCTTGGGATATTGTAAGTGGAAGACTTATACTTAGAGAAACTAGGTGTGAATACTGTGTTCCTTCATGGTGATTTAGAGGAGGACTTATACATGGAGAAACCACATGAATATGAGGTCATAGGGAAGGATAACATGGTGTGTAAACTAAAGAAGAACTTGTATGGCTTAAAACAACTTCCATGACAATTGTACAAGAAATTTGATAGTTTTATGATAAAGCGAGGATACTCCAAATTTGCCATTCAAATTATCACGTAAATGTAAAGAAGTTTGATGATGGAAGTTACATTATCATGTGTCTGTATGTAGATGACATGTTGGTAGTAAAAACATACATGAAATAAAGGTACTTAAGGAACAACTTAGTGATTCCATTGTTTTGAAGGATTTGGGGGAAAAAAACAAATCCTTGGTATGCGAATATATTGGATTAGAAAGAACGAAAGTTGAATTTATCTCAGAAGAGTAAATTAAGAAGGCCTGTGAGAGATTTAGTATGTGGGATTCTAAACCATTTAGGATTCTTTTGGTAGGCCATTTCAAGTTATCAAAGGAGCAGCTTTCCCAAGATAGAAGAGTAGAGAATCTAGACGTCCATGGTACCCTACTCATCATTAGTTAGTAGCTTGATGTATTCCATGTTCACTAGGATAGATATCTCTCATGTAATGTGAGGAATGAGTAGGTTCATGAGTGATCTAGGTAGAGCGCTAAAAATCACCGAAATGGATCCTTTAGTATTTTAGAGGGACTATGGGGACAACTTTGTGCTACGGTGGATTGGATACCAATTTGCATGGTTATGTAGATTCATACATGGATGGATATTTTTTATGCCTATAACATATACCATTTATATGTATAAGTTTGGGCTAACCTATTACTTATATAACATTTATACTTATATTTATTAGTTAGTCATTCATTAGGTATAAACTAATAATAATGATGGGGTATGGCCTTTCACAATCATACCTATATATGGGTGAGTAATTCCTCCCCATAGGGGTGAAGAGTGTGAGTTCATGTCTTATTGTAAGAATTATGATGTTACACCCTCGAAGTGGCTTAGTAATATATTATATATTCTGACATATTTTCATTTATATTCAAGTAATTCCATTCCATCTGGTATCAGAGCATCGATTTCAGAAACGAATGGTTTTTTCACTATATCTCAAGAAAATTGTGATTTGTTTAGAGATTGTTTTACTACGTCTAGAGATATATACTATAAAACTTAAGTAAAAATTTATAAATTTTTTCACTATTTTGTGAGAGTTATTACATATATACTATTTTTCATAAAATTGATCTATAGGCCAAAATTTTCATAGTTTTTACATTTTTATTGAATTGTGTAGGGAAATCCCTTATTATGGAAGGTGCACAAAATAGATGATTTCAGAAAAATTCATACACACCATGGAATACTCCTTATAAAGATAAAATACAATCTAATTTAGAACTAGGAGGTACTTCCAAGATGAGGGACCTGCACATTGCTTTCACCATGAAAAATCAACGATTAGATGAGCTTGAGAAAATACTCGATCACATTTTTCATTTTCAAAATAATTCAATCAATCCTCCACATGTATCTAATAGCCAAGGTGAAAATATTATGGTTTTTGAAGAACCATGTATTGTGGTAACTGATGACATGGAATATGCCATGACGGGGCATGTTAATTATGACTCCTATTTGACAAGTCCACACATTTAGAAGGTTGAACCAAATATGGATGAAGAATGGAAAACAATGGTTTGGGATGAATCCATTGAATACAATACACTTAACTTGGAATCCTATGACAAGGGTTTAGTAACTATAGACATGGAAACTAAATTTGATCCTAGTTTGGGTGTTAAAAACTTATTATATATGGAAGAAGTACAAAAGATACTAATTGAAGATGTAATCACACCATATTTAATTTGATTGAGAAACAAAATACACATTTTGGATGTGAAAACCTTCAATATAGTGGTTATGGAGGTCATTCCATTGGAATTTCCACTACCTCCTCGAAAATCATCTAATGCCACCTTAATAATAAGTTTTCTTGGTCAATGTCGTGTTTCTCATGAGAAAATAGATGATGTCTATTTTTTAATCATAACAAAAGATATGTCTTCAAATGTGAAAGTACCACCAGATATAATAATCATAGCACTAGAGTTACTTACCTAGACTCAACTTAAGAGATTACAAATGAAGGTGATCACAGTTGATATCATCAAGGAACAATGATAGACATACAAAGAGGTACAATGGGTAGACAATAGTTGAGTACATGTTTTTCCGCTACTAACCAAACATAGAGGATGATGTTTTTTTGAAGGGGAGGAACATGTTATGCCCCTAACATATACCATTTATATGTCTAAGTGTGGGATAACCTATGAATTATATAAAATTTATACTTATATTTATTAGTTAGTTAGTCATTAGGTATAAACTAATAATAATGAAGGGTATGACCTTTCACAATCATACCTATATACGGGTGAGTAATTCCTCCCCATAGGGGTGAAGAGTGTGAGTTAGTGTCTTATTATAAGACTTAGGAGGTTTCCCCCTTGAAGTGGCTTAATCATATATATTCTAATATATCTGCATTTATATTCAAGTAATTCTATTCTAGATTTGGGTAACAATTAACAGGAGAAACATGACATGTTATGTGTTTATTATAGGTGACATAATGGTGAGATGGATCTCATGACTAAAAATCTTGTGGCTTTGTCAACCAAAAAGGCTGAGTATGTTGCTACTACAGAGGAAAGAAAAGAGATTATTTGGTTAAAAAAATTTCTTGAGGATTTGGTGCATAAGCATGAGGAAGGGAAGATAAATGGTGATAGAGTGTTATACACCTAGAAAATAAATTTGTTTTCCAAGACGAATCATATATAGTTAAGGTACCATTTCATCAAGAAAAATTTGAATGAAGAGAAGATAAAGTTAGTGAAGATTGATACTAGTAAGAATCCTTCTCGGACATGATGACCAAGGTAGTCACAAGTGATAAACTGAAGCTATGCTCAACTTTGGTTGGCCTTCATGAACAACGGTGAAGGGTTGAGAAGCTTTCTTAGTGAAAATTAGTCTTCAAGTGTGATATTGTTAGGTTGTGGAGCTTGTTTTCTTATTAGATGTGTTGTAAATTGTACACTAAAATTACAATACACTCTTCATGTATTCTCGTCGTGGGTTCAAGGGTGCAACCCCGAGAATGTTTTTTGGGAGTAACCAGAAATATGGCTTGTTGGGCCCCTAAAGAAGCTATGCACCTAAGGCATGGAAGGTTTTTTCATATGCCAACAGGGTGTAGAGGTTGGTACGGAAGTAACTTTGGGGAAAGTACAGAGGTTCATGCCCATGCAGAACAAGGTTAGGACTTAACCACATTTTGGATCATGGTTAAAGTCCTAATAAAGGAACATGTGGAGATGTGACCAGAATTGGTTATGGATAAGGTTAGGACATGGAGACTTGCATCTCAAGGAAATAATATTATTGGGCATCATTATGGTTATCATGATAGCATTAGTGGTGAAAATTCTTGTAAATCTCACATAAAGGAGGGGATCAATGCCTCCGCACACCTCGGTGAGTTCCCATTCTAGGTTTGGGTGATATGCCGACATGCTTGGGATTTAAAGGGAGTAGGGAAACATGAATACATTTTGGTTCTATTGCTGAGACATATTTTGAAGTTGTTGTAATAATGGTGTGTGATGAAAGAATGCTTAAACTTGGACATCGTCGAGACTTGGATTAAGAACATGGAGGACGAGTTTGCACAGAGGTTCAGTATTGGATTTGAGTTTGATGCACGTAAATGGGTAGAGGAGCACATGTATCATGAGTTCTATGAGAAATTATTTTTCTGTTTCCTAGTAGAGTTATATGAATGGTTTTTAGCATATGCATCAAGGTCAAGTTGGTATTATAGACCTCATATTTGGACCCAAGAAGATTATCAATGATTGCATGATGTTGATCTAACCTAGATTCATGTTGTTGATCGGTGGTGGGGTGGAGTGTTGACTAGATATACCGTAGAATACATAGATATTGCTGAGTTTAAGTTCTTTTGGGAGCTAAGAGGATCATTCTTACACGTTATACCATTATCCATTAAGATCTTGATCATAGTTATGAGTTTGTAAGCATTTCCTATAGCTAGATAAACTCCCACTAGGCATGGGGCATGGAAGCTAGTATGGTGAAAGATGGTGGATCCTATGATGGAAGAAGAGAGGGAAGAGAGATGGCTTAGGTATAATGAAGCACATGAGAGGGAGTTGTTGAGACAACGTGAAGTTGCAAGAGTGATGGAATTATGGAGGCGATATCATGGAATGGATTTAAGGTTCACGTAGAGAATGTAGAACCTGATAAGTCTATGCTACCCCATCTTGGCAAGCACAAGAGAGAAACCCCCTCAAGTTCTTGTGAGAGCTCATCATATGGATAAAGGAGGAGAGCTATAGGCCTGCATCTTAGTACACTTGGTGACCAAACCTTGGTGCTTAGTTTTCTAGTTCTTGAGATAAGTATTGTTAATCCGGTTGGTGTTGGTATTAGTATTTGAGAAACACCTAATAGATATAACTTTTCATTCAGTTCATCTATGACCACACAAAAATTTCCTATGTTTGGAGGTATCCTATTTGCACATAATTTGGGTAAGGTGTGGGTACATAGAGTTTGGGTATCATGTCCGAAAGTGGTTCAATGTCACAAACTGTTGGCATGTAGTTTAGTGCAATGGTGGGGATGTAGAGTGCAATTGCTTTAGGCACCTTACCTACTACAGGAGGAGGATTTGTTGAAATAAACTAACACTTAATTCATCATATGAGTTAAAGTGATATTTTAATAAAGTAATTTTTAATTACTTAAGTTAGCTTAGATAAAGTCAATTATTAGTGAGTTGTATTTTAGTTTTCTTATCCCTTGGTTTGTGGGATCATGTTCTATCTTGCATATTTTGTTCTCGGATGATTTCCATGAGAGGAAATAGGGGAAGTTAGGGGAAATATTCTATTCCTACATATTTTCTTAGATTAGGTGATCTATTTCCATATATTGTGGAAGAGATAGAAGTTGTCCAATATCTATAAATATTGTAGCTCTCTCTTTTGATTGTAATGCTTGATTTTGATATTAATAAAATACACAAGCATCATCTTGTTTTTGTGTAAATATTTTGTGTCAAATATTATTTTCAAGTATTCATTGTCAAGATTTGGTATCAGAGCAGTATTTTGATCTAGGGAGAGTGTAGGAAGTTTTAGGGAAGTTTAGGGAGACCTGGAGAAATTTCAGAGCTTGGAGGAGCCATAGATGCCCCCAGCCATTTCACAGCCCATACCCGAATACACACCCTAGTTCATGGATTGATTTGCAGTTGAAGAACACCTGGAGTGCAATCATAGACCCTTGTATAATTGGATGCAACTCTGTTGCAAAAGGTAGATCTAGAGGGATAGGAGCTAGTGGATCTAGTAGCACTAGTGGTGGAGGAAATATAGGAGGAGGAAAAGTTACTAGACCTAGTGGACAAGGGTCTCAACCACCTCAGCAAGTATTTTTTTATATGTCTCTAAATTTTCCTAATTACAAGGGTGTTGAAGATGCTATAGAGCATGTACTGTCAACATGAATCTTGCACTCTGATAATATTTCACCGGAACTCCTCGTGCTATGATTATTTTAGTAATGCACAACTTTTGGTTTGGTGGTAGTAATCTGGAAACACAACAAAAAACATAACACAAGAATACCATAGACTATGACAAAAAAAGAATGATGAAAAATCTGAAATACAACTGTAAAATATATTATTAACATGGAATTATTACAATCTCACCCATGAATTACTCCAAGTGTTACCAACTCCACTTGATTCCAACAATGGTTATGGGAGAAACTTCACAATTACTCCTCTTGATGACTTCCTTAACACACCTTCACAAAGAATCCTTTATTCATAAAATAATTATTACAACTTTGCTCTATGATAAATGAGAGGGGATGGCCTCTCTATTTATAGGAATTCAGGCTTATCCACCCTATCTCTAAGATAGGATAGGAAATCTCTTCCGGCCAATCATATTCCATGCCTAAACTCTTTCCTTTACATGTAGGCTTATCTTCTAAGATAAGATAAACCTTATCATCTCACATGGGTTCCACCTTTTTAGAATTTTCTACAAATAAAATACATAAAATATTTATGACATCACTCCTTGTCCTTATTACAAATATAATATTTCTAATTCCTAATCATGTAGACCCTACTTCTCTACTTACCCCAACTTTGACATTTTAACATTACTTGGACCACTTACGACAAATATTTACTTTTTACCACAACATTCCTTTTGTACTTTGACTGTTACCGTACTCTACTTTATTGGTGGCACCGTACTGACGGTGTCATTATCTTCTATTGGATGCCACTACTAATTATACTTAACAACATCCTATTCCTAATACATACATTAATAAAATAGAAATTACGGAGGAAAATTTTAATGTCAACATTTTCCCCCTTCCTAGCTTCTACTCCGTCCTCGAGTAGACTCTTATGGACATTCTAAAGCTGGTGCCTGAAAATATTTAACTTGTCATGGTTGACCCATTTCATAATGGGAGTACCATCCAATTCCTCCAGTTGATATGTACCATTTTCATGCACAACTGCTATTTTGTAGGGCCCCATCCATTTGGGAAGAAATTTTCTCTGCCTTATTTTTTTATATATCTGGAATCATATACTAGAACCAAGTCATTCACATGAAATGGAGACCAATGGATATTTTGATCAAATTATTCCTTCTACTTCATTTTCTTCTTATAGCTTGTATCCTTCGCTATTTCCCTCATTTCCTCTAGCAAATGAAGATGCACCAACCTTTCTTTTACTGAATCACTTTCATCCATCCTTTCATTTTTCATAACTCTCATAGTGGGAATATCAAACTCAATAGGAAGAACTGGATCAATGTCATAAGCCAATTGAAATGGGGAGTATCCTATTGCTGACTTTGATGTTGCCCTATATGCCCACAATGCTGCATGAATCCTTTTATCCCACTTATGTACCTGTAAGGCTGCATCTTTTGCTAGAATTTGACATAACATAAAATTTGTTTATTCCACCTGTCCATTTGTGCTTGGCTTGTATGTTGTTGCCTTCATGTGCTTAATAGAAAACTTGTTGACTAGGGATTTTACCACTTCATTAATGAAGTGGATTCCTTGATCTGTTACAATTTCTAATGGGCAACCAAATCTAGTGACAATGCGTTCACGTATGAACCTTGCCACTTCATCTATGGAAGTTGTTTTCAATGGCCTAGCTTCAACCCACTTGGTTAAATAATCTGTGGTAACTACAATATACTTATTTTAGCATGGGGTAGTTGGAAGTGGACCTACAATATCTATTCCCCACTTTTCAAAGGGACCAATTGGAAGAATAGGGCATAATGGAGCTAATGAAGTCTTACGGTTACCATATGTTTGAAAAATATCACATGTCTTAGAATAATTATAACAATCTCTAAAAAGAGTGGGCCAAAGTGATAACTCGCATCCAAGATCCTTCTTATTGTAAGTTGTCCAGAGAAGTGTCCTCCACATGTACCATTGTGGAATTCTTCTATCAGCTCCTTCCCTTGATCACGTCCAACTACCCCTGTTGATCTTGTCCATCGTGTCCTATCCAAAATAATCTTCCATGCAGAATAGAATATGGACGACCGGCTTGAGTAATCTTCCTTTTGTCTTTGCATTGGCACCATTAGGAAACTTGAATTCATTCAGATAATTCCAAATATCTATGTATTCACTAGGGATTGTGTCAAGGGATAACAATGCTGCATCTGGGAAATCATCATCATCACAAGATGAACCTAAACCATCATAGGCTCGAGAGAGTGCATTTGCATTGACATGCTTCTTTCCTGGCCTATCTATAATATCAAATTCAAAGTCTTGTAGAAAAATTATCCATTTTGCTATCCTCCCTGATGGGTTAGGCTTATTTACAATATATTTTAGAGCCTGATTATCTGTTACAACTATAAATTTCTGCCATAGCAAGTAATTTCTAAACTTCTTTACAACAAAAATGATAGCTAGATCCTCTTTTTCAATTACAGTATAATTTACCTTAGCACAACTCATTTGTCCTGCTCCCCCAAAGTAAACTAGACAATCATTCCCATTTTCATCCTTTTGGCTTAGAATACTTCCTAGTGCTACATCCGAGGCATCGGTATACACAATGAATGGCTTGCTCCAATCTATATTCTTTAAAACAGGTGAAGACACCAGGGCTTCCTTCAGTTGTTCAAAAGTTTCATGCATCTTATTTCTTGGTTTATAAGTAACATCCTTCTTCAAGAACTGGGTTAGTGGTTGTGTAATCTTTGAGAAATTATTGGTGAACCTTCTACAAGAACTCCACATGGCCTAAAAATGATCTCAACTTACTTCTATTCATAGGAAATGGTAACTCTTTGATTTTTGAAACTTTATCAGGATCAGTACCAATACCATCTCTAGATACAACATGCCCTAACAAAATGCCTTTAGAACATCCAAAGACACACTTTGTAGGGTTTAGTGAGGCTTGTGCTTCATCTAACCTTTGAAATGCTGTCTCCATTTGGTGCAGGTGGTCCAACTTGCTCCCATAGATGTAAAAATCATCCAGAAATACTCTGATGAAGGTCCCAATGTAGGGTTCGAACACCCTATTCATCAAACGCTGGAATGTTGCCAGAGAATTACACAATCCAAAAGGCATAACTCTATAAGAAAATGTTCCCCAAGGAGTGGTGAACGTGGTCTTCAGCTGATCTTTCTCTGCTATACGAACTTGGTTGTAGCCGCTATATCCATCAACAAAACTATAGCACTCCTGGCCAGCTACTTCGTCCAAGATCTGATCTGAGAATGGAAAAGGGTAATGATCCTTCTTTGTTGCCTTGTTGAGCTTCTTATAATCAACATAAATGCATAGTTTCCCATTATTTTTTTATTGAGATCACAATGGGAGAAACCCATTCTGAATTCTCCATAGCAAATATGAATCCTACATCAAGCAACTTATCTATTTCTTATTTTATAGTCTTGGAAAATTAGGATTCATTCTATATGGCATTTGCTTTATGGGCTTAGCACCATCTACCAGCTCAATAGAATGTTCTACCCAACTTACTTGATGGAGTTCCTTGTAATCAAAAGTGAATAGGTGTATGTACCTTCTAAAGAGCTGGAGGTAGGATTCCTTCTCATTCTCCATCACAGCATCACCAATCTTTATTTGTTGGAGACGATCATCAATTTCTTCTTCAAATAATTTTATGGGTTCATGAGTCGGTGTGACTGGAAGGATATCCATGACCGAAACATCAACCTCACTTTCTTCATCTTCTATGTCCACTTCACTGGTACTAGAGTAATCAGAGGATGTCCAATCATCAGTTTCATCACTTGAATCCACAGGTTTTGTCTTATGATGCCGAGGGATCACGTTTATCTTCACCCTCTCTCTACCACATCCAAGTGTCATAAAGCCTTCATTCCAGTAGTTTCTTGCATGAAATCTCCTTAGTCATGGCCTTCCCAACAACATTGGGTATGTAATAGTACCATTTTTCATCACCTGAAAGTCTACCACACATACAACATCCATAACATATATTGCCACATTTGAAACAACACCTTCGGTTTAGTTTTTCCCTTATTTAATGACCTTAACATAATTGTTGAGGGGCGATCAATTTTAAACCTAACATATTCATTACGAGACTTGGTCATTACATTAACTGCAGCACCTCCATCAACTAAGACATCATGAATTGAAATACCATTACATAATACCTCATCTTGTGGAGCATAGGGATCCACCTCTCGCTTCCAAAATAGGGACCAAAACCTCCTTCCTTCGTCAAGCATTGATTCCACTTCACAGCTCTTGCCTCTTCTCGAAGACATAGCCAAGAGTTGACCATATGTAATATTTGCAGGCCTTTTGGACAGATCTTCTAAGATGGAGTATGGTCCTTTTCCTGTGAAATCGAAAATCCCGCACACCTAATTTTCTTCTCCTATGTTTCTTACTAGTTTCTCCTTTCATCTTCTTAGGATCATTTCCATCTTGGTTATCTTTTTATTTCTTTCTTTTTATTACAAACACATCTACTTCATTATTTATGCTCTTATCTACTACATCAAAATAATTCTCAGGTGATTTTCCTTTATCATTATCTATTGTACCGGATGTAGAAGCTCTATCTAGACAATTATACTTATAATGACCCTTTTATAACAACCATAACATACGACTTCGAAATATTTCTTTTTGGACCTCTATCTCCTCCTCAGAGAACTAAATTATTTTCCTTGAAGAAGATTAATAGTTAATCGGCCCATCTTCCCGAGCGAGATATTCATACTCGGAAATGTACTAGGAGAAAGATTTTTGCTCACTAAGAGTGGTTGTGGATTCTGCAGACCAAAGGTGCTTTGGTGTAGGCTCTACTTTAGCAACAATTTCTTTGGGCTTCTCTTCCATGCTTTCTTCTTGCCTTCTTGCAATCTCCTTTTCTTGTTCAATGGTAGCTGGGTGGTCATACTTCACTCATTGTTTGATCTTTGGCTTCATCCCAAGAATGAAGTGCTTACAGAGGAGATTATCCATGCCATTCATCAACCCATTCGCTAATCCTTCCTTTTGGATCTGGGCATCGAGCTTCCTCCTTAGCTCTAGAACACAAGCATGATAATCCCTTATCTTCTCCTTCTCTCCTTGGGATAGCTTTGTGATATCGATCATGAGATCTGCATATTTTTTGTTCACCAAATTCTTCAAGAAAACTTTCAGTTAATAAATCCCATGAGTTTTTCACATTATCACCTAGTGTTTCAAACCACCTAAGGGCTAAACCATCCAAAAAGGTAGGAAAAAATTCATTCAATTGTTCCCTTCTTATGAGGCCATTACAAATGCAATATCATTTAAACTCTTGAATGAAAGAGGAAGCATCTTCATTAGATTGGGCTGAAAAAATAGGAATCTTCCCCATTTTTAAATGTAACCACAATGAAATACCAACTCACAAGTACAATCAATAAGACTTATGTGCACAAATAATTGGACTCACTACAATAGAAAGTGACTTTACACCTTTCTACAGTAAAATAGGAATGACCACAGTAATCTTGACTTACTACGGTAAAAACTGACTTTACTGTGGTAAACACTATTTACGGTAAAAATGAAGTTACTGGGGTAAACACTATTCATGATAAAAAATGAAGTTACTGTGGTAAATACTATTCATGGTAAAAAGTAAAGTTACTGTGGTAAATACTATGCATGGTAAAAAGTGACTTTACCATGGTAACTACTAGGCACAATAAAAACAAGGTTACCCTCCTATTGATTTATGACTAAGTGGGAATATCTCTCCAGAAAATCCACCAATGAGGAATGGTCCCAGAAACGGAACCAAAATGTCAACATGAATCCGACACTCTGATAATATTTCACCGGAACTCCTCGTGCTATGATTATTTTAGTAATGCACAACTTTTGGTTTGGTGGTAGTAATCTGGAAACACAACAACAAACATAACACAAGAATACCACAGACTATGACAAAAAAAGAATGATGACAAATCTGAAATACAACTGTAAAATATATTATTAACATGGAATTATTACAATCTCACCCATGAATTACTCCAAGTGTTACCAACTCCACTTGATTCCAACAATGGTTATGGGAGAAACTTCACAATTACTCCTCTTGATGACTTCCTTAACACACCTTCACAAAGAATCCTTTATTCATAAAATAATTATTACAACTTTGCTCTATGATAAATGAGAGGGGATGGCCTCTCTATTTATAGGAATTCAGGCTTATCCATCCTATCTCTAAGATAAGATAGGAAATCTCTTCTGGCCAATCATATTCCATGCCTAAACTCTTTCCTTTACATGTAGGCTTATCTTCTAAGATAAGATAAACCTTATCATCTCACATGGGTTCCACCTTTTTAGACTTTTCTACAAATAAAATACACAAAATATTTATGACATCACTCCTTGTCCTTATTACAAATATAATATTTCTAATTCCTAATCATGTAGACCCTACTTCTCTACTTACCCCAACTTTGACATTTTAACATTACCGGACCACTTACAACAAATATTTACTTTTTACCACAACATTCCTTTTGTACTTTGACTGTTACCATACTCTACTTTATTGGTGGCACCGTACTGATGGCACCATTATCTTCTATTGGACGCCACTACTAATTATACTTAACAACATCCTATTCCTAATACATACATTAATAAAATAGAAATTACGGAGGAAAATTTTAACATCGACAAGTACATAAGTGCGAATTACTATGGTGCGCTAAGGGTATCACTACCCTAGAGCGGAAGGAAATTCAATTTACAACTATGTTTCAAAGGTGCACACATAGCTGGTACCAGAAGTATGACCCACATCAGATGGTGGTGGATTATACTACACTACGTGATGCCTTTTTGGAAGAGTTCCATATTCCCGAGTTTGAGCATAAGAACATTATCGCTTTGAAGGAGATTAAACAAGGAATGACAGAGAGTGTGTGGGAGTATGATGCATGCTTTAAGACTCTTTTGTCAAATTTGTCTTATGATATCCATCCCTTGTAGCATGCTGAGTCGTTCGTCAGAGGATTGATAATTCCCTTTAGGTGTGCACTCTCCCATTAGACTTTCACAGGACCCTCGTGAGGCCCGGAAGCTAATTTACGCACTTAGGCCATCAGAAGTGTTGATACTAGAATAAGCCCATTTATAGAAGCATATATCACTTCCATGAAGAAGCAGCTAGAAAAATTGTCTGTGAACTCAGCTCATGAGACTCGTAGTGGAATATGGTGCACGAATTGTGAGGTAGAAGGAAACACAAAGGAAACTTTCCCATGAAATTTGTTGTGCATTATGTCATTAGATTTTGAAATTTGTCATGAAGATCATGATCCAAGTAGATGCCCATTGTTATAGTGTGTGTTCCACAAGAATGTGTCTTCTTATTGTAAGATTTTCTCATCTCTGACTCATGATATAAAGGACTGCCAATTGGTAGAAAAAATACATGATGCCATTGATATTGGTGTGCGCCAAACCAACATTGAAAGTATTTATAAGAATAAAGGTCATCACTATGAAGGGAAAAAAGATGGAGGTAGTATAGAAAGAGGTTTTCACAGAGGATTCATAGGTCATTGTGGTCAAGGAGGTAGGAGTGAATTTCCCTATGGAACTTGTTAAAATTTTGGATCTACTGAACACTAAAAGCGTGAATGTCTGGATTTGATACATTGCTCATGGTAAAGGAAGAAGTATAAGTATGAAGAGTGCCCTACGTTGTATAAGAACATGAGCCAGAACTAGAGGAAGGACAAAGGTATGGGGATGGTGAGTGTGAAGTGAGATGATCCACAAGTGGATGCCTAGGGTAGCACATAACCCTAAATTAGAACATGTCTTGGTGACTACATGAGTTGAGGCTATGTGCGCTAGGGAAATACTAAAGAAAAGGCATCTCATTACAAGAGAAGAGGTATTACATGGGAAATATCCTGATCCAACTCATCAAAAAGAGGTCTACTAAGAGACCATGGAGGTGATTAGAAACTTGTAAGGGGAGATTTAGTGTTTGAAAGAGAAGTCACAAAAGTTGGAACATGCAAATAATGTTGAGGTCCCTTAGAAGGACATGGATGAGGTTAGAGAATTTTATAGATGTTTGCACTAGGAGAATATTATCCCTCTATTAGGAGATTGGGTGAAGGAAAAAGTAACAAGTGCTTTGGAGGTGAGTGCAAGAGGTAGGTATTGCATGCTAATCTTCTCCCTCATAATATTGATTATGATAAAGAGATCACATTGAATGCATTTGTTGATGGATGGATCTTGAGTAACATTTTGATTGACACAGGTGTAGAGGTCAATGTTCTCACTTTAGATGCATGGAATAAGATGGAAAGACCTCCATTGCAACCATATTCAAATGTGTTATATATGTAAAATAGGAAAAATGATATTCCCATCAACGTGTTGAAGGATAGTTCTATAACCATCCATGGGGAAAATTTTACTGGAGACTTTGAAGTTTTAGCGCTTGCCAAGGTGGATAAATTTTCAGCCTTACTTGGGTGCCCTTGGTGTTATAATAATAATGATGACTTGTGATTTAACAAGGGGTACATAATTTTTGAGAAAAAGAGGAGTGCAACGTTATTCCACTTACGAATGGGAAGTATGCACCCTATACAGAGTCTTTAGGAGAAGAAGACCTAGATAGAATCTATGTTCACACCATTAGAGACCCTGAGATTATTCATCCATCAGGAGGAGTCATTTAGTGGGAATATTCTCAATCCATGAGTGATACAACTAGTGTTGTATGTGATAATTGGGTGCACGGAACCTATGAGCTAGTTGGAAGAAAAATGAAGGGTACTATGACTTGAGTTGTCGGGGCATGCTCGGTGAGGTGCCTAGGAGGAAGAAAGTTACCGAGTTATACTATGGAAGGTAACCTTGATGCTTTTCTGCATGCGATAGAAGTCTAGTGGACTTGTCTGATTGAGAGGAGAAGTATGCTTACCTATACCTTAGGTAGAACAACAACGTGTTGGCGGGTGAACCATCAAGAGAATATTCTCGAGTGACACAAAGTGAGAATTACGTTCTTTGTTAGGTTCCTTTGGAGCAATGCAACTTCTACAATACACGACTATTATGATAAGGAATCCACCTCATCCCACGTCTGAAGAGTGTGAGAGAGCCCGGATAGTAGGCTCCGAAATCCTTACCTCCATCACTATGGGTGCATAAGTTCTATTCCACCTTGTAAGGATGCACGTGCACATGGTACATTCATTCATAGTTACACAGTCAAATGAGAAATTGAAAAGAGTTGATGATGAATATTATTAACTCTTTTGAGTATCTAGGTTTGAATCCATTAGTGAATAAATCATTACGGATAGTCAACACCTTACTACGGGAGATAGTGCCATGATGGAGGACTAAATCCTGGATTTGTTAGGGGAACATGGTCTGGAAGAGTGCTTTGAAGAAGGAGAGATAGAGGAGATACAGTTTGAGTGCACCTTCCTAGAGAAGGAAAAAGGAAATTTAGTCTACCTGATAGATGATGAGGAGGTAGAAAAATTGGATGTTAACCATACTGAAGGTATGTGTGAAGTTTTAGATAGTGTAGATGAGCAAGCGTGTGCTTACCATGAGCCCTTGAAAACAAAGAAATTTAACATTGGTACAGAGGCAAAGCTGAAGGAAGTGTCATTGGAGATTACTTGAGTCGACTAGGAGGTTTCAAAAATTATTGAGCTACCGAAAAAAATTCCAAGATTTGTTCCCACATGGGTACCATGAGCTTAAAGGAGTTCACCACTCATTAGGGGAAATGAGGATTAAGTTAAAGGAGGGTGTGTGCCTAGTTTGGAAGATACCTTATAGGATGAATCTGAATCTGCATGTAAAGGTTAAGGAGGAAATTAATAAGAT
The DNA here is from genome assembly GCA_018340775.1 of Taxus wallichiana var. yunnanensis. Lineage (NCBI taxonomy): Eukaryota > Viridiplantae > Streptophyta > Pinopsida > Cupressales > Taxaceae > Taxus > Taxus wallichiana. Next base: position 745,837,353 of record CM031240.1, on the reverse strand, counting down.
GATAAAATATGGTATCATTGAGGCAATTGAAGAATCTGAGTGGGTGAGCCCGATGGTAATTAGTATTAAAAAGGATGGGAGGATAAGGATTTGTGTTAAATATAGGGATTTGAATGCTATGTGTGTCATAGATCCTTTTCCAACCTTGTTTATTAAGGATATTTTAGAAGGTGTCACAGGGTGAGAAATCTATTATTTTTCATATGGATTCTCTAGATATCATCAGGTAAGAATCACAAAGGAAGACCAGGAGAAGACTACTTTCATGACTGAGTGGGGAATTTTTTCTTACATGGTTATGCCCTTTGGGCTTAAGAATGTGCCTGTTGTATTTTTGTGCATCATGGTGCAGGCCTTTCAAGACTTCATCCAAAAATTTCTATAAGTCTACCTAGATGACTAGATGGTGTATGGATTAGTAAGGGATCATTGTGACAATTTGAGATTGATGTTTGAGAGGTGTAAGAAGTTAAGTATCTCTCTAAACATTAAGAAATGTGTTTTTGCTACCCCATTTGGCACATTACTAGGTCACATTATATGCAAGGAAGGCTTATTGGTAGACCTTGCCAAAGTTACCATTATTTTAGGGTTGGAGGAGCCTACCAGTCAAAGTGCGGTGCGTGGATTCTTAGGGCATATGGGATATTACAAGAAATTTATCAAAGGCTATGCCATGATTTCTATGTCATTGGAAGAGTTGCTAAAACATAAGAGTAAATTTCATTGGGGAAAGGCGCAATAGGTGGCCTTTGACACGTTGAAAGACAGACTCACTACTATGCCCATTTTTCACTTTCCCTCTTGGGACAAGCCATTTAATATGCATGTTGATACATTAGGAATGGAAATAGGAGTAGTATTAGCACAACCTGACAAAGGAACTGTTGATCTCCCTCTATGTTTTGCTAGCAGAAAGTTAAGTCTAGTTGAGCAGAATTATATAATAATGAAGTCGAGGAGTTATCCATGATTTATGTACTACATAAGTTTAGGAAATACTTGTTGGACACTCCGTTTAACTTTTATACAGATCATATGGTGCTCAATTACTTCGTAAACAAGCCTGTTTTACAAGGGCGCATATGCCAATGGATTTTATTATTTCAAGGGTTTGAATTTTTGGTTATAGTGAATCCTGGGAAGAGAAATTTGGGAGCCTGACCATCTATCATGGATTAACTCAGGTGAGCATGAGTAGAGCATTGAGGAATTTTTTTTGGATGCACAATTATTCAAATTACAGCACGTGCCATCTAATTTGGAAGATATTGTTATTTTCCCTATGAACGGGTGTGGCACTAGAAGGAATGAAAGCTTTGGGGAAGAAAAAGTTAGCTATACGCGCCATGCCCTCTATGTTAATTGATGGAAAATTATACAAAATAGGTCGGAATGAGGTCTTGTGCCGGTGCGTCTTGGAGCATGAATGCATTACAATCATGGAAGATGCTCACAATGGAATTATAGGAGGTCACTATGTAGGGAATGCAATTGCGCGCAAGATCCTATTGGTAAGTATTTGGTGGGATACATTTTACAAGGATTGTATAGAGTATTACAAGGCTTGTGATCATTTCCAACACCTTGGAAAGATGGATCTGAAAGATGAAATGCCATTAAGAACTATTGCTAGTGCAAAGCCATTTGAAAAATGGGCAATTAACTTTGTGGATCCTATTTCCCCACCTGCACGTAGGACAAGTTTGTGCTATATTATCACTTGTAAAAATTATCTTACACAATGGGTGGAAGCAACACCTATAAAGGATTTCATGACATTTACAACATCTAGGTTCTTATGGGAGAATATAATCAATAGATATGGGTTCCCATTGAGTTTAATGAGTGATAGGGGTACTCATTTCTTAAATGAGATAGTTAGAATCTTGTTGGTAGAGTTTATGGTGTCCCATCAAAAACTATGCCTTATCACCTTGAGGATAATGGAACTATTGAGGCCTTTAACAAGATTCTGAGCCACATGTTAACTAATATTTGTGATGTCGGAAGGAGGGAATGGGATTATAAGGTATCTGTAGTGCTATGGGAATATCACATGACTTATAAATGATTGAACAAGGCCACATAGTTTTAGTTAGTCTTTGGCATGGAGGTAGTTCTACCTGTGGAATTCATGTTACCCTCTCTGCATATTGTGTGTGCAAGAGAATTGGCTGATGAACAAGCATTAGAAGAGAAATTTGAAAAACTTATGATGCTAGATGAAATGTGGGCCATTGCTAGGTGGAGTTAGAAGATGGAGAAAGCACGACAGAAGGCATGTAATGATCGTCATATTAAAAATAATAATTTTAAAGTTGGGTAGATGATTCTACTATATGATTCTAAGTTTTTGTGCCACCCTAGGAAACTCAAAGTGCATTGGATGGGACCATATGTCATATCACACATACTTGATTCAGGTACTTTCTAGTTACAAGTGTTGGATGGAACACATTTTCCCAATTATTTTAACGGGAGTAGGTTGAAGCCCTACTATAAATAAGTCTTATGTGTTTTTGTAAATAAGGCAATGTTGTCACTTAGCTTAAGATTTCCCTAAATGAATTTTCCTTTATATGTGTTTCCTTTCATCATCGCTATGCTTTTCCTTTTCATTCTATGTTGTGTGCGCATTGGCGTGCCAGTAGCTAAATAAATTTGAAGTGATTTCATGTGCCGAGGACTGCACATACTTTTAGTGTGTGGTGGATTGGTGTCTAAATTCAGAAAATCATTGGTGCATTTCTAAGGAAGTTGGACTATTGGAAAACTCATTCTGGGATCATTAGCACAAAGGAAGGAGAACAATTTGTGTAGTGTAAAAGGTGTTCAAATTTGTGTTGTTGTAAAGGTGTTTTAGAAAAGAGTTGAGTTAAGTGTAGACCACACGGGGAGAAACAAAGATCATGTAGTATAACATGAGGTAGCGGAAGCATGGAGATTACTTAGTGGAAGGCACAGAGGTTGAGTACTTTGATGTAGTAAGGCATGTGGAGGAGGTATGTAATAGGGAAGTAATGGTAGTATGTCGAAGGTTACAAATGTAGTGCGCGAGGTGAAGTCATGGAAGTTGACTTAAGTGGACAAAGTGCTTTATCAAAAGTGAAGTTAAGACACATGGTCGAAGGGATATTAAGGTGTTGAAAAAGTATAAATAGAAGGTGAGGGTAGTCTTTCTAACTACCTTTCCCTCAAAAATTTTAATTTTTGTGCTCTCGAGTGATTGAAGTGCGATGAGGGTTTGAGAAGGAAGTGAGGTACTTTCACGAACCAAGGGAGTTGTGAGAACTATAGCAGCAAGGGGGAAAGAAAAGCATAGGCCAATAGGGGGTTGCGTGAAAGTGAAACCATTAAAGTCAGAGAACTTGGGAAGATAAGGAGGAATCGAAAAACCTAGGGAAAGGAGGAGAAAAAAATATGACACCTAAGAAGGAACAAAATAAGAAACCAATGGTGGAGAAGGAGGAACCCATGGAGGTTTACTCAAATATAGTATCCCTAGGAGTGGTTAAGGTGGAAAAGTGGAGCTCAAAGCTGTATAGGTGCAAGATCAGTGAGTTTAATCACAGAACAACTGATTATGACAAGTTGATGCGGGTAGATCTGGTCAAGGAGATCCTAGGGTTAGAAGAGTAAGGAAACCCTAGGGTGGATGACTCGGTATAAAAGGAATTGCATAAAACTGGGGTCTTACAACTATGGGAGTTGTCCTTCTTCACCAAACCCTCCCCACTCTTCGGGTGGTTGATGTCATAGGTGCACGAGAAGTTCTTCTACTTTGCGGGGAGAAGAATGAGACTCACATGCCAATTGATTAGAATAGTAACATGCCTGTGGAACACTAGTGAGGACATGACACTTGATTTGTGTGCCACTGCAAAGATCAAGGAATTGGCAAAGAAATTGAGCTATGAGAAGGGAGGGAGAGCTCAACTCCAAGTTAGGTGCATTTGAGTGGTGGACGAATATCAACAAGAGATTATTGTACATTGCATACAGGGTATCTAAAAGGGCACATTACAACTTCACCCAGTTTACTACAAATAGTATCATTGAGGAGGCACGAGTGTAGAATGAGGTTGGAGCAAAGATCACATGGGGATCCATACTCCTGTTAATCATATTCTACAAAATTTGTGTCCCAGATGGGCCAGACAGAACAATATGGGTTCACCCACCGATGCACTCATATCCTACAGTGCAATTTGCACAATTTACTTGTGATGGGTCCATCTCAAACACCTATAAAGTGTGGATGAAAAAATGGTATGAGATTTTGCATGATGACTTTGAGAATGAATGACGCATCCCCCATGAGTTTCGTAAGTTGTTGGTGATCAAGTAAAATTTTTAGTTACATAACACTTCTACTTGGAAAAGTTCATGATGGCCAAAGGAGAAATGGGGCCAAGTGTACAAGATCCCATTCGTATTCATACATGAAGTGTGTCATAAATCGATTAAAGGACATGCAGAAGGTGAATTTTGATGCTGAAAAAAGTGGACACTAATATTCACACCCTGGAAAAACCTACAAGTATGGCGCGAGGCCAATGTATAAGGAGATTTTGGAGCCATATTTTCTAGATCTACATCCACAGATCAATGTTACCATCAAGGGCTTCATCCACTGGGTATTTGTGTAGTTGTGCCCTAAGACACATGGAGGAGTTGAAGTGGAGGTCATAAAATCCACCTTTCCAAATCCATGGGAGGTGCTAATCCCACCAATGAAATTAGTCCAAGAAGAAGGAGAGGAAGAGAAGAAGAGGGAAGTGAGGGAAAGTTGGATACTTCCCAAAAAGGAAGTATTACACACGTTGAAGTAACAATGGAGACGTAAGAACCTCACACTAGGGTAGTGTTGAGGCTTCACAACTAGAGCACAAGGAGGTTAAGTAGTCGTAAGGGGATGAGAAAAAATATAAAAAGCTGAAGGTACATGATGTCACCAGTTCGAGACAGGCTCGAGAGAGGATCAAACCGCATTAAGAAAGGAGCTTGAGGTAGATCTTGAGGAAGAATAAAAGATAAGATATCGGTGGAAACCAAGGCGGTGGTTGATGCACATGGAGAAGAGAAAGCACATACTGTGGAGGAGCCTGTGAAGATCCCAATGTGAGGGACTTCACCTGTCTAGCCCACTAGCCTAGAAAAGAAGAGTAAAGGAGACTCCTTCATTATTAAGGAGGATAAAGGGTTCACTGCAGGAACAAGTACCCCAAAGAAATAATGCTCAAAGTGTAAGGAAAAGAGAAAGAAGTGGAAACCTATGTCCCCTCAAATAGACTTTGTGGATGATTTTGCAAAGGTGTTTTACACAAGGTTCTAGAGCACCCTTTCCGTATAAAAGTTATAAAGTCGGGATTTATTGGACCAATATGGGGCCTTGACAAAAACAAAGAAGATGATAAGTTTGAATCTACATTTTCATGCAGAGGATCCTAAATTTGAGGTCAATGACCACATGATCGAGACCATTCACTTGAATAATAAGAAAGGAATGCTATACAAAGAAGTGGACCCAAGCCACCTTATTGACGAGAAAGTTTGCAATGAGTTATAGAAGATGTATACGGGGTAATAAGGAAAAGCTTAGACGTGGGGTGAATGTTCGAGATCTTGGTCACAAACTAGAATGGAAAGGAGAAAAAGATTGAAAGACTACGCTAAGGATTGAAGGGAAAACAAATGCGGACCAAGGAGGCCTATGATCGAGTTGGTGCCTTAGTGAAGAAGATCTTGGGGGAATGTCTGGCATTGGTGAGCCAAGCCAGGATGAATTATAATGATGAAATGGAGTACGTAGAAGATTTGGTGGGGATGTTGTTGACCAACATCAAGAATGGTGCGGGGACCAAAATTGAGGAACTCGCAAAGGAAAAGGAAAATAACAAGGTTTCCGTTAAAGCTCGGGTTACAAAGTTGGAGGAGTTTCTCACCTAACTCAAGGAGGAAAATATTTTGGCAGACAATGGCTTCAATAGTTGTATAAAAATGTGAGCCCATAGTTGATGCACAAGTAGAAGAGGAATAGGCCACTCTCAAGGCATTACAAGAAAAGGTCCCGACAAAAAAAATTGAGCGTGCCCAACTGATCATTGACACCACAACACAAAAGGACAAGATTAAGACCAAGTGCAAGAAGTTAGATTTTTGAATTGGTGAACTCGGGACTCTATCAAAGAACAAATGGATGAGTTTGAGGGTGTTTGCATGGAGCTAATGGTGGTCATACAGGAGTTGAAGGGGAAGGTGGAAGAGAATATGTAGAAAAATTACCCAACACTATGGGGGAGGTGGCAAGGAAGGCTTTAGAATAATTAGAAGCATGTGATAGATGTGGAGTTTCCTAAACTTCTCCAATTAGTCACTTAGGCTGGTGAACCATACAACATGTTTTTGCCTTAGTCATTTTGGTCGATGGAGTTTGGTTCGGTGAGCACGAAGGATTGCCATGGGTGGAAATTGAGCTAGTGTGGGGTAATGTTGGGCCCCTAAGGAATCTATGCACCTAAGGCACAAAGGTTTTTCCATGTGCCAACAGAGCGTAGAGGTTAGCACATAAGTAACTTTGGGGAAAGCACGAGGTGCGCGGCCATACAAAACAAGGTTAGGACTTAACCACATTTTGGATCATGGTTAAAGTCCCGATAAAGGAACACGTGGAGATGCGACCAGAATTGGCTATGGATAAGGTTAGGACATGGAGACTTGCATCTCAAGGAAAGAATATTACAGGCATCACTACGAGTTATCATGATAGGATTAAGAGTTATAAAGTGGAGTTAGTTATAGTTAGCTAGCACTTCCATGCTTTGAGAATACTTGAGTATGGAAGAACATGATGACATTTGGCAGGCGGATCACTCTAAGTGATGAGTAGGCGGTAAGGGAAGATTCCTTGGAGTCCCTTGTTATGTATTGATTTTCATGGCAACAAGAGAGAGAGTTAGTTGGTATGGAAGAAGAACAAGGGGGTATGGGTAATCTATGAAATGTGTGAGCAAGAAGGTAGAGAGAGCTGGGAGAGATGTGTGTGATCACTTTATTATAACTTCTGTAATGAAGCCATTAGAGGATAATACTGAGACTCCGTTGATGTATCTAGTCCAGTTATGGATCTCTTGATGTATTTGGCTACATAAACAATTGTGAATCAATATATGATGGTGTTGTTATGTATATCTATGTTTATGGATTCAAACCCTTGTGTTCTTGATATTGCTTATGGTTCATATCTAGTTCTTCTATGTGTTTCTATGATGTTACTTTCATGTTATGGTGCATCTGTGTTTGGTTCTAGTTCTTTGTCTTGGTCCTAAAGGATGGATGCATGTATCTCCCGTCTCTGCAAACATTCCTCCATTAATGGTGAACATTCTTGCAAAGCTCATGTAAAGGAGGGTCTCGGTGCCTACGCATGCCTTGGGTGAGTTCCCAGTCTAAACTTGGTGATATGTTGGTGTGTTTGGGGTTTAAAGGGAGTAGGGAAACATGACTACATGGCTTGTTCATGTATTAATTTTATATGTGGTATTCAACCCATAGGTTTATGGGTGAGCTTTTTGGCCCATGGTTTTGGAATCAATGGTATTGTAAAAAGATTCTATAGTTACCTATTGATGTGCTTATAAATAGCTAGACATATGGTAGGGAAAGATATGGGTGTGTGAATTTTTGAGAGAGTTTGTTGAGCATAGCTCCAAACAATATCTATGCATTGTAATTATGAGAAGATTGATATGAGAGTGGATTATACTCTTTTTGGCTCGTAATAAAATTTGGGCAAGTGTTTCTTGGTGGATGTAGCCCACATTGGGTGAACCACGTTAAATCCTATCTTCTTGTTGTGTATTTTTGTTTATGTATTTTTGTTCATAGTTCTTATTACTACAATTTTGTGGGATTGATCCACACATATATTTCTATTTATCCCTAACATTTGATAACACCATATAGAGTGTTAACCAATTTTTCAAAATTTGATGATTTGTCAACTTGCTTCTTCTCAAGATTGACTGATTTAACACCTTCTCTCTTAGGAGATTTATCAACTTCTTTGATGTTGTTCTCAATTTGAATTTCCATAGAAAATTATTGCCTCAAAGTCATAGGATATTTTTGTCTCAAAAGGTAAGATTCCTTCTTATCAAATTCATCACAATATTTTATTAAACATGATTCTTCACTTGGTCTCAAGCTGATTGGTAGTCTCATCAAGGTTTTATTAAATCTAATGTTAAAGTCTTGTACACATTCACTTGGGTTTTTCTTAATGTTTTAAAATTCAAATAGGAGGAACCTAGGGTCAGTCCTATCACCATATTGAATTCTAAAAACATCCATCATTTCATCCCAAAAATTTATTGAAATATGAGGCAAAGAGTTGAATCATTCCCTTTCATCCTTTTCTAAAATTTGTACAAATATCTTTAATAAAAAATCTTCATGTTCTAATTCATAATCATATATGATAGATTTCAATCAATCTAAGACGTTTCTCATCAACAATGGCATTATTTCCTTAAAATTTGGGTGGTATAATTATGATCCCATATGGAACCTCATTAGGATACCCTAGCATTCCCCCAAAATTTATAGGTCTAAAGGCAACTACTCGAATGGGGATCTTTGAGGAGGATGATCCATGTTGTTAACACCAAAATTTTTAATTATAAGATCAACAATACTATGATAATATGCTTATAGAATCTTACCTTATGGAATCTGATTAACACCTAATTACCAAACTTCTCTCATTCTCCAATGCAAAGTATCCAACTCAAGGAAGACTTCTTCTACAAAATATGATCTGAATGAAGAGCTGAACACTTCCATGATTACAAAGATGAATTAACAACAAAATATAACTATTGGCACTCAATCTAGGCCCCTAGATTAAGTTGGTATTTTCCCTCAATTCTCCATAGATATAACTATTCTTAGTGCTTCATATTGTTCCCTTTTCTTCAAAGTTCAGGTTTGAGTAACAAAGAATTATCGATTTGTAAGAAAATTTATACCTTGTCAAAATAAAGAAGAAAGGATTCATCAAAAATGTTAAAGAATTGTTGAATTACACTTAGCACTTTATATAAGCCCAGGACATTCAAAACGAAATTCAAATTCCACCTCTCCAAAGCACTGACTATTGGCATTTAAAAACCCATGGGAGGCTCGACTAAATCCATTACTTGAGATATTTTTAAAAGGTTGTATGACATTCATTTGGATTTAAATTTCAATGCCAAATATAAGACATGAGCCACATGGAAAGGATCCAAAAGGAGAGGAACAAATACATGTCACCATTATGATGAAATTCAACAAAAATGTGCCCAATGGACCTTAAGTCCGCAGAATGAACCGAGTTTCATAAAGCTTCAATTCTGCATATTCTGAAAGATCAAGGTACTTGTACAGGGAAAAATTTCCATGAAGCCAAAAATGAAGTCTTCTAAGATAAAATCCATGATGCGAAGGCCCAACCCCGCAACTAATAAAAGGAAAATATGAAAGCAAGATAAATTGGCACTATAAAATCGTAAAAGTGTGTGGAGATTTCTCGTTGGTTTACGCTTCACATTCTAACAAGACTAACATTTCCAGTAGCGTGGAGCTTTCTCATTGCTTCACGTTTCACATTTTGACAAGGCCCATATAAATAAAAGTAAATTATGAAGTAGCGTGGAAATTTCTTAATGGTTTATGCTTTGCACTCTAAAAATGCTGACAACACAAAGGTGAATGGAGATTTCTCATTGGCTCACATTTCACGGCTGTCGACCAAGGTTATCAAATAGTCTGAAATTATGAGTGTGGAGCTTTCTTATTGGCTCACATTTCAAGAAAATCATTCAAGGTTATTAAATAGATTGACATTTTGAGGGGCGCAGAGCTTTCTCATTGGCTCATATTTCGTGAGGGCTTGTACAAGTAAAAGAACAGTCGAGAAGGTGAAGGAACGCAGGATTTTCTTATTGGCTCACATTTCATAATGGAACTTACCTACATGTAAATAAAAATAAAGGAAAATCTATACACATGTGGATAAAAGATAATTATCAAAGCCAATCAAAATTTATCATGTGTCACTCTCAAGTTCATCTCGACATGCAAAACTTCAAATGGCCATAATTTTCACTCCAAAGTTCCAAATCACACAAAATTGGTCTCATTAGAAAGGTATCTTAGATATCTTCAATTTGGCATCATTTGATTTAGAAATTAATGATGTTTAGTAGTATAAAAAGAAGAAAAAAGGGACACAAACATACCTGGTAGTATCAACTAACTATTTTACACATGTGGTAGTAAAGGCATGAAATTGATCCCAAAATACTAACAAAAATCAAATATTTTCAGTTAGAAAAATGTAAATTCCCACTTTGATTAAAGATATTTATTTATGAACAAGGTGGTGATTCACTTTCTATTGGGGTGAATTGAATTGTAAGAACAAACCAAATTGTATAAATATGGGGGCCTGTCCTCATATTAAAGGGAGTTAGTTTTGGTATTATGATCAAAAGGGGTTAAATTTTTCTATTCAAAAAGGTCAATAGATATAATTGTGAATACTACATGTTTCCTTTATGAAATGCATATAGATTTTAGTTTCCCAAACTTTTGTGTCAAGGTGGTTACAATGTACAACCATTGACAAACATTGAGAGCATTTGATTTATGTTCATGTATTAAGAAACTCAAGACCTGAATGAAATATGTTCGCTTTTGAGTTTAATTTCTATGTTCTGGTTTTGTATGTCAAATTATTGATTGATGAGTTATATTTTTGCTACAATCTTGTGTTTTTTTCTTCTCTTTATCATACACTAGATCAGTCCTCAATGGTTGTGCTTTGGTCATTAGTTCAATATTATGTTGTGAGCATTTACTCTGCAATATTGGACTTAATTGGAAAATACTTACCCTAACTATTTTTTCAAAGTGATTTTTAGCATTTGAGTGTATCTTGGGCTTACTAGAGTACAGAAATAAATACCTTATTAAAATGTTTACACGAGATTTTGTGTTGAATGTTCTAGACATTGTGTCAAATCTTTGCATCTGTTGGCTATAAATGAATGCAAATATTTCTTCATAGAAATTTTCACTACTTAATCTAGTTTTTTGTACTTTTGAGAATTACAGACTACTCTAAGTGTTAAATGATCTATTATAAGGTATCCTTCATCATATAAATCCCACCTCTATGAAGTTACAAATACCAAAATTTATCTCACCCCATATTAACTTCCATTTGTCCATTTCCTACTTTGTTGCTCTAAATATCACTGAAGGTGCCTTCTAGCCTTAATTCTACTACCAAGAGAATGCAAGAGCAACCAAATTTTTCTATCTATAGTAGCCTATATCTAGTGCATTAATCATATGTAACATATTTTGTGAAAAATCGTGAGAGTGAGTGCTTTGTATTCATGGCCATGTTTATCCTAGATTGATCCATCATTGAAACAAATAAAGAGGAACAAAGAATTCATCTCCCCCTCTACATTCAAGTTACAATACGAGTTCTCTCACCCTAGTCTAAGGTAGGACCAAAAGTAGCAGGATGAGGCCATCCCCTCTATACATTCCCCTCAATCACCTCAAATCTTGATCCCAAGAAAGTGTTAGACTCCTTCCCGGCTAAAAATGATATATTACTTAGTCTACAACCATCCAAGCATCCCCTTCCTGAAATAATATTGTTAGGCCACAAGGGGGTGTAGAATTGAGGACTAACACAATTTTGGTGTTGTTTTTTTGGAATTATTGATATATGTTGATAGGTAATTTGGATTTTAGAGTGCAAATGCTTGTTAACATGCTTCTAGCTCCGTTCTTTGGGGACTTATTGAGTTGTCGGGGATTTCTTGATATATGTTGATTGGTATTTTATCTTTCATAGTGTGAATGTCCTTCAACATGATTTTGGCATTGTTTCCAAGGAAAAGATAGTCTCAATCACTTCTATAACCATTTCTAAGGTTCATAATAATACTTACCTTTGTAAATATTTTCCAAAATTAGAAAAATATAGACCATTCTGAAAAGTATTGTCCAAAAATTCCAAATACAAACAAGCTTTCCATAAAGCTTGAGCCTTTATGAGTATATTGAGGATTAGTAACTAGAAATTTTGGAAAATTTATAAAGATCTACAAAGATCGACCTCCCAATTTGTGAAGATATCATTTAAGGAAATTTTTGAGTTAATTCATACATCTAAGGTGCAAGGCCTTAGTGGCGGCTCCTTCTTTCAAAGAAAATATGGGTTACACTAGTACAAATCTTCTATACACATTTATGATAAAATCTCCTCTTTGTAAATCTACAAGGAATAAGATCCTTTTTCAAGTCTGATCCCCTTAAGATTACTTCTATAGTGGAGAATACAAAGTCAAGAAGGAAGTAGATATAGAAACCAAGGTGAGTGGTCCAAAGTTAGAAGAAAATATTGTTCAACTTGCTGAATTTGATCCACCTTTGGTGGAGGATAACTCTAACACATATGATAGCTCTAATCAAGGTAGTCCTCAAGCATATTTACATTATTTGTTTCAAGAAGGTTCAACATCTATAAATAATAAAGGTACTCTTCATCTTCCATACTTGTTGAGTCATAAGAATAGAGAATTTCGTGAAACTAAATCCTTGAAGGATTCCCACTTTTTGGTTCATACTCCTTTACCCCGAGACCTTAAGTTCTCCACTTGTTTGAACCCTCCTTAAAATCATCCACAAAATAATATGCAACAACCTCCACCAATGGCTCCTTTTTAGTCACCAATTATAGACCAATAAGGTTCGGTGGAATGGTGGGTTATCTTAATGAAGTACCTAATGAAATTAGAATTAGGTTGTCTATATTTCAAGGGAATAATGCCATAATCGGGGTTCAATAGCTTATATTTTTTCAAAATGTAGTGGATGACTATAAAGTAGAGCTTGAAGATGTCTATGTTGAGTTATCCATACATACATTAGAAGAAGATGCCGAGGGGAATGGTATAATTTTCTTCCTTACAAATTCAATTGATTCTTGGGTAGAAATGAAGAATGCATTTAGAATCTAGTATGGTGATAAGACTAACCCAAGGTTTTTTTAATCAAAGTTTAAAAATATAAAAATAATCCTAATGAGTGTATACAAGAATTTAACACTAGGTTCAATAAAAATTTGACTAGATTGCTTACTAATATAAGGCCTAGTGATGATTCTTGCCTGATTAAGTACTCGATGCTTTTGATAAGAAAGCAACCTATTATTTGAGGGATAAAAATACTAGAAATATAAGGCAAGATTTCTCTATGGCTATCCTAATTGAGAACAATATTAAAGCTTTTGGGAAGCCTCCAAAGAGGGAGGTGTCAATCTTATTAATCCGAGAAGCCTCAAGTAAGAAAGGCGGTATAGTTAGAAGAAGTGGTTTAAAATTTGGCCAAAGTAGTCAAATAGATTTCAAATAAGCTTGATAGAGAAGAGAAAGGATTATTTTAAAATCCTCAAACTCAACACTAGGCCTAAGGAAAAAAATGGGAATCATCCCAAAGGAAATCACCGGAATGATGATAGGGGAAAGGACGTATAGATTTAGGAAATAAACAAAAATATTTCGAGACAATTAAAAAATCCCGACCCATTGACAACAAGAGTATCAATGGAAGAGGAAGACCACAAAATTTAATGGTGTGATAAATTCTTTTTCCACATCCCCCTTGAGATAAACTTGTTAGAGATGATGATGTTACTAATGAAGCTGGTTTGGGTGACATATGCATGCGAACATCCAAAAGATTCAATGTAAGGAGCCACTTGAAATGATATATTGTATTCTAAAATTGTGGAGTACTTTTTGGTTTGCACAAATAAGGTATTCTCCCCTTTTATAGTTAAAATATGATATAGATATGGTTCAATTATTTGAGATTCCAAATCATGACTTTTTGTATTTAAGATATTTAATTATTAAAAAGTATGATCGTGGAATTAATTTTGAAGACGCTATGAAACTATTAATTAATGTTATTGTTTATCAAGAAAAGGAGTATAAACTTTGAAATAGACAATTCAAAGGACTTATCCCTACTCCTAAACCAAAAATTCCTCTCTTTACCAATATCCCTAAAGATGCTCCCAAGAAAAATATGCCTGACAAAGGTCCCTTTATCTCTTCAAAGCCAAGCACTTCTGCATCTTCCCAAACAATAAGGTATAACATTCCATTAGAAAATATTGTCACCCTTACCTCTAATACAACCCTACCAAAGTATGCTATATGTGATATGGCTCAAATTCCAAGTGAGGTAAAGATCAATTTCCCAATCATGGAATTGCTTAAAATTCCATAACAAATAAAAAAACATCGAATACTTGGGGCTGAATGATGATATGGTTGTTAAAAAAGGGGTACAAATAATGTAGTAACTCTCCCGATATTGCCAAAGTTGAGATAAAGGAAGACCCATAAAACATGGATGAACTCCTAGAAGTATATTTCGACACATCCTTAGTAGAATCCCAATTAGATGTGGATCCCTTCTTTACCACTCTGATTTTCAATGAACAACTTCTCCACAATTGCATGTTTGATTCAAGAGCTTCATGTAATATCATTCCTTTAGATGTTACGAATGAATTGGAGGTGAAAATAACAACTTTTGGGATATGTTATGCCATGGATTCAAGAGAAGTACATGTTGTTGGGTATGTCATAGGTTTATTATTATAACTTGCTACCTATTGTGGCAAATATTTAACCATGAATATGGTTATAGTTGATTTCCTTGCTAAATGGGGCATGTTATTATCAAGAAAGTGGACTACTAGTGTGGGAGGAAGTGTTCATATGGACATGTCTTATGCCTTTATACCATTATAAGGTAATTTAGTCAAATTTAAGGTAGAAAATAAAATGCTCCATCTTATTGAGGATCACATGAATGCCTCTTATGAGGTATTGTTCGTTGATACAAATTTGGGTAACTTCATAGGATGTGCAAATTTTGAATATCATTGCATGGATATTAATGCACACTTTGAATATTTCCATGTCCCCTGAACCATGAATTTTTATGGAACATGTTCCAACATTCGAAATGGATCTCGGAGTGGTTCTAACTTCTCCAAATCAGGTTTCTTTTAATTTGTATTTCAAATTAAAATTTGAATGTACTAACAACATTGTTAAATATGAAGCATTGATCCTTGGTTTAAGAGTTGCATGGAATCATGGGATTAAAAACATTATTGTCAAAGGAGATTCTGAATTATTTATAAATCAAGTTAAGAAATTATATGCAACTAAAAACCAGAGGATGAGACAATATAAGCATGCAGTTTGGGATCTCATAGAATTTTTTGATTCTTTCATTATCCTTTATCATGAGAGAACTCGGAATACGAAGCTAAAAAAATTTCTATCTTAGACTCTTAGTATGATAATGAGACAATGTCCCCTTGTTGTAATTAAGAATTAAAAGTGCTAGTCATACCTTTAGTTCTTGACAACATTCATCATTGGTAGGTTCTTTAGGATGATGCCTAGATTCGAGATACTTAAATTGTAAATATGAGTTCAAAAATCATCTCATTGACTTGGAAACCATGGTAGTGTTATGTGAAGAAAAGGATAAAATCTTTGGGAATGATGTAATACATTTAAAGACAAACATTATTCATAGACTTATCAACCTAGAATCAAATTTTGATAGTGCAGAATGAGTTATGAGAAAGCCTATCCATGCACCTAGAGATGTTGAAGAATGCAACTTGGGAAATTCTCAAGACCCTAGAAAGGTATGATTAGGGAGCAAAGTATAAATAAAGAATAAAAATAGGATTATACCAAGTTATTGAAGAAATACTAAGATTTCCTCGACATGGTCTTATTCGAACTAAAATCTTATAGAGAAGACATATTTCAACATGAGATACCATTGGAGCCTCACTCTAAGCCCTTCAAGAAAAATAAAAGGACAATCAATCCCATTCTCGTAACCAAAATTCAAGAGGAATTTGCTAAACTATGAGATGGTGGGATAATTCAACCACTGGATACTCTTCATGGGTTACCAACTTAGTTCCAAATGTCGAAAGAAGAATGGGGATATAAGGCTTTGTGTGGATTTCAAAAATCTAAATAAAGCATCTCTTAAGGATAATTACCCATTACCAAATATGGATAATATGTTACAAAAGGTAACAAGATTTGATTTACTATTTGTTGACACCAAATCACTGCACCCCCTAAATGGCCTAAGAATGAATCACGACATTCAGTGTGATTGGGACACATGGGATCACCTCTCAAGTTGTGGGACTTGGGCTCGAGGTGAACCTTTGGAGAAGGCCGATTCCTCTTCCTAAAATAAACACAACACTACTTCTAATGCAAGAAAAATGGCTAATTAGTCCTATGCTAACATTTCATGGGATTAGGGAGAGAGATTTGCAAGGAATAAAACTTAAACTAGAAGTGGTGATGCACCAATTTGGGGAATGTTCAACATCTGGAAGGGTTAATGTGGGAACAAGGTTTACATTATTGACCACCTTCACCTTTAGCAACTAGAAAGGGTACAAAAATACCACAAACCAATAGCAAATGTTCCTCTGTTAAACTTTAAACATACATAATAGAAAGATGAGATTTGATTTGATACATAGATGATTTATCAAGAAGATAATCACAAGCACATGTCAAGCATCCACTTAAGTGATAATAATAATGCAACTCTTACTCAACAGAAGGAAAATGGTTTCTCACAGCTGTCGAAAGGTAATCACACTATTCTTTTCACAATATGAAATAGGCAATCTGAAATAAAGGTAAATTAATCAAGAATGCCAAGGAATCGCATTCACAAAGCATATAATGACTAATCATTCAACACAATAGAACAAATCTTCACGTGTAAGGAAATTCTGAATATAATTAAAAGGTTTCAACAAATATCTGAAAGCACTCTTCCAAGCTTGAAGAGCAACTTTCCCCAAAATCTCTAAAAATTATGTATATATCAAATAATGGAAACATTCCACTATTTATAAGTTCCTAGGTTGAGCCATTACAGCTAGGCCTTTAACTAACATTTAACTAAAAATAGTAATGTCATTAATATAAAGGGAACATGCTCCCATGAAAATAGCAATTTTGTTACAAGGGTTTTGACCAAGTCAACCCTGTAAATTTGACTGATTCGGAGCTCAAATTTGTCCTCTCATGGTTGTTCAACTCGGCCTGGTTCAAATTTAGGTTATTACTATCTTCAGAAAATGACTCATCCACTTTAGAAATGGTGGTACCTACACCTTGTAACTCACTGTATATCTCAACAGCCTACTTCATCTTCTCTTTTCCCTTGATGTGGAAGTAGACATTAAGCTCTGTGTTTTGGAAGCCAAAGTTGGAGAAATTCTGAAAATAAAGTCTTCAAAATCCAAAGTCAAAAGTTCCAAATTCCGAATCGAAAGTTTCAAAAAATTTTCCAAAAATTTCTCTCAAATTTGTTTCTGAAAATTTCTTCGAAAATTTTTCCCAAAAATTTCTCTGAAAATTTCTTCAAAAAATTCTTTGAAATTTTTTTCTGAAAATTTTTCCAAAAATTTCTTCAAAATTTTTCCGAATTTTTTTTTGAAAATTTCTCCAAAAATTTTTTCCAAATTTTTTTCAATTTCAGAGTTTTGGGGAAATGGGCTTTAGAATTTTCAACTTGCTCGACATTTTTAATCCCAAAAATCTCCAAAATTCTGAAATGGAATTGTTCGAAAAGAATCCCCAAAATTAAACTCTGAAAGCTTGATTCAACTCAGCCTACCTCGTTCCCGAGCTTCTAGTCCTGCAATGACTCCATGACCTTCATTGCTCACTATCCCGATTTACTTGATTTCTAAATGTAGATTCAACCAATGAAATGAGCTCGGTGTAGAGCTCACTCTATGCAAATCAAGACCAATTTAAACCTCCAAGATATGAAAAAGAAAGAACAATCCCAGAGGATCCTGAAACCTTCCGGAATAACATATAAGGCTTTCAAAGCTTGAAGTTATCCTGATAACCCCGAAATATTTATGGAAGAATATTTGGTCTTAGGGTATTATCATATTGTCCATTTTTTTGAGGGAAAAAAATTGACAACATTTTTGGCGACCTCTCGGGGATGCTTGCCTACTAAGCATAATTCTAGTAGCCTTAAGTCATCCATTGGGCATGGAGTCATTGTTTGTCAATCTAAAACCAATTTGATCCTGAAATCCCCTTGAGCATTGTTGATCTTGGGCCTCCCTTGAATGCAAAGCATGAGGTATACTAGAAACTGATGAACACTTGGAACCTATGGAACATTGCAGAATTTTGGAAGAGGCAGATCATGAATCTCCAATGGAAACTTTTGAAATTTCCTTCTCCTTGACACCTTCCAATGATGCAATAGTGTGTAGAACAACACAAGAGTGAAAATGGAAAACGAAAACACACAACAACTAAAAACATACATACCCCAAGTGGATCATGCAGGGTGTGCATTGCACTTATTCTACTGAAAACAAACCTATACTACCCTACACTAACCGAAGCACAGGTGAGCTAAACAAACCCTGCAACTGGTTGTGCAAAATAGCTTCCTTTCCTCACAATGGATTGCCATGCAAATGATGTGACAATGGACATTGCTGAGAATGAGAGTGCAAAACTGAAACAGGCCCAATTCTCCACTTGGTTCATTGAGAAATCAACTAGAAAGAGAAAGAATTCCTCTTTTAGTTGCTTTGCATTTGTCCTGTAGAAGCATTGCAACTAATCCTCATAATTTTGAAACTCATCCTCACACTCTGAAATGAATGTGACTGGTTCTAACTTCTCTCCTAGCTTTAATGAAGCTAGGTACCTAATATGGCATGGTTTAACAAGAAAGTCTTGTTGAAGACATCCTTAAATATTCATTACCTAATATCCCTCTTGTTCCCCATTTACAAACGACTAATCTTCCACCTCATTTGACATGGAATTTGAAAATTCCAACTCCCCTATTTTCAGCTTTGGATGATTGTTCAAGGAAATAAAGTCTTTAAGAATAATTTCCTCCATCACATACCTGTTTACCAAAACAGTTCCGTGAATCTGAAAACATAAACCTCTCCATGACATAATCTTCATTCAATGCTCCTAGATCAGTCCTAGCTCCTCCTGTGTATTCCTCCTTTATGTGTGATGATGGGTATGGAAGATTCAATTCCTTCAATTCTAATTCCAAAAAATAGTTACGAGCAATGAGTTGTTCTTGAGCATGTACCTCTGCAACACTTGACACTTTTTGTTGAAAAGAAGTGATGGAATGACAAGATTGTCAAGCTCCATAGGTTCTTGCCCACCAAAACATTCTTCAAGATCTGATAGAAAATCTTCTTCTTCATTCTCTGACTGTATCGAAAGCTCCTCCTCAATCTGAATATCCTCTCGAACTAGAACCTCTTTCATCTTGATATTCTTCATTCTCAAACATGAAATCAAAAAGATTAAATTCATCTAAAAAATCACATTTTTGAGAAGGAAGAGAGGGAAAATATTTAGAAGGTTTCTGCATAGTTTCATCAGCATTCTTGATCTCTGAATCCTTCTTCATCTCATGAAACTTGTTATGGCTGATTGTAACATCGAATGATGACTTTGGAAAGATGTTATCATCTTCCAAAAGTGATGCAAGTTCTTGACATGCATGAAAATTAGTATCATTGCATTCATTAGAATCAACTTGTTCACTTGAAATCTTTTCTTCTCCAGTTTACACATTCCCTTTTATTACTGATTTGGCCTCCTTTGGTGATCCAAACTCTTCTAATGGAACTAAGCCAATACGAACACTACATTTTGAACAAGTAGACAAATGGTCCTCCTCTTTCAAATCTGGATCTATTTCTAGCACAAAACTAGTTTGTTCCACTTGTCGAGCCTTAACTTCAGTAGAAGGTTTAGTCAGAACAAAGTTTTCTTGATGCTAAATTTTGCAGCCCATTCCTTTAGATTATCTACATGCTCTCCTTTAAACATATAATTCTCCCTTTTGCTCATTTCTTGACAATGCTCTTCCCAAAATGGATTTGGGAATACAAGAGGAGGGACAGATTGGGAATTAATTGATCCCCTCACTGTTTTGAGGAAGAGATTCATTCTCTTGTCTTGATGGCTCTTGTAGACATGAGGGAAATTTAGAAGGAAGAGGCATGGAAGATTCATGATTGAATGGAGGAATAGAAAACAAAGGAGTGAATTCCACCAAAGGGATAGAAACCGGAAGGTTAGGACTATGGGGTTCAAGTTGAAACTGCATAGATGGAAACACGAGAAAAGGGTTGTAAGGTGGTAATGCAGGGGCCTCCCATTGACATGATTGACTAAAATTACATTCATGAAGGTCTCTTTTCTTGATCCATTCTCGACTTGAGTCATTGTCTTGATAATGAATTGAAGCTTTTATTGAGGGCTAAGCTCACATGGTATATGGCCAGTCCATGGGCATGGAATGTTGAATCCAATCTGGGTTGCCCTTGTCATTTCATTGATCCTTATTTGTATCATATTATAATCCAACACTTGAACCTTCTTCTGTAAGTGATCTTCTTCAGTGAACAAGAATCTTCATGCCATTGTTCCTCAGTAGCCCTCATGTTTGGTGGGTGACCAAAGTGATCTCATCTTGTTCATGTGGACATGCATGCTCAAACTGATACTCATCATGAAATTGGTTTGGAGGTGGATTATAATAGCCTAAAGATGGAAAGAAATGCTACTTTGGAAGTGAAAGTCCCACTGTGGAAATGAAGCCATGATTGCACAACTTCATGGATGGGACAAAATGGAAAGATATGGAAGAAAACTAGATGGAAAATGGGTAAAAATGAAAGTCTGCAACACAGAGAGTAGGGTACTTAGACCAATGGAGTCACTAGTTGTGCTTGGGTATACCTCCTAAGGCTGAAATTTCACTAAGAGCACAACAACTTAATGAAATGAAGTGAACAAAATATGCACACCTATGAAAGATGTGCCTCTTGTCCCACCGAGTGTGCCAAAAACTATTGTCACCAAATCACTTGCACCCCCGAATGGCCTGAGAATGAATCATGACATTTAGTGTGATTGGGACACATGGGATCACCTATCAAGCTGTGGGACTTGGGATCGAGGTGAACCTCTGGAGAAGGCTGACTTCCTCTTCCTAAACTAAACACAACACTACTTCTAATGCAGGAAAAATGGATAACTAGTCCTATGCTAACATTTCATGGGATTAGGGAGAGAGATTTGCAAGGAATAAAACTTAAACTAGAAGTGGTGATGCACCAATTTTGGGAATGTTCAACATCTAGAAGGGTGAATGTGGGAAAAATGTTTAAATTTTTGACCACCTTCACCTTTAGCAACTAGAAAGGGTACAAAATACCACAAACCGATAGCAGACGTTCCTCTGTTAAACTTTAAACATACACAATAGAAAGATGAGATTTGATTTGATACACAAATAATTTATCAAGAAGATAATCACAAGCACATGTCAAGCATCCACTTAAGTGATAATAATAATGCAACTCTTAATCAATAGAAGGAAAATGGTTTCTCACAAATGACGAAAGGTAATCACACTATTCTTTTCACAATATGAAATAGATAATCTGAAATAAAGGTAAATTAATCAATAATGCCAAGGAATCGCATTCACAAAGCATACAATGACTAATCATTCAACACAATAGAACAGATCTTCACGTGCAAGGAAATTCTAAATATAATTAAAAGGTTTCAACAAATCTCTGAAAGCACTCTTCCAAGCTTGAAGAGTAACTTCCCCAAAAATCTCTAAAAATATGTATATATCAAATAATGGAAACATTCCACTATTTATAAGTTCCTAGGCTAAGCCATTACAATTGGGCCTTTAACTAACATTTAACTAAAAATAGTAATGTCATTAATATAAAGGGAACATGCTCCCATGAAAATACTAATTTTGTTGCAAGGGTTTTTACTCAATCAACCTTGCAACTTTGATGATTCGAGCTCGAATTTGTCCGCTCATGGTTGCTCAACTCAGTTTGGTTCAAATTCAAGTTGTTACTATCTTCAGAAAATGACTCATCCACTTTAGAAATGGTGGTTCTTACACCCTATAACTCACTGTATATCTCAACAGCCTACTTCATCTTCTCTTTTCCCCTTGATGTGGAAGTAGACATTAAGCTCTGTGTTTCGGAAGCCAAAGTTGGAGAAATTCTGAAAATAATGTTTTCAAAAATCTAAAGTTAAAAGTTCTGAAATTCTGAATCAGAAAGTTCACCGAAAATTTTTCTTGAAAATTTCTCTACAAATTTTTCCCAAAAATTTCTCCAAAATTTTTCCGAAAATTTCTCTGAAATTGTTTTCCAATTTTTTTTTCTGAAAATTTCTCTCGATTTTTTTTTTGAATTTCAGAGTTTCAGGGAAATGGGCTTTGGAATTTTCAACTCACTTGACATTTTTAATCCCAAAAATCTTCAAAATTCTGAAACGGAATTTTCTGAAAAGAATCCCCAAATTAAACTCTGAAAGCTTGATTCAACTCAGCCTACCTCGTTCTCGAGCTTCTAGTCCTACGATGACTCCATGACCTTCATTACTCACTATCCCGATTTCCTAATTTCTGAATGTAGATTCAACCACTAAAATGAGCTCGGTGTAGAGCTCACTCTATGCAAATTGAGACCAATTTGAACCTCCAAGATATGAAAAAGAAGGAACAATCCCAGAGGATCCCGAAACCTTCTAGAATAACATACAAGGCTTTCAAAGCTTGAAGTTATCTTGATAACCCCAAAATATTTATGGAAGAATCTTTGGTCTCAGGGTATTATCATATTGTCCATTTTTCTCGGGGAAAAAATTGACAACACTATCTACATTGAATGGTTTCTCGTGTTACAACCAGTGGTAGTAAAACAATCGAAAGCTCAAAATTGCTTTAGCTACCCCATGATGAACATATGTGTATGTTAGAATAAATTTTGGGCTAATGAATGCTGGTGTAACCTTTCGAGAGAGCTATGGATGTGGCCTTTTTCTAGTTTCATCAATGATTTCATAGCAGATTTACCAAGATGATATAATTGTCTTCTCTAGATACATGGGTGACTATTTGGGGCACCTTGAAAGATATTGATCGTGTGTAGAGATTATGGGATTTCATTAAACCCAAAGAAGTGCCACTTAGGGGTGTAAAAATATTTGTTGTCGAGACATATAGTGTCACAAGGAGTAATGATAGATCTTGAAAGGGTGGAGCTAATCAATATATTCCCTATCCCTATGTCTAAAAAGGTATCCGATCCTTTTTTATACAAGTAAACTGTGTAATATGGTTCATCTCCAAATTTTATGAGATTAATATTCCTATCACATGTATGTTGAAAAAGGATCAAGTCATCAAGTGGGAAGAAGGGGCTACTCAAGAATTTAAATGGATAAAGGAGGCACTAAAGACTCGCCCACATCTTAACCATTCCTACTTATAAGAAAGCATTTCAAATGTTTTCCTTTTCCTTAGAAAATATAATTGCTTTTGTGTTATTATAGAAGGATGAAGGGGGCATGAAAAGCCCATTGCATTTTTTAGTAAAGCTTTGCAAGGATCAAAGTTGAAATACTCTATCATGGAAAAAAAAAGCTTTTTCCTTGGTGAAGGATGCTAAAATATGCATACCTTACATTCTTATCTCCAAATTTATATCTTATCTACCCCATATGATGGTCAAAGAAATTTTATCATATATGGAGATGTTAGGAAAAAGATGCAGATGGGTGAACAAGATGCAATAATTTGACATGGATATTCAAACCAAAAACCTGTTTCGAGGATTGGAATTAGCAAGGTGGATGGTAGAGAGTAATCTGTAGGTGGTTGAGCTACAAAATGTTGAAGAATATGGGCCACACCCTCATGAAATTGAATTTTCCTATGCACTTAGACAAGAATCAAAGGAGGACACTCAAGCCGAGTCTCCCAAAATTATATTTTGAGTGATCATGGAATGGCTTGGTAGAATTTAGAATGATTTTTTCTAAGATGTATCACTGAAGAAGAGGAACCTAAAATAATTGGAGAATTTCATAGTGGAGTATGTGGAGGCCATTTTTCTAGAAGAGTTACTACTCACAAAATTTTAAGGGTAGGATATTGGTGGCCTTCCTTGTTCAAAGATGTTTCCTTGTTCGTTCAAAATGTGAGAGTTGTCAACGTTTTTCTGGAAGAATGAAAACCTCTAGGGCCCTACCTTTTCATCATGTGTCGGTGGAATCCCCATTCAAACAATGAGGATCAAATTTTATTAGTGAGATATAAGACTCTTCAAGTGATGTTCATAATTGGATATTGGTAGCCATTGACTACTTTACCAAATGGTTTGAGGCCATCCCCAATAAGAAGGAAACTCATAAAGTAGTCATGGATTTTATTCTTAATAAAATAATATGTAGATTTGGGGTGCTTTCTAAGATAGTTTCCAAAAATTCCATGAGATTCAGAGCTAAACCATTGACAACAATGTTCCATGAGTAGTATGTTATAAATGTTTCTTATGCATCAAATTATAATACTCAAGGAAATGGTCAAGAAAAATTGGTGGTGCAAATTAACTTGTAATAATTAGTATGTTATTTATTAATCTACAATCATTTAATTATCAAACCAAGGGACATATACTTTCAATAATGCCAGTGTTGTATGCATAGTTACAAATATTTGGGAGGTATAAAGATAAATTACTATCACTACAATTTGAGAAATAACAATTCTTGGAAAAAAACTAAATTATGACTTGAAGTAAAATGCTAAGTCTAAGGAAAAACATGTAAAATCAAAATACAGATAAAGGAATAAATTGTTGTTAATCTAATCATATAGTAAATCAAATCATCAAATAAAGGAGAGGGTTAGCAAACCACAAGTGGGCCCTGCCTTGGGTGCTAATCCCTCCTAAGGCTTGTGACTACAAAAATGAACATAACTCATACTTTTATTTCATTATCATGAAGATTACAATTAGAAAATACAACAAATCCTCTATCTAATTCTCAATTAATCCTCTTTTCAGCATTAACATTTCCTTTTTATATCTTTCATTACAATAGAGGCATGAAGAAACAAAGTTCTACTAGGAGTTCCAATTAGATTAAGTAAAATATCTTAACCAAAAAATTAGAGACTACATGCATGTAATAAAACTACTCAATAGGTGTTTACATATCAATCACATAACTTAAGTAATCGATCAGTTTGATCAACTAGTTATTAAATCATGAATTAAATCAACTAGTTCTTTGTTAAGTTGCAACACATAATTAGATGATGGCATTGAGTCCTCTTATAGTTCTTATAATTAATTCTTCCACTAACACATGAAAAATTAGGTGTTATGTCCAGCTCCTTAGGATCATAACTTTATTCATGTGTGTGACCTCCTTTGGCTATGGATGCTTTGTTGCACGCACGTTCCTTTGGCTACATGTCAATTTTGCAGACGATGCCTTAGCCTTAGATGATTCCTCTTGGATGCAGATGGGTTGTTACATATGGATCCTTTGGCTACATGTGAGTTATGTATAACTAACTTTCTTACAATAAGAGGCATCTCATGCATCATCAATCAAACATCTTATTGTAATCAAGAGAATAAATGCGTACTCACAATACCACAAAATAAAGATAATTAGTGATAACTATATTAATAAGTATTCATGCCATAATGTTTAGGTTATAATGAAATGTCTCAACAGTATAACAGGGGAATACAAGTTTAAGGCTACAAATGGCTCAAAAAAATATAGAGGATGAGTCATTTAGAAAGGGAATTAAACAAATCATCATACCCCCAAGCTTAACTTCTTGAATTTCCACATTCAATATCTTTAGGTTCTTCAACTAGCTTAGGGTCCTCTTAAATGGTGTTGCATAAGTGTTTGAAATCAATTGGAACATGTATCTCCTGGCTCGGTAGAGAAGTGTGCATCATTCAATATGTACCTGCCTCAAACCCTATCTGAATCAATTTCATCCAATGGTATATCACCAGACCAATGTGGTCTAGGAAAATTGAAGATTGGTGGATGATAACCAATTGGGAACCAAATGTTAGTATATTTAATAGAGAAGTCAATGTAAACATTTACCCTTCTCAGATTTGGTATGATATTAGGATAGGAGTGATATTAGGATGCATCCGTAATGATTTTACTAACTCCCTTAACTTTGGGTAATCATGTTCCTTACTTTCTCATGTGCATATTTTCCCATTTTCCATGCCCACTTTTTGATCTCCTTGTATTCTATATACTTGTTATACTCTTCTATGACTTGCCTTTGGATTGGAAGCCTCTACCCTAACCATCAATGGCTGAAATTTTTGTAAGTGTCTGTAGTATTCCATTTGTTTCTCTCTATCCAATTCATTCATAAAGTAATAAATAAGTGATTTTAATGGGACATCTCCAATGTAGAGGATTGGAATCCATTCTCTATCATATTTAATGGCATAATTATGCATGTATAACTCACATAACAAGAACTAAATTTCTTAAGGACTGTTCAAATATAATGTAAAGAAATTCCTAGATCCACTGATGTCAAATTTCATGTCAGAGTTAATATAGGTAAGTTGGAGCTGGAAAATTTTATCCTTAAGGAAATTAGCATAGACATTTGAGGGAGGCCGGTGTCTAACTATATCATAGGCCACTTTAAGTGTCTCATTTTGCTTCTTCTTCATCCTTTTAATCTCCATATCCTTGGCCTTAAGTTCCTTGTCTTTTTCCTCCATGTCTGTTGGTGTTGGAAGATAAGTTCATCCTTATCTCTCCCATTTTCCTTTTAACCTATTAACATAGGTTTCAAACTGATGGACCCAGTAATCCAACAGTTTTGTTTATGTTCCCATGTTCTTGCAAACTAGTTTTACAGGCTCTTTGACAACTTCTCTAATGACAATATGTGGCTACATGTTATCATGTGGAGACACAATGGTGGAATAGCAGCTCCAATCTTGTTTCATATATATCCTCGGTAAGCTATAGGAAAATTCTCTTGTACTCACTCAATATGCTCATATGGTTGTTCTGTTTCAACTTCATGAACAATATTTTCAATAATTTCTTTAACAACATGGGGCATATCATCCCTAATTTCCATCTCATCAGTTTTGTGTCTCAGGGACAATGTGGTCATGGCCCTCCTCATCCCTTCTTCATCATTCATGGCTATATGAGATGTGTCTTCAATTTCCTTTGTGACTCCTCCTTTATGCTTCTCATGGGTTTTCCCAAAGCATGAAATTTCACTTCTGCACTCCTATCTATTTAGTAGGGCCTTCTTGAACCATTTTCTCTCCACTTTCTTCTCCCTTCTTCTCTCCCATACCCTCATTGGGTTCCCTAGAACCATGATGCTCATGAATCTCAACATCAACACATTCCAGGTCAGCACTATCAATTGATATAGTTTGGGGCTTTGTGGGCTTTGGTTTTTATATTTTCTAGTTTTTAGTTGATGGGAATGCCTAGGTGGAGAGTGGATTTGGAAGATGTATGAGTTGAATTAGAGGATTTAGGAGTGGGCCAGGAATATTTACTTTTATTGTTTGAGGTGGATGATTCAAGAGTTGAAAATCCAAGTAGGGTTTCAACAATGAGAATCCTCTCAGGGGATACAATAATGGTGTTCTCTTCAAGCAAGTGGTGTATTTTTAGAAAAAGGGGCTTCTATGGGTTGAGAAGTGGAAGCTGTGGGTTCAGGATGAGAAGTGGAAGCTACAGGTTCAAATGTATGAGTGGAAGAACTACTAAAATCTCTTCTTCTCTTCCTTCTATGCCCAAATAATTCATCAATATTCTTGACCCTTGAAAAATATCCCCAATTTAGTTTAGGATGTTCTCTCTCCAATGTGTGTTTGATAACTAGAGTAATAAGAAAATGGTGTGAAAGTTCTAACCTCCCTCTCTGTGATTCTCTACTCATATTTTTCAAGATCTCATTTAAGAAATTTGGTACATTAACATGCCTATCATTCTTCAAGTGATTGAGTAACTTGAAATGGATTGTATTTAGTCTAGAATATCTACCCTCACAAGTAAAATATTTGATAATATAATTGGAAATATCATCCCAGAGTGGTTTGAGAGAGGTTCGATATGTACCTTAGGGTCAGTTATGAAGGCATCATCTTCATCAACAAAGTATTGTCAGCTTTGCTTCTAGATTGTCTTTATCACGGAAAAGTTCTCCTTCTAAAGGAAGCTCAGTAACTACTATCAAGATATCATCTTTCACCTTTATTGTTAAACCCTTAACCTTAGCTTCTTCATCCTTAAATGTAGCAACAAATTCCTTGACCATAGATTCATGGAAACCCTGAAATTTGCTTATATATTCCATCTATCCATTGTTATGAAAATATTGAAATATTTGTGGCTGGTTACGGATTTGAGAATGTTTAGTTGGCTCATGGAAAATTAAATCTCCCCATTTTGAATTTTGTAGATTACTTACACTGATAGGGAAATCACACAGTTTGGAAGAATGATGCAAGATTTCGATTGTGGGAGACTGTTTGAGTGCTTTGTTTTTAAATTTTAAGACCGAATCACACACAACACATAAAGGAAATGAATTTTAATTGATTTTATTGCAGTAAGAGTGTGAGGTAAGGTGGTGTGACAAAGTGGGATGACGTGGAGTGACAACTCATAGATTAAAGGCGGTGATGTATAATTGAAATTAAATACATTATAGAGTGATATAAATACCAATTAAAAATAATCATACTAATGTTACTTTAATAAAGTGGTATGAGTGAAATTATCTTGAGGAATGTTTAGGACGATGATTACACATGCATTGTATTAATTGCACCCTTGCTACATGTTGATATGCTATGATTCCACGGATATAGTTTCTATAAATGTATGTGGCATTTGTACTATAGGCTCCTTACTTAAAATAGATCATTCCCAAAGAGGGCATGATGACTTGTTCTTGTACCCGATTATTTTTGTTACCACTCATGCGTACAAATTGTTCCTTATTTTTCTTCATGCAATCATGAATTCCACCAAACATGAAAACCAAAATAGATCTTTGTTGCATGTTGTTGCAAGTGGAACATTAAGTCTTTGCATTATCTCCCTATGTCAAAGACTATGCACTTCTTGCAACATATACACCAAATCCTACAAAAAATAGAAATGCTAATAAAATAAAATGTTAGAAGAGTGCTCTTGATCACCAAAAGGGATGATCACAACACTTTTATTATTCTCCCTTGGAGTATTCAAAAGAAGCTGAATATACCAAGGCCACTAAAATATCTCAATCCTTTGAAATCTCAGAAGATGAACCAATAGGCTCAACTTCTGATTTTAACTCGATGTCCTCATCTCCATCTTGTTTTGACTTCCTCTAAACTCTACATGAAGGTTATTTTTTCAGTTGGATTTTTGTACAACCTTAACCTATGACCATTGACTAATAGCTTGAACCTCACATGATCTATGGTGGTGAGTTTTACAGCTCCATTGGAAAATATTTTCTCAATCTCATATGGACCTAACCACCTTGTCCTGAGTTTTCCCATGTGGTCTTTGTACTTTGATTCAAACAATAAGGCACAATCACCTTCTTGAAATTTCCTTGTCTTGATGAACCATTCATTCCACTTGATCCTATCCTTTTTACTACCTCTATATTATGCACAACTTGTCTCCTCATTTCATCTAACTTATTGAGTGGAGAATCCTCTGCATTTGAGCTTTAGACAAATCTATTCCTAGTTCTAGTGAAGTCCTTTATTTCTTGTGCTCAAATTCAATAGGGAGAACATTAGTCTTATCGTACAAAAGATCAAATGGTGTGAAGCTTGTTGTTGTCTTCCATGTTATGTTGAATACCCATAATACCTCTAGAAGCCTTTTTGATTAATCTTTCCTATGGATTGCAATGGTTTTTGTTATAATAGCTTCTGTCTCCATGTTTTTCACCTCAACTTGACCATTAGATTGGGGATGTTATGGTGTAGACTTCCTATAGCTGATTTCATACTCTTTAGCTATATTAGAAATAACTTCAATAGTAAAGTGTGTAACTTAATTGATAAAAATCTCTCTTGGTACTCCATACCTTGTAAAGATATGGTCATCTATTAATTTGAAAAAAATTCACTCTTCTTATTTGGAAATGCTTTCACTTATGTCCATTTAGTGAGGTAATCTGTGCACACCAAGATGTATTCCTTCTACTGAGATTTAGGATCTATAGGACTAATGAAGTCTAAGCTCCACTTGTCAAATGGATACAAGACCAACTGAGGCTGCAATGACATCTCATATGATTTGGTAGGCTTACCCATTCTTTGACATCTATCGCACCTCCTTGTATATAGTGATGCATCCTTATACAGTTTTGGCCATTAATAACATGTTGTTAACACCTTATGTGTTGTTCTTTTTGCAGCAAAGTGTCCTCCACATGGTTCACTATGACAGGCTCTAAGAACATCATATATTTCCTCATCATCAATGCATATTCTCATGACATTATCCTACCCTGTGTGAAATAGAAATCTATCTATCCAAGAAAAATGCACACTCTTCTCAACTATGTATTTCTTTTCAGAATAGAGGTAGTGTGGAGGTGTCTTACCTGAGACTAGATAATTGGCTATATCAACATACCAAGGTGTTTTGGTAGTAATGGAAAATAGGTTCTCATTAGGGAAAGAGTCATCAACCACATGTTCTTCATCATTAATCTTCATTCTTGAAATAAAATCTTCTACAATGTTGTCCTTACCAGGCTTATCCACAATAGTGACATCAAACTCTTGTAAGAATAACAACCATCTAATTATTCTGCTACTCACAACTGGTTTATTGATCAAATATTTAATTATTGCATGATCAATATGAATGAATATTGGATAACCTGTGATGTAGTGCCTAAACTTATTATAGAAAACATAACTACTAGGAACTCCTTCTCTATTACTGTGTAGTTGATTTCAGCATGCTGTAATTTTTGCTAACATAATAAATTGCATAATTCAAAACTATATCCTTCTGTCCTAAAACAGCTCCAATGGGATGGTTTGAAGCATTAATATGAACTTGGAATGGTAGATTCCAACTAGGTCCTCTAAATATAGGGTTTGTTGTTAACAATTGATTCAATTTTTGAAATACAGCTTCACATTTTTCAGTCCACTCAAATACAACATCCTTTCCCAATAATACAAACAATGGAGTTGCCACTTTGCTGAAATCTTGTATGAATCTTCTGTAATAACCAACATGGCCTAGGAAAATCCTAACATCCTTTTGCTTATTTGATGTTGGAATATTTATTATAACAGATACCTTTTTGGATCAACTTGTATTCCTTGAGAAGAAAGGTAATGCCCCTACACTATTCCTCCAGACATCATCATGTATCATTTTTCATTACTCAAAGATAGGTTGTGTTCTTTGCATCTCTTCAAGAATTTTTATAAATTTTGCATGGAATCTTCAAAGGTTCTACCATGTACTGTGAAATCATCCATGTATACCTCCATGCAACCATTTATCAGATTTGAGAAAATGATTAAAACTACCCTTTGGAATGTAGCAGGTGCATTGCATAAGCCAAAAGGAAGAATTGAATAAGAATATGTTCCCCATGGACATGTGAAGGTAGTTTTGTCCTGATCCTTTGGTGTAATTTAAATATAATTATAACCACTATATCCATTAAGAAAAGAGAAATATTTCTTACTAGTCGAGTTTCAATAACTTGATCAATTAAGGGAAGAGGAAAATGATCTTTCTTTATTGCTACATTCAACTCTCTGTAATCCACACATATTCTCCATTTTCCATTCTTATTTGGAAAAATGAAAAGGGTTGCACCCATTGACTATCTATTAGATATATGAATCCTATATCCAATAATTTTTTTAATTCTCCTTTAACAATATCCCTCACTACCATCGGGTTCATTCTTCTCCATGGCTGCAGATTAACTCACAATTTTCCTTGATATAAATATTATACGTGTAAAGCTTAGGATGAATTCCATGTATGTCTCCATATTCCCACACAAATGTTGTTCTATTTTTAAGAAGAGTTATCAAAAAATTCTCTTGTTGCTAATTGAGCATCTTGTTCACTTTCAGTGGATTTCATGAGGTTATCTCCCCTTGCTTTGAGAGATCAAACATTGAGCACACATTGATATTGATAGAATTCGGTATACAGTTGTGTGGGAGAAGTTGGTGAAGAATGCAATTCTTACCTAGAACATCCATAGTGTTTTGTTGTGGTAGAACTTGATCAGAGGGATATCTTAAACACCTTAGTCTGTTATCAACTTCTTTGTTTCTTCCATAGTTGTTCGTAAGACATTGGAAAGGAAAACATATTCTTCTTGTCTCTTGTCAATTGTACATGATTTTTATAGCATCATGATTTTTTTGTACAAATTCTAATATGATTCTTCTAGGTTCTTCTACCCAATTTTTTTGATCTTCTTCATTCAATGGTTGTGTAGGAGGATAAAATGTGAGATTTTAGTACCACTTCCATTAGAAATAGTCATATTACCATATTTTCATCCTATGAATACATTAGTAGTGGCCAAACATGGTCTTCCTAGGATGATAGGATATCCTCCTAAGCTTAATTTTGGTTGAAGAACAATAAATTCAGTAGGGTACTCCCAGAGTCTACCTCTACCACTATGTCCTCCAGGACTTCTTTAGGTCTCACTGTTGATCTGTCTACAAGTTGTAAGAATGTAGTTATTGGCCTTAGTCCTAACTTCAAATCATACATGATATGCCTATTCATGACATTTATGGATTCCCTTAAGTAATTAGAGTGTTGTTTATTGTTGTGCCATTAATTGAAACATTTTCCAATGGACTGTCTAGATCTATATATTTGGGCAAGATTGAATTTACAAGCATAATATCAACTATTTATCCAATAACTTGTATAGAAGATGGATTATTTCTCTTCCTACCTAGTTTTTATGCATAAGTCCTTAACTAGCTTGTTATAAATTGGCACATCCTTAATGGCTTGAATCAATGGAATTTTGACACAAATATCCCTTAGTTGGTTGAAAAAATTAGAATATGATTTGAGGTCAGTCTTCTTTTCTTGTAGTCTTTTAGGAAATGGTGGCTCATTAGGTTGTGTTTTATCCTTACTGGAATTTTTCTTAGGTTATTCTAGATTTTTTGCGGATCGATCGGTCTCGCATCATGTTTTTCTTTGTTGTGGATCAGTCTATAGCATTTTTGGTTCATCCACAATTTTTGTAATAGTGGGTCTACTTGGTGGAGGAAGTGCTCTTCCTAAGCATAGTTGGATATTGTCAACATCAACTAAATAGGTAGGGTATTGAGTTGGTTCAGTGGTGTAGGCTAGCTGAGAAGCTTTATTTTTGGGGTTAGGCATTGGTTCAGCTGGTGGCTAAGTGGCCTTTGGTTGAGAGTTTTCTTGGGTATTTGGCATCAGAGCTTGTTACTGAGGGTAAGGAGGTTGATTGTAGGATTGCTGGTAATTAGGATCTAGCTTATTCCACTACTATCCTCCTCTCCAAGGCCACTGCCATGATTGAGGGGGTTGTTTCCATTATTTTTGGCCTTGAAATTGAGGTTTTCATTGTTGTTGATATTGGTTAGGATATGGAGCCCAACATTGAGGATTATCTTAAGGTGGGGGTTGTATATATGAATTATTATACCAATTTTGAAATGTTGGCATAGGGTCTTGTGACATAACTCCTTGCCTTGGTGGCCATGTTTTCCTTTGAGCAACATAGAAGACTTGCCCATCCTCTATTTCTATCATCTTGAAGTAAATTAAAGCCTCCTTTTATTCTATAATGTTGGTTAATCATTTGCATCTACAATCAAATTTATTTATTCTACATGCATGAAAAAACTATGTGAGTGTTTCCTTTACATCTTCCCTTTTCTTATTGGCATGCGAGCATCTAATTGAGTGGCCATGTCATTGAAAATATCTTGCTTCATGTTCTTAAACATGCTGATAATCTCTGACTTGGATATGTCCCCAATTGTTTTGGTAGCTGATCCACCTCTTGATCTTACATTTCTTATCCTCTTCATAGTAGCTCTTGAGTAATTCCTATAGGCCTAAAAAAATTCTTCAAAGGTAGATTTTGAAATATATCATGCTCTAATCATATCCATAGCAGCAGCATGTCTTATGTGCCTTGTCTTATGAATGGAAAATAAGAATATTTCCGTAGTCTTCTAATGGTTCATCCTCCTTTTTTTCCATTTTGTAGATTTCATCTCCTCCTCTGTACTACTCGACCTGTATTAGTCTTGATACTTATTGAGGAACTTCTCCTTCATCTATGCCCAAGTGGTTATGGAATTTCTTCCTTGAGTGTAGTAGGAAATAGCTTCAATTTATGTGCATCTATGGTATAATCATAACTCCTACATAAAACATTAAACTTGAATAGAAAATTATCCGGGTCTTCAATTACGGATCCATGAAAGTTAGGAAAATATGAGGGAGAAATATTCTTCATAACAACAACTTCATCATCATTGTCTGTAATGGGAAAATCAAAGGTAGTTTCCCCATTTTGAGAATTTTGGTCTACTTCTTCTGCCATATTTTACAACTCAAGACCAACTTTAGAATTTCACTTGAAGGATGTTCTTCTATTATCAAACCTTATACAAAGGAAGATATACTTTCTTTAGAATCTGATATGGAAACATGTGCTACTTGTGGATTGGGTAAAAATATACCATGAGCATCTCTCGTGGTGCATGCATCAACTACTAAACTCACTTAACATATATTAGTGGGGGTATGGAGGTGAATTTCCTAAAACCTAAACTACTTCTAAGAAATGAAAACCTCTCAAAACCTTATAACTTATCAGTATCCTTGGAAATGATACCAAAAATGGTGGTGAGAATTAACTTGCAGAAATTAGTATGATGTTTATTAATCTAGAGTCATTCGATTATCAAACCAAGGGACATATAATTTAAATAATGCTAGTATTGTATGCACAATTACAAATATTTGAGAGGCATAAAGATAAATTGTTGTCACTATAATATGAGAAATAAAAATCCTTAGAAACAAACTAAATTCTAACTGGAAGTAAAATACTAAGTCTAAGGAAAAATATGTAAACTCAAAATACATATAAAGGAATAAATTTCTTCTAGTCTAATCACGTAGTAAATCAAATCATCAAACAAAGGAGAGGGCTAGAAAATCATAAGTGGGCCTTGCCTTGGGTGTTAATCCCTCCTAAGGCTTGTGACTACAACAAATGGACATAAATCATACTTTTATTTCATCAACATGAAGATTACAACTAGAAAATACAAAAATCCTCTATCTAATTCTTGATCAATCCTCTTTTCAACATTATCATTTCCTTTTTATATATTTCATTACAACATAGGCATGAAGAAACATAGTTCTACTAGGATTTCTAACTAGATTAATAAAAATCTCTTAACCAAATATTCCGGAGACTACATGCATGTAATAGAAATTATTAGTATATGTTTACATATCAATAACATAACTTAAGTAACTGATCAGTTTGATCAACCAATTATTAAATCAGCTAGTTCTTTGTTAAGTTACAACACATAATCAGATGATGGAATTGAGTCCTCTCTTAGTTCTCATAATTAATTCTTCCATCGAAACATGTAAACTTAGGTGTGATGTCCACGTCCTCCAAGATCCTTAGGATCATGAATTTATTCATGTGTGTGACATCCTTTGCTACAAAAACTTTGCTACAAATGATTTCCTTTGCCTACATGTCAGTTGCTATAAACGATGTCTTATTTGTAGATGATTACTCTTAGCTGCAGATGGGTTGCTTTGCGTATGGATCCTTTGGCTGCATGTGATTTTATGCATAAATAAGTTGCTTACAACAAGAGGCATATCATGCATCATCAATCAAACATCTTATTGTAATCAAGAGAATAAATGCATACTCACAATACCACAAAATAAAGCTAATTAGTGATAACTATATTAATAAGTATTCATGCCATAATGTTAAGGTTATAATGAAATTTCTCAAAGCAATATAACATGGGAATACAAGTTCAAGGTTACATATGGCTCAACAAAATATAGAGGATGATTTTTTTAGAAAGGGAATTAAACAACTCATCAAAATCTAGCAATAAGAATTTTTTAAGATCCTCAAAAGAACACTAGAGACAAATAAAAAGAAATGGGGTGAGAAACTTAAGTTTGCATTAAAGTTAATACCAAAAGGTATACTTGGTAAGAGCCCATTTGAGTTAGTCTATGGATTTCAATCTCTTTTTCCCATGCACTTACAACTTTCCACCTATCAGTTCATAAAGAAATTTGAAGAAGGGGAAGAGGTGAGTCCATATGAAACAAGGATCAATAAAATCATGGAATTGGATGAAGAAAGAAGAGATTTCCATAAAAACATGTCGAGTTCGAGAGAAAAACTCAAGAATATATTTGATAAGAAGGTCAATCCAAGAGTATTTAATGTTGAATACTTGTAATGGTATGGGACCATAGACACAAAGACAAGGGTAAACATGGAAAGTTTGATGCCCTATGGATGGGACCCTATTTTATTGATACCAAGATTGGAGAACATACTTTATTTTTGAAGGAATTAGATGGACATTTTTTGGAGTTGTGTGTCAATGACAGACATCTCAAATATTTCTTGGACTAAGCTAGAGGGTCAGGTATGATCATTTTATAGTATGTAGTTTTGTTATGTTGTCGTTTCCCTTCCCTTTTGTGCTCGATCTACAAAGTGACAAGGTTTTGAGATATTTCAGTATTCAGTGTGAATGTTATGTATCTTTTCATAAATCCTTGAGTTTTTTTCTCCTTGACTCCTTACCTAATGGATTAAGAATCCATTATTTGTTCTTATGGCAGCCACAGGGGTGCCCATCCCAAAGAAGGAGCCATTATTGGTGCTCAATGCGGACTTACAGATTGAGATGGTCTTTTCCCTTGAAATTCCATAGACATAAATGTTCTCATTTATTTATTTTTACCATTACTTCAAAGTTTAGTCTGAGTAATGGAGACTTATCAATTTGTAAGAAATTTTGTGCCTTGTCTAAATAAAGAAGAAAGGATTCAACGGAAATGTTGAAGGAATTTGGTTAATGGAATGGTTAAAATGTACTTAGCACTTCATAAAATCTGGGACGTTCAAAATGGAAGTCAAATTTCACTCCAAAGAATTGACCATTGACATTTAAAAACCCACTTTGGAGGCTCGGATAAATACATTAGCAGGTTATTTTTAAAAGGTTACGCGACGTTCATTTGGCCACGAATTTCAATGAAAATCATAAGGCAGGGCCATATGTTGAGGATCTAACAAGCAAGGAACAAATATGTGTCACCATTCTAAAAAAATTCAAGGTAGATCCACTCAGCGGACCTCAAGTCCTTGAAATAAACTAAGTTTCATAAATCTTCGTCGTCGAGTAGTTTGACCGATCAAGGTACTTTTCGTGGAAAATTTTCTATGAAGCTAATGATGAAGTCTACCTAGATAGAAGCCGTGATGTGAAGGCCCAACCCCATAACCAATGAAAGGAAAACACGAAAGTAAGATAACTTGACATTGTGAAATCGTAAAAGTGTGTGGAGATTTCTCATTGGTTTATTCTTTGCACTCTGAAAAGACTGACATTTCCAATAACGTCGAGCTTTCTCATTACTTAAAATTTCATACTTTGACAAGATCCTTATAAATACAAGTAAATTATGAAGTAGCGTGGAACTTTCTAATTGGTTTATCCATAATGCATAAATAATCCATTCTTCATCTGGTGGGGATAAGAAGAGTATATCCTAATTTTTAAATTATATGGGTTCGAAGAAGGATCCAAAAACATCTCTAGTTGTCAAATTTGTCATTACATTCCATGAAAATGACATTTTGGCATCCCAAATTTTTTTAACTTTAATAAACAAAAATATTGCACCATTGCCTCAAAATTTTATCTCCATAGAAATCCCTCACCATGACAGTTCCAATGCAATAAATTTCATGAAACATGGATTCCAATAACAAAAGTTATGAATAAATCTACAAAAACACACGGGGTCTCGACATGGGATTTGCAATTACAAAATTACATTTTTGCACATTGAATTTATCATTTGAAGATCTGAGGAGATGTCATGCAACACTCAATGATTAGTCAGGGAGGTCAAACCTAAAAGTGTAATCTATAGTTTGCAAACTACAAGATTTCCATTTGTAAACTTGTAGTTTATTTTGTGAGCTCCCAAAATGTGCTACGTGTCTAAATTGTAATTGGGCCTTAGACTTCATGTGTGTAATTTGTAGTTTTATAAAAAAATTATTTACCAACCTATATTTTCCTTTGGAAGTTCCCAGATGATGCCACATGGTCTCGTTTCATTGGTCTCGGACATCCAAGTTGAAAATGTGATTTACAACCTATTTTGTCTATGTGGCATGTCATGATTTTTCCCCCGTTATTATTAGAAGGGAAGACACATGTCATCACCTAATTAGATGCTTAGTTAAAGTGGAAAATCATAGAATTGGTGGAACATTAGAACATCCCTTAGTGCCTTGGAATGCTAAATTAACTAATGGGACACATGGCAAAGTTTTATTGGAGGTTGGCTAAGTCGATAAATCAGGAAAATTAAGAAACAATGGAATAGTTCCAAGTGTTCCCGGTGTTTGACATAACTAATGAGTGAAGGGTGTGTGGTAAATCATATGAAACAAGGAATCGGGAAGAGAGGGAACCAAGGAATAATTCCTTGAGTTCCCTTGAGGTCTGATTTAGTTGATGAATAAGTGGCAAGTGGAAAATTGATGAACACAAGGAATTGTGGAACAATTCCAAATGGAATGATTCGAGTTGACTTAACCAACTTAGGAAAGATGGGGAAGAAATGAGTTTGGGGAATGAAGGAAAGTAAGGAACATTCCACAAGTTCCAATCTGACCCGACTTAATTGATAAAGGATAATCATCAAAACTTTAAGTTTTACCCTTAAAAACATTTCCTTTTTCTTGAATAATTCAGTAGTCAACTAGAACATCCTCAACCCCGCAAATTAGTATCTTGAAAGTTCTTCAAATCATGATTAAGGTAAGAGAAAAAAGGAACACCATGAAAATGTAGGATCATTCTTGGAAGTTCTTCACTGCAAATGAACCTTATGAGCCCTTTAAGCCTTTAAAACAGAGTAACAAGTACCTTAGGGAACCATGAAATAGAATGAGGTCATTACAAGGTTTATATCAATGTTTCAATGAACAATATTTCAAAAAGAGCCAAAAATGAGGAACAACACGAGAAAAAGGAAAGATCATTCTAAACAAAAAGAAGAAATATGTAAAGATGGTGCCAAGGCTATACAAGGATTAAAATGGGCACCACAACTATGCAAGGTTTTAATCAATGAAACTAACTATCGAGTTTAAAATATATGTTTTAGAAAATATGGTTATGTTATGCCCATGGTTATGATGTAGGGATTTTTTTACTATTAATCAGTAAATAGCCTTCAATTTTCAACTATTTTTTTGTTTCTATCTAATCATTTCTCACTATTTTCATAATCTAATGTTTTGACTATTGTTTTCGAATGATATGTTTTATACTTAGATATAAATAACATTGATCTCACATATGACTAGACTATTGTCTTTTTCCTTTATTATTTTCTAAAATGGAGGAAAATTTCATTTACCTTCTTACGTAGTTTTATTAAAAAAATTGAATGCATTATATAATGAGAAATTATAGAATGATTATTATATTTATATGTTGGATCCATCACATTAAAACTTTATAGTATAAAAACATTAATAAAATAATACCATAGTAATTAACTAGTCCCATACCAATAAAATAATTAATAAACACAAAAATACATAATATCATAACAAGTAACTAATCACATGCCCATATTAAGTGTCTATTATTTTCTACTCTATTAAATGTCTATTATTCACATTAGCTTCAAGCATGGTTTTCGATATCGTGGTCATGTTTTTATTTTTACTCTCATTTTCTTGTTTTGACACAATGGTGATACAAACCACTAACAATATTAGCTAAGAATCCATTCAAATATATTTTAAAATTTTATTATTTAACATAAGCATATTGTATTCATATAATATGCATACACTTATTTTTAAGAGAATTCATACAAGAGAAAAATATGGAGGAAGATACTGAAAGCGACACTCATTGACATCACAAGCTATAATCAATGTAACAAGAATAATGTTATTAGAAAGGATGAACCTACCAAGGTTAATAGTCCATGATTTGTGGTTCAAATTCTTGAATTCAAAAGTTCATAGAGATAGCCAATGCTATTGGTGTGTGGTTGTCACACCATTCAAACCAATCATGAATTACATAAATTTTGTGTAACTTGAATTTAAGATAAAGAATCGAGAGTTTAATTGATTAGAAAAGTGATTGGACATAAATTGACAATGCACATTGACTCAACCATTATGTAGACAACTAAATTTATACTTGTAATCAATAAGAGGTACATATTCATCTAACCCTTTCATGATGAGGAGGAGTAATAAATAGTTCTACCTATCAAAAATATTAATCAAACAAAGAGTAAATGAAAATTATCCAAATTTATAAGAATTTCATTTAGGATAGAAAAATTATACAAATTTAATAGAATTCAATTTACGGGACAAAATTAAGTCTTTTGAAAATTATTTTTTCTTTAATGATACAAGGTCGCAATGTGACGTGTCCCTACCTAATTAACAAAAAAAAAATTATATTATGAATTAGAATGATTGGAGGAGGGGGAAAATAGAATTACCCCACCTAAGAATCGAGTAATGTAAATTGATTCATTTGGAAAAAATGCAAAAAAAAATTGAACATGACTTACAAAGAATATACATTTATAGAAAAATGCGAACACATGAATTTAAAATAGTTATTTTTCATTGGTTGGAAAAAATAATTGAAATGGTTGACATTTCATTTGGTGGATTTTTCGTGTGTTTTTAATATAGGTTGATAATACGTCATGTTGTAATAAATTAATTATGAACTTTATGTTCAATTTCATATCATAATTATTAATATATGTTGATGTGTATTTTGGTGGTATTAATATGTTAACTAAACAAATATTTAAGACTAGCATAGAAAGTAGTGTTTGATTATTAGTGAAGGGAATATTATGTAGTTAGACCCTAAGGAATATTATATAATTTTAGAGTCTAAAACTTTATAATTGTTGATATTATGTCATTTCATGCTTACTAATTTATTAACGCTATATAAATAATAACATATTGAATGTTATTGTTACCCTACCTTTGACATGGCCTAATAAGTGAAAATGTGTTTTTACATTATTTATGAGAGATGCTGAGTTATAAATCCTCCTTTTCCACCATTGAAAAAACTTTGGATTGTTGTTTAAATTGTCCTTCCATTGAAACAAAAAAATATTTTTGTATTATAATTAACTAGATTAAACATTAAAACGTATAGTGTAGAATCGAAATGTTTTAATTCCTACTAACTCTTATGCTTAACACCCTTAATATATTGTCCTCCAAAATGATAATTGTATACTAAAAAATAAAACATAGATTATTGCACAAAAATTATTTACCGTGTGATTTTGATCTATATGTATGAATTTTAAGTAATTTAAAATGGGATTTTATTATTGTCACTCATTTTAAGTCATTTCCCCCTCATTTGGTCAACAATATCCCATGTTTAGTCAATGACATCATTGGTTTAATCAATAATATAATTATTTAATTTTAGGATATTGCTAAGGATGTAAGAGAAGATTCCACAACCCTTCGAGGTTATGTTCACCTTAGAGTTTTTAATGGGAGTAATCACTTAGAAATACCCGAATGATCTATATAGTTTTTATGAAT
Source organism: Taxus wallichiana var. yunnanensis (assembly GCA_018340775.1). Lineage (NCBI taxonomy): Eukaryota > Viridiplantae > Streptophyta > Pinopsida > Cupressales > Taxaceae > Taxus > Taxus wallichiana. The sequence goes on along the minus strand of CM031240.1, from coordinate 745,795,287 downwards.
TATAAATGGTTTTTAAAATAAGTGGAGAATATAATGAAAACATAATTATTTTCTCCATTATTTTCTTTGTATACAAGGTTATCCAAAGGATGTAAGTAATAATGAGTGTTACATTATAATTCTATACTTGTCTATTTATCACCTTTTTTTTCAATATTATCAATCTCTCTACAAGCTTATGCTATTTATAATATATGTATGTATGGTTTACCTATAACGCGCAAAATTACATGACCATTCCTTGTTTTCTAACAAACACTCTAGGATACCCCAAGAAATCCCATGTTTAGGCACGAGGTAATCCCATAAATAGTTCGGTAATACCCCACATTTTTTTTCTCATTTTGTTGATTTTCATTTCGAGGGATGGATTTGAGTTTTAAATTTTTGGGGATTGGATATAATTGTAATGAGGGAATACAAAAGTATGATTTTTTATTATGAACTCAATAATTACAAGAAAATAAATGGAAACTCTCTCTCCACAAAAAAACATGTATCCCTTACTTGTTTACATCTTTTTCATTTCATTTTATGAAAATTCAAATATTTTGTATTACACTTTAAATTTGAATTATAGTTCAATTCTTTATCATGGAAATTGACTACACTCTATGTTATAGGTCTCATTGTGAAAACATGACAACACCAAAGACAACAAGACTCTATAAAACAAACTTTGAGTGAAGAAAAAATGTGTCTACACACTCATGTATCTTTTCCTGTAAGCATGTAGTTTTCATTTCATAATGGGGGGTATTTATACACTCAAGTTTGTAAATTTACTCGTTAACACTACTAGTTTTGACAATGCACTTTTGTTAAGACAAACAAAACATTTCCACTCTCACTTATCACATTTTGAGGTATTTTGTCTAGCTTGTATATCCTTACACACTAACATGTCATCACTTTATAAGAATATGATGCATAAAATCCATAGAAATATATCAATTAACAAGTTGAAAATTTAATATTTCATGTTTTCCATACCTAGGAAAGGCCATACAATTTGGTCATGTTTTTATATGTGGTCCTAGCTAACTTGAATAGTATTGCAGACCGACATATTCTCTAAATTTGATTTCAATTTCATATTCTTTATTGGATCTTTTAATCCCTATGGGTCGGTATTTCCTCGGAAAATCACCTACAAAACCCTATATAAGCAAGTAAACACTACCTCATTTGCTAACCTATAAATCCTATGGCAATACATTGATATGCTCCTTTCGAACACTTGTAAACAGAAACCAAAGATCCTTAAATCTTCCAATAACACATCTACAATCATTAGCTGAGAAATCACTATAGGTCTCAATCTTCTTACTAGGTCAAGGAGTCATCCCATCTCATCTACAAGAACTCAAAATTACCTTCTCTAAGTATTTTAGCAAGAGCCAAACTCAACTCAAGAATTTTCAAAGAGGGTTTCCAAATCTAGTTGTATTCATTCAAATATAACATGTTATGTGGATAATGATGTGTGGTTTGATGAATATTTAGAGTTGTGCCAATTTTGATGGTGTATGGGGTTTTGTAACCCAACTAAGTGTCTCCCACCCATGGTTAGGGTTTGAGACTTCATTCAATATGCTCGAGAGCTTTAGTGCATGATCACAAATTTGGGTTTGAAAATAACAAGAAGTTCCAGGAAGACAACCATCTCGGGAAGTTATAGAGACAAAATCCAAGTAGGTTTAATACTATACAAAAAGGGAAAGACTCTAATATATGGTCATGATAGAAGTGTATGATTTCAGACTAGGTCAATTTCTTATCACATTTCTAAAAAAGCATCATCAGTCCCATATCTCCTTGTTCCAACATTATGCACAAGAAGAAATCCCCAAACAATTTGTAATCAGATAAGTGCACTCATCCCCTTATGTTTTTAAGTTTATATCTTGTTTAGTACATTAGTTGTAAGTATTAATGCATTATTTTGATATTGGTAATTAATGTTGGAAGTTAATTAATCAGAATAACCTCTTGTAGCTAACCTTTACATCCTTTAGTGTACCTATTTCACTAATCTTAGATTTCACATAATCTAACTAGGGTGTAAATAATCATAACTATATTCTAAATCTAGGGTCTAATCCCAAAGATGGGAGAAAACTATAGTATGAAGATTTCAAAAATTTAAACTACCAAACAAAAATTCATATGATGTAATAAAGTTGTTATGCTTTTCTAGATTTTCTAATTAATTCTAAGGAAAGAAGATTAAATCTAAACTAAATATGTGAATAAATAAACTTAATGCAATCCCAACCAATTTCTACAAGCATAATGGAGTTGATCTTGGATATTGCTTGCTTATGCCCTCAATGGAATACTCTAATTTATGCTCATAAAGATTGGGGTGATGGAATTTTGTTAGTAGGGAGATATTTGAAGCTTGGTGTAATTTGGAAGAGGAAAAAATAAAAAAATTGTGGTTGGTTCAAGGAGGAAGGAGGCTAGTCTAGAAACTCTCATGTTCTCTTTGTGAGTGGCATATAACAATACAAGGTCCTTGTGGTGCTTAATTATGGAAGTAATATCCTTTGTGATTGTCATCTCTCTTTGGATCAACATAATGGTAAAAACAATATTCTATACAAAAAATATTCAAAATCTAAGGGGGTAATCAAATAAGAATTCAAGTTTTCTCAATAGAAATCTTCCAAGTGATCTTAATCTCAACTCAAGATCAAAAATTAAATCTTTGGATAGATTAGATCCCTAGATGGTGAAATCAATTATTGGGAGGTAAAAGTAGTGAGTGGGTGTCAAAATGATGTGAAACATGTGCATGGTCTAAAAAAGGATAAAAAAATCATGAATATTTAAACTCAAATTTAATTGGAGATGAAACAACTAGTTTTTATAGGTGATGGTTACACAATTATTATGATAAAGGACATAACTACTGGTCCCCTGAGATGAAACCACCATAAATAGAAATGAAACTTCCACACCAGGGATGAAACCAATTTGGTGGGGGTCGTTGCATGTTGCTTAAGAAAAAGGGGTTGAAAAACACCAAGTAAGAAGAAAAAGGGTTCCAAGAGAGTCTGTAATGGATGAAGATAAATGTAAAGGAGTATAAAGGGTATAAAATAGATTGGGAAGTGGTCTTGAGAACTTAGAAACATATTTTCATTTTTTTCGAGATTCTTGTCATCGTCATTGGGTATTTTTAATTTGGCATTGTAAAAATAGGGTGTGTACTTTCCCCTTATGAGAACAAAAACTAAAGATGTTTTCAAGGATATTCATTGATGAAAAGGAGAGATATTTGGTGAGATCATTGTGCCTCCAACAAAAAAAATAAGGTGGAAATTTCAGCTCGACACTATATGATATCTAGGATTAACTGAGGAAAAAAACTAAATGAAGGAGCTAAAAAGATGTGAAATATTTGATGGGCTGATTTTTTTACAAAATATAAAAAGATCATTCTATTAAGGAGAAACTAAGGAAATATTTGATCATATCACAATCACTATACACAAACCGATTGAATTTATCTAGTCTTCTAGGTCCTCGAACCTAAAACTCAAATGAATGACCCACTACACTTAACGTAACTAAAGAAATTATATATATAGTTTAGGAAAATAAAGAATGGTATGAGAAATTGGTTGCATAATCTCATAAAGTAATCACGAGATATAATAAAAGTTCACAAGGACAAAGATGCTTGAGATTTATGTTTTAAAGAATAACAGAATAGATATAAAGCTTAAATAAACTTGATGAGTTAAAATTTTCCAAATATTGAGGATTTACAAAGGGTGAGTAAAAGGACCATTATAGAAGAAGGTGTCTCGAGTGAAGAACAACATGGTGACCAAACAAAAATCCCATGGGCCATGAGATCAAGGATTTAAATCTTGGAATAATAATGTGTTAAGAGATTAGGAGAATCTAGAAATGAGGGAGTCAATGTGATGCATGATATTGAATAAATGATATTAAATATCCCCTAATCACTTCATGGAAATCAAGGAAACTATCATACTGTCCCATAAATCATAGAAAAATTCAAATAGTTGGTAATCGGGAATTATCTCTCAGAAAACCTTCAATTTTGAATCCATGAAGAGGTGCATCAAGTACCAAAATTATTTTGAAAATATAACCAAGGAAATGAAGATGCTATGAAAAATCCTGGATGTATGATTTCCACTTTGAAATAGAGTATCAAGTAAATTCCATGTATACCAAAGTGGCCCCGAGATGGAGATCAAATCAAGGAGGTATTCACAAAATTTAGTGCATATCATGAGGGGATCAACCTCATAAAAGAGAAATCTATAAATTTGGAAAAAGATTCCAAAAAAAGACTGGGAAAAGGAGACATGTAATTTTCAATATGTTAGGTCTATTTGAATATGAAACTTGAATATATTTTATTTTTCAATTGTAAAATTACACATTCTATTTTGATAAGTTACAAATCTATTTTGTACATTTGTAGTTTCTAGGTTGAAAATCTATTTTTTAAATTTGTAATTACAAATTGACTTTGTCAATTCATGGAGTCCTTGGACGAATTTACTTTTTCAATTCATAGATTCTTAGGAGTTTTTGTTTTTTTCCTCTCATGTGTGTGCAAAATTATTTGATCATTGTATACGTTTCTATTATTATAGAACTTGACTTATTCTTTCATGCATGTAGTTGGAAAACATGAAATATTTTTCTATAAATATTTGTATACAAATCATTATAAAAGGACTTTTTTTAATTAAATTTTTGGATAATAGATATTGTAGAGGCTTTGTATTCGACACTTTTAAAGAAAGAGAATAAAGAGAGATATATTTAGACTTTATGGTGTATCTTAATCTTTTAATTATTATTTATTTTTATGTTAGATATATAATCAACTCTCATGATTCCATAAATAAAATCAGTAAATTTTCCTTTATTGTTAACTAAATGATGATGTGATTAAAATAGGATATGCATTTACCTATCAAAAATCACAAGTTACTCTTCTCCTTTCCTCCCTATTCTCTCGTTCTAAATTCCTTCTTTCATTCTCATATATCTATATTTTCCTTATTGAGAGTAAAAATATTTAGAATAAGATACCAAACCCCCAAAATAGATTAGTGTAGATATTGTATATATTCCCTTTCTTGTAATTAAGTTAATTAATAAGGCACCTCCCATTACAATAGAGGAGAGACTTTGTCTCATCATATTATTTCCAAAATCTAATAATTTTATCCTTTACAAAATATTTTTCCAACACTCATGTACCTTATCTTCTTCCAAAATACTCATGCATGCTCATCTAAGGATCAAAACAATAATTTCCTATACAAACAATAAAATATACATTATATTAAAAAAGTAGGTGAGATTGAGTTAGAATGCCTTTTACAAATAACTCCATTATTTTTTCGAACCAATTATTGTACTACATTACCCAATTGAAGGGCTCAAACAAATGTATTTTCCTAGTGCTCATGCAAGAGTGAATGTAAGTCTAGAATCCCTACCCCTATGTTTTCCCTAATATTTTAACACTATCACGGGATAATTAGATAGATTTAAATGTAAAACCCTCTTGAGTTCTTGAATATTTATTTTAGCTAATGTATTTCCTTTGTATTTCCCTTTGTAATAGTCCTTATAGATAAATACTTGATAGTGCTTGTTAATTTAGACATTCTATAAATTATGTATATAGGAGCATCATACATTGAAAACATGACCTAATGGCGTGGAAATATGACCCATAACTTGAGAAACATATGATAACAACTGTAATAATAGAACCAAATGGTCAAAATAATAGATACTAAGCTCTATGAAAGTACTATGTGTCTTTGGATAGTATCATATGATGGTAGTGTGCACGTTGATGCTAATGTCCTCAAGACCAAAACAAAAAATGTACCTAAACACATCTAGAGATATCTATGAGCTAATGAAACATGGTAACATGGATCAGTAACAAGACATAAAACAATGAAAAATAACCCATGTAATAGTGGCAAGATAAGAACATGTAGTACTGATTACGATTTCATTATTCAAGGATCTCATGCACATTAAATTACTAAAAGTGTATTATATAATAATGTTTGTGCCAATTTTAGGTGTCTACATGTTTCTAGTTTGTTGTGAAGTGAGATTATTATACGTATGTGTATTGTGATGAGTTACACATGAATCAAGAATCCAGTTGTCAGAGGTGCAATCAATGCACTAGATGAAAGTGCATGTCCTATGTTCTTGAAAGAAGAAAATGAAGAATTAAGAAATGAAATATATATATTTTTTCAATTCTTTATTTAATATTTTAATTACACACCAACAAAATTCATCTATATAATTTGATCTACCACAAAAGTAAACTTCTCAAAGTAGTCTTCTTTTTATTCTTAGAGGTTTTATCATTATATTTAGTGGGAGAAGGATTAGTGGTTTTGTTGTGGAATTGGAGGAATATTGAGTATTTGTTTCCATGGTATTTTATTTGTCTTTCCTTTTCTCTTAATAAGTGTATTGACCAAAAGTATATTTGAACTAGGAAGGATATCAAGTTGAGAAATATTTTATTGTTCCCTAGTGATCCATTCAAAAAGGTCTTAAAAGAGGCAATCTTGAAGGAATCACCAAAGGAATTCATGTTGGAACAAAATGTTGATAAAAATAATTGGTATGGACCCTTTAACCTAGAAAAAATAAAAAATACACTCATGATTCTTTTTTTAATTTCAAAAATTACTAACCTTGAGATAATGAAATTAAACTTGGCTAGAAAGTATTAATTTCTGGTTACACTTTAGGGGAAAACAGAAAAAATATTTCCCCTTCTAATTTAAAATAACATATACATAGATAGTGATAATGGGAACAAAATATGACAAGGAATACTTTCACAGGGCTCCGTGCACAATGGATAATAGACTGATTGGAGGAACTCATTCAAGATATCCAAACCATAATTCTAGTTCATGACCAAGATGCCCAAGAGGCCAAGGAAAAATTACTATAAAAATTTATAAAGGTAGTCATGCAACTGTAGACATACTATGAAAGAATAAATGAAGCATTCGCAGATTAGAATACATACAAGGAAAAACTAGAGGTCATTCTTCAAACTACCAAAATAATGAATAACACACCAAGGTTCATTTTGCAACATATAGTTCTCCAAAGATTCAAGGACACACTCATAATGTCTCTACCACCATTCACATCCCATAGTCAAACTCAACAGAGCGGTGAAGCATATTAAGAAACATCCATTAACAAAAGAGCATCACAATTTTGCGGAAGGTAATTAGATAGATATATTAAGTGCAAAAATTTGGTATATCTCGCAAGAAATCCCATATAATCTAAAAACTTGTAAGGGTGTATTACGAGGGAGTTCCCATAGATTGAAAAAAACTGAAAGGGTGGTTTATTTGGAATTATATTTAATCAAAAACCCAAAAGGATGGTTCAATAGTGCGCGAGAGGATGAAAACTAGTAAACGACGTCCTCTCTCAGATCGAATGTGAATAGAGTAAGTTAAAGTAAAACACAATCATCATTCGACATTGGATTGAAGAATTTTTTTCTTGAGGCAAGACAAAAATTAAGTCTAGGAAAGTGTTGGATAATAAAATGTGATAGTAAGCCGACATGGATATAGTTCATAATTTCACAATCATTTGTATGTATATAGTAATATAATACAAAGATATAATGTATACCTTCTTTGCACATAGGTAGAGAATATGAAAATCCTCTGAAGAGATGAGAAGGAGATGAAAGGACTGGTAATTCAGTAATCATCACATTTTGTATAAAGCTATGTAATTTAATTGTATGAAGGTTGATCTTGTATCCTAATAGAAAGTAATTCAGTATTGTTTCTTTTCCGTCTCGTGTTCTAACATGGATCTATTTAATTTTTTTCCTTATGGGATTCCTATGATATAGTTTTATTTTCTTAAATATTGGTATATATTCTATTTTGAAAATGGTTTTTTCATATATTCAATGCTTTAATCTAGACTAAAGCCTGTTGCAAGTTCTAATGACGATATCTAGGAACCTTTGCTATAATAATTGCATGAATTTTCATGTTATTTAAATAAATTATATAAATTCCTATGGTTTTAAAATCCCCCATATTCGAAACATCTACCTTAATCCCATCATTCCTTCAAGTAATTTAGTAAACCTTTTTCAAAGTGGTTTGTGGTTGTTCTTATCCTTTTGGACTATATGCTTCATCTTCTTTCTCTAATCATTCTTATGAATAATCTCATCAACACCTTCTCCTTAGATGTATAGTAAATCCCGATAAATCATCAACTTAGCTATACAATTTTTTAAGAGTTTGATGCATCTATGCATAACCCCCTCGACCTCTTTCCATCTTATCTCGAACCTACACTCTAATACCAAATAATGGGGCCGAACAAACAACAAAATATTTTTTGGAATATATTGGGTAAAGAGAGGGTTTTAGAAGGTCCCACAACCTTGATACAAAAAGCCCATCAGGCTAGATTTAACAATAGTATAACCAAAACAAAATACCCACGAGGATTCCAAAAAGGAGAACGAAAAAGAGACAAGCCACGAAGAGGAGCAACTAAATAAGCTTCTTCAGCTCAGAAACAGCATCTTTAGCTCTAGGGGAGCCCGATTCATTTGCAAGGAGATCCGCCAACTTGAGAAGCTCCGAACAGTCGTTTGCTAAGGCCATTCTGGTAGAATTCGTGAAGTCCTCCCAATCTTTGAGAGCTTTGAATGCACGCTGAAGCTTACTCAGAATGGAGGAGATGATATCAGCTCTGTTCTGGTCCTTTTTTTCATCAGCATCAATATCAGCAGTGCTAAAGTCCATAGCAGGAGTGGAGAGAGGAGTGTCAGCAGTGGAATCTTTAACATTCGAGGGATCCTTAGAGCCAGCAGAAGGAGAGGGGGGATCCGCAACAAATTGATTGATATCACCCTGCTCCTCTTCCGAGGAGTCAGGGTACAGTTGAGCAAGCCCCAACAGATCAGCCGCACCAGAGAGACCCGGGCTAGAAACAGGAGAAGGAGCGCGTCCACTGGCATTGGAGTCTTCCAGGAAGAGGCACGAGATGGGGGTGGGAAAGGGGGGAACAGCAGCGGAGATGGGGGCTTCGCGGGGGGGGCTCACGATGGCCACGTCGGAGTCCGAGCCAGAGGAAAGGAGCAGGCGGCGGCGGCGCCGAGAGGAGCGATGGGAAGAGGAAGAGGGGTGAGAAGGAGGGGAGGGGGAGCGGCGGCGGCGGCCCAATTTGGGAGGAAAGCGGAGCAGGTCAGTGTGGGAAGCGGCGACGGAGAAGAGAAGGTAAAGAAGACCCTGGTGGAGGATGACTCCCTCGCCCTCCCGAGCCAGCATAACAGAGTGCTCCAGCGATTGAAAAAGAAAGGCAGCTAAATTAATCTTTCTCCCCCAACGGAGGTGGGAGAGAATAAACAGATGGGGGCCAAAAACCAGACGGTACCTACCGTCTATGGTGAAGTACCTCATAATGGCTTCCGCCACTCTATCCCAGGGCGAGGGCAGAGAGTCGCGGGTATATCCCGACATATATTTCCTTGGTCTATCCCCCGGTGCGTTGAATTCTTGTATCTCGGCGTGAAGGGAACGCCTGTAGTAAATATCGCCCGCAGCAGGGAGCCCGGTGGCATCAGCGATGGCGTTCGTTGAGATGGTAAACTTAGTGCTGCCAATTTGAACACGCCCTCTCGACCACGAAGCCGTAACAGCATAAGACACTAAGGCCGAGTAACCAGACATTCTTTCCAGAAAAGTAGAGATCCCATTTTCCACTAAGATATTCCAGACCTCGCCATCATTCCTAAGCGTCTCGCAACTGTCGGGCTCAAGGCGCTTCAATTGCCCCCCCATGAGAAGAATATTGGAGCAGTTACAGAGTCGGAGATAGGAACGGACGAGAGCCAGTCTGAACAAGATACCGGCAAATATATTAAAGCCCTGACGCCACCTCCTCGGATGATTAATGGGAGCATATTGCTCGTTCGTGCGGGGATTCGCTGCATCATAACTAGGCGCCTTGATCAGGAACCTCGTGTCAAGAGTCATGTCAAATAAATTTGCCGTAATCATCGCCGCCATTTGAATGGACCAAAGCGCCTGTGCCGAAACCCCAAATCGCCTTCGAGACCACCCACAAGATTGAGTGCGTCAATTTGGGCAATCTGACAGAGTTCATTCGGGAAGTTCTCAGTCCAAATTTGCTGATTTTCGATGAGGACACCCATGTTAGCCAGAAGATCCGCCGCTTTATTACCTTCCCGGAGGACGTGCTGGAATTGGACTTGAAGGAAGGATCTTTGAATGCTTCTAATATCAGCAATGATGTTTTTAATCGACCAGTGTCCAGGGTCATTGGAACAAAGGAGGTTTATGATGTTGAGGGAGTCACTTTCCACTTGGAGGGGATCATTGCCCACCTTGATAGCCATCTCAAGACCCTTGAGGATGGCTAAGGCCTCCGCACGATGGTTGGAACCAAAGTTGAAATTATGGGCAGAGGCAGCAACAATTAAACCCGAATAGCAACGAAGAATGGCCCCTCCTCCGGACATACCAGGGTTCCCTTTCGAAGCGCCATCCGTGTTGAGTTTTCTCCATCCCCTAGGAGGGGGAAGCCAGCAAATCGAATTCCTATCAGAATGGGTTTTTTTGCACGGAATGGATAGATACTGCTGCCACTCCAGGGTGTGACAGAACTGCAGTTTTTGCTGATATTTAGACCAAGTGGTCAGGTTGATATTTTCTTGGAGAGCCAGGCCAATCAGAATAGCCACCTGATCAGGATTGAGACTCTTATTTTTGAAGATTCTTCTGTTTCTTTCTTTCCATATGCCCCATAAACCATGCGGGAGGAGGAGTTTCCAAGCCAACTTTAGAATCGGATGAGTGAAGGGGGAGTACCATTGAGAAAGAGTATCCTGAATGGAATCCGGAAAGATCCAAAAAACTCCTAATCTCGATAGGAGCCACTGCCAAATATCATGCGAGAAAGAGCAATGGACCAGGAGGTGAGATGAGGATTCCTCTTCATTTGCACATAGAACACATTTGGTAGGAAGGGAAAATCCCCTTCTCTTCAGGTTCTCCCCAAAGGAAGGCATTTTTAGAGGAGAGCCAAGAGAAAAAACCTATTTTAGGAGTGATCTCCTTAGGCCAGAATTTTATAAGAGGGGGGCCCACGTCAGCACAATGCATCGAGAGATAAGCAGCTCTAACTGAAAAGGAGCCCGAAGTGGATAGAGTCCAGATAATCTCATCTTCATTATGGGAATACGGGATGTAAATGGTGGAGAGCTGCACTCTAAGGGAGGACAGCAGGTCTCTTTGAAGGTCGCTGATATCCTCCCAAGCCTTGATATCCCAAGAGGGGATGGAATTTATCCTCTGCCAATAACCAGATGCTAATCTACCATGAATATTGATGATACTTCTCTTGATAGGGTCCCAAGAGGGGTTGAGATCAAGGGGAACATCACCAATCCAAGTATCCCTCCAGAAATCAATGAGACGCCCATTCCCGAACCTCCATTTAGTGCCAGCACGAATGATGGGGAGCGAACTACAAATGGAGTTCCATATGGTAGAGCCTCTAGTGGGGATGGATGTGAGAAAGTCTTCATTGTTTGTTAAATACTTAGCACGGAGCAAGCGGGCCCAACAAGAATTGCCTTTAGCCACCTCCCAAGCAAGTTTCGCCAGGAGGGCCCCGTTCATCTCCTTTATTTTCCGAAGACCAAGACCACCGTGAGCAGTAGGTTTACAAACCTCTTTCCAGGCCACAAGGTGGATCCTTTTCTTTTCTTCAGTTCCAGACCACAGAAAGTTCCTTTGAATTTTTTCCACAGCCTCTCTAACAGAGCTGGGAATTTTGAGCATGGACAGAAAGTAAGAAGGAAGATTCTGAAGAGTGGCTTTCACCAGCTGGAGCTTGCCAGCCTGGCTGAGGAGAGCACCTTTCCAAGCAGCAAGTTTTTTTTGATATCTTTCAATAATCGGGTTCCACATAATTTTTGATTGCCTACCATGGAAGAGGGGGATGCCCAGATAAGAGGTTGGGAGATCCACAATCGAGCAACCAAAAATGTCAGCAATCTTCCTCTGAACTCTGGGGGGCGTGTTGAAAAAGGAGATGCTGCTCTTGATGAAGTTAATCGTTTGCTGCGAGGCTGATTGATATAAAGAAAGGATATCCATAATAGCCCTAGCTTCGATAACATAAGCCAGACTCAGCAATAAGGTGTCATCAACGAACTAGCTATGGGTGGCCGAGGGACAGTTAGAGGTGATTTTCAAACCAGAGATGATGGATTGATTTTTTGCCGCATCCAGCGCTCTGCTGAGGGAATCCGCCATAAGAACAAAGAGAAAAGGTGACAGAGGGTCACCTTGCCTGATACCTCTGCTACTTTTGAAAAAACCCGCAGGAATGCCATTGATCAGAATAGAAAAACAAGGGGTCGAAACACATGAGTAAATCCAGCTACACCATTTTTTGTTGAACCCAAATTTTTCCAGGGTCTTGATTAGGAAAGGCCAGCTGACTCTGTCAAAGGCTTTTTGCATATCCAATTTTAAGATCATACCAGGAGACTTCGCAAGGAGGGCCGAGTGGATGGCCTCATGGACAGTAATTATACCGCCTTGAATAAGCCTACCTTTAATGAATCCATTCTGATTGAGGGAGATGAGGTTCGGCATAAGAGGTTTTAGCCTGGAAGCCAGCATCTTAGTGATAATCTTGTAAGACGTGTTGCATGACTTATGGGCCGAAAATTGGACACATCCTTGGAGATATGCACTTTTGGAGCCAAGGCCAAAAAGTGGTGTTCCATTCCTTTAGCAGATTATCATTCATCTGAAATTCGTTGACTGCGAGGAAAAGGTCCTGCTTGATGATTTCCCAAAAAACTTGGAAGAAAGCAGCCGGAAAGCCATCCGGACCCGGGGCTTTATCTCGCTTCATAGCAAAGACAGCTTTATGAATTTCCTCCATAGCAAAAGGCTTGGTAAGATTATTGTTCATCTCAGGAGAGACCAGATGAGGAATGTGCTGAAGCATTTCATTCATAGATTGTTCCGAAGGAGCCAGATCAGCATGGAGAAGATTTGAGTAGAAGGATATAAGCTCATTGGATATATCAGAGTCGGTAAAGAAGAGTACCTGAAGACGACACCAACTCACGAATCTTGTCCCTAGCTTTATGTTTACAAGCAGTAATATGAAAGAATTTAGTATTACGATCACCTTGGTCAAGCCAGAGGGCCCTAGAACGCTGCCTCCAGTAGGTTTCTTCTTCTTTAAGAGTGCTGTGATAATCACTGAGGAGGGAGATTTCCTGTTGGTGAAGATGGTCCAACCTTCCCACATTCTCAATTTGCTCAGAAATTTTGATCAAGCTCTGAGAGAGCTCCTTCTTGCGAACCTTGATGTTGCCGAAGACCTTAGACTTCCATATTTTGAGCTGTTTTTTGACTTCTTTGAGTTTGCTGGAAAATCTGAACATATTGGTTCCTTCAATCTCAATATTCCACCAGCTTGCAACCAGGGGGGTCAGATGATTATTCTCAAGCCAAGCCAGCTCGAATCTGAAGGGAGGATTCTTGATATTCACCAAATGGTTGGCGCTCAACAGGAGGGGGCTGTGATCAGAGCCAACCCTTGGGAGGGAGCTGAGATAAAAGTCCGGAAAGAGAGAAATCCAATCCATCGATCCAAGAGCTCTATCTAATCTGCATTGAATGTGATTCCTGCCCAATCTACGATTTGACCATGTGTAAGAAGAACCGTGGAGATCCATATCCAGAAGTGAATTTTCTCTAATGAAGTCAGCCAAAGCTTCCATGCTAGCCGGCATAGCAGGCATGCCCCCCTGTTTATCTGAGGGATAAAGAGGACAATTTAGATCACCCATTATGATAATTGGAATTTTACCACAAGTAACGATGAAGTTGGTGATATCCTTCCAAAGTTTTCCACGATGATTCTCCAAGTTTGGGGCATAGACATTGATAGCAATCCAGGAGGTGTCAGTACCAATTTCTTGAAAGAGGATACATAGAAAATTGGGATGTTTGAACAGGCAATCCCCTTTAAGAATTCTGGGATTCCACAAGGTGCAAAGCCCCCCGGAGTTCCCAGTTGAAGGTTGGGATTCAAATGCAGCCGCAGGCCAGATTTTATGAAGCCGAACCTCAGTTTTTAGCTTGGTTTCCTGTAACATGATGATATCAGGTGAGTTCTGGAACTTGATGTCTTTGATGATTCTTTGCTTTTGCAGAGAGTTGAGCCCTCTTATATTCCAAGAAATGATCTTCATTTCTTTTGTTTGGATTTACTCCCCACCACCATGGGGATAGTGCTTTGGGTTCCTTGCGCCACATTTGTAGCTGCTTCAATCTGAAGCTTAACACTGCTTGGAGTTCTGCCTCTAACTTTTTCCAAGCCTATATCTGGTTTCTTGTTGCTGCTTCTAGTGAAACGGTGATTAGAACAATCATCTGTGGATAGCTCCGAGGGAGAGGGGGCAGAATCAAAAACAGACGGGCCAAGGGGAGGAAGGGAGGGAGGATCGAGGGAGGAGGGGATCAAGGGAAGGGGGGGGATGGAAAAGGGAGCAGGAAGTGGCGAAGGGGGGGGGGAAGAGGCAGCCAAAAAAGCTGGAATCGAAGGAGCCAGGGGTGGGGAGAGAGGAAGGAGGGCAGAGGAGGGGGGAAGGGTCTCAGCAGCAGGATCAGAGGGCTGGTCGATTTCTCCATCCTCCAGGAGAGCAAAGGAGTTAGAAGTGGGGATGATCGGGATCTCAATGGAGGACGATTTAGGTACAAATTTTTTCTTGAATTTTGGGGATAGGGTTTGGGACAAGTGGTTTCGGTTGGGGTTTAGAGGGGCAGCTGGAGGCCCTATGGCCCAGTTTTTTGCAGAAAGAACAAGCTTGAGGAATGTATTCATAGTCAATAGGCTGTCTCCAGTTCCCAAAGTCCGAGATAAGCTCAATGTCTTTTGGCAAGGGGCAACTAATATCAGCATTAACACAGAAACGAGCATGAATAAATCTAGTTTTTGCTTTCGTGGCTTGATCTATAGCAATCAAAGAACCTATAGAAAGAGCAATACCTTCAATGACCGCCGGATGCCGAACTCCAAAGGAAGCCCCGGAAGGCGGACCCAGATTGGGGCTTGGGTCATGGATTCCGTGTGTGGGTTGAAACCAGGAGACCATTTCCTGAGATAAAAACCCCGCCTGCCAAAGAACCACGGACCTCCCAGAACGCTCTAGCGAAATCTTCTTTCAAGCTGAAAGAGAATAAGATGAATCCATTAGGCATAGCCGCTATTTCAAGTGCTCCACATGGTTGCCATTTTAAACGAGCCCATTTTTTTATATCCTCCAGTGGGGGCCTAGGGCCCATCAGCGTGCCCACCAAGGACAGGTCACGAGAAGCAGCAGCAGCCTCCGTGATATGAGTGGGGATGCGCAGGGAAAAGGACCCTTCTGACAGTGAAGGGGAAAGCTTTTCCGCGCCGTGTGCTGATGTGGAAGCGTCCACGACTTTTGACCAAGCGAGAGGCTGTGAGGGAGAGAGAGGCCCTGACAGGGGGGCCCCCCGATCCGGACCAGGAGGGTCCGGCATTAGAAAGGGGACCAGAGATCGCAGATGTATGCAAAGCAGTGCGGCGCGCGCGATTTTACAAATGGGGTCGGGCTTTCGCAACAAACAACAAAATATTAACAAGATTTGTTTTTCAAATAAAATCATGTAATTCTCCTTATTTCTTCCCTTTTGAATTACATAAGATGTCTTTTTATTCAACTTGAAATAAACTTCTAATTATACTTGAATTATAATCCAAACTTGACTAGACTTACTTTATTAAGTAATATCTATTTTTATTAACTTTCAAATTTTATCTTTATGGATCCTATAAACTTGTATAGATTATCCAAATTCCTAAATTAATTTACTACTTGAGTTTCAACTCAATTTAACTCATGGTTACAAAGATACAATATTTGAATATAAAAATGAAAACAAATCAAGCCTAATATTTGGACTGTTGGTCCAAAAACTGCTCGATGTAGGTAGGTCATGGGGAAATAGGCCAACAGTGTGCAAGGCATAGCCCCTATTTGAGACAACAAAGTGAAACTAGTTTATTGCTAATCTATTAAGCATGAATCTATGGAAATCTACACTATTCTAACTTTAGGGGATTTTGGATCTCATCCCAGTAGAGGTAGTTCCAACAAAAAATAGAAAGGTAGGAAGGAGGGAACAGAGGAGGGTAGATCTAAAGGAAGAAAAGAAATGAATTCCAAGACAGAAAGGTCAGAAGGTTTATGCTTTGGACTGGTAGTAAACAGAGCCAAACTTACTTGCATAAACAATTAAAGCAATACTGATGAGCATATGACAATCGTAGAAATGAATCCAACAGAATAAAAACATAGATCTAACTTAAGAAATATCTAATGCAAATAACACATACATTAAGCACAAAGTCTGAACATATGTATTAATATTTCTTCTGTTACAAGAAAACACAAAGTCTTTCTCTCCTCACTTCTCTTTTCATACAAAAAATGTCCACCCCTTGAATACAACAAGTATTCAAGTATTTATAGAAGGAGAAGAGGAAAGAAGACAAAAACAAACCAACCACTTACAAAATATCTTACAAGATATTTACAAAAGATCTAAAATATCTAAAAAGTCAACAGTTGACTTGGGAAATTTTTGGATGACAACATCCTAGGTGCAACATGAATGAGGTCATCATGCATGCCAACATGCTTTTTAAACATTTTACAAAAAATATCAATGGATCCCAAGAAGAAGAAACTACTCCTCATCATCCCTCTGCTCGAACTTGGTGTCTTGCTTTTGATCAGGAGAGTCGATGTGACACTACGCTTCGATATTCCACAAAATTTATAATCATTGCTTGAAGTTGATCATGGTTAGGACCATTAAAATGGTCACGAATGACTTCGCAAGTTTCTTTCTCGTTCTTGAGCTTGTTAGGTAGCGCGGTGAAAGTGTCACATGCATCAATTAAAAAGCCAATGAAATCACGGCAGGCCAAGAGGTTATTGATTGACTCTGGTCGAAAGTGACCTCTGGTGCCAAACCTTGAGTGATGATAGCCTTGAAGCACTAGAATGTATCATCTGCTTCCCTCAAGCTATACGATTCACTGAGCATCCCTAGAGACATTTTTGTAACTGTTTGCTCCATGTTGTATCATGCGTCCAGGGCTTCATCTTTGATTTTATCTATTCTCTCTAGGATATATTCCATCTGGTCAACCCGGTAATCTAAAGCAATGAGATATTTATTATGTGCACGCGGGTGATTGATAACGCCAACCTTCAATAGGTCGTTAGCTGAGTAGTTAACCATTTCCTAGAACGTTTCATGTTGTAACCTGGCATTATCCAACTCTTCGGAGAGGGAACTTGCTACTGCTTGTAGCTCCTTATTTGCTTGAGTTATATCTTAATAAAGCAATGTAAACTTCCCAAGCACTTCCTCACCATCTCTAAGGATCCGCTCAATCCAGGATGCTACTGCCACGCCTTGTTCACCAATCTTAACATATTCATTTATTTTATCTTGACTAAGAACTTGAATGGGTTCGGCAGTCACAGGAGGAGCATTGCCCATTTTCTACAATGCTTGTAGGAGATGTTTGTTTTGTTCCTTGAGTATCCTTTTCTCCTCTTTTGCCTCTTAGAGCTTCTTGTAGAGAGCATCCATAGAAGACAAGGCTTTCATTTGCAGGGATTTCGATAAGGTCCCTATTGCAACTTGAGTCACCGTGAAGTCTATGGGAGAAAGATCTTCTTTTCTCTTTGTGGGATCCTAGTAAGCTTTCTCCATGAATCTCTCTCCCGAAGTTCTTATAGAAAAGTGAGTTATCGTTTTGTGCTTTGTGGTTCCCTTCTTCGTAATAATAGAGAAATCCATGGCCGCAATGGGAACTTTCCTCTTATGTTGGCTTAGATGGTCGAAATCCAACCAGGACTTATGGGAGTTGGAGCGAAGGAAGAAGAATAAATGGGAGTGATACCCGGGAGTAATGTAGAGGCCTCAAGAAAGTGTGTTGAAACAATCGGTGGTGGCATTGACAAGGAGTCCAATGCACCACTACTTGTGGGGCCTAGAGTTACTAACGGGGAGGAGAAGGATGTGGAAATGGAAGGGATCGTCATTAGGATTGAGGAAACATTGGGTGATAGATCCGTAAGAGAGGAGAAGATGGAAGAGGTGGGAGATGGAAGGGAGGAAGGGAGAGGAGAAGACACATCCATAGGGATAGATGCTTCAATGACAGGAGGAGGAGAAGAAATGGAAGAAGGAATGCTGGGTACCTCTATAGTTGTAGTTGTGATAACATCCTGGGTGGATGTATCCATTGAAACCTCTGTTGTTTCTTCTTTACCTAGAGACACCAGGTTGACTACTTGTTTCTTAGAAGTAGGAGGAGGGCTTTCAGGAGCTTTCTCTTGCTCGCTTAGTTCTCCAACCTTGTCTTTTCCTTTGCCTTTTGGCACACGTGTCCGCCTTGAGGTGCACTTCCTGAAGGAGAAGTAGTGAAATCAACTCCGAGGTAGGTGAGACCATTCTGTTTGCACCAATGTTCGGTGTGTTGCAATGTGGGCTTAACCCTTTCCTAAATGGTTTTCGTGCTTTGGCTCTGTCAATCTCCATGAATGGCCAATCATCCCCATCTGTGTCAAGGTAAACCTAATCAATTTCTTGATCAGTCTCTTGGAATTCCTTTGGGATGATGGCTACACCATAGTGGATGATCTCCTCTAGAGCCATTCGGGAGTGATCCTTTTACCTGATGTCTATCTCATGTGTTAGGTCAATCCAAATGTCCTCGATCTCGGGAACATGGATGGGATCAATTTTTGCCTTTGGGAGGCAACTCCGACAGTTGAAGGTTGGCCTTGCTAGGAAGTTGTGCTTTAGATTCAGCAACTCTAGCTCAACATACATCTCCCGTGCTTTGCTAAATGTGGGGCAGGTGTATCGTCCAACTGTAAGGGGAATGGGGTTCCTCCTTTCTTTCTCTTCATGAAATTCTCACGATAAGTGATTAGCTGCCTTGAAAATTTCAAGAGGACCAGTTTTAACCCTGTAAAACTTGGCAAAACTTTCGTTGGTTATCCCTCAAAATTCACAGCTCTGAGGTATGTGAATGTGGGGAATTGTGTGAATAACTCTCCCCATTTCTTTGTAGCAGCAATCACACTCAGCTGGTCCGACCATGTCTCATGTTTGGCCTCAGCAAGTAGATTACCTCATAGAAGAAGGCATCATTAATTTTAGAGAACTAGGAGATGATGGCCTCGAGCCTTAGCTCTGGGTAGAATTCGTATATCTTTACTTGGGGCCATACCCCATTTTGAGTTAACCCTGTGAAATCCCTTTCTGACGTAACAACGTATACAACGTAGGAATTCATGTAGAACTTCCCAGTTGTTAGAACTTGTTCAAGCTACTGAGAGATGGTGTCACTGATGATTTCACCCCAACCGAAGTGCTAATCGTGTACATTCTTGCTCATATTCTCCAGATACCTCAAAGATCCACTTGTGGAAATAATGGGCATTAGGTAGCCCAAACACTCTGTTCAAGAAGGTGATTGTATCACTCAAATCCTCATTGAAGTCAAGACGGTGAATGGTTTATGGTCATCTGCTCATTGGATTCTTGTTCTTCAAATAAAGCTCGTTCATCATCTAGATGCATTTATCTTCATTATCATCCCATGCCTTCTTATAGTCTTCGATACTTATTTCTACATATTTCTGTGATGAGGAATGCCTAGGATCATCTCAAAGTGACGAGATGTGAGGTTTATGATGGTCTGTTGTTCTTTATTTTCGACACATCTAGTGTCTTTGTTATAGCATCGAGCAACCAACATGATAAACTCATTATTTACAAAGACTCACCGGAAGCCCAACTGCAAAGTGCAATCCATTGCCTACTAATTTTTTCATCCATGGGCCACTGCTTTCCTGGGTGGTCCTTACCTAAAAGTCATCCATGTCAATATGACCCAGCTCAGAGTCTCTGATGTCAAGGCTGCACTCTGCATATGAGTTAGGCATTCTGACTCTCTAATACTTATACTTCATCTCTTGTTCTGACTACTTAGTTTTAGCTTTATCTTTAGTTGGTTTCTTGCTTGATGAAGACATATGTAACCTCAAGGATGGATGTTGTTGTTTTGCAAGAAGAATCAAGGAGGTCCAACACATAAGAACCATGTCAACCGTCATGTTATTCATAATGAAAGTTTGCAGAATGAAGAATGAAAAATTATAAGCCTTAGGGTGCAAGGCACGGGTTTACAAAAACTCAGAGAGGTTCTTTTTTCTAGGTGCACTTTCTAGGATGTCAGCATGCCAATTCTTGTGCTAAGTGCATTCAAGAAAGTGTCAACATGAGGAAAATTGTGCCAAGTGTTGACATGAGAAAAGTTGCACTAGTTTAGAAAGGGTGCAATTTTGAGAGGTGTTGCATGACAAGTTTCAGCGCCAAGGATAAAGTGTGGGGCGCGGATTTGCAACATGCAACATGTTATGTTGATGTTATGGAAGTTATACCTACGCCTTAGGAACAATCTACTTTGGCTGGGCGTAGAAATTTTTTTGTGTTGCATGTGCTTAAAGTGTGCCAAAGTGCAACTGTGGGAGGTTTAACATGGAAAAATAGCGCGCCAGGGGTTTCAATAGTTTGATAATTTTGGCAATTTCTTGATTTCTTTTCCTCTCTCTTTTGGATTTGTCAGATGGCAAAGAGAGGGTTTGTTTGGCAAGGCAACAAGCAGGGAAAGATGGGTTTTTGGTTTCTTCAAAGGTAGGGGTCTTCCAGATTTGCAGATCTGGAAGGAGAGGCAAAAGGGCTTCAATTGGTTTGTAGATTGTTAGGTTCTTTTAGATTTAATCTTTTGATACAAGCCTAGTACCTAACACAAAAAAAAAAAAAAAAAAACAACAAGGAGAGGAGCCACTTACCAAGATTTATAAAAGACAAAGAACGACATGGGGTCCATAAGCTCAAAAATGGCATGTGGGGGTTGACAAGGATGGCTGACAGGCGCAGAAGAAAATACCTTCGTAATTTTCAATTCATGAAAATGACAGGTGGGTGTATATTTATAGAAAAACTCGACATTTATGACCTCACCAACCACCTTTGGCGTGGTCTTGGGAGTGTCAACACGAGGGAAATTGCGCCAAGGAAAATGCTTAGTGCAAATTTTTTGGTGTTGACACAATATTTTCAGCGCCAAAGGACCAAAGGGGCGCAACTTTAGTGATGTTGACATAACAATGAGTGCACTAAAGGATTAAGAGGGGGTGCAGATTTTGGTGTGTCGACACTCCGAAAATTGCGCCTAGTGTAAAAAAGGGTGCAACTTCAATCATGTCAACATGAAGATGGGTGCACCAAAGGATTAGCAAAAGTAACTAAGTCTTACAACATCCTGATTTTTTGAAAGGAAGTTTGGGCTTCTTCAAACATTGTCAAACTTCCTTGGGGGCCAAAACAGAATTTTTGGTATGGTTACCTACAAAATTACCCTTGTCAATTTTGCAGGATAACAGCTGGCTCTTTCTAGGGACTATCTTTAAGTGAAACTTAAGGGTAGAGAATCCCATATTTTCATGTGCTTATCCATTGGGTTACAGAGAGTCAAAAACAAGGGTGACCAGAGGGTGAACAAAAAGGAAAAAGAAAGGGAACACACAACAATAGAAAACAAACACACAACGAAAGCAAATTGTACAAAGAAGAGAGCAAGCTCTACTTCCTGAAGATCTTCAGTGCTACCCACTATAGGGAAGCGGAGCTTAGTTCCATCCAAATATGAGAGATAGAAACTATTCTCTCCATTGAGCTGCTTGATTTTGTATGGCCCTCTCCAAAGAGAGTCAAACTTCTCATGCATACCTTTCGGTTCTCTTCGTTTGTCCCACAGAAGAACAAGATCTCCCACTTAGAAATATCTTTGCTTAGCTTTCTTGTTGAACAACCTCTTAACTTGATTCTGATGTTCAGTGATCTTTTCAACCACTTTCACTCACTTTTCTTCAAGTTTCATCAGGTACATAATCCTCTTTTTACGAGAATTCTGAAAAGTTTCATCTTCAATTGCTCGAGCCAAGTGCAGAGTAGGAAGTTCTACAGAGATAGGGATTTCAGCATCAATTCCATATAACACCTAGAAATGTGACATGCCAAGAGACCTCTTTGGAGTGATATGATCCACCCATAAAGCATCATACATTGATTTGTGCCAGGACTGCTATGGTTTTCATCAACTAGCTTTTGTATGATAGTCACCAGGTTCTTATTGTTGGATTCTGCCTGACCATTTCCCTAAGGATAATAATCAGAGGCATGAGCCAAGGTTATTCCGTATCCATAACAAAAACCAATTAATTCCCGTGAAGAGAAGTTGGAAGCGTTATCAGTAACGATTTTATGTGGAATGCCAAATCTCACAATAATATTTTCTTTGATGAAGTTGCAAACAACTTCAGAAGTGGCATGCTTGATGAGATATGGCCTCCACCCATTTTGTGAAGTAATCCATTGCTTTGTTAGAATGTAACTATGTCTAGCACTCAATTGAGGATTGAGTGCTATGAAATCAATTCCCCATTGTCTAAATGGTTCTTTGATGATGACAAGCCCGAGGGGAAAAGTAGTGAGTTTTGGTTTGCCAACAAAAATTGTTGGCAAAGTTCACATTTCTACCCGTGTGGTCGCATCCTCGAAATAGTGTTGGCCAAGAGTATCTAGCCCGAATGATTTTATGTGCTATCACAGATGAGGAGAAGTGACCACCATAGGCTGAGTCGTGTGAAAACTCTCCAACAATTTTACTTACTACAACTTGTCAACACATCGTAGCAAAATACCGTCAATTCCACATTTGTATAATCCATCATCCCATATGACATATCTTGCGGCCCTGAGCTTCACCATTCACTTTTCCTTCATCGTTAGGTGAGTAAGGAACTTTCCATAGGTGAGAAAGAATTCAATGTTAGAATACCATTCTTCATTGGTTGCGACAAACAGAAGCATGGGCAAAGAATCCACTTTCTCTAGTTCACCTCGCTCTGCATCAATGTGATCAGCTTTTTCTTCAAGTACTTCTGAGTCTTTATTTTCAGCCATTAGCTGACACATACCCTTACCTCTTACCAAATTTTTTGGTTTGATGTCTAGGTCATATTCTTGGACCTTTGTGATCCAATTCCTCATAATCTCCCTAAATCTGTTGAGTCGGGATAGACTTAAAAGTCGTGTCAGGACCAGCACTATTGTATGAGAATTCATAATATAGTGGCGGAAGTTATTGACTACTTTTACCATAGAAAAGGCATGTTTTTCCAATTGTGACATCTTCGGTTCATGAGGCTTAAGAGGAGAACTCATGAAAGCAATAGGGGATTCTATATCCTCGGAGTTCTTTTCCATCAAGATAACTAATACAGTATGCGCAGACACATAACTGTACATGATAAAGTCTTTGCTGAAGTCAGGGCACACCAGAATAGGGGCATGAGCAATGGAGGTTTTTATGTCTTCGAATGATTTCCTACCTTCCTCAATCCATCGGAATGTTTGGGACCTTTTCATCATATTAGATATATGACGAGTCTTCTTAGCAAAATCAGGAACAAAGCGTCTAAGAAAATTTACCTTTTGAAAAAGAGTGAACGTCGGGCTTGCTTATAGGAAAATTAAGGCTCAATAGCCTTGAATCTTTCAACATATATTTTAGTTCCTTCTCTGTTGATGACATGTCCTAGCATCTTTCCTTTGGTGACCCCAAAAATTTTTTTCTTGGGATTTAGCGAGATTCTGTGCTCTCGGCATCTGATCAAGACTTGTTCCAAATGATCGCAGTGATCACTTCGTCTTTTGGAGAACACGGTCAGGTCATCTAGGTAAACTACGATGAATTTTCCCATCATACCTTTGAATGCAAAGTCCATTGCTCGTTGGAAGGTGGCACCGGCGTTGATCAAACCGAATGGCATTCTGTTGTAGGCAAAGGTACCCCAAGGAGTGGTGAATGTTGTCTTGAACTGATCTTCAGGCGTGACTTGAATTTGATTGTACCCTAAAAAACCATCAAGCATAGTCAACATTTCTGAACCAGTTACTGCCTGCAACACTTGGTCCATTATTGGCAGTGGATAGTTATCTTTTAAGGATGACTGGTTCAAGTTGTGAAAGTCCACGCATATGTGTATCTCACCATTCTTCTTCTACACAGGTATAATATTTGCAACCCAGGTACTGTGATGAATTGGAAAAATAATTCTTACATCCAACATCTTCTAAATTTCAGCCTGGATGGTACCTGAGATTTTGGGGTTGTAATGCCTTTGCTTTTGATGGAAAGGCTTGACGTCATCCTTGAGTGGAATGTCGTGCTAAATGTCCTTTGGCTTGAAAGACTTTAGATCAGCATAAGACCATGCTAACACATCCATGTACTTTTTTAGCAACTTAACAAATTTTCACTTTTCCTTAGGCATACAACACTTCCCGATATTCATGGAACAAGGATGTTCCACAGTACCCAGATTGACGGATTCAGTTTCGGAGAAGAGGAAGGATCATCCTGTCACTTTTTCTTGACAAAACGGTCATGATTATCAAATAATCATTCTAAGGAAACCAAACCTTTTGGAATCTTATTTCCTTTGAGCTGTATCACTATTTCTTTTTCAGATTCATGTGCTTGGCCGGTGAGAGACTCACGACACGTAGAAGTTGATCCATTGAAATGAAGTTCTTTGAAATTGTCAGCTTTCTCTAAAAAGGTGATAAGTTGGTTGTCATCATTGAACACTTGCCAGTGTTGTGAATTATCTGGCACACTCGGGCAAAAACCACTTCAATGGTATATGTATCTATTTTTAACCCTAGGTGAGGGAGCATGAGAGATGCTAAGATGGCCAATGAATCAGCCATGTCATTTTGGGCTCATGGAACTGCTTTGATTGAGAAAGCATCAAACTCTTCAATGTTATCCCATATTGCATTGCGGTAGTGTCTGAGTCAGTCATTTTTACTTGATATATCCCTTTTACCTGATTGACAATTAGCTCAGCATCACCTTGCACTCTCATATTCTTGATTCCCTTCTCTTTTGCAGCTTGAATGCTAAGTAACAAGGATTCATACTCGGTAGTATTATTAGTATTGAAGAACTACAACTTGAAAGAAAAAGGAAAAATCTCCTCCTTAGGAGATATTAGAATAGCCTCAACACCGCATCCACTTGTAGCACAACTGCCATCAGATTGAAATGTCCATACTTTGTTGAGATCCTTTTTTTGGACAAGAACGTCCATTCTATCTGAGTCGTGGACAAGAAATAATTTCCCATCCCTAATGATTTGAAAAGAATTTGAGCCTTGGGGTCATCAGAGTTGGTGACTAGATATTTCTTTTGTGACTCTGGTTATAACGTCTGCATCACCCCTTTGGACAAATCCTAGATTTGGACCAATTTATATGAATTTCCCCACCAACTTCTTTAAAAAGATCCTCCTTAGCAATATCAGCTATGAGAATAGTAATTTTTACCCTTTTCTCAAGAAATGTTGTGAATGCAAACTGCGCATCCTTGATTTGACCAATCAATGGTACCTCTTTGGTTTCCATGGAGTAGAATCTGCCAAAAGGTTTAGTAAGTGTGAGGCCCAAAGCATGAGTGACCTTTGCTGGCATAACATTATCAAAAGCTCCATAATCAATTATACAGTTGCTTAGTTTATGACCATTGATCAAGAGAGATAAGTAAAAAGGTTCAATTTTCCCTAATGCAGAAGTTGAAGCAACGTTTATGCAAGACGCGGGAGGAATAGGAAGAATTCCTTTTGGGGAAATGGGAGGAGGGATGATAGCCTAGCTTTGGATATACTTAGTTAATCTTATAAGCTGCTTCGGGTTGGACTAAAGGTACTCAACTTCAGACATTTGGATCTTGGTCTTTTTGGCATGATCAATTATATCAAATGTGACCAAGGGTTGAACTAATGAAGGAATGAGTCCTTCATTTCATGTTTGTGGAGGAGGATTACTAGTCTTTATGGGACTAGAGGAAGGTTGAATTAGAGGAGAAATGGGAGGAAAATATTTCTTTACAAAAGGTTTAACAGAGGTTGAGTAGGAAGGGGATTACCTCTTTTAGCGATTATTGGAGGAGGAGTTACCACAGCCTTTTCCTTTTGTTTTTCAACAGCAACTTTTGCTTCTTTTCCTTGCAAGCGAGTGAAAACTACGTATGATTGTCCACTTACATACCCTTGGGTACCCTCTTCTTCATCAGATTCCTCGTCTTCAAATTCCATGTACCCAATAGTAGAGTCACCAGTCGGTTCACCGACATCTTGATCATCTTCGCCTTGTGATGAAGGTTCTTCATAATTTGGATCATCTTCTTCAATTTCAACCAAAGCATTGATCGAGAGGAGCTTCAATTACTAACCTTGGAGAAGCAAGCAGAAAACACGACATTTGGGGGCATTGTTGGGAGTGAAGTTCCTCTATGGGATATCCCAGTACAGAGTGGTAGACGATGTTTGAGCCAATTGCTTCTTTAATGAGAGCAAGTCATTCGCCATCTTTTGGAATGCTAGATCTGATGAGGTAGCTTGAGAAGAAGTTGAAGCCTTTGATTTTGATAGCTCTCATCTTAACTCACTAGATATAAGAAGGTTGTCTTCTATCCAAATGGCCATAGCTTGAGCAAGGGCCAAGGTGGGTATTTGTTCTGTAAAAGTAAGAAACTTACTTTTGAACTCATGGCATTTAAGAAGAAACACTTTTGATTCTCTAATGTTGGCATCATGGCAAGTGGCACACAGATTGATCAGTGAATTAAATCGGGTGATAAAATCATGTATGGTTTCATTGGTCTCCTTCTTCATGTGAGTGATTTGTGAAAATAATGCAAATGCATCTTCTGAAGGTTTATATATGTCTTCAAATGCAGTCCACAATGTGTTCCAATTGGTGATGGATGCAGCTGGTAAGTGCTAGAACCATTCTGCTGCAGGCCCTTGCAAGGTCTCTAGAAAGAGACGTATCAATATGTCCTCATGAGTCACGTCCAGAATGTTGCATGACATAATAAACATAGCTATATGCGTGTCCATGCTTTGATTTCCGTCTCCCATCAAATTTCGAGAAATTCTTGTGATTTCCGCTAGGGAGGGGGTGGACTGGATGTGGCAACACTAGAGGACCCATGGTGTTTCCCCATGGTACAAGAAGATTTTCTGCCATTTGAAAAGTAGGAAAAAGAATGTGAGTAGGGAGTGTGGTTCCACTTAGCAAAAGAGCACTGCAAGTTGATGTCGAGGCACCCTATGAAATTCGACTCTTTCGTGGAGGTGAGGCACTTCTTGCTGATCGATCCGTTGAGCTCAATGATGTGAATCATGCTGGAGTGATACTAAAATTGTGCCTTCAAAGTAGATCAAAAATTGGATCAACTTCCCCACGAGCTCTTCTACTGTGAGTAAATGGTTCACCCGCCAGCGTACCCATTCAGATCTACAACAATTAGGAGCAGATTTACAACAATCTTTTGTTTATACTTGCTGATTTTCTGATTTTTCTGCAAAAATCAGCAGCATGTACTTTTTCAATATTTAATTTTACCCTTTTTTAATAACAACCGATTGCGGTTTTCTGACAAATATTAATAAGGATAAAAAGTGGGTCAATTTAGTAGGCTGATTTTCGATCTTTGACCTGAATTTTGCAAGGTTTTGAAAATAACATAAAATGTCAGAATCTCAGATCTACTGAAATATACAAGTTTTTGTAAAAACTTAGCGAAACTAAAAGTTTCTATCTGGTCTAGATCTATGGATTTTCCTAAGGAAATTTTCAGTTTTGATCACTTATGCAAAAATTTTAATTTTTAACAAAGGGTTAAAATTTGCAATCTGGTAGTGATTTTTACAATTTTTAGTTATTTCCTTAGTTTGATCCCCAGTAGAGTCACCAAAAACTATTGGTCCGAAAAGCGCTTACGGTTAGGCAGGCATGGGGAAACAAGCCAACAGCAGTGTGCGGGGCATAGCCCTCTTTGAGACAAAGAAAGTGAAACTAGTTTATTGCTAATCTATCAAGTAGGAATCATGTAAATCTACACTATTCTAACTTTAGGGGTTTGGGATCTCATCCCAATAGAGGTAGTTCCAACAATGAACAGAAAGGTAGGAAGGAAGGAATGGAGGAGGGTAGATCTGAAGGAAGAAAAGAAATGAATTTAAGGACAGAAAGGTCAAAAGGTTTATGCTTTGGGCTGGTAGTAAACAGAGCCAAACTTACTTGCATAAACAATTAAAGCAATACTGATGAACATATGACAATCGTAGAAATGAATCCAACAGAATAAAAACATAGATCTAACTTAAGAAATATATGATGCAAATAACACATGCATTAAGCACAAAGTCCGAACATATGTATTAATATTTCTTCATTCATAAGAAAACACAAAGTCTTTCTCTCCTCACTTCTCTTTTCATACAAAAATATCCACCCTTGAATACAAAGCAAGTATTCAAGTATATATAGAAGGAGAAGAGGAAATAAGAAAAAATAAAACCAACAACTTACAAAATATCTTACAAGATATTTACAAAAGATCTAAAATATCTAAAAAGTCAACAGTTGACTTGGGCAAGTTTTGGATGACAACATCCCATGGTGCAACATGGATGAGGTCATCATGTATGCCAACATGCTTTTTAAACATTTTACAAAAACATCAATGGATCCTAGGAAGAAGAAACTAATCCTCATCATCCTCTCTTTCGAAATTGGTGTCTTGCTTTTGATCAGGAGATTCGATGTGACACTGTGCTCGATATTCCACAAACTTTCTGATCATTGCTTGAAGTTGATCATGGTTGGGACCATTAAAATGGTCACGAATGACTTCGCAAGTTTCTTTCTTGTTCTTGAGCTTTTCAGTTAGCGTGGCGAAAGTGTCACATGCATCAAGTAAAAAGCCAATGAAATTGTGGCAAAGCCAAGAGGTTATTGATTGACTCTCGGTCGAAAGTGACCTCTGGTGCCAAACCTTGAGTGATGATAGCCTTGAAGTACTGGAATGTATCATCTACTTCCCTCAAGTTATATGATTCACTGAGCATCCCTGGAGACATTTTTATAATTTTCTGCTCCATGTTGTATCATGCATCCAGGGATAAATCTTTGATTTTATCTATTCTCTCCAGGATATATTCCATCTAGTCAACCCGGTAATATAAAGCAATGAGAACTTTATTATGTGCTCGCGGGTGATTGATAACAACGACCTTCAATAGGTTGTTAGCTGAGCAGTTAACCATTGCTCGAACATTTCATGCTGCAACCTAGCATTATCCAACTCTTCGAGAGAGGAACTTGTTACTTATAGCTCCTTATTTGCTTGAGTTATATCTTGATAAAGCAATGTAAAATTCCCAAGCACTTCCTCACCATATCTGAGGATCCACTCAATCCAGGATGCTACTGCCGTGCCTTGTTCACCAATCTTAACATATTCATTTATTTTCTCCTGACTGAGAACTTGAATGGGTTCGGTGGCAGTCATAGGAGGAGCGTTGCCCATTTTCTGCAATGCTTGTAGGAGATGTTTGTTTTGTTCCTTGAGTATCCTTTTCTCCTCTTTTGCCTCTTGGAGCTTCTTGCAGAGCATCCATAAAAGACAAGGCTTCCTTGCAGGATTTTAGACGAGGTCCCTATTACGACTTGAGTCACCATGAAGTCTATGGGAGAAAGATCTTCTTTTCTCTTTGTGGGATCCTAGTAAGCTTTCTCCATGAATCTCTCTCCCGAAGTTCTTATAGAAAAGTGAGTTATCGTTTTGTGCTTTGTGGTTCCCTTCTTCAGAATAATAGAGAAATCCATGGCTACAATGGGAACTTTCCTCTTATGTTGGCTCAGATGGTTAGAAATCCAACCAGACTTATGGGAGTGGGAGCGGGAAGAAGAAGAAACGGGAGAGAGAGGGGGAGCAACTAGAGGCCTCAGGGAAGTGTGTTGAAACAATCGGTGGTGGCATTGACAAGGAGTCTAATGCACCACTACTTGTGGGGCCTGGAGTTACTAATAAGGAGGACATGGGAATGGAAGGGATTGTCATTAGGATTGAGGAAACATTGGGTGACCGATCCACAAGAGAGGAGAAGATGGAAGAGGTGGGAGATGGAAGGGAGGAAGGGAGAGGAGAAGACACATCCATAGGGATAGATTCTTGATGACAGGAGGAGGAGAAGAAATGGAAGAAGGAACGCTGGGTACCTCTATAGTTGTAGTTGTGATAACATCCTAGGTGGATGTATCCATTTGAAACCTCTACTGTTTCTTCTTTACCTGGAGACACCAGTCGACTACTTGTTTCTCAGAAGTAGGAGGAGGGCTTTTAGGATATTTTTTTGCTTGCTTGGTTCTCCAACCTTGTCTTGTCCTTTACCTTTCGGCACACAGTCCAGCCTTGGAGGTGCACTGCCTGAAAGAAAAGTAGTGAAATCAACTCCAAGGTAGGTGAGACCATTCTATTTGCACCAATGTTCGGTGCGCTGCAATGTGGGATTAACCCTTTCCTAAATGGTTTTCAGTGCTTTGTCTCTATCGATCTTCGAAACGGCCAATCATCCCCATCTATGTCAAGGTAAACTTGATCAATTTCTTGATTAGTCTCTTGGAATTCCTTTGGGATGATGGCTATGCAATAGTGGATGAATTCCTCTAGATCTAATCGGGAGTGATCCTTTCGCATGATGTCTATCTCATGTTTCAGGTCGATCCAAATGTCCTCGATCTCGGGAACATGGATGGGATCAATTTTTGCCTTTGGGAGGTAACTTTGGTAGTCGAAGGTCGGCCTTGCTGGGAAGTTGTGCTTTAGATTCAACAACTCTAGCTTAGCATACATCTCCCATGCTTTGGTAAGTGTGGGGTAGGTGTATTGGCCAACTGTAAGGGGGAATGGGGTTCCTCCTTTCTTTCTCTTCATGCACTTCTCATGATAAGTGATTAGTTACCTTGACAATTCCAAGAGGACTAGTTTCAGCCCTGCAAACCTTGGCAGCTTCATTGGTTCTCCCTCAAAATTCACAGCTCTGAGGTATGTGAATGTGGGGAATTGTGTGAATAATACTCCCCATTTCTTTGTAGCAGCAATCACACTCGGGATGGTCCGACCGTGTCTCATGTTTGGCCTCAAAGAAGTAGATTACCTCATAGAAGAAGGCATCATTAATTTTAGAGAACTAGGAGATGTTGGCCTCAAGCCTTAGCTTTGGGTAGAACTCGTATATCTTGACTTGGGGCCATACCCCATTTTGAGTTAACCCTACAAAATCCCTTTCTGACGCAAAGAACATATACAACATAAGAATTCATGTAGAACTTCCCAATTGTTAGAACTTGTTGAAGCTGTTGGGAGATGGTGTCACTGATGATTTCACCCCAGCCAAAGCACTGATTAGGTGCATTCTTGCTCATATTCTCTAGATACCTCAGCATCCACTTGTGGAAATAATGGGCATTAGGGAGCCCAAACACTCTGTTTAAGAAGGTGATTGTATCACTCAACTCCTCATTGAAGTCACTACGGTGGATGGTTTGTGGCCATCTACTCACCGGCTTCTTGTTCTTCACTTAAAGCTCGTTCATCATCTGCATTGCATTTACCTTCATTATCATCCCATGCCTTCTTGCAGTCTTCGATACTTATTTCTACATATTTCTTGTGATGAGGAATGCCCAGGATCATTTCAAAGTGACAAGCTGTGAGGTTTATGATGGTCTATTGTTCTTTATTTTTGACACATCTAGTGTCTTTGTTATAGCATCGGAAACCAACATGATAAACTCATTATTTATGGCACTCACCGAAGCCCAGCTACAAAGTGCAATCCACTGCCTACTAATTTGTTCATCTATGGGCCACTGCTTGCCTTGGTGGTCCTTACCCAGAAGTCATCCATGTCAATATGACCCAGCTTAGAGTCTCGATGTCAAGGCTACACTCTGCATATGAGTCAGGCATTTTGACTCTCTAATACTTATACTTCATCTCTTGTTCTGACTGCTTAGCTTTAGCTTTAGCTTTAGTTGGTTTCTTGCTTGATGAAGACATATGTGAGCTCAAGGATGGATGTTGTTCTATAAAAAGAATCAAGGAGGTCCAACACAGAAGAGCCATGTCAACCATCATGTTATTCATAATGAAAGTTTGCAGAATGAAGAACAAACAATTATAAGCCTTAGGGCGCAAGGCACAGTTTACATGAGAGGTCACAGATGTTCTTTTTGCTAGACACAATTTCTGGGATGTTAGCATGACAATTCTTGCACTAAGTGCATTCAAGAAAGTGTCAACATGAGGAAAATTGTGCCAGTGTGTTGACAGGGGAGAAAAGTTGCACTAGTTTAGAAAGGGCGTAATTTTGAGAGGTGTTGCATGACAAGTTTCAAAGACCAAGGATAAAGCACGGGGCACGGATTTGCAGCATGCAACATGTTATGTTGATGTTAAGGATTTTGTGCATCTTCCTTAGGAACAATCTGATTTGGCTGGGTGCAGAAAATTTTTGTGTTGCATGTGTTTAAAGTGTGCCAAAGTGCAACTATGGGAAGTGTAACATGGAAAAACAACGTGCCGGGGGTTTCAAGAGTTTTATAATTTATGTAATTTCTTGATTTATTTTCCTCTCTCTTTTGAATTTGTCGATGGAAAATAGAGGGTTTGTTTGGCAAGGCAACAAGCAAGGGAAAGATGGGTTTTTTGGTTTCTTCAGAGGTAGGGGTCTTCCAGATTTACAAATCTAGAAGGAGAGGCAAAAGGGCTTGAGTTGGTTTGTAGAGTGTTAGGTTCTTTTATATTTAATCTTTTGATATAAGCCTAGTACCTAACACAATAAAAACAAAAACAACAATAAGGAGAGGAGCCACTTACCAAGATTTATAAAAGATGAAGAATGATGTGGGGTCCACAAGCTCAAAAATGGCACGCGGGGGTGACAAGGATGGCTGACAGGCGCAGATAAAATACCTTCTCAATTTTTAATTCATGAAAATGACAGGTGTCGGGTGCATATTTATAGAAAAACTAGCATTTATGACCTCACCAACCGCCTTTGGCGTGGTCTTGGGAGTGTCGACACGAGGGAAATTATGCCAAGGAAAATGCTTAGCGCAAATGTTTTGGTGTTGACACAATATTTTCAGTGCCAAAGGACCAAAGGGGTGCAACTTTAGTGATGTTGACATAACAATGAGTGCACCAAAGGATTAAGAGGGGGCACAGATTTTGGTGTGTCGACACTCTGGAAATTGCGCCCAGTGCAAAAAAGGGCACAACTTCAGTCATGTCGACATGAAGATGGGTGCGCCGAAGGATTAGCAAAAAGTGACTAAGTCTTACAACATCCTAATTTTTTGAAAGGAAGTTTGGGCTTCTTCAAACGTTGTCAAACTTCCTTGGGGCCAAAACAGAATTTCTGATATGGTTACCTACAAAATTGCCCTTGTCAATTTTACAAGATAATAGGACCGTAGATGGATCCTTTTAGCATCAAAATTTTTCAAAACTTGTTATAAGTGGTTAATGTTGCTTAACATAATGCAAATATTTTCAAAAGATTTCCATAAAAATAAACATAGTCATTTTGGTTCTTGGATCAAAATTTATGGCCTCCACAAGGCAATTCATCAAATCCACATCACCATATTATTTTGTTGTCTAGTTGGGATGCATAAAAATGGGCGGATTTAATGCATATAATTTTCTCTTATTTTTGATGAAATCCTTCATTTTTGTTATATATATGTTAATTAAAATCCTCCTTTTCAATTTTTTTGAAGTGAAGCATTGGTTCTAGTCATGTCTCTTTAGAATATTAAATTTTCATATACTAAGAAACTATATGAGTATCGTCAATTAATTTTTTCATCACCATATTTTTGATTCATGTGGATCTATAAGTGGCATTCCTAACACCAGTGTATTGTAGTATAGCCAATACATGTCTAATACACTTAAAGTAAATAAGATTATTAGTGTCCCAATTTGTACAAGTCAATTAATTCTGCATGAAACTTTGTCAAATAGAAACATGTTCATAATAACGTAGTTCCATACCACATTGAATGATAAGTGAGATATTATTTTTTCATACTCTCCATGTGTTCGTGTAGTTCATACATTGTAGTGGGTAATTCTTGAAATTTATTATTTAAAACAATTATTGATCAATATTGAGCTCTATTTCATAGTC
Organism: Taxus wallichiana var. yunnanensis; assembly: GCA_018340775.1. Taxonomy (NCBI): domain Eukaryota; kingdom Viridiplantae; phylum Streptophyta; class Pinopsida; order Cupressales; family Taxaceae; genus Taxus; species Taxus wallichiana. Next base: position 745,760,870 of record CM031240.1, on the reverse strand, counting down.
TCGTGATCATGGAAATATGCCTCAACTTGGGGTGTTTTCCAAAATGGTTATCTCAATATTGTATCATATGTTTCACATATTCATGTAAATGTCAACACTTTAGTCAAGCTTCTATCTAGTTAAATATTTTGTTAGGGATTAGGTCTAGAACACCATGTCCAATAAACCTTATGTCATATTTTCATTGAGTAGAGATTTTGCAAATTTTCACAAAGCTATTAGTTCACTAGGATATGCATTCACATTATTTACAACATTGGTATGAGATTGGATAACTTATGTAGTTTCTCTCTACACCTTCCATTAGGGAATACAACCGAGAATGATGCCTAATATAAAAACAAGATAAGTAGTATTAATATATTAGGTATACTAACCAATTTACATTAATTTATAGGTACCTTAAAATATATCCCAGAACTTATATACTTTGTATCCTAAGGTATATAGAATATAGATTACAGGTATGGTAATTTCAATATTATATCAAATGTTTCACATATTCATATAGATGTACATGATTTATTCATAGTGGGGAAGTGCATCAAGTTAGCGGGCCAAAAGTGGACAAAAACCCTAAAATGAATGAAACGCGATCACATTATAATGCTTACAAGTTTCTATGATCACAAAACACGTGCACATTTTGTGCTATATGAAGTTTCTAAGGGTTGGAAGGAGCCATATTTAATGAAATAGATGTTAAGTATACTTTACATGAATATGCGAAATATATGAAGTATAATTTTATTATTTCTTATTTCTTATAAGATTTTTTTATTATTTATTTATAATTTTATTATTTCTTATACTTTTAAATTTATTCTATTATATATAAGATGTTAGGGTCACTCTACACATGATTGAAGTGGTTCTGTAGCTCTAGCAATTATAATCTAGAGGATTGTAGTAATTTTTACCCCTATCAAAAAGAAAGGAACCCCATGCGCAACGGCCTATCACCTAGCAGGTTTGTACTCACCGAGGCACATGCGGGTACCGATTCTCTCTTTTATGTGAGTTTAGTGGGAAACATCATCTATGATTTGTGTTTAAGAGATTTCAAAAGGATTTAAGACATACAAGAACCATAGAGCTCAGAACAACCTCTAGATCCTTGCATTCATTCCAGACGGTGTACTTAACATATTATATAACTTGTATCATAACAGAAAGAAGTATACAAACATCCATACTTAACATAAACATAAATGAAAGAAGACCTATGAGCAAGATGTATTCATCATAACCATTGATATTCATATATATATAACCGATAACCTCATTACATTCATGGAGCCATTACAGAGTGTCACAGAGAAGCAAACCACAGTCATGCATTACAACTGGACTAATGTAACTATACTACCAAAATAAAAATTACAATCCCCTTACCCCATGCATCCTTTCCCCAATACAATTACCCACTAGCAGAGTTCTTGCAGTATTTCTGCAGAGCTCCCCACTCTCTAAGTATATGTGTTTACTCTGTAGGCACTTATATTTATAGCTTTTCTGGGCTACCAACTCATCCTCTAGTGCCCTCAGATCCAATGTCAAGTGTCTGAATGTGGTCCTCCATGCGAGCATGCTCCTCTAGGCATGAGCCTTCCACTTTATACCATGATGTGCTTCTAGAAGCTTCTATCGTAGGTATGCTCCTTCCTAGGCCAACCTGTCGCTAGGTGACACCTTATCCATGCACAACCGGGTCATGATTTTCACGTGTGTTCTTCCCCGAACGTCTAATTTGACTAAGTCCCGAACCCTTGGTTTTTTTTGCATCATCATGAGCACCACGGGATTCCTTAAACATTTTTCTTAAAGTCTTCCTTGCGCACTTTATCCTTGCGTACCTTTCCTTAATCGGGACATTGTACGCCTATGCGCCTTTTGTACTTAGTCAATATTCTAGGGGCCCAACAAAGATAGTTTTTCAAAATCTAATCTGGTCAAGATTTATTCATTTTTAGGATTTCAGTTTTGACCTAAAACTTTTATGCCATATATATTATATTCAGTCTTTGTTTTGGGAAAACATATAGTCAATTGTAGGTTTATTGACCTTCCGGATTGTATTTTGGCACTACCACTTCCTAAATTGGTACCAATTTCAAAATTTGGTCCATAATTCACTTTAGTGACCACGAATCAACTCTATGATGCTTTTCTACTTCTTACTAAAATAATATCCTCACTTTCTAAATAGAGGATTACTCCCGAATGGGATTCTTGTCCTATGGAAAAAATAGGGTGATTGTAATGTGCCTCCTCCTTAAGTTGTGATCACACTACTAGGTGTTGAATGAGTTTTTATGAGTAGTACCAAGTGAATTGTATGAAGTGAACTCGATGATTACTCATTCTTAAAAACATGGTGCTCCATATAAAGATCATCCCTTCACCTTTCCCGGCTTTAAAATCATCATTTCATGGAATCAAATTCAATATTTTCATATGTGTCTTTGTTCATATGTATCTCATGGAGATAGACAATGCCTTGATACTTAACAAATGACATGACAATGAGGGTTTAGGGTTTAGGGTTTAGGATTTAGTGTTTAGGGTTTATGTTTTAGGTTTATGGACTTAGGGTTCAAGGTTTAGGGTTTATGGTGTAGGGTTCAGGGTTCAAGGTTCGGGGTTAATGGTTTAGGATTTAGGGTTTAAGATTATGGTTTTAGGTTTAAGGTTTAGGGTTTAGGGTTAGGGGTTTAGGGTTTATGATTAGAGTTTAGGGTTCGGGGTTAGGGTTGAGGATTTAGGGTTTAGGGTTTAGGGTTTATGGTTTAGGGCTCAGGGTTTAGGGTTTATAGCTTAGGGCCCATGATTCGGGCGTGGGGTTCAAATCTTAGGGTTTAGGGTTTAGAATTTAAGGATTAGGGTTTATGGTTAATGGTGTTAAGTTTTATTGCTCATGGTTTGGGGTTCAAAGTTACGGGTTTAAGGTCTAGATTTTAGAGCTCGGGGATTTGGATTTAGGGTTTATGGTTTAGGGCTCAAGGATCAAGGTTCAAGGTTTGGGGTTTAAGATTTAGGGTTTAGGGTTTAGAATTTACGGTTAAGGGTTTAGGATTAAGGGTTCAAGATTTAGTGTTCAGGGTTTAGGGTTTATTATTTTGGTTTTAGGGTTTAGGGTTTATAGTTTAGGGCTCATGGTTAAGGGTTAAGGGTTTAAGGTTTAGGTCACAGAGTTCACGGTTTAGGATGTAGTGTTTAGGGCTCAGGGTTAAGGTTTAGGGTTTAGGGTTTAGGATTCAATATTTAGGGTTTAGGGTTTAGGTGGTGCAGGGGTTCTACACAATTTGTTCTCCTTACTAATATTAATGGTGGATACTTACCTCAAGAATACAAACCCTTTTATGAACACTTAGAATTTTGGTGGTTATCATCCCAATCCCCTACAAATGAGGACCTTATCTCCAACTTCAACTCTTATACACTTCAATAACAGTGTTAGCTCTATACCACTATCATAATGCTTGCTCTCATCTATCCACTATAGGCATGAAACATGAGATTACCTTGTCCTACTTGGTATCTTCATTGTTCTTGCATGCTCATCTCCTTGTTACCATCATCTCTACAATACTCTTATTGCCCTGCATATCCTGATTCATCAAAACAGTCACAAAACATACCTTATTCCTATCACTCAAACCTAGGTCTAGATAGGCCTCTTAGGTCTAGATGCTCAAAACCATAATATAGGCTTCTCACCACCCTCAACACTCCTAAGACAATTTTGTCTAGCCTATTACAAGGTGTTTAGACCCAATTCACAGTCATATTCTTCTCTCTCACCTACAATCTCTCCTTGAGGCCTTATTAGCTTGTAGCCTTCTCAACACATAAATGCCCTTTTATCTCACTTTCTCATGAACCAACCCCATAGGATAATTGATGATTATAGGACCCTTTACCAAGCTCTCACTCATACCTAAAATTCACCTCATGTTACTTTGTACAAAATTGCACTTCCTTTGTAAAGTGGGGTGTCAATTAGGTCTATTTTGACCCCTAAACATAACAATACACACTTATGGCCATAATCTCACCTGAGTATTAATGGATCCACTTCAAGAATGATATGGAGAGGGTGTTTATAAATTTTGGTGGCTTGGCTCCATCATTTGACCTTCCATGCACCTTAATTCCTCTTTTCCACTGTACCTGTACAACCTGACCTACAAAACCTGATGGAACTTGCTCACACATGCGAGTTGGATCTTGAAACTCCAAAAATCTTTAGTCTTCCCAAGACAAAAATTATCCTAAAATCTCATTGATTTTTTATGGATAGAATTATAGTTAGGTGATGCCCTAGTTAGGGACTGAGAGTAAGAAACTTAGGCTACAGGTCATTGTACAATGTTTCAAGAGCTACAAAAAATTGGAGGCACTCCATTTATCCTCCCTCAAATTTCTATGCCTTCACAGATATCAACAAGCTCTCCCATGGTGACTTTCCTACTCTCATCTCTCAGCTTGGGACAGGGTTTTAATTGAATTCATGTAAAACAATAATAAACACACAAAATAATAGCTCCATTACTTGAAACACCAACATAACATCTTATTATTCACCTCAAACCTTTATTACATTCCTTGAATCATCTTCCATGATTCATTTTCATCGAATAACTCCTATATCTTTACTAAACTAGCTAATTTCTAGCTCTAGCTCCAAAAAAGAGCTTAACTTCATAACTAAACTTAGAATAGGATAAACTTATCTCCAAAATTCTCTCTCTCAAGCTCGTTGTCAACTATATCCAGCTCATGAAAACTTATTACATATCTTTATAGGCTTAATTAGGCCCAAAACACCAATTCATACACCTAAACTACATGTTTACGAGCTTATTCATCTTTCACATTCACCTACCAAGTAAAACACTCATATACACCTAGTCAATCATGTTGAAATGTTCTCCTATGACCTTATAACATTTTTTCATTGATGTTCCTACATCATTAGGGTTTAGGGTTTAATGGTCAAGGTTTAGGTTTTATGTTTTAATTTTTAGGGTCTAGGATTTAGGATTTAGTTTTTAGGGTTTAGCATTTAGGGATCATGGCTCATGGTTCATGGTTAAGGGTTTAGGGCTTAGGGTTCATGGTTTAGGGTTTTAGGGTTTAGTGTTTAGGACTCGGGGTTTATGGTTTAAGGTTTAGGGTTTAGGGATTAGGGCTTAGGGCTTAGGGTTTAGGGTTTAGGATTTAGGATTTAGGATTTAGTGTTTAGGGTTTAGGGGAATGTTTAGGGTTTAGGGTTTGGGGTCAGGGTTTATGATTTTTTTAGTGTTTAGGGTTTAGGTTTTAGGGTTTATCATTTAGGGATCATGGTTTGTGGTTTAGGGTTTAGGTCTTAGAGTTTAAAGTTTAGGGCTTAAGGCTCATGGTTTAGGGGTTAGGGCTCACGAGTAAGGGCTGGATGTTTAAGGTTTAGGATTTAGGGTTTAGGGATCATGGTTCAAGTTTGGGGTCTAGGATTAAGGGTTCAAGGTTTAAGTTTTAGGGTTAAGGTTTAGGGTTTAGGGTTTTGATTATAGAATTTAAATGCTAAAATCTTTAGGTTGAATGCTGAAATCCTAAAAATTACCTATGTGTTGACCAATAAAAACTTTCTTCTAAACCGTGATAGATGGAGCTATGAGACTAATTCCATAAGGTGTAGAGTTACCCTACAATCTTATATTTACTAAAATTAATTTAAATTATCAAGAAATAATAAAATATAATTAATAAATATTTTAGTATATAGAAGTATGCTAAAAAAAATATCATGTTTATACTATCGGGAACACGTACGCGATATGTTTGTTTACTTTTCCAAACCATGCCTCAAGGATGGGGATCTGATTTGGATCCCCAAACCTAAGGCATGTGACTGTAAAAACACATCAATCAACGTGATTTTTCAAGAAAATGAAACATTCTCTCTTCCTCCATCATAAATCAATATAAAACAATCAGTTTTTTTTTTTAAAATTATACCACGACATAGAGTAGAGTTTCTACTTACTAAAAATATAATTTTTCAAAATTTCTCGACTAATTTAAGGTGTCCATATTATTTCTTTTCTAAAAATTCCTTTTATAGCTATTTTTTGAAGTTTAAATATGTCTATATTTTTCATATATATTTTTATGGCTCATCAAAATTGAAAAAAATTATACCACCCAAACTAGGCCTTATTCTATACACATTAAAAAAACTAAATTTCGATATTTTTTAGATAGTTAGGGGGCATAATCGAAACTCCGTTATGATTTAAAATTTAAAATTTATGTACTATAAAAAGCATAATTAAAATATTCTCTACAAAAATCTTTAAAAAATGGAGCCTAAACTAAATGTTCCTAGCTATCTTTCTACCAAAGGGTTTTCAAAAATACTAAATGGTGCTAAAAAAATGGTGGGGGCACGAAAGTCACTCTATTATGTTTTTTAACAAAAATAGGAGCACTTGTTGGTATTTTAGTTATTTGACCCACTTAAACTTATCTATTTTCAATAAAATTTAGTAGCTTAGAAACTAGACTCAAAATTCTACGATTCATGTTTATACAACATCTTCCAATTTTGAGTGTAACTATTTTAAAAACTCATAGAAGTTGAAGTTTTTTTTTCACAAAAATGCGTCCACTTAAGACCCCCTTTTGGCCCCCCAACTAGGTGCACTTACCCTAGTTAAATATCTATTCACACCTTTCATTAGGGATTATGATTAGGAATGCCATGTCTAATAAACCTTCTATCACGTATTCATTGAGAAAAGATGTACCAATTTGTGAAGTTAATAGTTCACTAGAATCTTCATTTAGATTGTTTACAAGATTGGTCAACTTGTATAGTATCTCTCTACACCTTCCATCAAATAATAGGGTCAATCAGGGCATGATACCTACTATAATATATAAATAGGTAATATCAATACATAAGGTATACTAACCTTTTTACATTTATTTAAATGTATCTTATAATATATCCTAGGTACCTATATTCTATATTATAGAATACCAAGTATATCTAGGTTATGGATATGGTAACATATACTATAAATTCTTAGGTAGGTCCACTATAATGATATATTATTTTAATTGGTGGACCCATATTCATTATTATGATGATATCTAGGTATACTATAAGATAATATATATAAATACCTATTATAACACAAGAATCTAGATAATACTTCTAAATATATATAGTTTTCTTTTGAGAAATTTTAAATAATGTAAATTATAAAAATAATTATATAAATATTTTAAAATTTCTATTTATAATATTCCTATCATATTACAAAGTTAAAACCTTATCGAATAAAAACTTCATTTGTGAATTTTATCAAATATTTATGTAAAATGGAATATTTATATGTTATGTAAGAAATATATTAAAAAATAATAAAATCACTCTTGGATAATAAGTGGAAAATTAAATAATGGTTTTATTTTGATAATTTTTAAATAATACAAATTAAAAAAGGAGGTTGGGGTTTTGAAAGAAGAGCTCAAACAAGTTTCCAAGAGAGAAGGAAAAAGGAAGCTGCAGAATGATCCTGAAACAGGATAATGATCAGATTCTGGAAGTCTACAAGAAGCTAAATTCACTGGATAACAGACTGGGAAATGCAAAAGGAAGACATGATTACACCCTTTCTGTTCTCAAGGCTATTTATAACTTCATGGAGTAACATGTCAAAAGCGTTTACATGCTCAGTGACATTCTTGCTGCCATTTGGGAGTCGGGACCAGAATGGAACTTGATTCTCTCACAACTGGACAAGAAGGATCCCTCCCATGTCACTGCTCTAGCACTCTTCACCTCTCTCAGTAGAAGGTGAGGACAAATATTGATAGAGTAGACAAGTGAAGAAGATTGTCCTTACTCCTGGTTTTCTATTTTGTTGTTTGTTAGGATGTTGTTTTCATGCTACTTTGTTGCAGTTTTGTTATTATTTGATCCTTTTTGTATAGTTTCTCAGATAACTATAGTTGGTTACTCATGTATAATCTAGATGCTGATCCAAACTTGATGTATTTACTGCATTATCTGGCTTTTGAGCCTTTTTGTAATAGGGTATAGTCCCTTCAAAACTATTGACTGCATTATCTGCTCTATCTGGATTTTGAGCCCTTTTGTAATAGGGTATAGTCCCTTCAAATTTACTTACCCCTTATATATATGCCCATGATATTACAAAAAAATCAAAAGATTCTCAAATATTATGTGTAACATCTTAATTATTTCTTGTAAAAAATGAATATTTTTAAAAATAATCTTCATGTTCAATCATAAGTATGAAACAAAGCTAACTTAAAAAAATTGGTTCACAATTGTTAATAACTAGTTATAAGTAGGTTTAATCCATACGATAAATCTTTCGTATTAAAACCTTGTGTAGATGAGAAGGGTTTATTATTTTCTCCCTTAAGTCCACTCTACGCAAGTAATCATACAATATTTAGTATGTTCAGGTTTACCTTTTCAAGGTTGATATAACTATGTTTTCCATCCTTAAATGTCTACCATGAAATTCAATCTTCGTATTTTGGTATCTGACATATATAATATAAGGATATGGTGAACAGACAATGCAATCAACTACTTGCATTACTTTGGCCAAATTTTCTCGCCATGCATGAACAATGTATCCCAAGACCACATAAAACCTTAGAGATATAGTCTTCCATCACCAAATAATTATCTCGAAACAATTATTTGGATCTTTTTGTTTATGAAGGTGAACATGTTAAGAAATAAGAAGTGTGTTCTTTACAGACCATCTCCGTAAATGAAAAGAATCCTAACTTACTTTGGGTTCTTACGGAATAGGGAGATACCACATAATGAAATTAATTCCATTACATCCTCTTTAATGCCGTAACTACCCCTAGTTAGTCTTGTGTAAAGATAGTTGTATGATGACATGAGATTACATTTAATCTACATTGTATTTAAGGTTTACTACCACAACCATCTTTCATCTTATGACTATTTATTTGAGACTTAGGCTACTTCTTGTTTACTTAAGTCATAATCATGAAGTATTATTTATGAATTCCAAAGTCATTCGATTGTGTTTCCCATAACTTCGTAATTTATTGGTGTTATGGAGTAAACTATTAATTAACTCTCTGATAAATTCATCTTATTAAAGTTATAAGTTACCAAGTCAAGATAGGTTTAGTTTACTAACTACTCTCTTATTTTAAAGATGATAATATCATTTACCTACAAAAGGTAACTTAATATTTCATAAGGAAATAATGATTTATGAATAATCATTTCATGTTAACCATGCCCATTTTAATCTCAACTAGGATTTTATTATCCACGTTCATTATCATAATATCTTCATATTATGAAATATAGATAATATCGTTACCATTTGCAATCAATATACATTTACTTTATAAACGTATTAGTGATCCATAATATTATTTCCATGATAACCAATTGGATCAATAACTTTCTTCTTGCTATTATAATCACAAAGGCTAGTTGATTTAAGGAATTATAATAAGTAATAATTTAATATTTCATCATAGGATCTTTTGACCACTTATAACACTACTAGATCAACAACATTTTATATAAAATATATATTCATTAAATAGGAATGTAGAAAATGTCTACCTATATATATATATATCGCGATCAAATAGGAAATTCATTTCTATATTAATACAAAATCTCATAAAGTCTCAAAACCAACTTTCATTAAAAAAATTCATAATTATGATTATACAATCAGGGTCTTATGCCCATATTTTCATTTAGGATTTCTTCTTGAAATCATTAATACAAACAAGATACTTATTAAAATATCTTGTATACATGTGACCGTAAGGTCATAATCAACCAAAAAGTATTTAATCAGTCCAAGTATTTACTTCATAGCTTCTCCCATTTACCTGTACATCAGTTAGGAGAGAGAAATATACATAGGTCAATTTGAAAGAATTGGCATGAGACAACTTTCTCATTTCCTAAGCTATAATCATTATACAATGATAATAACAGTCTAGGTTTGATCCTATACCAAATTTAATCATTTATCAATCCAAATAAACAACTTAAGTCATCATATATTATCACTATTTTACAACAATCCAAAATAACTCATCTATATTGAATCTGTAGTTGTATTAAATAAAAAATCTAAATAAATCTTAGAATAATGATTTCCAACTAGCACTTAATACACATCTAACTAAATTCTTCTAAATTTTGTTTTAACATATTGTCTTTGTATTTCTAAAATCAATTAGTAAAGGATCTATTAATAACAACATTACAAATTATCAGTCAAAGTTTATCTCATATGTTTAACTTGATTACATTTTTCATTTTTCATTAAGATCCAAAATAAAATTAGTTACACACCAAGTTTAGTGATATCAAATATTTAACAAAATACAACTGAATACTCATTAGATCAGTAAATATTCATTTTCCTTAAGGAGAGAATAGACATCGAACTGAATGTCTTATAAATATTCAACACCAAAGAAAAAATAACCTTACTAATACCTTACAACTGACATAGATCCGTAAAACACGGGTAATAATAACTTATATATATATATATATATATATATATATATATATATATATATATATATATATATATATATATATATATATATATATATACTACCTAGCATTAGAACAATCAACCTTCTAAAGAAGAAAAAAACAGTTTCTTACTCATATTAAAATATTCCCACATAAGTCTGCAACACTTACTAAACATGCAAACCCATTATGGATAATTGTATTATATATATTATCAACCCAAAAAGACAAAGAACAATCTTGATACCTTGCCCACATTCTTAGATCCAAAAGTTAAGTGGGCAATAAAACACATATGTGCAATGAATCCTTATCACACATGCCCCTTTATGGGTTCTTTTGAATTATCTGTTAGAATATAAATAAACATAGTAAAATAAAGACCAAAATGTAGACCATGATGGGTGCTTACAACGCTATGAGTTAATAAGAAAAACCTCATTCCCAGATCCACGAGTAAACTCATAATATGCATACTCAAATGATAAAACACACAAGCCCATCATCCATTATTTTTATTATACATTCTCAACATATACTATAATAATTAATATACGATTCGAATGCATCATTCATTCACACAATCCATATACATTATGCAACATGTATTCAAATATACATTCCAATCAATACCAATTAGAAATTATGCATACCCAACAAAATAAAATACCCATTTAACGATAATATGCCTTTTTCTCACAAAAAGACACCTATCTAAGTAATACTATAACCTTCATACACACAAAATTGTATAATTTTTCCACATGAAAAATAAGTTTCAGGTTACTATTTTCACAAACATTATTGAAATAAAACTGGAATGTACAAATTACTATCAACTCGTTAATAACAATATATCCAAAATCTGCCATGCAAACCAAATTCAGAAAATACCTAGAATGTCATTACAAAATAAAATGACTAATATTTAGAATATGAGAAATAAGATCATGCCTATGATAGGCTAGATCTCTCAACTCGCTCTTTTTTATATTTGAAATATTTTTCAAAAATAAACAATATCAATACTATTCATGACGCATTTATTTTTGTAACTAAGCCACACTATATCCTTGTTTTAAATCACATTCATGGCCACAAAACAAGCACAATGGAGAAGAAGTTCCATTATCTCCATTACACAAAAAAATAGAAGAGCAAAATAAAACATTAAAAATAACCAAATGAAGGAAATAGAAAGAAGGATGCAAGCATATTAGGTTGGATTCTTGGGCAAGATAACCATTTGCAAGGAGTCAGGCCTGTAATAAATGCCCATAAACCCTAAACCTCTCCTTACCACCTTAGCATTCCACGTACTCAATCAAACTTCACATTAACAAACAAAGCTCATATGACATTTCCCAAACATAGTTTGTATAACACTTGCCTAGCATTTGGATAGTGTTCAAAATGTTCCATTAAATATTCCATATAAACATTAAGATATATGCCACATTTAAATAAACATTAATATATATGCCCCCCAAGTTATATATGTTATCCACTTATATTAATTGGTTTAATTTTCCATGTATTTTAAATAAGTCTTCACACAAACATAAACCAAGTCTGAGTTTCCAAGACCATCCAATTTATGGACTATTCAAATAATACTAATTCATTCAAGCTAGCCGAGTAAGGTTTATACTTACCACACACAAAGTTAGCACAATATATATATATATATATATATATATATATATGTATGTGTGTGTGTGTGTGTGTGTGTGTGTGTGTGTGTGTGTGTGTGTGTGTGTGTGTGTGTGTGTGTGTGTGTGTGTGTGTGTGTGTGTGTGTGTGTGTGTGTGTGTGTGTGTGTGTGTGTGTGTGTGTGTGTGTGTGTGTGTGTGTGTGTGTGTGTGTGTGTGTGTGTGTGTGTGTGTGTGTGTGTGTGTGTGTGTGTGTGTGTGTGTGTGTGTGTGTGTGTGTGTGTGTGTGTGTGTGTGTGTGTGTGTGTGTGTGTGTGTGTGTGTGTGTGTGTGTGTGTGTGTGTGTGTGTGTGTGTGTGTATGTGTATGTGTATATACATTCCAAATTATCTCATGAGTGATCAAATAACCTTACAATCATTATCCAACATATGATAACATATATTTAATAGAAATGTCAATGCATGCAAAGACACCTAGTTAATAACTTTGTTTAAACTGTTGATGGTCTATTGACCGTTTATATGATTATCAATTTTGGGACTAAAAAGGGTCGGGATGTTACATACTTCCCCCCTAAAAATATTCATCATGTCGATGACATATTCATGCATTAAAAAGGATAACATTTAATTAATACAACAAGTAATATTTCTAGAAAAATTTGATGTGGTTTCAATTTCTCCGAAAACTTTCATTTCCAAAATTTATTCAAACTATAACAATTTTTGATAAAAAGATTAATTCATAACTTAATAAATAGTCATGACTCAAATGGTCATTAATTCAGTAAATTCAAAAATTAGATAGCGGTAATAAAATTAATTTTATCTTTTTAAATTTGATCAAACAGAAAAGGAAAATTAGCCTGCATGTCCTCCATATTTTCCCAAGTTGTGCTTTCTTCAGAGTACTAGTCTTATTGGACCTTACATTGTGAAATATCATGATTTATTGGCTCTGACTTGTGTGTTTCCAAGATTCTTATAGGTTCAACTGTGATGATCTCGGGATCCTGCACCTACAATGAATCCCAATTTATTATATGTGTTAATTCAGCAACATACTTTTTTAGCAAGGATACATGGAAGACATCTTACATTTTGGACAATGCGGGAGGTAGAGATAGCATATAGGCTACATGACCTATAACTTATAAAATTTAAAATGGTCCCCCAAATCTAGGTGATGAATTGGTAGAGTATCCAAAAGTAATGGAACTCTTTTTGGTTTCACCCTCAAAAAGACTTTATCACCCACATTAAATGTCCTTTCTACTCTTTTTGAAGTAAGTGTAGACACCAAAATTAGGTCATACTTCCCTTAAAATCTTGTTCATTAAATAAACCATATCCTACCCATTCATGTCCCCTACTATACATGTTAATTGAATTAATTATCTTAATTAAATTAATTAATATCCTCACTTAACCACCTCACCCAGCCAACTCACCTAGCTACCTCACTCAAATGACCCACTCAAACCTCATTAATGACCTAAAACCAAGTCTAAACCTATCCTAACCAACTAGGACTTAGTCTAAACCTAGACTTAACTCCTATTAAAAACCTAAAATTACTCCATATATTTCCATGATCCATCACTCAAGACTTGGAAGAAGGTTGGAGATCACATCAAAAATATCAACAACTTGGTTATTTTTGTCCAACTTAGATATTCCCACCTTGAAAGACGTTGGTTATATCTCAATTGACATTGGTCACCTAACCATTGTTGGTTAAGTTAAATATATTTCCAAAATCCTTTTAAAGGTTGGTCATTCGATTCAGGATCTCACACAAATAGAGACTTGAAGCACTCAAATTTCTTGAGAACTCGGGTAAAAGAAGACACATGGGAGAACCACCAATAATAGTCACCATCCATCATCCTCTTCATGATCACATATTTACAATAGAGAGGCATGAAGTTTCTAACTGTCATGGCACGAATACAATGACTCTCCTCTCTGGATCACTACCATCACAATTCTCATCACCTACATTCTCCAAATCTACTTTTCAGTAAGTACCTAACACCTCTTCATTTATATCTATTTTCTTTTAGTAATATTTATTATTCATCTCCATAGGTGTACACTTCCTTCCTCCCACCAACCTATCACCTTACCATACCTGGCCCTTTCACCTATTTTTACCCTCTTCTAATCATCCCTAAGTCTTCAAGACCATTTTATGACCTCACCCTCACCATTTCCAACCTCGTGTAATCACGGGAGTCTGAAAAACCAATTAAGAGAACTTTATGTTAATTACCCCTACTGATGTCGGTTGCTAGCCAGAACATCGGTCATTCTACCTAACTGACATTGGTCATACAACCGACATCGGTTATTGTGTTTGGAAATATAGCTCAGACCAGCGAGCTAAATACCCACTTCCCAATAGCCCAGAACCATTCTTAATCTTTACTAGACCTTACCCAAAGCCTGTACTGCACTCAACTCAACACCAGCCAATCACCTAACCCATTTTGACCTCAATCACCTTTTACTTGACCTTTCTTATTGTTTTGTACGAGATACCTAAATCATTTCAATTTCAATAGGATCTTTACTTCATGTATGATTTAACTAGCATTAATATTGTTATATAAAAGTGGATTGATAGTACTTGCTCAGAAGCATCACACTTCCCGGATCTAGCTTCACTAGGTAGTCCACTCATTGTTTTGTTTAACTCTATCTAGTGGTATTGTTTTTCATTTATAGGTAGTTCCTCCTAGCCAAAAAGGATCTCTCACTATCAACTTAGATTAGGAAATTAGAATGTGTGCACAACATTCAACCAAAATTACAAACAGGTAATCCTCCTTAGCCTACTACCCTTATCTGTTTCATTAATTTGCTAAGAATCCGATGAAACATTTTGGCACGCCTAGTGAGACCCATTCAGATTCCTTGCATTTTTTTCATTCTCGGGGAACCATTGTATGTTTGTTTCTTTTCAAAAGGAAGTTAACGTTAGATTATCTCCTGGGAATATTCTCTTTCTTATACTTTTCTTAGTGACATTTGTATTTTGGGACTAAAACAAATCCTTCTTTATTTTATTGCATTTGCATTAGTGAAATTCATATCCTTTCCTATTCACTCTTTGTTTATATTGAATATCACATTTCGATTTGGGTTTTAAAATACTTACATTTCATATTTATATGTTTCCATTTCTATCTCACATTAAAACTAAGGGAAACCTATATGTTGAAAGTCATGCCCAACTCATGGTTGACATAATTGAATCGTAGAGCACATTATCTTCTCTCTTTGCCAAACTGCACAAAAATAAACTCACACATATTCTTAAACAACACCTTACCTGGAAGAAGTTGTCAACGATCACATGATCAGAGGATTGACAATGGGCATTATACATACCCAAAATTGTAAAGTACTGCTCCGTCAGAACAATGTTACACGTTCCCCAATGATGATACAGGTCTCCTTGCAAGGTGTTCAAAATCTACAAAATCTCTCCAAGTATATGTTAACATCCCGCATATCCCGCTTAGCCCATGTGTGCTTTGATTTTCTCTTCTCCCCTCTTTTTCCTTGCATTTTGGTCTTCAATTATGAACTACCACCCAGGCAAGGCGGCGGTCTTGTAACCACCACCCTGCTTCGGGCGACGGTCCTTCACACATTTTCTAGAATGTTATTTTTAATATGACTCATGTAAAATTTCAACGTTTACCACTTTTTTCACCGCTTTTCTCGTATTTATGATTTTGGTTCCCTAGAATAGTGTTTTTGCATTGTTTGTTCAAATTGGTTTTCACCTTTGGGTAAATGGGGATTCTATAAATAGTTGGTTGATCTTCAAGCAAATGACCCCTCAAAAATTTCCTCTCATCTTCTCATTTCATAGTTTTAGTAATTTAGTTTTTAGGAGTTCATAGTTTTCAGTTGTTACATGAATAGTTAGTGTTGTTTTGCTATTTAGAAGCCACATAATCTTCTTGTGCAAGTGTTGTTACTGTTTCACACAATCAATTGAGATAGGATGGTTTTACTTTTAGTTTGAAGCCATTAGAGTTGCAGGTTTTGTTTGTAAAAAGAATAGCTTCGGAGTTCTGGACATTTTGTATCATATGAATCATAATAAATCCCACTAGGAATTACATAAGCCAATATCTGTTCTCTTACGCTATCCCTCTCCTACTCACATTGTATTCGAGTCTACATCCAAAATATGCCATTATTCCAATACCTACTTACATGATGCTAACATTACACGCTTTTCTAAATTCACGTGAGCATGAAGGAATGAGGAGATCACACTTTGAGGGACAAAGCCACACACCATCGGATTCGCCACACGCTCGCGAGAATCCGGGTTCAATATTTCAAAGTTCTAGTTAAAGTATATCAAATAGAATAGTAAAAGCATTTCATTTTAGTTAATCTCACTTTCGATATTACCGTGGAAGTCTGTGGGATTGATAGTTTAGAAACTATGATTCATTCCTCACTTACGAGGTAGGATTGAGAGTCTTTCAAATATATTAGATCGAGTTAGTTCGTTATTTAGAATAGACTTACAACTACACAGGCAAGTAAGTAGCTATACTCAAATTTGCCTTGTTTGTTTTAATTTCGTTAGTAGTTTAGTTGTCAATTTCTAGATATTTTAAATAATATTTATTTCAATTTCATTCAAATAGTTTGTCGAAAACAAAAAAATAGAGAAGTTATATATGTTGTACATATACTTTACATAGTTAGTTTTACTTTGCTTCAGTTAGATTTACATTGTTTCTTTTGTATGACAATCACGGGACCTAGGGAGCCCAGAGAATATGTATTCAAGCCAATCGTGCCTCAACCCAATCTTGTGGCAGCAATAACTAACGTAGATCAAAATCTCATAATCCAAGTCTTCCAAACAACAACAGACCTACAAGAAATTAGCTCACAATTAAGAAGGTTAAACATAGAAGACGAAAAAGCACATACGTTTTGGTCAAACCAGCCAGACTACAGATTACCTTAGATAAATATCCACATGACTGTAGAAGGGCTTGAAAAAGAGAAAACATTCGGTTGTGATCCTTTGGTCCCATAGCCAGACACAGGAGACATTCTAACCGATATAGACACTAGCTTAAGAATTCAAGTTGCCAAGATGCCTATAAGATACTTTGAGAAGATTGCACAACTGTTAGCTCTAAATATAGAAGCCAAAAAGGCATACGACTACTGGATACTAGGGGTTAGGGATTGATTCTGCACATGACCATAGGAGGTCCACAACAACCACAAATCTACGGTTGTGATCCACAGGTCCCACAACCCAATGAGTCCACAAGTCAATCAGACGTAGATGCTGGTTTACACACATTAGTATTTAGATCCACTCCACTTCCACCAATCATTATTGCACAATTATCCTCACTAGACATAACAAATAATCTAGCTAAAGATTTCTCGGACTAGACCGAGAGAATCACCCATAGAATCCACTCTATATCCATCATCCATCTTATGACCACAATCTCTGAGACATATATGAAGCATTATCTCCCGTATTCCACAACCCATAGATCGATTACACGAGCTTGATATTGATTAGAGCCTTCGAGCGGTCATCCTCGTTGACCGATCTATCACGCCCTTCGAGTTAGGAGGGCCTTCTTTTCCTTAGATTTGCAAATTTCATTAGTGTGTGTCGAAGACATAAAAGTTCTCAATTAGTTCGTCTATACCCCACGTATATTCCATGCCCACCAGCTGTCTCGGCACGACCTCGGGAGGTCGGGTGTGAGGAAGAGTTACTTGTAGATTCCCATGCTTGCTTGTCACTTTTCCATCGTACAAAATTGGTGAACCCGATCTGAACGAAACAGTTCTTCCTCTTTTAGTTTTATTTCTTCCATCCACCTTCGCTCTTTCCCATTATTCTGTGGGTATTCATATACCCCCCGAATATGTTGGGATTTGATGCATATGGCAGACCTCTCCTAGGTCTTGAAGCATACTACGATCAACTGAATAGACAGCCATCACCCTCGCTCTCCCAAAGATGGGTGACAACTATTCACTAACCGATTCTCAACACAAACTCGCCTCTAAGGACTAGATATAGTTCTTCTTTCCAAATAGAGGAGTTGGACTAGCTTGCTCAAACGCAACAACCAGAGCCTTCGGGCTTGAACAACATGACATTTACGGGAGAATCTGGTTTGTCTCCTTAGGTGTTGCTTAGACCGCAAATTAGTAGACAATCGGATCCATATTTATTTTTAGATGATGAACATTCAGTGCATTATGCTAGGAGTGAACAATGCTCTCGGAGTATGTACCCACCTATAGGAAGTTTACAAACATGACCCGAGGTCTCGTTTCAAGAAAACACCTCCATGCCGCTACCTATGGGAAATTCCCTCGGTGAAACTTGGTAGGGCAACGATCAGTTCATAGCAGGGTACCACATGCCTATACAACCTCAAGATATACAACAAATGCCACTAAGGCAAAATACTATGACTTCACCAAATGAAGTCATCTCAACTTTAGTAGAAAAAGTTAGAGGGTAAGAACTTGCTCAAGCAAGTCAAAATTCTCAATTCATCCAGGTAGGGAATTCCAATCCTTCACATCATCCTAGCCAAGTAGACCTCCCCATAGGAATAGGCATGTTGGGCATGCCTCCTTCGTATTCACAAGAAATGCCAAATAGAACCATGTTTTCTATCATTGTTCCAAGGGAAAATATGATACCTCCTGGTCTAGTACAAAATAACCCATTCTTGGGCAATACTCCTCCATACTTAAACATATGTTCCAAGTCACCACAAGGATATATGTTCTCTTCTCCCGCATATTCCCTCAAACACAAGGATTTCCTTATGTCTCTGCAAATGCATATGCTTTGTGCCATATCAACAACCCATTCCACCTCCACCCCCTTAGCGAGCACCGTTGATGGCCGAAATCTATGCAATATGAACTTATTCGAGAATATTTGAAAGAACCCCTAGACTTCACCATACGAAGCATCATGCTTCCAAGACCTCTTCCCAGTTTTCCCAAATACAAAGGGGAAGGAGACCTAACGCACATATCAAGGCCTATGCCACAGCCATTTGAGAACTGCTCCCTTGGGATGGGGTTGTTGCCAAAATATTCCCCAAAACTTTAGAGGGCATCGCCCTCGATTGGTCTGAGAATACACAAAGCTTCTATCCATTCATTTAAACAAATCATTTCAGAGTTCATCAAAGCATTTGACATGAACAAACTATTGAGAATGGGGATTAGGGAATTCTTACACATTAAGCAAGAACACAATGAATCTATTGCTCATTTCATCCAAAGATGGCATACAGTCCTCTATTCTTCAGCAAGCACTCCAAACATGGACCAGATGGAACTATGTGATTTATTCCTTCATTCTCTCAGTAGAGAGGTAAAGGAAGAAGTCCAGAAGTTCCCACTAAGAACTTACAATGAAGTACTTGAGAGCGCCCTCCGAATAGATCAAGCGGAAATAGATAGCGGTCGCAAGATGTATGGAACAAAGGGGAGGTTAATCACCCCCAACGAGAATACTATGACCAAAAACATCAATCAAAGACCTAAAATCCTTAACAAAAATCACAAAGCATAACAATAGATGGAGTAATCGACCAAACAAAAAAGTAAATGTTGTAAATACTCCACCGCTAATTAACAATCAACAAAACAACAACTTTACCCCGAAAATCAACTCGGTGGATTTTAATCATCCACAACAACAACAAAGGTAGATCCATACACAGGATCTAAGTCAAAATTCAACTGGATACCAAAACCAAAACCAAAACCAAAGACAAAAATGCAAAACTTTAATAGTCAACGGTTTAATCAAGGTTTTGGACCACAATACGCGCCAAACCAACAACCTAGGAATTACAATCCTAACTCATATTGTGGTTTCCACAAAATTCGAGGCCATGACACTAGGACTTGTTGTGATTACAATAAATTCATGCAACGTCTACCAGAAGAACAGAGATAACTTTTCATAGACATGTTCTTAGTAGATCCTACATCACCTGCGCCAAATACTTTCACGGGAGCAATCTCCCCTCAAAATGCTCCCCTCAAGATTTTCAATGACCCACTCCCAAATCACAATAAATTAAATCCAAATGGGACGAACAAGAGTGTAATGATAGGAAACAATGATCATGAAGCCTCGACTTCACTAAATCCACCTGTCACACCGTAATTAGGAAATCAGCTACGACCCAAGATAGTCAGTTTAGTGGAGTTAGACACTGAACTACACGTGGAAGTCGTAACAAGGACACGAGAGTATTCCTCTCAGCCAAGTCCAAGTTACCCGCTAGAAACTGATAACATTCAACAGCCATTAGTAAAACCCTTAGGTTCCTATGATTTAATTAATGACCTAACAAAGACCTTATCCCATATCTCCTTTTTGGACTTATTGAAGAACTCTTACGCCCATAGGGCTGCTCTTTTAGAAGCGTTAGGTTTAGGTCATTTAATTAACATCACTCCACCTCCCGAAACACAGGTAAACCATATAGACTTCGATATTCACCCTCTAGGGAAACCGGATAGGGATACCGAGTTTATATTTGACATAAACAAAATGCCAACAGACGCTGAGATTACACGCAGAGGTGATCCAGCCTTACATTTGTAAGTGTGGGTTTATAACAATTACATTAAATGTGTAATGGTTGACGATGGAGTAGCAGTTAACATAGTCCCCTTCTCTTTCCTTCAAAAGCTAGGGTATGGAGAAACAAATTGTTCCACGACTCGGAATACGCTAAGAGGCTATGATAGCCTTAAAGCCACTTCGATTGGAACTATAATACTACCAGTCACCTTAGGACCCAAAACAATCCTCACTAAGTTTTATATTATAGATCGGAAACCAACTATAATATGATCCTCGGCCGACCATGGATACACCATATGAAGGCAATCCCTTCTACGTTATTTCAGGAAATAAGATTCCTACACTTGGGAAAGGTATTCGTAGCAAAAGGTGATCTGAAACCATTCGATATACACCTAGCAGACCTGAAGAAAAGACCAGGCATTCACTCTGAGTTTGAACTCCCAACAAACCAACTTAACAAGCCAACCGACTCAAAACCGGAAGAAAAGTTGGTACCTACAATAGAACTAGAGACTATGAACCTAGTCAAGAATATCCTAGCCCTCAAAGATGAGGCTAACATTGTAGAAACAGATATCATTAGGAACTACTGCAAAGATTGTTGAATTGCTAGAACAGGATCTACCAATTTTCCTGCCATTTGATTCTGTAGGTATGGGATATACCATAGGTGTTGGTTCCCTTCAGTGAAAGAAATCTGCATGGTAGAAGTACCGAGCGAGAAGAAGTGGATGTAGCAAATGTCCCAACGTCCATCTTCCCAACTAAATATTGGACTCTCCATTTTGATGGAGCTAGATGTCATTATGGGGTTGGGGCAGGTGTGATCTTTACTTCTCCCGAGGGAAAGATCTTACCATTCACCTTTAAACTAAATTTTGAATCTACAAACAATGGTGTTGAGTACGAAGCCCTCCTCCTTGGCCTCATCTTAGCTAAGAGGCTCGGTGTTAATGACAGCAGGGTGTTAGGAGACTCTCAATTAGTAGCAAACCAAGTCTCTGAGGTGTATGAGACTAGAGTGAACATTCTGACTCTACAAAATAGCGGTATTAGATCTAAGCAAAGGATTTAACTTCATATCAATTGAAGCAATAACACGAGAAAAAAATCTTCTCGTAGATTAGATAGCAACCTCAGCTTCATGTTTCACTCCAAGCAGTGAGTTGGAAGACACTCGTTTCATGGTATCCCTTCGTATTGAACCATTAATAAAGAAAATATCAAACCCTCTTTTAAACATAGTTGAGAATACATCTACTATCTTAGATTACGTTGACAGTGATAGAGCCACTCTTGATTACCTAAATGCCTATGCAGCGTTACATCTCACCCATCACATGGTAGATTTGTCTTTAATCTCACATTCATCTTCTTACTTGAGAAATCCAATGATAGAGCTTCCCCACAAAAGGAACTCGACATACACACGATAGAGAATGGAGAAGATCTAGAACTACCTCCAGCCCACTTTGAGTTTGAAGAAGGTAATGCTTCTTTAATCAAGGAAACAATTGATATTAACATCGGAATGGAGGAAGAACCAAAGATCTTAAAACTAGGATATTTGCTAACTCGAAGAGATAAAAATACACACTCAAATCCTCGAGAGAACATCAAAAGTCATTTGCATTCAATTATAAAGAAATGACGGGAATCGCACCACACATCACGGTACATAACCTTGTCACCAAATCAAATGCAAAACCAATTAAACAAAAATCAAGACCAATGAAACCCAAGGTAGCTCTCATGGTGAAGGAAGAGGTAATGAAACTCCTCCAAGTAGGATTCATCAAGCCAGTTGATTATTCTTAGTGGGTATCTAATATCGTTCCCGTTCTAAAAAAGAATGGGAAGATATGCATTTGCATAGACTTCCGAGACATTAACAAAGTGTGCCCCAAGGATGACTTCCCATTACCATCCATTGATGTCATTGTTGATGCAACAGCTGGATTTGAGTTTTTGTCTCTCATGGATGGATTTTCGGGATATAATCAAATCGAATATCTGAACAAGACCAAGCCAAAACTACGTTTATAACTCCTTGGGAACCTATTGCTACGTTGTTATGCCATTTGGTCTTAAGAATCTTTGGCGCTACATACCAGCGAAATGACGTACATATTGCATGACCTTATTCATAAAATCATGGAATCCTATGTAGACAACTTGTTGGCCAAGGCCGGGAAGCGCTGTTATCACCCGGAAGTGCTCCACATCATTCTTTCACGTTTGATAGAATATAGAGTCACACTAAACCCAAAAAAATGTGTATTTGGTGTGACAGGAGGGAAACTCCTAGGTTATATCATATCATCACGAGGGATTGATGTGGACCCAGCCAAAATCTGGGTTGTTCTCAAAATGATCCCACCTTCGGATGAATCTGGAATCAGGTCGTTTCTTGGGAAACTCGGTGCAATCCGAAGATTCATCCTAGATTTAAGCTTTGTCATCCATCCAATCAATAATCTACTCAAGAAATATTATAGTATTGATTGGACCAAAGACTGCAATGAGGCTTTTGAAGTAGTTAAGTGTTTCTTGTTGTCACCACCTACGCTAATGCCTCCTAAGCCAGACTGCCCTTTAATCTTATATTCGCGAGCTACCAATGTCTCACTAGCCTACATGTTGGCTCAAGAAGACGATGACAAATGAGAACGTGTGATCTATTTTATTAGCTAAACATTACTCGATTATGAGACACATTATATGCAAGCAGAACAAGAATGCCTTGCCATAGTCTTCGCAATCAAACGCTTAAGACATTACATGCTAAATCAAGAAACAAGGGTCATTGTAAAAATAGACCATTTATAAACTTTCCTCACGTAAGGGTCCTTGTCTAAAAAGGTCGGACGCTTTATAACCATAATGGGTGAATTCAAATTAACTTTTGTAAACCGAAGTCATTAAGGGACAAATCATTGCGGATTGGTTAGTGACAACCCGTTAGATGAAGGTGATCTAGTAGATATAGATTTTCCCGATGAATGCATATACTACATCGAAGCCAGACATCCCATCTCTCGAATGTTCTTGGTATACTAATATCGTTAATTATATCATGCACCATGCATATCCAAAAGGTGCTACACCGCAACAAAAAGGCGGTTACACATTATTGTAGCTAAGTACGTTATTATAGAACAAGTGCTCTATCATAAGGCTTTAAATGGAATGCTCCTAAGGTGTGTTGACACAGAATAATCTAAGAAGATTCTCTACAAATCTCACAGTACAATATGTGGCAGCCATTTTGGAGGCCATGCCACTACCCGTAAAATACATCGGATGGGCTATTTCTGCCCACTCTAGAGCACGACGTAGTAGAGTTTGTCTGCAAAGTGTCATAAATGTCAAGAATTTTCTCACGAGATTCACATGCCAAAGCAAGCTCTGAACCAATCGCTACTCCATGTCCCTTTTCTACATGGGGTCTAGATTTGATAGGAAATTCTCTCCTCGTCAATCGATGGCCATAACTTCATAATCACGGCCTTTGAGTATTTTACCAAATGGGTAGAGGCTATGCCTCTCACCACCGTACCGTGTTTCATGATCACTAAGTTTATTTTGAACCGGATCATTTGTAGGTATGGTGTTCCACAAATCATTATCTCAAATAATGGTACTTCCTTTAAGAATGACGAGGTTCGTGAACTATGCGATAAATTTAAGATAAACCATCATACTGACTTCCTGTATTACCCTCGAAGCCAACAGACAGTGAAGCAACAAACAAAACATTGAAAGCTATTCTCCTTAAAACGGTAAAAGAAAACAAACAAGATTGGCATTTAAATTTATATCCGGCCTTGTGGGCCCACCGGACCTCAATAAGAACACCAAGCAGGGCTTGACTCCTTTCTCATTGGTATTCGGAGCGAAGCAGTTCTCCCACTTGAGGTTCAAATACCCGGTCTCGTATCTCACTACAAGGGATTCTAGATGAAGAAGCTTATAGAGAAGCACATCTCCCCCAAATAGAAAGCCTAGATAGGGCCGGGCTAGACAACTGAAATACGGCATAGAATCTATGTTGACCGGATGTGCCGGCAAAGTATAATAAAAAGGTCTATGAGCGAGATATGTATGAAGGAGATCTAGTTCTAAGACTAGACATCCGAATCAATAAAAATACCGGCAAAGGAAATTCCGGCCCAAATGGTTAGGCCCATACCGAGTCACGAAAGACTATGGAAATGGTGCATATATCTTATATACATTGGAAGGTGAGGAATTCAACGAAACAATCAATTCCTTGCATCTTAAATGATTCTATAAAACTGCCGCACTACTTGTATAATTATATCTACATTGCGTCTTCACGTAGTTAGGTTCATTTTGTCCACTCGTTTTGTAAAATTTTATGATCAAGGAACTTATTCTCAAAGCAATTCATTACAAACTTTTGATGGTATTGGCATAATCCTTCCAATCATACTTCTTCATTTTCATAACATCATCACCTATTTCTGAATCATTTCATCCATATAAAGCTAGATATGACAAAGTCTTAATGGTAACCATACCAAGGTCTGCATGCTTGTTCTCACTTTTGGTTTCTTCCTAGGATAGGTGTCTTGCCTATGGTCTATTCTAGAAGCTTCATAGTGTCACATCTATCCCGTATGCATATCTCTTTGGAAATAAGAACATACTGACATTTTGCTCAAATATATAAATCAAATGTAGATCAAACAGAAAATTTTATTTTTACACATTTCCTTTCCCTACCAACCTTCGGTGATGAGCTTGCATCTCTTACTAGTGATGTAGGGTTGGGAAAGGATGGGAATGCCCTTACTCACTTGTACCTTGTCCATGGTGATAAGCCCATGCTTCTTACTAGTAGCATGGGGCAAGGTGCAGGGAGTTATCTTGATAATAAATGTTGAAGGTCATAAGCAAAAATTTAGATAAGCCTTTGAAATCTTGAGTCAAAAATAAATGAATCGGATGTCCAAAATTCTAAGAGATCTCAAAACCCCGAAAACTAGATTTTGTTTACCATGTGGCCATCTACGGATCTAAGTCTAGATAAAGCTGCAAAGCAAGTCGCATTCTAAACTATGGAGTCACTTGAGTAGAGTAGGTTTGTAGTGTCCTAATTTGGTTCCACCAAATCTTTGTCTATCTTTCATCACTACCATTCAACAAAATTCATAGCTTGTGCCCTTTCTAGCTCTTGATGGTGAGCCCTCACATCTTACTAGTTGCGTGGAGTTAGGAGTGGGGCAAGTTCATCTGCTCATCATACCAGCTTGTCGTCACGTTACCTCAAAAACTATATGAAGTACAAGAAATTTGCTTATAGAAACTAAAGTCAAAAATCACATTGTGCACTGTTATCATATATCAAAGATCACGAAATACAAAAAGAAAGAAAGCATTTGTATCTTTTTTTTCCATTTGCATACATTCTGAAAAGCATATAAAAGCAACATTATAATATACATATGGAAATGAATCACAAAATCCTAGATACCAAGAGTCTGATCCAAAAAGAAGAAGAGAATATTTATATATAATCAAGTTTCTGTCAATGCCATCATGCGCTAGGCATGGTCAAAACGCTCAATGAGCCCAAGAAATACAAAATAAATCATATAAACAATCTAAGAGAGCCAAGCAACTTCTCAACCCCTATGAGACCCTTCTCGAAGGTACACGACCACATCTAGGACTCCGGCTATGCTTTGGCATTCTCAATGCACCGAGGGCTCACGGTCCTGAGGAGCAGCTGCGGCCTCGCTATGAGAGCGACTCCTCATCAGGCGCTCTGCTGTCCTATACCCAACCAACTCGGTACGGAGGGTAGTCACCATCTTGGCCACATGCCGAGCGGGGAAAAAAATTTAGTATGCCTACCATTGCTGAAGGCTCCCTGCATCCACCAATAGCTCCGCACAAGTTCTCTCCATGGGGATCATCAGGGTATCAGTGCATACATGGTGAATCAGGTCTCGCCACTCATCAGTAGTCTCTACAAGAAAAGGAGAAAACAAGTTAGAAATAGTCAAAAGATAAAAACAAAACGAACAAGAGTAGAGATAGCAACTAAGGTAATCCTAACTAGAAACAAACATTAAAGGAAGGATGATAACTCACTCGGATCTCTGGGCCTCCAAGAGGGATCCCTAGGGTCAGCACCTCCCACAAATGCCACTGTTAATCGATGTGCTCCTCTTGTGTATGCCTAACGACATAACATCCTGCTATAGACTCATCTTCCCCACAAAGATCCTAAGAGGGCAGCTCCTCTGAAACTAGAGTCACCCTCTCCGCACTTTGCTCCGCCCTCTCGGCCTGTAAGATATCCTGAGTGTCATGCCACTCAGGATCACTGTCCTCCTCTCCACCCAACTCGCTGACTTCAGCCTCGGTCTCCTCCTCCGTCTCTCCCCCTGTGAACTCCTTGGACTTAGAGTCTATATCAATGGGGTCATTTCTGTTGTGGGCGGGACCAGTGGTAATCTGAAGTAAGGGGGCTTGAGGATCACCGGCTCTCCCTCAAGCGCGTGCATTACTACCTAGCTAGCTGCAATAGGGACCCCGTAGTAAAAGCAGTCCAACCCCGACCTCTAGGACCTCCCTAGCCTCCCGAACTGATTTGAATACGCACTAATTGGGGGAGCATACCGACATAAGGAAGGCCAAACTGCTGAGGCACTCGATCAAAGGGGTGTGTCTCCACCTTCCCTGTCCTATCCATAAGCTACCCTGTGGTAGAGCAAGAGATCAAAGTGAGGGTCTCCTCACCCCATAACCCTACCATGGCCTGATAAGGTGTGGCCTCCATATCATCGGTGGTCGGGAGGTAACTCTGGTGGGGGTGCTCTAAGCACCAAGATATCTATCCATCCGGTTTCCCTCACGGCTCAGGATCCGCCACCTCTACACCTCTCCCATAAGGGATGAAACGCTCATAACCAGGGGTTGGATGGTTCAAAGATCCCTCGTAAATGAACCACCCGGTCAAATCATGGTAGGTGGTCCCAAGTATGTCTGCTCCCCAGGCATAAATCCAGCCATGTCCCTCAATCTGTGTAATAATGGGGGACCAGCAATAAAGTAAAGTGTCTCCTCCCTTGTCCCCGATCAATCTCGAGGCAAGGATCCCCATGATGGCCTAATGAATCAAGGGGATAGGCAGGCTAGGAAGAGAACGGACCCTCACCCCCTTCTTCGAACCAATGGAGATAACTGTGTCTCCCATGTATGTAGCCCACTGTGCTATCTGAGCCCGTGACCCTACTGTCTCAAGCGAAGTCGTCTCTCAATGATCGGGACCCCAAGATATGGTAGACATCCTCTAGGGTGATAGTCCACTCACCCCTGACTCCTGGAAATCGGAAAGTGTTCTGATCAACATCCCAATATGAAAACAAGTCACAAAGTATGTGACTAGAAGGTGCAACATGCGGGACCCGTGATATGTGCAATATGTTGGCCCTCTGAAGAGTGTCTTGCTCATCCTGAGAAAGTGCATCCAACACTGTTGGAAGCCAATCACACACTCTCTCTCGGCTCCATCTGATATATTCCTCCTTCACCTGCATACACCCAAAAACACGTAAAAAGGAGTAAGTATTCAAATGACATTGGAAAAATCATGAAAACATATAAGAATGCTAGAAATGTAAAAACAAATTCAAACAAGTATTATTTTGGCATTTTGTGAAGGACCGCCGCCCTGAGCAAGGCGGCGGTTCCGTAACCACCGCCTTAAAGGTGGTAGTTCAGTAACCGCCGCCGTGATCGAGTGGCGATCATGTAACCACCGCCTGCTCAGGGCGGCAGTCATGTCCCGAATTTTTAAACGGGTCACGTGCCTAAAAATGGCTAAAAACACGAAACAATGACCAAAACAAAGCTTACCCATTAGGCGCCCCCTAAGTGACCCTATTAAAACTGACATTTTCAAAAATAATCCCCCCATGATAAAGATTTCATCATTTTTACATTTTGAGGGTAAAAACATTAAATCACGAAGAACTAACTTTGTGATCTCACGGGTCGATGTTCCGCTCATGGAGGCATGATCACTACCTCATCATGAACGTTTTGACTATAGTCTCATAAAAACCATCACCGTGGGTCCCGAGCTCAAAATCAATCAAATCAACAAGTGCAAATGAATAGGAAAATGGGCCCACTTTCACATATATAACATCTTGACTCGTTTTGAATTCCCTTTTACAGTGCAGGAGCGCCGATGGAGGTAAGTTCTCATCCCCGCATGAATGGTAAGTCCTCATTTCACATTATTTTAGTATTTATTTTATCTATTTGCACTTGAATCCTCTTTTCATTTTACGGGTAGAGGGAATTTTGGATGGCATCATTTCGACACATGGACGTGTCAGGTATAATTTCTTACTTCCCATTTCAAGACCGCCATACTCGGACCCACTGTTTTATGCCTCTTCATGGCTAAAACGCTTCTCCGAGGGGGCAAAATGTACGTACCCAAAATTGTAAGGGTACTGCTCTGTCGGAACAACATTACACGTGCTCTAATGATGATACAGGTCTCCTCGCAAGGTGTTTAGAATCTGAAAAATCTCTCCAAGTATGAATTAACATCCTGCATATCCCACTTAGCCCCTATGTGCTTTGTTTTTCTCTTCTCCCCTCTTTTTCCTTGCATTTTGGTCTTGATTCTGAAACCGCCGCCTTGCTGAGCGGCGGTCTCATGACCGCCGCCCAGGCATGGCGTGCGGTCTCTATAACCCACCACCTGCTTTAGGGTGGCGGTCCTTCACGCATTTTCCAAAATTTTCTTTTTAATGCGACTCATGTAAAATTTCAACATTTACCAACTTTTTTCACCTCCTTTTCTTGTATTGATGATTCTGGTTCCCTAGAATAGTGTTTTTGCATTTTTTATGGTTAAAGCGTTCAAATTGTTTTTCACCTTTGGGTAAATGTGGATTCTATAAATAGTTGGTTGATCTTCAACCAAATGGCCCCTCAAAAATTTCCTCTCATCTTCTCATTTCATAGTTTTAGTCTTTCAGTTCTTAGGAGTTCATAGTTTTCAGTTGTTACATGCATAGTTAGTGTTTTTTTGTTGTTTAGAAGCCACATAATCTTCTTGTGCAAGTGTTGTTATTGTTTCACACAATCAATTGAGATAGGATAGTTTTAATTTTAGTCTGAAGCCATTAGAGTTGCAGGTTTTGTTCGTCAAAAATAATAGCTTCAGGTTCTGGACGTTTTGTGTCATATGACTCGCAATAAATCCCGCTAGGAATTGCATAAGCCAAGCTCTATTCTCTTGCGCTATCCCTCTCCTACTCGCATTATATTCAGTCTACATCCAAAAGCTGCCATTGTTCCAATACCTACTTCTATTGATGCTAGCATTACATGCTTTTCTAGATTCACGTGAGCATGAAGGAATAAGGAGATCACACTGAGAGGACAAAGCCACACACCATCGGATTCGCCATTGTTCTGCAGAATCCAGGTTCAAGATTTCAAAGTTCTAGTTAAAGTATATCAAATAGAATAGTAAAAGCATTTCATTTCAGTTAATCTCACTTTCGATATTACTGGGGAAGCTATGGGGATTGATATTTTTGAGAAACTATGATTCATTCTTCACTTCTGAGGTAGGATCAAGAGTCTTTCAAATAGATTAGATCGGGCTTATTTCATTATTTAGAATAGACTTACAACTACACATTGGTAAGTAGCTATACTCGGCTGCCTTGTTTGTTTTAATTTTGTTAGTAGTTTAGTTGTCGAATTGCTAGATATTTTAAATAATTGCTATTTCAATTTCATTTAAATAGTTTGTCAAAAACACCAAAATAGAGAAGTTATATATGTTGTACATATATACTTTACATAGTTAGTTTTACTTTGCTTGATTAGATTTACATTGTTTCTTTTGTATGACAATCATGGGACCGAGGGAGCCCAGAGAATACGTATTCGAGCCAATAGTGCCTCAACCCAATCTTGTGGCAGCAATAACTAACATAGATCAAAATCGAGAATCCAAGTCTTAGAACAATAACAGACCTACAAGAAATTAGCTCATAATTAAGAAGGTTAAACATAGAAGACGAAAAAGCACATATGTTTTGGTCAAACTGGCTAGACTACAGATTACCTTAGACAAATATCCACATGACTGTAGAAGGGCTTGAAAAAGAGCAAACGTTCGGTTGTGATCCTTTGGTCCCACAGCTAGACGCAAGAGACATTCTAACCGATATAGACACTAGCTTAAGGATTCAAGTTTCCAGGACGCCTATAAGATACTTTGAGAAGATTACACAACTGTTAGCTCTAAATATAGAAGCCAAAAAGGCATACGACTACTGGATACTAGGGATTAGGGATTGATTCTGCACATGACCATAGGAGGTCCACAACAACCACAAATCTACGGTTGCAATCCACAGGTCCCACAACCCAACGAGTCCACAGGTCAATCAAACGTAGATGTTGGTTTACGCACATTAGTATTTAGATCCACTCCACTTCCACCAATCATTATTGCACAATTATCCTCACTAGACATAACAACTAATCTAGCTAAAGATTTCTGGACTAGACTAGAGAATCGCCCATAGAATCCACTATATATCCATCATCCATCTTATGACCATGTCTAGAGACATATACGAAGCACCCATAGGTTATCTCCCATGTATGCCACAACCCATAGATCGGATCATGCCAAAGCTCGATATTTATTGGAGCCTTGAGCAATCATCCTCGTCAACCGATCTATCACGCCGATTCGGTTAGGAGGGCCTTCTTTTCCTTAGATTTTTAGATTCCATTAGTGCGTGTCAAAGACATAAGATTTCCCAATTAGTTCGTCCCATACCCCACGTATATTCCATCCCCACTAGTTTGTCTCGACACGACCTCGGGAGGTCGGGTGCGAGAAGAGTTACTTGTAGATTCCCATGCTTGCTTGTCTCTTTTCCATTGTACGAGGCACCCGGTTGGTTTCTCTGTCTAGTCATTATCTCAAAAAAAAAAGACCACCCCCACAAAAACATAACCTAAAACCATCCTTAGATATTTCCTCTTCATAGGATACCCTCTTTCCAACCAAATTATTTTATTTACAAGTCATTCTAAAATAGCATAAGCTAAAGCATAAAATTCACCCATAGGATTTCATGTTTTTCTTAGCTTTTTTTTGAGTTGTGTTTTGAGTTGTGAGGTCATGTTCTTCATTTTATTTTCTTCCTTTCACACCCCACAATTATAGTTGGTGTATTTTGACTTTTTCTAGGTGTGTTAGGGTCCATTACTATCATACTCAGGTTTTTGGGTTGATAGTTTATCTGATCTAAGTCACAAAAATCAAATTCTTCCATCTTTTCAAATTTCATAGTGACCAGCGTCGGTCTAGTGATCGTCATCGGTTTTCATCTAACCATCATCAGTTTACCTAACCATTGTCAGTTTCAATCTTTTTGGTCATTTCACCAAAAACAACATTCACCACATTTTTCTGTTCTTTCTGAGGTCCCTTAGAAGCATTATTATACCTCTTGACCTTTGAAATCACTGTCAAATGTAGATTTTTTTCTCATTTTCATTAGTTGTTACAACATTTTTAAAAGTTTTTGAATCCCCACGATGCTTATCGGTATCGAGTTAACCTCTCACCGTCATCGGTTAACCTAACCATCGTCGGTTCCTATGTTTTAATTTTTAATTAAAACAACTAGTTTCACCTCTCGGAACCTATTTTTCTTCATTTCTTCTATTTTTCTATGTCATTTATAGAGAATAGATTACCAATCCTATGCCAACTCACATGGTTTTGACTAGTATTTAAATCAACACCCTTGTATTCCACACAAGCCTTGACCGCTCCTTTAGTCCATCACCACCTTCCATCCTGTCACCTATAAATCCTACTCAATGCATTATCATCGACCGATGATGATGAGGAGTTCGCAAGACTCCTTGACCATAACCCCACTTCCTTACAACATTATCTTTCCCATTCCTCTACTTGTGATTCATCAAGATAGTTGGTATATGACATGCCTGTGTCCATTCCTCCTGCCCTCACCCCACTTCTGCGTCAGCTACCACTAGCTCGGCGTTACCTTCTTCCACCTTACCACCCATAGTATCCCAACTTGACCCCACATCATCAATATCTACAACACCTACAACATGGGTGACATTTTCTCCCAAGGTGTTAACCATTCCTTCATTAGCCACCTTGAGCATAACCCCATCTGCACCTGCCACCTCGTATATACCTATTGCATCATAGCCACCCATGGTGTCGGAAACCCATACCCCATTCCAAAACATTGTACTCTCAATCTTGCAATATTTACCTCTAATCCCTTCAGGAATCTTTCTAAACTCCCCAGGCCGAAGAAGGAAGGAGCAAGCTTTGAGAAAGTGCGAAAAGTTGCAGAAAGGCAAATAGGATTGATCCAGGAAAAAGTGAAAAAATTGGCTAAGTCCTTCTAGAGGGAGCAGTCGGGACAAGCGGCCGTAAATGCAATGAAAGCTAAGGCGAACAAGCGGCCGAACCGAACCGGAAAAAAGCAATGGGACAAAATACCCGAGACAAGTCAGCCCAAAAGCAAATGGGACAAGCGGGCCAGAAATACCCGAACCGGCCGAAAAGAGACAAGTCAGCCCAAAAGCAAATGGGACAAGCGGGCCAGAAATACCCGAACCGGCCGAACCGGCCGAAATTGTCCCAAAAGGTCCAAAATCAAAATAGGACGTCCGGGACAAAAAGACCCGAAATACGCGAAGAAGCCGAAGGAGCCGAAAGCCAATCAAAAGGTGCCACGTGTCTTTGGCCAAATGAGGGACAAGGAAGCCCATTTCGGGCGGATCGGAGGTTTTTGTCCCAAGCAGCATTGGGACATCCGGGACGAATGGACGCGAAGTACGCGGAAGACCCAGCAGGCCCGAGAACCATTGAGAAATTGCCACGTGTCATCAAGGAAAAGCCGAAGGGTCAAAGGGCAAGATTTGAAGCGCTGGCCCGAGCCAATAGAAATTGGACACGTGTCCAATGGAGCATAGAAGTGCGGAGCTCGGGGAGGAGTTGGAAGGTTTGGCCAAATCTAAGCCAAAAGGGGTAAAAGTGAAGGAAGACCCGCAGGTTCGTGAACCAACCAATGCATGCCACGTATCCCTAGTAGGGCGTGGAAAAATGATGTGGAAAATATTCCAAGAGCACCAAAAGTCAAAATTCAAGAGACAAATTTACACGAAAAGCAAAGAGGGGAGAGAATTATTCAGCGAATCAGAGCATGCCACGTGGTGTCCAAGTGGCAGTACGCGGGAAAGCTTTTCAAATCCATTATTGCCTGTTTTCTTCAAATCGTCGTATCTTTTGATCCAGAGCTCGGATTTGCATGTTCCTTATATCAACGGAAAGCTAGTGAAATCCTCTACACGATTCTGGGATCAATCTCGAGTTTTGGTGCAGTCTGAAGAGTGAAAATCAAGAAACACCTCTGGCGCGAATAACAAGCAGAGGTAATGCTTCAACAACCACTTTAATGCAGCAAACAACCCGCCGCTTCTGTTAGGCAAACCGCCGCTTCGCCAGAACCCGCCGCTTCTGCCATGATGGACGAATTAAATGCAACCTAGAGGTGGTTGGGGCAGATTTCGAATTCCTCTCTCTTTGCTCTCCCATTCTTCCTATAAATTGTAAGGAGGGGTTTCTTTCTAACGTTGGACATTTCTGTTTTGCGACCCCTCCCTTCTCTCCTGCTTGCAAGAGAATTCGTGGAGTTTTCAAACCTCCCATATAGACTGTAACACCATTTTTGCCTTCTGGCTATTGCAATGTATTGAATCGATCCTTGAGCAATATATATGTGTCTGTGGTTGCTTTTAAACCCTCTTACATATTTATTACTGTCATTCTTGATCTTTCATTGCATTTTTGCTATCTGTGCATGATGTTGTGTTATATCTACATGGTCTGTGTTTAATGTGGCAAAGCATATGTTCTTCATTCCTCGGTGCATCACCTCTATTAGCTTAGATTTAGTTTATGCATCTTCTTACCTTGTCTCCTTGGCAGATTAGATTAGATTTTGAGGAAACCCTCTGCATATTTCGTGTGCACCTGAACAGAGGAATAGGAACCAGCCTTTCTCTGGAGATTCCTTTCTCACTCTTCAAGTCCCACACTTGGAGAAAGGATTCAATGTTATGCAATCACACTGGATATTAGTGATCAACCTAGAAATCTGATCAACATCCAGGGGTGCTGTGATTTTGCACTAACAGTTTTGGCACGCCCGGTGGGACCAGAGGTCTCATTTTTATTGCAGCAAGGTTGATGTGCATCTGCTGCAATTTTCTTGCTTGAAAAGAGCTATTATTTGCATATCTGGCGACTCCACTGGGGAAGAATCAACTGTTCCAAAGAAATGCCTAAAAGCTTATGAGAAGAATCACAAGGTCAAGAGCTGGAGAAGAGGAAGTGCTGTTTGAATACCTGCAACTATCTCCAAGAAGAAGGCAAAGAGGAAGAAGGATTCAAAGGTCTCCATCTCCACCAAACAGAACTCTCTCAACTCCTCCACCTGAGCGGCCTTTCTTTCAATATACAAGGATTTTAAGACCAATCGTAATGGCGCAACCAAAGGAACCCCTATGTCAACTTCACAGCAAAGAGCCCACTTGCTCTCAATGCACAAAATCCAATCCCAAAGAGCAGAAGATCAAGAACATTCCATACTTTACCGAGAAAATCGACCACTCCCGCGATCATGTCAAGGACATTGCTAACATTTGTGCAATCCATGAGATTAACGAGATGCAAGTAGTCACAAATTGTTGCGCCTTCATTCAAGGGGAAAGCATTGCAATGGTTTAGGAGCCTTGAAGCTGCTTCTATCACGAACTGGAATCAGCTGTGTGTTGCACTTCATAATCAATTTGGAGAGAAGGGAGACAACTTGTCTCTTTTGGAGCAGCTGACAACCATCAAGAGAGCTTCCAATGAGCAGCTAACTGACTTCAACTTCAGATTTCAAAGATCTTGGGATAGAATTCCAAGGAGTAAGACCAACAGCAGAAGGTGCTTTTCTATACTACCTTAAAGCTTTAAATTCTGATATTTCTATATTGATTCAATCCATGGGAGGCACAACTATCCCTGCTGCTTATAATATTGCCATTAGAGCTGAAAATTGTCTGATTCAAGCTGGCAAGCTATCTCCTAGGCCTCCAATGCCATTATATCCAAGTTTAGAGAGCCCAAGTACTAGTCAGGCACCTGTCGTAGCTCCTTCTCCCACTCCTAGAAATCAGAGTTCAAATGAAGCTTCCACTTCATCTCCAAGTGCCCCAAATGAGCTTCAAGAAGTCATGAAGCAGCTGCAAAATTTAGGTAATGAGCTGGTCACACTTAAGAGACAGCAAACTCAAGCCTTTAGACCTTCGTATCAGCCTCAAGCTCAACCTAATAGGCAGCCATATCAGCCTCAAAGGCCACCTAATCCAGCTGCAAATATGAATCAAACAAGGCCTCCTGTCAATAGACCATTCCAAATTCTATAATCCAAATGCCATATCTGCCTCTAAGGCATTAGTACCAGCACAAAACAATATTGCCCAGGAGTATGAATGGTGTTTTCCATGTAATGAACCCCATAATCAATCCATGTGCTATAATGGTGCTTTAACCCAAGCTTTAATGGTAACAAGTGCTGGTGTGGAGGGTGAAAGTAGTCAAGAAAACAGCCAACTACAAGAAACATTCCAACAGCAACCTGCCCCAAATGACACCACATTGGTAAATTGGCAGGCAGAGGATTTCTGTGGTATGAATCAGGCAGTTTCTCAAGGTGTCGCTGCCAACACAAGGTCAAAAAGGAGAAATTTGGGTGAAGAACAGCCATTAGCCCCAGCCAATCCACAACCTTCCACACTCCACAAATGATCGGGCAAGCAAAACCCGCCTTTCAATGCACAAGGGCAAGCAAGAACAGCCCTAGGCCAACTCAAATGCCACCATTGCTGCCCACATACAAGGAGCGAATGTGCAAACCAAGGGACAGCAGAGAGATCCTTCATCACCATTCAAGATTATTGATCGATGAAGAAGACAAACGTCAATATATCTATGTGGGAATCCCTATCCATCCTGTGCCAAAGAGATCTGCTGCAAGCTCTATGAAGGATCGCCAACTTCGATCAAGCAGTTCGTGAGGCAAGACAAAGTGCTTACAAATGCTGCCCACCAAGGAAATCATGGAACACAACAAGGTAAAATGTCAAGCCCCCTTTTATGTTTCGTTAATCATCGAAATCAGCTAGTGCATAATCGCATGATAGATTCCGGGCAAGTAGCTCAAGAATGCCTAAACAGATAGCTGATCGCTTAGGGCTCCAATATGAGATAACATCTAAGGGAGTAGTAGCTGGATGGGACAGCAATAAGAATAGCTGGAGTGATTAGAAATTTGAGCCTTACTCTCGCATGCATGTCCAAATGTTGTTGTCTTGCAAGATATATCAATCATAGACCTTCCACCACTCTTTTCGCCCTCTCGCTTGTCAAGGGACTTTACCGCCAAGATCGGGGATATTTGTCCGCGATTGGTCACACATGCTGCTCGTAACGAGGTATGGAACTAAAGCTACAATTAGGTCGTAACCTATTGATTTCCACATCGAGCCCTATACTCCAAGTCATATTAATACCAATTGCTCAGCATTTGATCAAGAAGATCACCTTGGCACAGATGAAGCCGATACTAAGGTTGGAAGTATCCCAGATTTGACTCTTGATGAATGGGCAAGCAAGGTGCATGCTTTTGATCCTTATCAAAAAGTAGAAGAATCTGAACTAGGGGCCTATTGTATACACGAAGAATGTCAACCTATTCCTAACATCACCAGGCCAAGCCACAAGGATGACAATGAGGTATGGCAACTGTTTTTTGATGGATCAAGGAGTAGACAAGGCGCAGGAGGTGGAGCCATGCTTATTTCACCTCAAGGAGTAAAGTATTATTCAGCTTTTAGATTTCAATTTGCATGTTCCAATAACACTGCTGAATATGAAGCCTTGGTGCAAGGGATGCATTGGGCAATAAAGAGAAAAATAAATAACTTGCAAGTGTTTGGGGACAGTGAGCTGATTGTAAATCAGGTCAAGGGACAAAGATGCTCGCCAAAAATGATCTACTCGATGCTACAAGAACAGGTGTGGGACCTCATGGAAGATTTTGAGGGTTTCGCATCAAGGCCATTCCCGTAAAAGAGAATCAAGTCACGACAGCTTGCAGCAGCAGGGGCAGCCTTTGACATTGTAGAAAACATTCAACAAGACAAGGTACAACCAAACATCCACGTGATTGTGAGGCCTTCAAAGGCCGGATAACGATGTCAATTGGCAAGTATTTGAGAATGACCAGCAAATCATCCACTTCTTGTAAAGAAGAAGCCGAGTTCTCACTAAGAATCAAGAGAAGTCAAACAAAGAATATGGTGACCAGTGATACAATGAGAATGCATAAGCCCCCAAGGGACTTGTCACCTTGGAGTCCATTTTTAACCCCAATGATCAGCTTTAGAAAGGAGAAAGCAAATATTCAGTGTCAAGAGGGAAGATTCGGTATCCATCTTGGTAAAAGAGAACAAGCCATCATGCAAATTGGAAAATGACAACCGAGCAAGAGAGATATGAGTTCATACAGCTTTGTCAAGAATTCCCCGACGTATTTGCTTGAGCTATGAAGACTTGAAGGGCTTCAATCCCAACTTAGCTCAAAGATACCATCGAGTTGATCCAAATACTAAGCCTCACAAAGTAAAGAGACCACCAATCCACACATGGAGCCTCTCATGAGGAAAGAATTGGACAAGCTGATTGAGTCAAAGAATTATATTCCCAATCAAGCATTCTAGTTGGGTTGCAACTTAGTTCCAAATGTAAAGAAAAGTGGAGAGATCAGGCTATGTGTTGACTTCAGAGATTTGAATAGAGCCTCTCTCAAGGACCATTATCCACTCCCTTCCATGGAGCAAATATTGCAGTCAGTCAGAATGGGTCGTAAAGGTTTTCGCCGCTTGATGGATACTCAAAGCTTCAATCAAATTATGGTGAAGGAGGAAGACCAGCTTCAAGACAGCCTTCACAACCAAATGGGGCACATATGCCTACAAGAAGATGCCATTTGACTGCCGAACGCCGAGCAACATTCCAAATGAGCTATGGATATGGCATTCAAAGGCTTGATCAACAAGATAGTACCGATATACTTAGATGATATTACTGTCTTCTCAAAGAATGTCAGCAGACCATCTCTTTCACCTCAGTGCAAGTGTTTCGTAGGTGTAGAAAGTTTGGAGTGTCTTTAAATCCTAAGAAGTGCATCTTTCGCACATGAAGGGAAACTTCTTGGCCATATTGTCTCCAAGGAAGGATTAGCAATTGATCCGTAAAGGGTCAAGCCATAAGAGCTCGCCATTGCTAAGTTACAAAAGGCTCTTCAAAGTTTCCTCGGGAAGGATAAACTTTGTTCGAGGTTTGTCCCAAATTTTGCAGCCCTTGTCAAGCCCATCACCAAAATGTTAAGAAAAAGCATGGCTTTCAAATGGACGGCAGAAGGCAAGGAGAGTTTTGAAGCAATCAAAGAAGCCATCTCCTGTGCACCCACTCTCATCAACCCGACTTTTCCAAGGATTTCATCCTCTATGCATTTGGGGGTGATGACACTATTTCTCGCCATTTTGGTGCAACATGTAATAAAGATAATGATGAACACCAATTGCCTTCTTTAGCCAAAGCCTAAATGACTCGTGAATTGAGGTACTTTTTATTGAAAAACATGTGCTTGCAGTAGAATCGTGAGCTTGAAGAAGTTCAAGCATTTAGTCTCAAACAACAAGGTCCAATGCTTGCTGGTCTCACATGTCAAGGTCAAGGACTTCCTCCTCAACAAGGATTTGAATGAGAAAAGGGCAGGATGGATCACCCGTGTCATGGAGTATGACATTGAGATCAAGATCACCAAGCTGGTAAGAGGCAAAGGTTTGTGTGAGCAGCTCGCTTCCAAACAACTAAACAACCCAGAAGATAAAGAAGACGCTGTCCTGCTATTACAAAATGATCAAAAACAGGAAAATGATGATGTGTCCACTCCTCGTTGACTCGTAATATGATACATTTCCTACAGACGGGCATGTGCCCTCTAGAAATGAGCAAAGCAAGAAGAAGACACTTCAAAGTCATGCGGGCTTATTCCATATACCATCATTGATGGAGTTTTGTTCAAGAAGGACGCCAATGGAGTGCCACCGAGATGCATTAACACAAAGTCGATTCAAAGGGTATTAAAGGAGTTTCATGATGGACCAGCTGGTGGCCATTTTGCACCAAGAGTGACAGCTCTGAAAATCATGAAGGCTGGTTATTATTGGCCTAAAGTCTTTAGTGATTGCTATGCATGGATCAAGAAATGTAAGAATTGTGCATTCTTCACAGGAAAAGAGAGACTTGCAGCCCTCCCATTACATCCAATCTCAATTGACCAGCCATTCATGCAATGGGGTTTGACTTCATCGAATCATCAATCCCACCCGAGCCAAGGGCACAAATGGATTTTGATAAACCACAGTACTACTTCACCAGATGGACAAGCAGAGCACTCAAAGAGGCGAATGAGTCTAGCATCTTGGACTTTTATGAGGGGATAACTACCAGATTTGGTGTGCCTGCTACAATAGTCTCTGATAATGCATTGGCATTCATTGGATCTAAAGTTACTGAGTGGGCTGTCAAGAACGGGATCTACCTGAGCACTTCATCAAACTATTACCCTCAAGGTAATGGCCAGCCGAGTCTACAAACAAAAACTTGCTGAGGATCATTAGGAGGACTCTTGATGAGAATCAGAAGGCTTGGCATACCAAATCTGAAATCAGCCTTATGGGCAGATAGGATAACTCCCAAAAGATCCACAGTAACTCTCCATTTAGGCTTGTTCTACTAAGAGAGGCAATCTTGCCCCGCACTTGAGTTGCCAACGTTGGAACTCATGAAACAAATGGAATTGCTAGAGTTTGGACCCATGGAGGTGAGGTATGCAGAATGATGGAGCAAGCAAGAAATCGTAGATCGTGCATTCCAAGCAATGGAAAAGGATCAAAGCTTCGATCAAGAAGACCTTTGATAGGAAGGCCAAAGATAAATCTTTTCAAGAAGGAGATCTAGTATTGAAATGGGATGTGGACAGAGAAAACCAGAAGGCATTCAAAATTTGATGCCATTTGAGTGGCCCATACATGGTCACAAAGTGCAAGAACAACAATGCTTTCCAATTGGCCTCATCGATGGTGAAGAACCGCAGATTCCAAGAAATGGAATCTATCTCAAGCGTTGCTTCTAGAGGGAGGTTCACTACATCTGTAAATACTAGATTAGATTTTCTTTCCTCCAAGTGCTTGTGCACATTGTTTTGCTGTAGGTTAGTTTTGTTTTCCCTAAGTGCTTTGGGCACAGTTTTGCGCTCTCGTCAGTTGTTTTCTACGCCTCGAGTGTCACTGAGGGGAAGTCAGCAGATCGTTTGTTTCAGGTTAATGCTTAACTCCATGCCCAATGGATGGCTTCAGGCAACTGGCCTTTTCATCTAGCAGGCAGATGACCCCACTGAGTCGCCAAATTGTTATCCAAAATTCACCCCCCAGGGTAATTTTGATAACATGCATCAGAATATTCAAGTCCCAAGAAAAATGACTGATTCAGAGCAAAATCAGGTTTCTAGGGTCCCTTCAGGAATCTTTCTAAACTCCCCAGGCCGAAGAGGGAAGGAGCAAGCTTTGAGAAAGTGCGAAAAGTTGCAGAAAGGCAAATAGGATTGATCCAGGAAAAAGTGAAAACTGGCTAAGTCCTTCTAGAGGGAGCAGTCGGGACAAGCGGGC
Organism: Taxus wallichiana var. yunnanensis; assembly: GCA_018340775.1. NCBI lineage: Eukaryota > Viridiplantae > Streptophyta > Pinopsida > Cupressales > Taxaceae > Taxus > Taxus wallichiana. Next base: position 745,719,035 of record CM031240.1, on the reverse strand, counting down.
CAGAAATACCCGAACCGGCCGAACCGGCCGAAAAGAGACAAGTCAGCCCAAAAGCAAATGGGACAAGCGGGCCAGAAATACCCGAACCGGCCGAACCGGCCGAAAAGAGACAAGTCAGCCCAAAAGCAAATGGGACAAGCGGCCGGCCAACCGGCCGAAGACAAGTCAGCCTGAAATGGGACAAGCCGAATACCGAACCGCCGAACGGCCGAAATTGTCCCAAAAGGTCCAAAATCAAAATAGGACGTCCGGGACAAAAAGACCCGAAATACGCGAAGAAGCCGAAGGAGCCGAAAGCCAATCAAAAGGTGCCACGTGTCTTTGGCCAAATGAGGGACAAGGAAGCCCATTTCGGGCGGATCGGAGGTTTTTGTCCCAAGCAGCATTGGGACATCCGGGACGAATGGACGCGAAGTACGCGGAAGACCCAGCAGGCCCGAGAACCATTGAGAAATTGCCACGTGTCATCAAGGAAAAGCCGAAGGGTCAAAGGGCAAGATTTGAAGCGCTGGCCCGAGCCAATAGAAATTGGACACGTGTCCAATGGAGCATAGAAGTGCGGAGCTCGGGGAGGAGTTGGAAGGTTTGGCCAAATCTAAGCCAAAAGGGGTAAAAGTGAAGGAAGACCCGGCAGGTTCGTGAACCAACCAATGCATGCCACGTATCCCTAGTAGCGGGGCGTGGAAAAAGATGTGGAAAATATTCCAAGAGCACCAAAAGTCAAAATTCAAGAGACAGCCCGCCGAAAAGCAGAGGGGAGAGAATTATTCAGCGAATCAGAGCATGCCACGTGGTGTCCAAGTGGCAGTACGCGGGAAAGCTTTTCAAATCCATTATTGCCTGTTTTCTTCAAATCGTCGTATCTTTTGATCCAGAGCTCGGATTTGCATGTTCCTTATATCAACGGAAAGCTAGTGAAATCCTCTACACGATTCTGGGATCAATCTCGAGTTTTGGTGCAGTCTGAAGAGTGAAAATCAAGAAACACCTCTGGCGCGAATAACAAGCAGAGGTAATGCTTCAACAACCACTTTAATGCAGCAAACAACCCGCCGCTCGTTAGGCAAACCGCCGCCGCGCCGTAACCCGCCGCTTCTGCCATGATGGACGAATTAAATGCAACCTAGAGGTGGTTGGGGCAGATTTCGAATTCCTCTCTCTTTGCTCTCCCATTCTTCCTATAAATTGTAAGGAGGGGTTTCTTTCTAACGTTGGACATTTCTGTTTTGCAACCCCTCCCTTCTCTCCCCGCTTGCAAGAGAATTCGTGGAGTTTTCAAACCTCCCATATAGACTGTAACACCATTTTTGCCTTCTGGCTATTGCAATGTATCGAATCGATCCTTGAGCAATATATATGTGTCTGTGGTTGCTTTTAAACCCTCTTACATATTTATTACTGTCATTCTTGATCTTTCATTGCATTTTTGCTATCTGTGCATGATGTTGTGTTATATCTACATGGTCTGTGTTTAATGTGGCAAAGCATATGTTCTTCATTCCTCTGCATCACCTCTATTAGCTTAGATTTAGTTTATGCATCTTCTTACCTTGTCTCCTTGGTAGATTAGATTAGATTTTGAGGAAACCCTCTGCATATTTCGTGTGCACCTGAACAGAGGAATAGGAACCAGCCTTTCTCTGGAGATTCCTTTCTCACTCTTCAAGTCCCACACTTGGAGAAAGGATTCAATGTTAAATCACACCGATATTAGTGATCAACCTAATTTACTCATTTAATCAAGTGTCTCAAGCCTTCCTAGACCATTTTTTTTTCAATATCGTCAAGAAGTTCACCATGATCGACTTGTACTCAACACGATAATACGACGACAAATCTATTGCAGATTTTGTCGCTTGTTGGCAAAGCCTCATCAACCAACTAACATTCCAGTTGCCTCAAACCGAGCTTATAGAGTTGTTCACTAGAGTTTGTGCCAAGCACATCTCACCAACTCTCTAATTAAAAACCTTCCATACCTTTGATGAAGCATTTAAAAAATTGGAAATTCATGTCATTAAAGTGAAGAAAATTCATTTACGAAACAAAAACACCTCCTTTAAATCAAATGATACCTCCTCCTCTTCAAAACCCCAAAACAATTATTCAAAATCCAAAGGATCTGCCAATGTGGTAGTTTTAAAGGTTGGCCCATCTCACCCCTCTAATCAATCAAAACTTACCTCTAACCTTCCGTTCAAAATTTTCAATTCAGATGGGAGAAACAAAAATACACTCCAATCGGGAGCCTTATTCTTCAATATTAGAAAAAATTCTTAAGGCCGAGTCATTTCTCTTCCACCCATAAAACCACATACTGGTTTTGACCTCATTTGTCCTATGCCTGCATGGTACAAGGAACATGACTATTGTAACTATCATCGTGTAAAAGGCCATAGTGATGGTAATTGTATAACCTTCAAGAACATTGTCTAGAAATGTTAGATAATGGAGATCTCATCTTGGATAACCCGAACACACTCACAAATCAAAACTTGCATATCTTCAAGAAACCATTCCCTAATCATACCCCATCATCTAACCAAAGTGGTGAACCTTCAACCAATGACAATAATGTCCGTGAATTCCATGTTGTTTTTGAAGTCATACCAACCATTCCTCAATTTCCTCCTATCCCCTCTATCAAGGAGATTCTAGTACAAGATCCTTTATCCATGGAGGAGCCTACCTCATCTACTCCTTCACCCATAGAGGAGTCTCCTTCATCTCCCCTTCACCCACGGAGGAGTCCACAATTTCTTCCAATGTAGTTTCACCACCCACCTCGCAACCTAATGAACAACCTGTGGTGTTAACTCTCCTACCCATGGGAGAGTCATCCTCACCTTCCTCTCCACCAAAAGAGGAACCTACCTCATCCCACCTACCATCTCTCCTACCCATAGGGGATCCTTTAGATGCGCCACTACCTATTGGTGACAATTCCCCATTAGCCTTCCAGGATCCCATTGATCTTCTCTCGACTCTCTTACCTACAGAGTCCAAAGCCAACCAGTTCCTATCTCACAGACATATTTTATAGGGATTTCTACTAAGCCAACATCATCTCCTCTTACAACAATGTCATTTTCATGCTTGGATGATGATTAGATTACATTGATAATTCCATGCTTTGGGGATGCCTTCGGATACCCTTTTCAACCCAAATGTAAATGTCTCCTATGCATACCTCCACGATCTATCCAAGGTATTTCAAGCAACCCAATCAACCATGACCATGCCTATTGAAATGGCCTCTTCTTCATCACCCTTACCTACATCCAAACCTTTACCAATAACTAAACATGTTCCTATGCCTAAGAACCTACTTGCACCTACACCTCCCCACATCTAGACCCATTACCACATTGGGTGTCATGCCAACATCAAGTCTAGTTCATCCTCCTATCAAATTGGATTTAGCCACATCTTCCCAAACATGCGAAAAAACCATTCCTCCACCTAAAAGGAAGACCCAACCTTCTAGGTCACACACACCAATTTCACCCACTACACCTTTGTCATCTTCTCCCCTTCCGTCTATCCTAGGGCCTCACCCATCTACCTTGGTCAAGCAACCCCTTACCCAAGGAAAATAAAAAACGCAACATCCCACTTCTTCATCACAATCCTTTATTACACCTAACCTACCTACATAGTGTACACCTTTTCCGTCACCCGCATCTTTCTTACCACCTATACCCCCACCACCAACAATAGCCTCATCACTACCTATGATATTTCCTTCTCTTCAACCCATACCTTCCACCTTGCCTTTGCAACCACCACCCTTCACCACACCTCCTTTATCACCTTGGCTAACTCATCCTCTTCCACCATCCACTTTCCCTTCTACATCACGTATTCCTCCTTCACCTTTACCTAGGAGGGTGCAACCAAATTGAAAAACCCACTACCCTCCAAAGAGGTAGTTAAGCCTACAACACCTTCCATCACTAGTTCATCTACTACGCCTTTACCCAAGAAGGTACAACCCAAGCCTAAAATAGTACCACCTACCAAACCAATGGTCAAACCTATCCCACCTCTAATTCCACCTCTTATAGCACCTCTCCCACCATGATCACCCACACTTCAACCTAAACCCACACTCACTTCACATTGTGATCCATTGGTAGGATCTTACGCTAATATTCTAGCCAACCTTTTAGAGACCACTGTCATCACATTACCGCCACTTAGACCTTACGACCCACTCAAACCCAAACCAAAAGGGTTTGACGAGACTAAAATTTTTGACCTACCATCGTGTGCCAGGACATGATGTAGAAAACTATAAGGCTCTGAAAACTATTCTTCTCCAATTATGTCCTCCTAAAGAAAACTTTGATGACGATGATCTTCTAGATGAGGACCATGTTTCACCCACACCAATCACCACATACCCTCATCCCTTACCTATTCAATGACCCACATCTCCACCTCCACAACCTTTTTATCCACCTCCAAGATTCAAGATCAACATGGTCCACATAAGAGAGTTAGCCAAACCCCCGCCCAAATGTCAATGCATTGCTTTCTTTGCACAACACCAGTATATGCCCTCATCCTTCTATTTCCCATCCTATCACTACACATATCATGACTCAGTTTCTCCTTCACCCCATATCAATATGGTTAACATTTCCACTCGTGCCCAAAAATAAAAAGGAAAGGAGAAAGTAACCATCCCATCCACCAATCCTGTGCCCAATATACCATCCGCACCCACACCAAAAATCACCATTTGGGGACCCACATATCCTATTTTTGATGGGGTCTCCCATCGTACAATGATAAAATAATTACACCAATCCCCTCTAAAAATTTCTTTGTACACCTCATCCAAAATTTTGAATCCCATCGACAGGCCCTCATGGAGGTTCTATAATCCATCGAGGTTTTACCTAACGACCCGATGCATGTGGCCTCCATTATCACCCCTCACCATGTGGCTTCTCTCACCAATTCATCCCCTTCCTCTACATGTGCCACTACTCACCAAGTAGCCACCCTCAGTTTCTCTGATGACGAGATTATAGCTCTCCAATCAAATGATCTTGATCCCCCTTTTCATCTCCATTTATATTGGTAATATACGGATTCGACGCATTATGATCGATGTTGGTACCAACATTAGCATCATCTCCTCCCATGCGTACAACCAAATTACATCATCCTTCCCATTGCATGCATAATAATAATCCTAGTTATGATTTCATTCATTCAATGATACCATCACTTCTACCCATAGCACCATCATTCTCCACATTCATGTGGGCCCTCGCACCATTCGATAATTGTTCTATGTGTTAGAGGGGGAGTTCCAGTATAACCAGTTGCTTTCTTGGCCTTGGATCCGCATCATGGGTTGTGTTCCTTCAACCTCACATCATTGTGCAAAATTTGAACATGAAGGACATAACTATACCATCCTAGCTGACCCTTTGTCATTCAAAACTTATAACATGTTATACCGACCTAATGATGTCCTTATACCAGTTAAGGCATCTACCATTTCTGCCACTTCTCCTTCACCCATAACCCCATCCACTAATGTTGCCACTACCTCTCCCACACCTAATTCCTCTATTCCCATTGTCACCATAACCTCTTGCAATTGACTCATCCACTAACCCATCTACTTCTCAACCAACCAATGCTTCTTCTTCCCAATCACCTAGTGATTCATCTATTCCCGCTTCCCATATATCGAACTACCGATCCCTTAGAAGGTGTTTTTCAATGTCTCACTCTAGGGAGTATCACCTATACAACATCGACACATTCCTTACTCCTCAAGAGTATGGTAACCTTCACCAACATCCTCACTATGATCACCGCATAGGTGAGGTTTTCCCTTATGGTCCTCCCCACCTTCACACCAATTTAACGTATATGGGGGACTTGATACTTCCACCTACTCACTTGAGCCACCTTCCCAAACACGACCATTTTCATCTAACCTCCAATCTCTCACCAACCACCACTTTTCCCACACTTTCCTCCACCTTGTGTATGGAAAGGCTTTGGCTTTGGGTTCTATGAATAGGGCCGCCATATTACATTCTATGTACCACATGTAAACACAAAGACCACAATGGTATTGGCTTTGTTGAACCATCTTCTAAGAAATCCACGTTGACCTCATTGAGGATGAAAAACCTTCTTCACTCCATTTACCAACTTCACCACCTTCACCCACGAAGTCTATGGATCTAGAATCCATTCCTCCTAACTTTTTTTTTTACGTGAACACCATTTCCTAGGACCTCTGACTTATCAATGTGATGGAAAGGCTCCCTCTTCTCTCCCCTTCTTGTATCCTGACATGATCGATGATGATACACCATCCATTAACGTCATTCAATGTTAGGACGATGAGTCTATTCTCACCTATCTTGGTGCAGAGGATTCTTATATTCATCAGTCATTTCCTTCTAAGATGTAAACCATGTTAAATGAATCAACAATCAAAATCAATATTAACACTAAGATGACCCACACATTCTAAAGATAGGCCAATCTTTAGATGCTACTAAACAAGAAGCTTTTATTTCTTTCCTCTAGGATCAAAGAAACACTTTTTATTGGTCCTACACTGATATGCTTGGTATTAACCCCAATATTGTGGTCCACAATATCATCACCATTCCTAAAGCTAAACCCATAAAATAGAATCTGTAGAAAATGCATCCTCACATTGCCCTTCTTGTCAAAGAAGAAATTTGGCACCTTCTTTTGGTTTCCTTCATCCTACCCATTGATTATCCCCAATGGATCTCTAAGATTGTTCCTATTAAAAAGTAATAGGGGAATCCACATTTGCATGGATTTCCATGACCTCACCCTAGCCTTCCCCAAAGATGACTTTCCTCTACCTAGTATAGACCAATTATTTGATCTTACCACTAGCCATGAAATGATATCACTCATGGATTGTTTTCTTGGGTTATAACAAAATACTACTTGCCCCGAAAGATCAACAAAAACTACCTTCATCACTCCTTAGGGTACCTTCTATTGAGTCATGCCTTTTGGCCTAAAAAAAATTGTGCTACATATCAGTGGGCTATGACTTATATATTTCATGACATCATGCATCACATATTGGAAGATTACATAGACTAACTTCTTACCAAATAAAAACATCAAACCAAACACCTTACAGTCCTTAAGGTCATCTTTGACCATATCATCAAGTATTGTGTTCACCTTCAACCTAAGAAGTGTGTCTTCACTGTTCTCTTAGGAAAACTCCTTGGTTTTATCATTTCTTTGAATGGAATAGAAGTTGATCCTGCTAAAATCAAGGCTATTCTCAAAATTCCTCCACCTACTAACCTTCGCTAACTCTGTAATTTACAAGGTAATTTGTAATATATTCATCATTTTATTTTGCGGTTTTTTGACCATTGTCCACTCATTTAATCATCTCCTCAAAAGGATGTCTCCTTTAAATGGAATGATGAATTCCCCAAAAATCCTTTGAGGCCTTAAAACAATACCTCCTCCTAAGGATGATAAACCATTTTACCTTTACATTTACCTTTGTTTCTCACTCGATCATTCCTTGGGTGCCATGCTCACTCATCGTGATGAGCAACACAGGGGAGAAATAATTTTATTATATAAGTCGTATGTATGCTTTTAGACTATGAAACCCGATACACCCATTCCAAAAATGTTCTCTACTCACCTTAGTTTTTTTCACCACTAAACTTTGCCATTACCTACTTAACCACAAAACCTTTGTTGTCACCAATACTGAGACCCGATTACATTACATGTATCTCTCACATTGGTTCATGCTTTTGTAGGCCTAGACCTTACTTCACTCATCAAAAATCTATCAAAGGAAAAACTATCGTTTACCAACTTCTTTTACCCTTTTCGGGTTTGTAAACTCTTCAACTTTGAATTATCCACGAATCAAAATTACTCATTATTGTTCTACTTTCTATCAAAAATAACGAGAATAGCTAGTGAATGAATTATACTTGTGCTTAGAATTAACAATTTGCTAAAGGGATTTTCACATGATATAGACTCATACACCAAAACTTTTATCAACGAAAAACTCACAAAGGAGGAAAAACCATTGGGAAGGGAAATTGCTCTTTCTTCCCACTTTTATTGGCCAATTCAATAATAAGTATAGAAATTACAATAAGTATGAAAGAGAAGTAGATAATATCTCACACTTCCTCCCAGTTACTTGCTTGCTTTGACTCAATTACTCCTTGCTTCTACAAATCACAATTCCAACACTAAGAGCTTCTTACTCACTTGCTTCATGCTTTGATGATCTTTGTTCTCTTCCATAACATGCATTTATAGCCTTTCTCATGTCCTCCTGTGCACTGGAGAATGGGAAAGGTCATGGAGGAGAAAGGAAATGAACAACCTTTCAAATTGGAGGTTTGTTCATTTTCAGATTTTGTTTTCTGTCTGAGAGATCCAGGACCTCCGCCTTGTGTACACCGGTGGTTCGAGGACTGCCACCCTAGTTGGGTGGTGGTTCTATAACTGCTACCACATAGGGTGGTAGTCCTGTTACTTAAAAGATAGAACCTCCGTGTATCATTTTTCTTCTTCTTCATGTTCATTGATTTGATAAAGTAGAGTCATTTTGAATCCCTATGGATCACTTACAGATGCACCTCTCTCTGGAGATCAGCCCTCTAAATTTGATTTCCTTGAAAAATCCATCGTTACCCTCTCTTTGGACGATATCGTTTACCAAATGACCTTATTTTTCGATGATTCTAAATGTCGGCATATGGGTGGTGCCTTATCCTCATTCCTCTTGATAGTGAACTTGTGCCTTTATATTTCAAATTAGATTTTAATTGTACTAACCAATATCACTTTTATGAAGCACTCATATTAGGTCTTCAATTACCATCGCCTTAGGCGTTAAATTGATTAATATCTTTGGAGATTCTCAACTAGTTATAAATCAAGTCAATGGTATATACCACTATCAATAAAAAAATACTTCAAAAGTACAAACATCATGTTGACATACTTTTGACTACCTCTCTTCATTATGATCGCCAAACCACTCCATGTTCCACTAACAAATTTGTGAATACCATGGCCTACCTTACTTTCGATACTCACTTTGCCTTCTAACTCGAAAATATTTGTCATGGTGTCAAAGGTTTCAATTCCTCTTATCTATTTTGAGATGCCATGCCAACCTATCTTTCAAACCATTTTTGAACTTAACCCACGTGACCTTTAGTATAAGTAGTTTGTGGACTACCTTTTAGGTCTTCAAGCCACCATCGCCTTAGATGTTAAATTGATTAATATCTTTGGAGATTCTCAACTAGTTATAAATCAAGTCAATGGTATATACCACTGTCGTAACAAAATACTTCAAAAGTACAAACATCATGTTGACATACTTTTGACTACCTTTGACCATTATGAACTTCAAACCACTCCATGTTCCACTAAACAAATTTGTGAATACCATGGCCTACCTTACTTCTCAGATACTCACTTTGCCTTCTAACTCAAAAATATTTGTCATAGTACAAAGGTTGTAATCACCTTCTTATCTATTTTGAGATGCCAACCTTGTGAAACCGTTAAACCTAACCCACATGACCTTTAGTATAAGTAGTTTGTGGACTACCTTTCCCTTTCAATTCTACCTCTAGACCTTACTCACAATGGACAATACACCTTTCTCAAAGGTGTCTCTCATTATGTCATCATGGGAGGCCTTCTTTATAAACATGGCTTTGATGGTATCCTCTATAATGCCTTACAAGTTTTGAAATTCCCTACACCATCAAGGAAGTTCACAACAAAATTTGTGGAGGTCACTTCAGTGGCTTAGCTATCACTAAACGCATTCTCTCTATAATATTATTGGCCAACCCTAAACCGTGATTGTTGTGATTATGTCAAACATTGTGTGAAGTGCCAGCAACATGCTAATCTTCATCACACACCTAGTCATGCCTTACAGGTTGCATGAGACCTTTGGCCTTTCTCTTAATGGGGTTTGGATATTCTTTGAGAGATCAATCCCATTATTCATGGATTATCATCACTACATCAATGGACATTCAATTCTACCTCTTTATTTCTACAAACGCTCGATAAAATATGTGAATTCATCCATCATCACATCATTTTTGCTTTGGTGTTCCTCACCATCTCATCACCGATAATGGAAAACAATTCAAACACAAAACCCTATAGAAACTATGTGATGCCTTTGGCATTCAACTCATTTTTTTATTCACCTTACGACCCACAAACAAATGGCCAAGAAAATCAACCAACAAAACCTTGAAAAAATTCTTATGAAAGTAGTTTGATGATACTGGAAAGGATTGACATATGCACATTCTTTTTTACCTTATGGACTTATCGTACTAGTATTTTCACTTCAACTACTACCACTCCTTTTCTCTTCTATGGTATATAGAGGTTGTCTTGCCTTTGTTAATTCCATATTCCATCTCTTTGTATCTCACTCAAAGATATTCTCAATGAGGATGAACTTTACCAAGACCGTTTGGCACAACTTGATTTATTAGAAGAATGCATTGTCTTAATGCTCTCGATCATCTTCAAATCTACCAAAACCGTATCAAATATGCTTATGAAAATGAGTCCATGAATGAATCTTCCAAGTTGGTGAACTCATCCTAAAGTAAAATCAGCATGTAACAAAAGAGGAAAAAATTAAACGGGAAAATTTGCTCCTAATTGGCTTGGACCCTATATCGTTACTCATACCTATGGATCATGTGTTTATCGTTTTCCTTCACTCAAAGGTAAACCCAAACCTGAGTCCCTCAATGCCTTGCATCTTTGACCATTCTACTGTTGAATTAAGTCCTTTATCACCTCTTTTCTATCAAACAGTCGTCCCTTGAGCACCATTCACCTTCCATTTTACCTATTTTAAGGATCAATGACTAAAACATGATCATGTGATTTCCTATTACCTTTCAATCTTGTCTTCAATATGAGTATCACATATCTACTCACGGCATGATTCTCATGGATACTTTTTCAAGATGGAATCACATGGTCATTCATCACTTAAACCCTCTCTTTCATATTTAAGCTCTGTGTGATATAGTTTTGTATTCAAAATAAGAGCCTATTTTTCTCTATAGTATTTTCCATGACTTAAAAGTCCAAAATAAAAACAATTTCAAAATTAAAATGGGATTCAACTCCTTGAGTCAAACTTCTATCAAAAATATGACTCCCTCAAAAAGGACATCTATTCTCTCTATCTTGCTGCTATAAATAGACTACTCCCTCGAAGGATAGCTATACAAAGCTAGCCATATTGTACTTAGTCTATCATCAAAAGAAGATTATTCTTGCAAAAAATAAAATAAAATATTCAGAAGCTTCCCACATTAATCAGCTTCAAGAAGACCTCAAGGAGATAATATAATCATCCCACATTGATCAAGTTATCAAAAATAAAACAAAAGGAATAAAATGATAACTTTTTCATCATGGGCTTGCCTATTTTGATCTTGAGACTCTTTCCAAGTAGGCATGTTTCACCAACCAATTTCACCTCATCGCCTTTTCACCATATTTTTCTACCCACTCAAGGGATGTGTTGCAAATGTAACATTTCATGATCGTGTGAATTTCTTCAACCTTAGAATAGTCCATCATGCAACACCTTTAGGGTCTTACGTTCATAAGCCCATCTTAGGTATGATAAAATCATTATGGTTCTTATCACTTAGGCATCTCTTTTTTGTCACCTCTTACCAACCACCTTCTTCATTACTTGTTGATTATCCTCTACAGGACCAAGCCTTCGACACCTACATTTAATCATACCTAAATGACCTCAATTCAACCATACCTACATGACCTAGAACCAACCATTCCTAAAATCACCTAAACTCAACCATGCCTAAAATCACCTAAAATTAATCGTGCCTAAATGACCTAGACTCAAAACATGCCTAAAACCTACCAACCCATTCATCTATCCTCATCATATTCTTCCCTAGCTTATGGGAGAACTACATCTCTCAGGCCCCTTTTTGTCGAGCTATAGGGCGGACACTTTGAGGGCATGGGGTCCTTGGAGGTTAGCTCGGTCAATATTTACCCTAACCGATTTCCCTCTCCATTTTTCCCATTCATATTCTACCTTAGTTAGTTTCCATCTTATAGACTACTGGCATCCTATATCATACATTAACCATTTCACATTTCAATGATATCAAATATTTGAAATTTACATAATAAGATACATATTCATCATCATACATTTTTTTTTCATATTGCCAATAAATTGGAAATTAAATCAAACCCATAAAAAAAACCAAAGCATGCCTATACCTTACTCACCTAGACCCCACCATGCCTACACCTAACTCAACCATGCCTAAATGACCTAAAATCCACCATGCCTAACTCGACCCGACTCAATCATGCCTAAATAACCTCGACTCAATCATACTTAAATCACCTAGACTTTATCATGCCTAAATGACCTCGACTCAATCATGCCTAACTCACCTAGACTCTATCATGCCTACATAACCTCAACTCAATCATGCCTAATTCATCTAGTTTCCATCAATACACAATAACAATGGAAATAAAAACATAGATACATCATTCATACAATAAGTATCGTCATCTATATAAATGAGAAATTTTGTGTATCAATACATATGTACACAGATACAAATAAATACAAGTATCTCAAATCACTCAAATACAACCTCACTCTCTTCGGCATGTAGGCCGGTATAAAAATCAAAATCACAAAACTCTCATATACAACCTCACTATCTTCGGCACACAAGCCGGTATATATATCAAAATATCCAAAACAATAATCATACCAAGTGGCTACTTGTCACCCACCTCATATCCTCCGGGCCAGTCTCACATGTCTCCTCCTCTCTACTTGATCTGCCGCCCTACCAACATTTCTCCTCCCACATAGGTCTTGGTCTAATCTCCACTGGACCTTAGCTGGACTTGGCCTACGTGAATTAGTAGCCTCACCTAACCTATCTCTAGGCTCACTAGCCCCCTATGATCTCGACCTATGAGTGTGAGACCTAGTTCTCTCACTCGCTTCTTGATATGATCTATACTTAGCATAATACAAGATATTTATTCCAAAAGTCACCAGTTGATCCATATAGTAATGAGCCTCATTCAAGGCATCCTTGAACCTCACCTTAGTCACCATCTAAGGTGGTACCATCGGTATCAATGTAACTTGTGTGCCCTGTCCTCCTAACCCTACCCTCGGACCCTATGCCTATGATCCCTATCTTCATCCCTGTACCATGGGACCCTTTCCCTCCACTACTGCATGTAGTGTGGGACCCTATCCCTGAGCCCGTGGATGTTCCTACGCTATAACTTGGACCTGTAATGCCATAACATGTGCCTGTGCAGTGGCTATCTGGCCCAACAAACCTACTACCTGCACCTGTAAGGCGGCTTACCTCTAGTCCATCACCACCCTATGCAGGGAACATGTTCCTGGGCTAGCTGTGCCTATAAGGGTGTCACAAGGGCCTGCAGATGGCCAACTACGCATGAGCTGCTATTAACTCGACCCTCCACACTGTGAGATATTTACGGGGTGATCACCTACCCCTACAAGGCATCTCTCTATCTTATCATGGTAGCATTGGGCTACCTTGGTCTTAGTGGTGCCACCCATCGTTGTGTTGCCCACTAGTACCTATAACCATTGGTGACTCCAGTGTCATCAATCCTCCTATCCACTGGCTTCTCTTCCTACCCTATCGGCACACTCGGACGTGGTGGAGACATGGGTCTCTCCATGTCATCTCTTCGGTATTGTGGAAAGGTGGAGGTATGTCCTATGGCAGCCCAAACTTCCATCTAACCCTATCTACAGGTATCAACTCATGCTCGATGGCACATCACCCCTGTACCCACCTCAGCAACTTAAGCTCTTCTAACTCCTCCATGATGCCTCTATATGAGGGGTAGCCAATTTAGGGCCTCCACACAATATCGACCCCTGAAAGTCCCTCCAACAACTTCCTATAATATAAAACATCTTGTGTGGCCCTAGCCACCCTATGCTACCCACCATTTGTATCTAACTCTCAGTAAAACACCCCCAAACTAATCATGTCGTGGAAAACCAACTAATTGCACACATACGATGTGCTCGTATTCCCAATAGTGTAGTAGAAAGGTGCAACACAAACTAAACTACCACAATCTCCCATAGGCCCACAACTCCCTATATAGTTGCACTAGGAATTTTGGTGCCCAGGAAAAGTAGATCCACTCCTCCATCATATCTTGGAGCACTCCCATCAGTTCTCATGGGAATCTCCCACCCTCAACATCTAGTAAGGAGAAACAACATACTACCTCCATCATCAATACAACCAACCTCGTCTCCTGAGGATGGGTTGTATACATGTCTCCATAACTAAGGCTCGTGCTATGATACCTTAGCTCACCCATCACCTCCCTAAACACAACCACTATCAACTCTATTGATGCCTCTAAAAATAGAATAAATTGGCTCCCCTAATGATCGGTAGCCATGTAGAATCATGTACACGTCCTCTAGGGTGACAATCATCTCACCCATCGGTAAATGAAATGTGTTGGTCGTTGAATCCCATTTATCGATGAGTGTGACCATCAAACTAGGATCTCGACTATGCACCTATAGTGTTAGATCCCAATCACTCTAACATCCGATCCATCATATGCTCCCACTCCTCTGCAGTCACACTAGACCACATTTGCACCAATAGAGGTGGTACTTTGTCCCACATCCTAAGTTGGTCCCTAGCCTGTAACATCAAACACAACATTGTCAAGACTTGCCTACCCCAAAATTACCTCTTACCCACTAAACCATACCCAACCACATCAATCATGCCTACCCCATTTACCTAATTCACCTACAAGCCTACTACCCTTTATAATCATGACCCATCATCTTAACATTATTGAACCTACTTACCTATTTTATCTGCCAAACTCACATTTTACCCTCATCCCTCTACATACACTCTTCATTTACCCCTTCCCACCTATTTTTCTTTCCAAACTAGCCCTTTTTACCCATGTTTTTCTTCACCTTCACCGTCACCGCGTCGATTGCCTTGACCATCACCAGTTTGTCTTGATTGTCACCGGTTCCCTTTTACCGCTAACGGTCACCTTATCCCTCACCATTTTGGTAAAGATGACCAACATCGACCAAACCTATACTAACTTTGGTCTCATCGCGATAACCAAAACCCCAAATCCATCCCCCATTATTGAAAAAATCCACAAAAACTTACAAAAAACTTACCCAAAATTTCGCTACACTCTAATGGCCCAACCTATTTTACCTACTTATGTTATTCCCACCCTTCATTTCATTCCATTTTACCCAAAAAATCAATTTACAAACTTCACCCAATTTACAATAAAAATCACATTTACAACACACTTTTAAACCAAATGAACAATTCAAATTGCTGCCTACCTCATCTTGGTGTCGTCTCCATGGTGGCACATCTGGCCACTACACCGATGGTCCACCTGAACCCTCTCCTACCTCTGCCATGTCAAAATCAACTACTCAAATCAAATCGATCTCGTGGACCCACCAATCAAATTCAACAACAACCGCTACATGGTTCGCCAACTCAGCTCAAAGTCTCATATTGTCACTTTCCACGAAGGCACTATCTCTCTATCATTTTCCCCAATGACAACAAGTTAAAATGAAACCATAAAACATAGATTTTTCTTTTTTAACCCTAACTCGACATGACCGTGTCGGGTCATACCAACATCGCAAACCGACATCGGTCACCTGCCAATACCATTTCACCTACATTTTTCCCACTTTGGCCTACAAACATTATTGCCCCAATACCTCATAACCTCACCAACACCTATTACACCCTACCCACTAGCCTAAACTACCTATACATTTCCTTAATTACATTTAGGGACATGTTATTTACCTATACCTCGGCCTTACCCATGCCATGACCTATATACCTTGACCTAAACCAATTTTTGTGACCTTTGAACTTGTGTACTCACTATACCTTGTGATGCTTTTACCTATGTTGTTTTTGTCTAATGACTTTACCTTGGCTATTTTTGTGCCATTTATCCCAACTAAACCTTTTGTGTACCAAATCATACCTACACGTTCCTGCACCTAACCTACATTTTGTTTTTGAACCATATTTTGTACCCTAGATACCTAAATCACTTCACCCTTGTTTAGATAAACCTATCGACCTTGGATGATGTAGAGTTTGCAAGCTCTTCAACCTGGTATTGTGTCACAATCTATATGTGTGCATACATTCAATTTCCATTACCTATTACCCAATTTGACCATCACCCATTACCCAAAGTGCCCATACCCTTACCCATAACCCACCTACCTTAACTTTCATCACCTACACATTTATCAAACCACTCACCGACTCCATCTCACACCTCATCAACTCCTAGTTTGAGGGGGATCACCTCCACCCATACTTGGGGCAACACCACTCTCACTTATATTTGGGGTAACCACTTCCTATTTTTGTTAGCATCGCTTATCAATACAAGCCATGCAATAAAAGGGGAAAATTTAGACACCAAAATTAGGTCATACTTCCCTTAAAACCTCATTCATTAAATTAACCATATCCTACCCATTCATATCCCCTAGTGCACATGTTAATTGAATTAATTATCTTAATTAAATTAATTAATATCCTCACTTAACCACCTCACCCAACTAACTCACCTAGCCACCTCACTCAAATGACCCAATCAAACCTCATTAATGACCTAAGACCAAGTCTAAAACTATCCTAACCAACTAGGACTTAGTCTAAACCTAGACTTAACTCCAATTAACAAAGCTAAAAGGAATCCTAGTTATCTTTCTGTAATCCATCACTCAAGACTCGGAAGTAGGTTGGAGATCATGCCAAAAATAGCAACAATCTGGATATTCTTGGCCAACCTAAATTTCTCGCCTTGATCGACGCGATTATATCTCAATCGACGCCACACCTAACCATTTCTAGTTAGGCTGAATAGATTTCCAAAATCCTTTTTCTGAGGTTGGTCATTCGATTCAGGATATCATTTGAAGAGAGACTTGGAGCAATCAAATTTCTTGAGCACTCAGGAAAAATAAGACAAACAGGAGCACTACCAACACCAGTCACCATCCATCATCCTCTTCACGATCACAGATTCACAACAGAGAGGCATGAAGGTTCGAACTGTCATGGCACAAATACAATGGATCTCCTCTATAGATCTCTTCCATCACCATCCTCATCACCTACATTCTCCAAATCTATTTTTCAGTAAGTACCTAACACCTCTTCATTTATCTTATTTTTTTCAGTAATATTTATTATTCATCTCAATAATTTATCTTTCTCCACATTCATACACTTCCTTCCTCCCACCAACCTATCACCTTACCATACCTGGCCCTTTCACCTATTTTTACCCTCTTCTAATCATCCCTGAGTCTTCAAGACCATTTTATGACCTCACCCTCACCATTTCCAACCTATGTGCAATCACAGGAGTCTAAAAACCAATTAGAAATTTCTGCTAATTGCCCCTATTGATGCGGTTAGCCAACCGACATCAGGTCATTCTACCTAACCAACATCGGTCATACATCCGACATTGGTTACTCTGTATGCAGTAATATAGCTTAGACCAACAAGCTAAATACCCACTTCCCAATAGCCCAAAACCATTCTTAATCTTTACCAGACCTTACCCAGAGCCTGTACTAGACCTGTAACTCAACACCAACCAATCACTGACCCATTTTGACCTCAATCACCTTTTTCCTGACCTTTCTTATTGTTTTGTATGAGATACCTAAATTGTTTCAATTTTAATAGGATCTTTATTTCATGTATGATTTAACTAGCATTAATATTGTTATATAAAAGTGGATTAATGACCTATTCGATAAGCATCATGCTTCCCATTTAGCTTCCATTAGGTAATCCACTCATTGTTTTTTAACTCTATATGGTGGTATTGTTTTGTATTTATAGGTAGTTCCTCCTAGCCAAAAGGGATATCTCGCAATCAACTTGGATCGGAAATCAGAATGTGCGCACAACATTCAATCAAAATTACAAATAGGTATTCCTTTTTAGCCTACTACCCTTATCTGTTTCATTAATTTGCTAAGAATCTTATGAAATAGTAAGCATATCTTTTTTTTGTCTATTTATTTCTTCTTTTAACCACTCAAGGATAAGTTTCATTTGTCCCCCCATTTTAGTTTGTATTTTTGGTCCTACAACCTCCCTATCTTCAATGTTATCCTAGCTGATAGGTGTGTTGCACCTTTTACCATAGAAGGCTTCAAAAGGATCCATTTTTCAACGATGAGTGATATGTATTATTGTATGAAAACTCAACCAAAGTGGAAGATATTCTTCCCACGTGTATTGTTAATCCATGCAATACATCCTTACCATATCCTTCAAGATCTCGATTTACCATTTTAGTCTCTGTCCATTGGTTTCCAAGTGGTAAGTTGAAATTAAATTCATTTTTGTTCCTAAGGCCGCATTAAACATCTACTAAAATATAGATGTCATTCTAGGATCTCTATTTGATATTCAATCAGCTCCGGTATTCCATGCAATCTAAAGATTTCTTGAACAATTTTTTCCCAATACCAGTGAATCATCTTTCAGATTCCTAGGTATAAAATGTGCCACTTTCGTAAGCTTATCCACCACAAAATAATTGCATCATATTTATTTTTGGACATGGGAAGTCCTTGGAAAAATTCCATGTTGATTACATTCCCACTTATATTGAGGTACATTATGCGAATACAACAATATTGATGGATGTAAATGTTTCGCTTTAATCCTTTGGCATTCTAAGCAATGAGCTACATAATTTTTAAAATCATTTTTCATTCCTTTCCAAAAGTATTTTTTTACGTTATCTAGTAGTTTTGTTGGCCTCGGATGACCTGAATAAGGTGCATCATGAAATTATTTAAGAACTTTAGTTCTTAATTCATTTCCTAAAGGTACATATACTCTGTTGAAATAACACAAAATTCCATCATGTTCAAATTTGAAACCATCATACCTCTTGTCACTAGGATTTTTTTCTAGTGTTGTTTTAACTTGATAATAAGGATCTAACTGAATTTTATTCTCTAAATTAATCTTTTATCTGAGTTATTAAAGTAACAATAGTAGAAATATGCTTCCTACAGCTTAAGGAATATACTACATGGTTTTATTTTCCTTTATATATCTTATATCAAAATCGTCTTCATGATAAAAATTCTAACCACCTATGTTATCTTGCATTTAAATTTGGCTGTGAAAATATATATTTCAGACCTAAATGGTTTGTTTTTAAATCAAATGGTTTTCCCAAAAAATAGAGTCTCCAAACTTGCAATGCATGGACAATAGCATCAAGCTCTAAGTCATGAGGAACATAGTTCTGTTAATGTAATTTTAGATTTCTACTCTCAAAATCTACTACATGTTCATTTTGAAGGAATCCTCCCAATCCTTCTTTGGAAGCATTTGTTACTACTTGTAAAATTCCCATTTGGATCCAAAACCTTTAAGATTGGAGATAAAGTTAACTTTTCTTTTAATAAGTTGAAGGATTCTTCACACTTATCATTCCAAACAAATTTCTTGTTTTTCCTTTACAAGGCAATGATTGGACCTACTCTAGAGAAGTCCTTAATGAAATTCCTATAATAACCAATTAGTCCCATGAAGCTTCTAACTTCATGCACATATTTAGGAGTTGGCCATTCCATGATAGCCCTTATCTTAGATGCATCAACCGAAATTCCTTCTTTACTATTATGTGACCCAAATACTACACTTTTTTTTTATAAAAAGTACATTTGGACCACTTACCATATAGTTTATGCTTTCTTAAAATTTGTAAAATGTTCTTAAATGCTTATTATGTTCCTCTATATATTTTGAATATATGAGTATATCATCAAGGAATACTAACACAAATTGATCTAAGTATTCTGAAACACAATATTCATTAAATTCATAAAGGTTACAAGTGCATTAGTGAGTCCGAAAGGTAAAAACTAAACTCACAATGCCCATAACGTGTTCTAAATGTTATTTTGTGGATGTATTTATCTTTAATTCTCAATTGATGGCAATAAAATCACAAAACAATCTTTGAATAGACTGAAACACCCTCATTTGATAAAAATATCATCAATTCTAGGAAAGGGGTATTTATTTTAAATTATTACTTTGTTTAACATTCAATAATCAATACACCATTTTAGAGAACCATCCTTCTTCTTTACGAATATTACTAGTGCCCCCAAGGTGATACACTTGGGAGGATCAATCCTTTGGACAACAAATCATGAAGTAGAGTTTTCAATTCAACCAACTCATTTGTGGTCATTATGTATGGTGCTTTTGACAAAGGTTCAGTTCCAGGTTTGAGGTCTATGACGAATTCAAACTCTCGTCTAGGTGGTAAACCAGGTAGTTCTTCAGGAGAAACATCTCTGAATTCATTTAAAAGAGGAAAATCCTCTATTTTTGGCTCATTTCCTTCACTAGAATCTATTATTTTTACTACATATAGCATACAACCTTTATTCCTAGACTTTTTCAATTTGTATGGAAGAGATTTTTCTTATTACAAAATATTTTTTATAGCTTGTATTATTGCTATTTTCTTATGATCATTAAGGTATATTGTTTGTTTTCTTAGGAAATCTATAAATGCTTGGTGTTGAGACATCCAATTCATGCCTATGACAACATCATAAGTCCCTAAAGGAGCTACAAAAAGGTTCACTACGTAGTAAACTTAGGGAGTTCTAAAGTTACTTCAAACAAGTGTTGTGTAACTCTATGGAAAACATTATTTCCATATTTAACAATCTACAAATTTTCCATGTATCCATCCTTTCTAGAAAATTTAGAAGTTAACTTGGAAGAATAAACATTCGATTTCTCCAATATTAGATAAAATAGTAATAGATAATACAAACAACAAATTAAATTTGGCTTCCCTGCTAAATTCAAAAAAATTATTAAGGCTTGCATCACTACGGTCAGATTCTCAGTAGTGGTTAACGGTGAGCCGGTGGGCTTTTTCACAAGTAGCAGAGGGCTAAGACAAGGGGACCCCATATCCCCCCTGCTCTTCATTCTTATGGTAGACAGTCTTAGTAGATCAATTGGTCAAGCAGTTATTGACGGTCTTCTAAAAGGTTCAAAGCCCACTTCCATCAGCCACGCAACTTCTCATCAGCAATTTACGGATGATACAATTCTTCTCTTAATGGCATCTCGTCTTGAAGCTAAGGCTACCAAGGCTATTCTGCAACTCTATGAAGCTGCTTCTGGGCAAGAGATCAATTATGATAAAAGCTCCATTTTCTTCTTCAATACTCCTGAGGAAAGACAGCTTAAAATTGCAAAAATTCTGGGATGTAAAATAAGTGCACTTCCAGCCACTTACTTAGGACTCCCTCTGGGCACTAAAAAAGTTTCTACCAAGGTGTGGAATGATCTGTTGGAGAGATTTCAAAAAAAAATGGCTGGATGGAAAGGAGCCATTCTTTCTAGTGCTGGTAAATGCCTGCTCATAAAAAGCACTCTTCAAAATCTACCTATCTATATCATGTCTCTATATAAGATCCCTTCTGCCTTCAGAGAAAAAATTGAGAGGATTCAAAAAAACTTCTTATGGCAGGGCATGGAGGAGAAGTTTAAATATCACTTAGTTGCTTGGGATAAGGTTTGTACTCCAAAATCTATAGGAGGCCTAGGCATAAAAGACATCAAGAAAATGAATGAGGCTCTTATTGTGAAAATGGGCTAGAGAATGCTATCTGAGAAGCAACCCTGGATAGAATTAATTAAGGCTAAATACCTTAATCAACAAGTTGTCTTTTCTTTTCTTCAAGATGAGCATCTTCCTTATGGTTCCATTTTTTGGAATAACTTAGTGAAGAGTAGAAATTTCATAAAACAAGGAAGTAAGTGGAAAGTGGGAGATGGTTGTGATATAAAATTCTGGGACGATAACTGGTTTAATTATAGCCTTATGGATAGATTTGGAGCAGTCAAAGACAATCTTGAAAGAAAGTATGGCACTAGAATCAAGGATTATATTGTAAGAAAGGGCAACAAGAAGAAATGGAAAAAACTTACTGTGGATAGAGATGATTTGACTCAAACTATTTCCTCCCTGCAAGATCAGTTGGACCTTATCCCCTTAAGTCAGCTAGAAGTTAAGGATGAGTTGGTCTGGAGCAGTTCTATTGATGGGAACTACTCTGTTAAAACTGGTTATAATACTTTCTTTGACAATAGTCAAACTGAGTTTAAATGGAGTAGAATTTGGATGAATGAGCTAACACCTAAAATTAACTTTTTCTTTTGGCTTGCTCTCGGGCGAATTCTTACCACTGACAACCTGATAAGAAAAGGTTTTATAATGCCTAATAGGTGTCATCTATGTAAAAAGACTCTGAGGATATCAGTCATTTGCTTATCCATTGTGAATATGCTACCAAAATGTGGAGTTTTTCCCTTTCTAATTTTAAAGCTTCCTGGGTGGTTCCGAGGATTTCAGTCAGCTCTGGACCCAATGGAGCCCACCCTACAAACATTGTGTTGTGAGAAGGCTCTGGAATTTGGTAATGCCTCATATTATTTGGAGGATATGGAAAGATAGAAATGATATCATCTTTAGAAATAGTAAACAGAAATTATAAGCTCAGTATTGGGAAAATTTCTAATGCTATTAAAGAGAATATTGCTAGATTTAAACCCCCCAAGAACAAGAGTTATCCAGAAAATGAAGAGCATATCTTGTCCCAATGGCAGATTGGAGCTGACAATATCTGAAATAATTCAGGTAATAATATTGATAGATCTTTGATACACTGGCATCCTCCTGATCTTAACTGGTATAAGTTGAATTTTGATGGGGCCTCTAAGGGTAACCATGGAATTATAGCTAGGGAGAGTGATTAGGGATCATAAAGGCAGTTTGGTTACTGCTTATGCCGGTAAAATGGGAATACAAACTAATCATTTTGCTGAAGCATTATCCGCTTTATGGGGCCTTAGAATTGCTCAGACTCATAATATCCAAAATCTCATTCTGGAAGGAGACTCACTTAATATCATTAATCATCTTAATCAGTGTTCGCCTCCAAGTTGGAACATCAAAGACTTCATCTTGGAGTCCATAAGTATTTGCCAAACCTTCAATAATATTTAGATCAAGCATACTTACCGGGAGGGTAACAAGGTGGCAGATGCATTGGCTAACTATGGCATAAATGTTAATCACATTATTTGGGATAATAGTGATCACATTCCTGAGTAGATTCAAAACAACATACAAGTGGATACTTATGGGCATACAAATTTGGAATAAGATTAATGAGCATTTGGAGTGGGTCTTTATGAATAAGACTTTCACACACACGGATAAGTTTAAAACAGCGCTTAAACATATATTGATGGGAAATCAAGGATATATAAAGTATAATGATGATTTAAAGTGGATTTATCTAAAAATTAAAGCCACACATGCGGGAAATATTATGCCTATAACAGCTATTAAACAGTTTTTACAGATTTTCAAGTCTGTGGTAAGGCTGATGATGATCTGGAGTGGATTTCTAAGGGGGATGATGCTCGCGCATGTAGGATCTCACAGGTACAGAGCAGTAATTACGCAGGCATTCGTGGGAAGTGTTATGATAGCAACGGCTACACTATTCATCATTCCCATAGCGTGAGAAAAAATAGAGAAAGGTGGGTTGGAAATTGTGGCTACTATCGAATTACTCATAGGGATTTTGAAGTTTACACTTTCAATCACTTAAGCCCGATGAAAATGGGAGGATCCCCTTATCAGATCAATCCCAACACGGACCGGGAGTGGAAGAATAATGAAGAGCTTCGGAATATTCTCAACCAGGGAGGCATTACTAGTTTCATTAAGAAGATACATGGTCATGACCAAAGCATTTCTGTGTAATTTGCGAAGGACTGGAAAGACCGCAAAGTTGAATATGGAGGACAAAAAAATTGATCAATGAAAAGTTAATCGCTGAAGCTACTGGCCTTGGAATGGATGGGTACCGATTTTTCAATAAAAGGATTGACAGGCCAACTGAGGAGAGGAAATTTGTGGAGGGCAATGAGAAACTGGTTTTTGTCACGGTGGGTTTGCAAGTCAGCTCTATCCCTCTGCCTTTTGACAAGGTCACCCGTATGATGGTGAGATACATCTCTTTAGAGGGGAGATTTGTCACAGTGCCCTTAAAGCATCTTGTGTTCCTCAATCACTTCCGCAGAAATTACACGGTATGTTTCCCTCATTATTTACTTAATTCTCTTGAGCACTCCATTTTGGAGTTCCAAAAGCATGCTCGTGTGGTCCCTTTGCATCAAGGTCTCATTTTCTTGTTGCATAAATTGTGTCTTCTTAAGCTTCCCGGCATTCCAACCTCCCCCATCTCTGTTCCTTCTTTTCCCACCACCGCTGCCGATACTATCCCCATCACCGCTACTGCTACCCCTTTGACTTCCTTCTCGGCTCCCCCTGTCATCCCCCCACCTCTGCTCCCACCCCTTTCACCTCCACCTCGAACAAGCCTATAACTAGATCTTCTAAAAGGTTGAACCTAGATACCCCTATTTCGGGGAACGTGCCTCAGGACTTGGAGGTTGCTCATAATCTCCTCCACATTAGCAGCACGGGTTCTCAGGAGACACACGCTGAGAGCTCCACTAAAAGGCTGGAAGCTTTAGAAACTGACATGTTGCTGCTAAAAGAAGAAGTAAAAACTTGACTAAGCAAAAAGGTAAGAGAATGAAGGAGGAGGAGGCCGATGACAACAACAAACAAAGAAGATATCTACAAAAACTTTACTCCCTAGACAATTGACTTGGAAAAATCAAGACTCGCCATGATCATAATATGGCTATATTTAGTGCAATCGAGGAGTTTATTAAGCGGCACGTCTATTGCATCTCTAATCTCAGGTATACCAACAAATCTTTGGGACACAAAAAATAAACAAACAAACCATTCAACAATTTGGATATTATCGACCCTAATCACATGATGACATTGGCTATGTTCACCTCTTGGAAAACTTTCAAATCCAGAATTGCCAAAGCCGCCAAGAAGTAATTGTGGATCTGCGCTGCTATTGCTGACTTCTATCGTGTTTTTTGCTATTTTTTTGTTGTTTTTGGTTGATCTTCCGCAATGTGTTCATCTGGATCTTGATCCTTCTTATAATGTTTTTCATTCCTATTTTGGCTTCTAGGCCCCTTTTTGTATACAAGGGTATAGTCCCTTTCAAAAAACTATTTACCAATAATAATAAATAAAACTTACCCTTAACGTCAATGGGAATGACATGTTTCTCTGCCTCATAATTTCCTATAATAGAATGCATCCTCTGTTGAAATGGTTCTTTGGTCCACTTTGCTGATTATTCTCTTCATTATTATGGGGATAATTACTAGCATAGTCATCACCTCGACATTTAAAACAGCCCCTACAAGTCCCTTCCCCTCAAATCTGTTATGAAAAATAGAACTATTTATCTTTCTTTTTTGTTATGTATAGCATATTTTTCTGCAATAATTTTCTTTTCAAGTTTTCCCTTTGTTATCAAATCTCTTTCACCATGTATTTTTGGAAAATGAAGGTGAGGATTTATTACTTAATGCTTTACAGTTTTCCTCTCTTGAAGAAAATATTCCATGCAATTTTTGTTCCTATTTTATAGCTTTTTCAAAAACTGCCTCCATAGTGGATGGTCTATGCACATCCACTTCACCCCTATGCTAGGATTCAAGCCCAAAATGAACTTACAAATCTGAAACTTCTCATATTTTTGATATTAGGGAACCTATTTTAGAATTCTAGTAAAGGGTTCCCAATTTTTAGTTACTGACAGCTTCCCTTGAGTTAAACTTTGGAATTATGTCACTTTCTGGTCAAAATATAACTGAGGAAGCCATCATTGATGAAAGCATCCTTTGAATTGTTCCCAAGTTATAGATGATGTCTCAATTCCTAGTTCAATTTTTTAATCGTCCCACCAAGTGGAATCTTCGTGAGAGAGCTAAAAAACACCCCACACAACATTGGTTTCTCGAGAGAAGTCTCGACCTCAAAATATTTTTCTATTTCACGTAAAAAAATTATGCTCCATCCCCCAGGTAGTCACATCAAACTTTGGTGGATCTGGTTACTTTTATATCCTTGGCTAGTTCAACAATCATGCGATCTTTCTTATTATCTCATTGATTTTCATTATCTTTTTGCCTGGGATGTTCTTACTCTTGTTCCTCTCCATGTTCCTCCTCATGGTCTTCATTTTCACCCCCAATCCGCTCTCTAAGGAAACAATCGATTATTGGTATCTTGGAGAACCAAGAGGATCTCATCTATTTTTTAATTTTTTGTTCTCTCGGGGTTTGTTGAACCAGTTTTAGCATCATTGTTCATTCTTATTCTTACCATTATATCCTATCAAAACAATACTAATTTAATATTAGCATAATGAACCCAATAATTCCAAGAGATGGAACCTTTAACTCTGATACAAAAATGTAACACCTTAATTATTTCCCATTAAAAATTGAAGTTTTTAAAAATTAATCATGTTCAATCACATGTATGAAACAAAGTTAACTCATAACAAACCAAATAAAAATTTTAAATAACTAATTATTCTTATGTTTGATCCATCCGATAACTCTTCCATGTTTAATCCTTGGGCAATTGAGAAGGGTTTATTCTTCTCTCCCTTGATCGACTCTATGCAAGTAATCATATAATATTTAGTATGTTCAGGTTTACCTTTTTCAAGGTTGAGATAACTATGTTTTCTATACTTAATTGTCTACCACGAAATTCAATCTTTGTATTATGGTATCGACATATATATATATAAGGATACGGAGAAAATTGAATGCAATCATATACTTGAATTACTTTGGCCAAAGTTTCCCCTTTGTGCATAAAAATGTATCCCAAGACCACACAAAATCTTAGAGATATAGTCTTTTGTCACCAAATAATTATCTCGACACAACTATCTGGAATTTTTTTATGAAGGTGAACTTGTTAAGAAAGAGAAAGCATGTTCTTTATAGGATCATCTCCATAAACAAAAAGATCCACAACTTACTTTGGGTTCTTATAGAATAGGGAGAGACCACATAATGGAGTTGTTTCCATTACATCCTCTTTCCCTCTTCTATAACTACCTCTAGTTAGTACTATGTCAAGGTAGTTATATGATGACGTGAGATTACATTTAATCTATGTTGTATTTAAGGTTTACCACCGCAATTGTCTATTGTCTTACGACTATTTCTTCGAGACTTAGGCTACCTCTTGTCTACTTGAGACATAATCATGAAGTTTTATCTATGAATTCTCAAGTCATTCGATTGGGTTTCCCACCACTTCGTAATTTATTGGTGTTATGGAGTAAACTCTTAATTAACTATTTGATAATGTCATCTTATTAAAGTTACAAGTTACCTAGTCAAGATAGGTGTAGTTTACTAACTAATCTCTTATTTTAAAAATGATAATATTATTTACCTACAAAGGTTAACTTTATATTTCATAAGGAAATATTAATTTATGGATATTCATTTCGAGTTAATCATGCCCATTTTAATCTCAACTAGGATTTTATCATTCACGTTCATTATCCTAATATCTGCATATTATGAAATAAAGATAATATCATTACCATTTGCAATCAATATATATTTACTTAATAAACTTAATAGTGATCCTTAATATTATTTCCATAATAACCAATTGGATCAATAACTTACTTCTTCGTTGTTATAATCATAGGCTAGTTCGGTTAAGGAATTAGAATATGTAATAACTTAATATTTCATAAAAGGGTATTTGATCACTTATAACACTATTAAGTCAACAACAATTTATATTTAAGATATAGTCATAAAATAGGGATGTAGAAAATGTCTACCTATATACATATCATGATCAAATCAATCATTTATTTCTTTATTAATACAAAATCTCATGAAGTCTCAAAACTGACTTTCATTAACAAAATTCATAATTATGCTTATATAATCATAGTTGTATGCCCATCTTTTCATTTAGGATTTCTTCATGAAATCATTAATACAAACAAGATACTTATTAAAAGATCTTGTATACATGTGACCGCAAGGTCATAATCAGCCAAAAATTATCTAACTAGTCTAATAATTTACTTCATAAATTCTCCCATTTATTTGTACATAAGTTAGGAGGGAGAAATATACATAGATCATATCAAAATAACTGAACGAGACAAATTTCTCATTTCCTAAGCCATAATCATTATAAAATGATAATAACAATCTAGATTTGACCCTATACCAAATTTAATCATTTATCAATCGAAATAAATAACTTTTTTTTCTTGAGTTACCTAGGGAGAGGGCCCTAGCCCTTGTGGAATTAACAACCCACACCGGTCGTGGAACCATCCAAGGATGGTAGTTTAAGCTCTTTGTGAGCCCACATATTAAACCACATTTTTCGTGGCACCCCATCACCAGGGTATACAAACTGTCGATAGTAGGTCGCCTTAACACAGAGCTGAGATTTGAAGTTTGGACCTCCCAATAAAAAGGAAACCCAAGAACCATTACACCTCTACTCATTGGATAATCAAAATAAACAACTTAATTCATTATATATTATCACTATTTTACACAAATCTAAAATAACTTATCTATATTGAATATTTAGTTGTATTAAATAACAGATCCAAATCAATCTTAGAATAATGATTTCTAACTCACACTTAATACACATCTGAATAATTTCTTCTAAAAAATATTTAAACATGTTGTCCTTGTATTTATAAAATCCATTAGTAAAGGATCTATTAATAACAAAATTACAAATTATCAGTCAAAGTTTATCTCAAACATCTAACTTGCTTACAGTTTTGTTTTTCATTAAGATCCAAAATAAAATTAGTTACACACTTGAATTCATGGTGATATCAAGAATTTAACAACATATAATTGAATACTCTTTAGATGTAAGTATTTATTTTTTCTAAGGAGTGAATAGACATCGATCCGAATGTCTTATAAATATTCAACACCAAAGAACAAAAACCTTACTAATCCCTTGAAACAAGATACAAATTTGTAAAACACGAGTAATAACAACTTATATATATATACTTTTCCCATTTTTACCTACCCAACCTTGGAAAAATAAACCTTCAAAAGAAGACAACAATAGTTGCTACTCATATCAAAATATGCCCACATAAGTCTACAACACTTATTACACACAAAACCCATTTTGGGTAGCTCTATTATATATAATTATCAACCCAAAAGACGAACAATTTTTCTACCATATCCACATTCTTAGATCCAAAAGTTAAGTGGACGGTAAAAAAAATATGTGCAACAAATCCTTATCATGAACGACCCTTTATAGGTGCTTTTAAACTACATGTTAGAAGATAAATGATCATTGCAAAACACAAACCTGAATGTAGACTAGGATAGGTGCTTGCAATACTATGAGTTAATAAGAAAAAATTCAATCCCAGATCTCTAAATAAACTCATAATATGCATACCCAACTAATAAAACATAGTCCAAGTCCATCATCCATTATTTTTATTAAATTATGCATACCCAAATAATATATAGACCTTAAACATGCATATTTGAATATTATTTTTACATGCATTACATAACATATAGTTCGAATGCATCATTCATTCACACAATCTGCATGCATTCTCAACATGCATTCGAATACACAGTTCCAATCAATACCAATTACAAATTATGCATACCCAACAATTTACAAATACCCATTAAATGATCATAAACCTTTGTTTCCCACAAAACAAACATCTATCTAAGTAATACCATAACCTTGAATGCATGGAAAATAGTATATTTTTTCCAAATCTAAATTTAAGTATCAAGTTACTATTTTCACAAACATTGTTGATACAAAACCAATGTGCAAATTACTATCAATTATTAATAACAAAATATCCAAAATCCACCATGAAAACCAGATTTAGAAAATACCTAGAATGCCATTACCAAATAAAATGACTAAGATTTAGAATATGAGAAAGAAGCCTAATGCCTATGATAGGCTAGATTTTTCTCAACTCGGATTTTTTTTCTCTTTTAATTTTTTTTTCAAAAATCAATAATAATAAAGATTATTCATGAAGCATTAATTTTTGTAACCGAGCCACATTATATACTTGTTCAAAATCACATTCATGGCCACAAAATGCAGACAAAATGGAGAAGAAGATCCATTATATCCATTACCGAAAAAAATAGCAAAGTGAAACAAAACATTACAAATAACCAAATGAAGGAGAGAGAAAGAAGGATGCAACCATATTAGGTTGGCTTCTAGGGAAAGCTAACCATTCCCAAGGAGTCAATCCTACAATAAATTCCCATAAACCCTAAACCTCTCCTTACCACCTTAGCATGCCACGTACTCAATCCAACTTCACATTAACCAATAAAGCAAATATGGAGTTTCCCAAACATAGATTGTATAACACTTTCCTAGCCTTTGGCTAGTGTTCGCAATGTTTCATTAAATATGCCATATAAACATTAAGATATATGTTGCATTTAAATAAACATTAGAATATATGCCCGCCAAGTTATATATGTTATCCACTTGTATTAATTGGTTTAATTTTCCATGTATTTTAATTAAGTCTTCACAAAAACATAAACCAAGTCCTAGTTTCCAATACCGTCCAATTTATGACTATTAAAATAATACTAATTCATTCGAGCTAGTTGAGTAAGGCTTATACTTACCACACAAAAAGTTGGCACAACACACACACACGCATGCACGCACGCGCGTGCATAAGCTTATATGGACGCTATTACATGCCAAATGCTCCAGTGAGTGATCAAATAACGTTACAATCGTTATCCAATATATGATAAAATATATTTAACAAAAATTCCAATGCAAGTTAAGTCTCCCGGTTAATAACTTTGTTTAAACTTGCTGACGGTATATCGATCGCCTATATGGTTATCAATTTCGGGACTAAAAAGGCGAGGATATTACATATTGTAGATGCATACGATTTAGTTTTGGTCTAGCAAGTTACACATTTCATCAATGAATAGGATAGGGAATGCCATGTCTAAAAGCCTTGTATCACATACTCATTGAGCATAGGTGCACCAATTTATGGCCTTATTTTATTAGTTCACTAGGATTTACATTCGATTGTTTATGGGATTGGTTAACTTATGTAGGATTTCTTTATACCTTCTCTTAAGGAATTAGGCAAAGAATGATACCTTCTATAATACCTAAAAAGTAACATCAATATATTAGGTATAATAACTTATTTACATTGAGTAATAGGTATATTATATAATATATCATAGGTACTATATACTATATCCTAAAATATCAGGTATATAGGTTATGAAAATGGTAATAGATATTTTAGATTATATAGTAGATCCACTATATTAATATATATATTTTATTTGTGGACCTATATTCATTACATTATGATAATGTATAAGTATACTACAATATTATATATATAAGAATCTAGATAACACTTATCAATATATATTTTTCTTTTGATAATTTTTTAATAATGCAAATTAAAAATAGTTATAAAACTATTTTAAAATTTTCTAATTTTAATGTCTATCATATTGTACAATTATTAAAACCTTGTCAAATGATAACTTTATTTTGTGAATTTTATGGAATACCTATATTAAATGGGATATTTACGTATTTCGTAAGAAATATAAGAAAACAAATTTAAAAATTACACTTATATAATAAGTGTAAAAATTAATAATGGTTTTCTTTTGATGATTGTTAAATAATGAAAATTAAAAAAAAAAAAAAACTGTTTTAGAAATATTTTTAAAATTTATATTAATTATGCCAAAGGCGTTATGCATAGGGATACCCATTTGTTATTAGTCCAGTTTGATGGCATGTATTGCAATGATACATATGAAAGAACACTAGAGAAACAAGGTTTCGTCACTTGGTGTACATATATTTATTCCAAGTAAGAAGTTGTTAATTTTGATTATATATATATATATATATATATATATATATATATATATATATATATGTACCTTTTATAAAATAAGAATCTAGATAACACTTATCAATATATATTTTTCTTTTGATAATTTTTTAATAATGCAAATTAAAAAAATAGTTATAAAAATATTTTAAAATTTTCTAATTTTAATATGTCTATCATATTGTACAATTATTAGAACCTTGTCAAATAATAACTTTATTTTGTGAATTTTATGGAATACCTATATTAAATGGGATATTTACATATTTCGTAAGAATTATAAGAAAACAAATTTAAAAATTACACTTATATAATAAGTGTAAAAATAATAATGTTTTTCTTTTGATGATTGTTAAACAATGAAAGTTAAAAAAATTGTTTTAGAAATATTTTTAAAATTTATATTAATTATGCCAAAGGCATTATGCATAGGGATACCCATTTGTTATTAGTCCAGTTTGATGGCATGTATTGCAATGATACGTATGAGAGAACACTAGAGAAACAAAGTTTCGTCACTTGGTGTACATATATTTATTCCAAGTAAGAATTTGTTAATTTTGATCATATATATATATATATATATATATATATATATATATATATATATATATATATATATATATATATATATATATATATATATATATATACACCTTTTATAACATAAGAATCTAGATAACACTTATCAATATATATTTTTCTTTTGATAATTTTTTAATAATAAAAATAAAAATAGTTATAAAAATATTTTAAAATTTTCTAATTATAATATGTCCATCATATTGTACAATTATTAAAACCTTGTCAAATAATAACTTTATTTTGTGAATTTTATGGAATACCTATATTAAATGAGATATTTACATATTTTGTAAGAAATATAAGAAAACAAATTTAAAAATTACACTTATATAATAAGTGTAAAAATTAATAATGGTTTTCTTTTTATGATTGTTAAATAATGAAAATTAAAAAAAAAATGTTTTAGAAATATTTATAAAATTTATATTAAGTATGCCAAAGGAGTTATGCATAGGGATACCCATTTGTTATTAGTCTAGTTTGATGGCATGCATTGCAACAATACATATGAGAGAACACTAGAGAAACAAGTTTTCTAGATAATACCTAAAAACTAGCAATCATACATGGAGTGTACAATGGAAACGCCGAAGGGGATGGAGTGAAGAATTGAAATTTGAGAAAGTGAACAAGAGGGAGAGGATGAGGGGCGATTGAAAAGTGGTTTGAGGGAGGGGAAGGGAATTGTGTTCCACTATATCGTCTATATATTGAGTGCATAATTCACGTGATTGCGAATTACATTTAAAGGGGACAAACCAAAAAATGGGGAAAACCCAAAATGTTCCATGTTTGAGACCCAATTGAAAAGTGAGAATTAAATACTTGCATGTTTTGCACCTTTTCCATGGCTTAAATCTTTTAAGAATTAAATATTTTGATTTGTTATGAACATTCAATTATTTTTTAAAGCAATATAATTAGCCACAGGATGGGCATAAAAATTCTAGGCTCACTGTAACATTTGTACACCCAAATTTGTCCTACAATTCTCAATTCCGATAGAGCAACATAGCTATCTTGTTGCATTCACGCTCTGCACATGGACAACCCCGATTAACTGGAGGGTGTTGATACGGGCTACAAAATAGATGATCGAGATCACTTCGAGTTCATACGAGTTTCAAAGGTAAGAAATGTTTGTAGATGTGTAAACACCTTCGGTATAAATATATTATAATAAATGTATCTATATAAAATACATCAATAAATAGAAATTTCAAGGTTTTAAGGTTAGATTTTTTACATACCTTTTTAAACAACAACTTCGTTAAATTCTCTATCAATTTCACATTAATTTGTGGAAAAAGGAATCCTTTAACTACATGAGATTGTGTTGGTCTCAAAAAAATCTTCAAGAAAAAGTACTCAAACATTACTACATGGCCAAGATATTACTATTTTTATTGACTTCTACAAGAAAATAGAAACAAAACTATTTAAGTGATAGTCCAATATAAGTCAAAGTTACAAATGAATTGTCATGTGATGGTCAAATGGACGTTAAATTTAATGTCAAGAATAAAAGTGAACAACTCACTCCATTACAACTTTCCCTACCATTGTAGGAACACCTCGCAAAAAATCAATTAAATAATAAACCAAATAAATACATACTTGACATATATCTTAAATCGCAAGGCTGGAAATGAATATATTAGAAATAAAGCCATGGTTAAGAAACAATGACATCGTTATGTGTTATCATTAAAATAGTAAACTACATAAGAGACATATCACATAAATTATTTATAATATATTTGATACCATTCGCATCAAGTGTAGTTATCAAACATATTTATGGAATTCTATCCACACTTACAAATACATAAAATGTAGCTCTACAATTCACTTGCATGACACAACTTGTTTGATACTAAAATTTGAATGATGTAGTATAGGTTATTGAATATATGAAGAACCTGGTTAGACTATGCATGCTAAATAAACACACAACCAAAGGACACACAACACAAAATTATTTGTGCAGAGAGAGACAATATACTTCAACATAATTATTTATTGAAAAAACACACATAATGAGGAGCACAAGATGATTAGTATGAATTTGTGTCTGAAAATTTCCTCACCTTTTATCCCTTCATAATTATCTTATATCTATTCACACACATTGGGCATCCCCTTCGTATCCGCGTGAAAAATATGATCGAGCTCGGATTCAAGAAACACATTTGGCTTAACATGTTAGTTATCAAATAATAGCTTGAAAACACATAGTATAACAGATGTGGCCACAAATGAAGGCAGGGGAAAGTGGAGGAGTGTTGGCTAGATTTTATGCTTGGCTACACACAAAAATCTAGGCATTCATGGGATAAATCCCCTTCATTTAACGGTGAAGCTCTCGTGCAAGATGTCTATCTACTCTAACTATTAACACTAGTAACTTATACAATTTATGTGCAAACTAAAATTATTTTCTAGGGTATTACTTTAATCATGAAGCTCATGAACCATAGCTTAGCAATTTTGTAGCAAGTAAGCAATTGTGTTTGGAAATATTGCGGAAAAGAAGAGAAAGGAAAATACATAATGTATAGAAGCAATGAGAAAAGAGAGAATGCACTTTACAATAAGTAGATTCTAGAGCTTATTGCAGCCATACAAAATAGATAAACACTTAATAAGTTTCACAATTTTCAAAAATGAAAAATAAATGAATTTAGATTTAGATTTAAGATAACACAAAGTTTACCATTAAATCCTCACAGAATGCACAACAAGACTTCTCAGACACAAAGTTCTACGAAATCCACCTTCTTCTTATTCAATTCTAGCCAGAGTTTACACAATGAACATTCAAGAATCTCAACACAAAGTTTGAAATCTTTAATTTCATGCACAAAATTACAATAGCTGATTGCCAAAAAGTTCCCCCATTTATCCCGTAGGCTCCTCCTATATTTATAGTATCTAGAAAGATAGTACAAATAGGAGACATTAATTATGCCTTCCACACGTGCTTAGCTACAAAACTGCAAGAAGTTGAGAATCTTTCTCCTTGAATTTCTCTTTGTTTGGCACGCATGATATTCAAATGTTCTACAATTCAAAACAAAATCAAATACTTTGCATGTAGTGCCAATTGTTTCTAATTAATTTACTTTTTCAAAATAGATTGAATTAATGGACTTCAACTGAATTACTTAAGTTTTACATTTCAGCTTGACTACTCAAACCGCATTGCTCGAGAAAAATGAGAAGAAGAAGAATAAAACAAGAATAAGAAGAAGTTATTCCAATTGAGAAACCTCGGTCTTATTTTTCTCTCGGTACTTAACATGTTGATCCAACATATATTGTATGGACTTTTCATCTACCTTAGAAATCTCTTGTATTTTTTTTGGTACCTGAGGAGTTCCTTTTCTAAGATATTGTTGAATCCTTTTACAAAGTTATGTCCAAGATTATTGACATAAAGGTGAAGCTTTATCAATTTCTCAATTGAATCATATGTGAAAGGAGTAATGGCCTCATCTATTTCCTGCTTGAGAATCAAGAAATTATTCAAGAGTACTTGGTGGCTTATCAAGGTCATATCTTGTGATGTAGAAGACAAAATCATCCAACTGCTCTATAGCTTCATTCACTTCCTCCTCCAGACTATTCATTTCTTGCATCATTTTTTTGAGTAGCTTTATGCAAAAAGAAATAAGTAACTCCTCCTGCTTTCCCTTTTTCGTTAACTCTTTTAGTATAATGTTTTCCTCAAAAAATATTTTCAAGTAATGTTTCAAGATTTTAGTAAACAAGCAAATAAGGAAACTTATCTTCATTGTAGTCACAAAATCACACACTTACTATTACATTTTTACCACCAAGTATGTTATTTTATATATGGATCTCGTGTAATAAAAGTATTCACTAATGGATCATCCCTTAGTCCTGTTGTTAGTTAGTCGGTCGTCATTGTCATTTGTCTCACACATTCGTCATTTTTTTACATAGTTTTGGCTATCTTTCAGCAAGTATTAGGTGTCGTAATTTTGTAATTTGTCATCTCTAGTTCGTGACTAGGGCTCCTATGGTTATGCTAGGAACCCCAATCCTTAATTTTAGGTGCATTGGTTTCCATAATACTAGCATCTAATTTATTTGTTCAAGGTCAGTCTTTACGGTTTTGTGGTCTTATTCACCTATGTGCTAGTTGGCATGCTTTGGGCCATTAGTGTTGAAATTTGAGCAAGAGATTCCTATATAAACATAAAGCATACAAACCTTATTATGGGTGGAATATATACTATCAAGAGCTAGCTACTACTAAGGAAAAAGACCGTATTTGGGAATCTTCTACATCTATATCACACAAGCCTAGGGGGAAAGGGTTGTATTCATTTTATTCCATCCACAATTTACATTTTAAATCTAGTTATTTCATAGGTAAATCTTCATCACATCACTACAATGACACAAACAAGGATATTGTGACAACTAAGCGATAAAGAAGAAGACACTTTGAAGAACTCATGGCATCATTAGAACCGGCACGATATTTTCTATAAACTAAGGGGGCCGCAGCACCCTAATATTCCTAACCGTAGACACCAAATTTGAGTCACACTCCCCTTAATTGAATTAATGTTCATCCTCACATTATTAATTAATTACTTAATTAATTAATGTTCTTTTAAATAATTTAATTTACAATTTACACCTCACCTAGCCACATCACCTAGACACCTCACCATGGACTTATTCCTAGCCTATTAATTAACTAAGATTGAGTCTCTACTTATCTTAAACAATTGGGACTCTTTCAAACCCTAAAATTAAAGTCCTATTCCTTCTCCAACAACACTCCCACTTATCTAAGTGCCAACCCTCACTTGAGACCTAGATTAACAATCAAGATCACGCCAAACATAGTAAAGATTAGGCTATTTTTGGTAACTTGACTAATTCACCCTAACCAACATCGGTTTATCCTCGGTCGAATGTCGGTCACCTAAACTACCATCGGTTCCTTTATATACAATTTTAAAACTCTTTACATGAGTTGGTCATTCATTTTTTGGGAATTCTATTACAATCAAGCGTGAGTCTCAAATCATTCCTGCATCCAAACGATGACACACCACCACTAGAGTGTAACACAAGCAACATGTTCTCTTCCAGAGCGTTGGAAGTATCCATGGGAACACACAGGTTGCACTGCCACGACATTGAACCAACATCACCTCGCCTATCAACCACCACCACCTTCATTCATGAGATCTTCATAGCAATAAGTAAGTAACATGGTTTTCATCATTTGTGCTTACTTTACTATAGATCTTTTACTTCTTTTAGTATTTCCATTTCTGCTATTACCTAGATATCTCCATCTTCCCACCAATCCACCTACCCAACCATTTCAAGCCTTTCCACCTTTCTTAACCTCTTCCTCTACATTCTTGAGTCTTCTTAGCCATATTACAAGCCTAACCACACCTTCCTCACTCTTTATGCAATCACAAAGAGGCTAAAAATCCATTTTTATTAATTTATCACCCATTTCCCTACCAACGTTGGTTTACCTTACCACCATCGATTTCATCCCTATATTGGCATTAGTCACCCAACCGATACCGGTCTCTATGTTATTTTACACCTTAGACCAACAAGCCTTCTATTCAACCAAAACCAACCCAGACCTCACCTAATCAGTCCTAGACCTTTACTAGACCTCTGAAAAACCTGCCTAGCCCAAACAAACCTTTGGTTTCATTAGATTTAGTGATACATTTCGTATTTAACATTAAATCTAGCATATTGTTTTGTATTGAGAAACCTAAATCATTACATTACAATAGGACTTTTTTATTTCAATTTCTTATTTATGTTAAATTAAATAATGGATTGACAACCTCTCTAGGAAGCATCACGCTTCTTGGATCTAGCATATGCTAGGTAGTCCACTATCATATGCTATTTAATGATCTTTTGTGGTCTTGTTTTATATTTACAAGTAGTCCTTCCTAAATAAAAAGGAGTTCTCTACGATCAGCTTAGATAACATCAACAACACACACATTTCTACCTTCCACCTTCGATTTTATAGGTATTCCTCCTAACCTCTTACCTTATCTGTTTTACTCAACTTATTGGTGAAACATTTTGGCATGCCTAGTGGGACCCATTTGGGTTCTTTGCATTGTTCATTCTTAGGGAATCATTGTGTGTTTATTTCTTTTTGAAAGAGAGTTCACATTAAATCTTCTCCCTTGGAAACATTCTTCTTCTCCTACTTGTCTCAATGAAACTTGTAGTTTGGATTAAAAAGAACACTTCTTTTTATTTCTGTATTGCATTAGTGAAAGACATACTCTTTCCTATTCATTATTTATCTCATCGAATTTCATTGTGGATTTGGGTTTAAAATCTTTACATCTCATTTCTGTATATGATGCATTATAGCTCATTTAAATTGTGGGCAACCTATATGCTGGAAGTCATGACTAGTTGATGGTTGAAAAATTGAACCGTAGCTCACATTTTGCACACTCTCTCTCTCTATACCAAACCACTAAAAAAAACTACACATTTCTTAAACAACATATTTCCTAGAAAAAAGTTGTCAATGATCACATGATCAGAGGATTGACAATGGGCTCTAGCTAGTTTTCTAGCCAGTCATCATATCAGAGTAGGGCCTCGTGTACTACAAAGTATATATTGGGGACACCATGCCAAAATTTACCTGAAACCAACCATAGTTATCGTTTCCATAGTAGGGCACCTTCGGTAACCAAAAACTCTATTCTAT
Organism: Taxus wallichiana var. yunnanensis; assembly: GCA_018340775.1. Lineage (NCBI taxonomy): Eukaryota > Viridiplantae > Streptophyta > Pinopsida > Cupressales > Taxaceae > Taxus > Taxus wallichiana. Next base: position 745,679,466 of record CM031240.1, on the reverse strand, counting down.
TCACAAGTCAGTCCTAAATGGCATAAGCCACAACATAAAATCTACAACATAGGATTTTGTGTTTGCTAGCTTTTGTTTGATTTGTGTTTTGAGGTGTGAGTTTGTTTTCTCCATTTTTCTCTCCTACATACTCCAAAATCATAGTTGGTGTATTCCAACTGTTTCAGAGTGTGTTACAATTAATCATTGCCATACTCAGCTTCTGAGTTGGTCCTTTTATTTGATGTAAATCACCAAAATTCATTTTTTCCATCTTTTCACAATTTCATCTTTTAATCACCTAACGGTATCTTATCATACCTTTTCATCTCCATATTTTAATCGGTTATATCATCATCACCATCATTGTTTAATTGACCGCATCGTCGCTTATCATACCACCATCGTTTACTATCTTTATTCGTTGTTTTGGTCATTTTCCCAAATAATGTTTCATTCACATCTATCACCTTCTGTGACTTCCTCTATCACTTCAATATAATTCTGAGTCTTTGATATCACCTTCAGAATCTAGTTTCACTTCATTTTCATCATTTATTACCATATTTGAAAACTTTTCATTTCTCCCTAATAACCGACATCGATCTTCTAGCGATCGGCAGCGTTACCCTCTCATACGAAATCGGTTACCCAACCAATGTTAGTCTCTGTGTTCTAATTTTTCAATCAAAACAACAATCAAATCCCACCTTCTAGATCCATTTTCTCCACTTTTTTGTTTCTGCATCATCAACAGAGCTCACATCACCAGTTCTATTGTCACTCACATGGTTTTGACTTGTAGACAAGCCAATGCTCTCATGTTTCATGCTAGCCACCAACCTCTTCCACCTAGCCCATCACCCCTTTCCATCTTATCACCTATGGACCCCAATCAGTCTCTTACCATACCCACTAGTGATGAGAGTTTGAGACTCCTTGATCAAAACCCCACCACTCTACAGTATTACCTTGCTCATTCATCTACCCATGATTCATCAGGGAAGCTTGTATATGGTATGCCTGTGTCCATTCCTCCTACTCTCACACCCACTTCTACATCAACTACTACTAGCGTAGCCTTAGCCTCTTCCACCTTACCACCTGTGGTTTCCTAGCTTGACCCTACATCATCGATATATGTTGCACCTACAACATCTATCGCACCTTCGACATTTGTCACCCTTACAACGTCCACCATGCCTTTATCAACCAATGCCCTTAGTATAACTCTATCTATACATCATCCATTTCTCATATACCTATTTCATCTCATCCACCACTAGTGTCGGAAACCCACACTCCCTTCCAAAACCTTGTCCTCTCCATCCCATAGTCTCTTCCTCCAATTGTTATGAGAGTCTTTACATCCACCCCACCTACCTACACCTATCACCAAAACCCCTATTTCATCTACCACTTATCTAGGGTACTTTCCCTCCACATCTATTCCATCCTATGTTCCTTCATCACAATTTTCATACTCGGCACCACCACATACTTGGAGTGTCATCCACATCATACCCATCTTATCTCCCCCTTATACTAGGGGTGCTCTCGTCATCACAACCTACAAATGATCTTATCAAAATGATGATGGAAAGATGTAGACATTAGAAGCATCATCTATCTCGCTCTCACGTAACTCTCTAACATACAACGATATTTTGCAAGAGCCCATTCACCCATCCATTCCGATTCATCCATACCTGCGCATTGGGAAATTCCTAAATTCAACTGATTTAATAACAAAAAGAAGACCACAACAACATTTGTGGTATTTTAAACATGTGTGTTATCTCATCACTCATGATGACACTTTTCTCTTGCAGACATTCCCAATGTCCTTGATGGACCGATTTAGATTGGTATAGTGCTCTACCCAAGCACTCCATCTTTTCATTTAATCAAGTAGCTCAAGATTTTCTAGACCACTTTTCTATCAACATTGTCAAGAAGGTCACCATGACCGACTTGTACACAACACACCAATATGAAGACAAATCTATCATAGATTTTGTCACTCATTGGCAGAGCCTAATCAACCAACTCACATTCCAATTACCTCAAACGGAGTTATAGAGTTGTTCACCAAAGCTTGTGCTAGACACATCTCACCAACTCTCCAAGTCAAACCTTTACACATATTTTGACGAGGCATTCACCATGGCCCGAAAACTTGAAATTTGTGCCATTAAAGAGAAGAAGATACAATTGCATAACAAGAATGTTGCGTTTAAATCAAATGATACCTCTTCTTCTTCCAAACCACAAAATAATTATTCTAAAGCAAAAGGATCTTCCAATGTAGTGGTTTTGAAAGTTGGCCCATCTCATCCATCCAACCAATCAAAACCTTCTTCCAACCTTTCTCATGTTCAGGATTTTCAGTTCAAGCGGAAAAAAAATATACTCCCATAGAGAACCCTATTCTTCAGTTTTAGAAAAACTTCTAAAAGCCAGAGCAATCACTCTTCCACCCATCAAACCACATACTAGTTTTAACCTTCTCATCATAATGCTTGCATGGTACAAAGAAAATGATTACTTAACTATCATCGCATTAGAGGTCATAGTGATGGTAATTGTATAACTTTCAAAAACATCATCCAAGAAATGTTAGATAATGGAGATCTCATCTTGATAACCCTAATGCACCGCTAATCAAAACCTTCACATCTTCAAGAAGTCATTCCCAAATCACACCCCATCATCTAACCAAACCATAAAAACCTCAACCAATGATAGTAATATTCGTGAGGTTCATGTCATTTTTTTCAACATCATACCAACTCCTTCTACTCAATTTCCTCCCATTCCATCTATCGAGGAGATTCTTGCACGAGCTCCTTCATCCATGGAGGACCTACCTCATCCACTCCTCTACCCATGGAGGAGTCCCCCTTATCTTCTCCTCCACCCATGGAGGAGTCCACCATATCTATCAATGCAGTTTCCCCACTCACCTCTCAACCTAATGAACAACCCGTAATACTTACTCTTCTACCCACATGAGAGTCATGCTTACCTTCTTCTTCACAAAAGAAGAACCTACCTCATCCACCTTGCCTTCTCCCCTACCCACAATAGGATCCATTAGTAGCATCCCTTCCTATTGGTGACAATTCCCATTGGCTTTTAAAGATCCTTGTTGATTTCTCATCTCTTCTTCTACCCACAGAGTTTGAAGCCAACCATTTCCCTATCTCACAAACATTATTTATAGGATTACTACCAAATCAACATCATCCTCCTCTACATCGGTGTCATTCTCACATTTGGCTGACCACTTGGATTATGTTGACAATTCCATGCTTTGGGATGCCTTCGATTCCTATCTCAACTCAAATGCAGATGTTGTCCATTGACACTTCCACAATCTATCCAAAGGTGTTTTAGACAACCAAACCCACCATGCCCATGCCAGTTGCTACCCCTTCTTCATCACCCTCACCCACACCTAAACCATTACCATCAAAAAAAAATTTTTCCTATGCCTAAAACCCTACCTATACCTATATCTTCCTCCACATCCAAACCCATTACCACATTGGGAGTCATGTCAACATCAAGCCTAGTCCATCCTCCTATCAAACTAGATTTAGCCACATCCTCACAAGTCATCACAAAGACTATTCCCCACCTAAGAGGAAGACCCAACCTCTTAGGCCACATATACATCGGCTTTTCCCACTACCCCTCTATCACCTTCACCACTTCCATCTATCCTAGGTCCACACCCATCAACCTTGGTCAAATAGCCTCCTACCCAAGGTAAACCAAAAACACAACAGCCCACCTCCTCATCACGATCCTCTATTCCACCCAAATTACCTACACAACCTACGCCTTCATCCATTACCTACATCCTTTCTACCTCCTATACCTACACCACTTCTTGTATCCTCATCATTACCCATGCCATTCCCTTCTCCTCAACCAGTCCCTTCCACATTTCCTCTTACCACCATCTTCACCACACCTCCATTATCACCTTGGCTAACCCATCCCTTCCACCATCTTCCTTCCCTTCTACATCATGCACTCCTTCTTCACCTTTACCCAAGAAGGTGCAACCCAAGCCCAAAACCCACTACCTTCCAAAGAGGTAGTTAAACCTACACCACCTCCAACAACTAGTTCACCAGCTACACCTTTACCCAAGAAGGTGCAACCCAAACCCAAAACCATACTATCTACCAAACAAGTAGTCAAACTTACTCAACCTCCGATTCCACCTCCAATGATGCCTCTCCCACCAAATTCACCCACACTTCCATCTAGACCCACACTTACTTCACATTGTGATCCATTGGTAGGTCTTACACCAACATCTTAGCTAACCTTTTAGAAACCTCTGTCATCACATTGCCACCACTTAGACCTTACACCCACTCAAACCTAAACCATAAAAAGGGTTTGATGATACCAAAATTTGTGCTTACCATCATGTGTGCTAGGGCATGATGTGGAAAATGTAAGGCTCTTAAGACTATTCTTCTCCAACTATGTCCTCTCAAAGAAAACTTTGATGATGATGATCTTTTAGATGAGGACCCTATTCCACCTTTCACCTATCACCACACAACCTCATCCCATACCTATTCAACGAACCTCCATCTCCACCTCCACAACCCTTTTATCCTCCTCCAACATTTGAGATCAATATGGTCTCGCATCAGAGAGCTAGCCAAACCTCCACCAAAATGCCAATGCACCACATTGCTTTCACAAAACCATTATATTCCTCACACTTTTTTTCCCATCCTGCCACTACACCTTTCACGACTCACCTTCTCCTTCACCGCAGATCAATATGGTTCAAGTTTCCACTCGAGCCTAGAAGGAAAAAGGAAAGGAGAAAACAACCAACTCATCTGCTACTCCTTTACCCAACATTCCATCTACACCTGCACCCAAAATCACCATCCGTGGACCCACATACCCTATTTCTAATGGGGTTTCCCATCATACAATGCTTAAAAAATTACACCAATCTCCTCTCAAAATGTCTTTGTATGACCTCATCCAAACCTCTAAGAGTCTCATCGTCAGCCCTCATTGAGGTCCTACAATCTATTGAGGTTCTACCTAATGACCCTACACCTGTCACCACCATTATCACTCCTCATCATGTGGCCGCTCTCACCACTTCACCCCTTTCATATTCTACCCCCACTACCATTCATCAAGTCTCTACTCTTAGTTTCTTTGATGAAGATATTGTCCCTCTCCAATCAGATGATCCATACCCTCCCTCTATTCATTTCCATATATGTTGATAATATACATGTTCAACACATTATGATCAATGGAGGTGTCAGTATCAACATCATTTCCTCCCATGTGTATCAAAAAATGTGCATCCCTTCCAATTATGCATGCACAATAACCTAGTTATGTTGCATTCATTTAATGATGTCATAACTTCCACCCTCGACTATCATTCTCCACATTCGTGTGGGCCCCCATACTATTCTTGAATTATTCTATGTCGAATTAGAGGGGAATTCCAATATAAACCTAATTTTTGGAAACTTGATTCATGCCATGGGTTGTGTTCCTTCAACCTTACACCGATGTTTAAAATTTGAACATGAAGGACACAACTACACCATCCTGGCCGATCCTTCACCATTTAAAACCTATAACATGCTCTACCGACCTAATGATGTCCTTATCCCAGTTAAGGCATCTACCACCACTACCACTTCTTCTTCAACCACTATCCCATCTACCACCATTAACACCTCTTCTTTCATCCACTACCTCATCCACCACTTCTACTGCTACATCTTCCACAACCAACTCCTCTATTCCCACTACTTTTGTAAATTTTGTAGTGACCCCATCAACCAACCCATCTACTTCTCAAACATCCAATGCTTCTTCTTCCATATCCGTCTAATGATTCATCCATTCCCACTACCCACATACCAACTATTGATCCCTTAGAAGGTGTTTTTCAATGCCTCACTCTGGGAGTACCACCTTTATAACATTGACACATTCCTTACTCCTCAAGAGTATGGTAACCTTCACCAACATCCCCACTATGATCACCGCGTAGGTGAAGTTTTCCCTATAGTCCTCCCCACCTTCACACCAACTTAATGTATGGGGACTTGATGCTTCTACCTACTTCTCCCGAGCCACCTTCCCAAACTCAACCATTTTCCTCCGACCTTCAATCTCTCACCAACCACCACTTTTCCCACACCTTCCTCCATCATTGCGACTTGGAAGGGATTTGGATTTGGTTTCTATGAACAAGGCCACCATATTATCATTCCTTGCACCACCCATAAGCATAAAGACCATAATGGTATTGGATTTTCCAAACCACCTTCCAAGAAGGCTCGAAGTCAAACTCATTGAGGATGATAAACCTTCCCACCCCATTCACCTACCTCACCACCACCTTCACCTACAGAGTCTATGGATCCAAATCCATTCCTCCTAACTTTTTTTTTCATGAACACCATTTTCCCTTGGGACCTCTGACTTATCAACATGATGGCAAGGCTCCTCTTCTCTTCCCTTCCTATATCCTGACATGATCATGATGACACACCTTCTATTAATGTCGTTCAATGTCAAGATGATGAGTCTATTCTCACCTACCTTGGTGTGGAATATTCTTATATTCACGGTCATTACCTTCTAAGACATAAACCATGTTGAATGAATCAACCATCAAATCAACATTCACACTCAGATGACCCACACATTCTAAAAATAGGCCAATCTTTAGATGTTGTTGAACAAGAAGCTTTCACTTCTTTCCTCTAGGATCATAACAACGCTTTTTCTTGGTCCTACGCCGATATGCCTAGTATTGACCCAAATATTGTGGTCCATAATATCATAACCATTCCTGATGCCAAACCCATGAAACAAAAGCTGCAAAAATGCATCCTCGCATTTCCCTTCTTGTCAAAGAAGAACTCCAAAGGCCTCCTTTTTGTTTCCTTTATTCTACCCATTGATTATCCCCAATGGATCTCTAACATTGTTCCTATCACAAAAGTGATAGGGGACTCTACATTTACATGGATTTCCATGACCTTAACTCTAGCTTTCCCAAAGATGACTTTCCTCTACCTAGTATTGACCAACTAGTTGATCTCACCACCGGACATGAGATGTTATCACTCATGGATGGTTTCTTGGGTTATAACCAAATATTACTCACCCCTAGAAGATCAACACAAAACCACCTTTCATCACTCCTTGGGGACCTTCTACTATCGTGTCATGCCCTTTGGCCTTAAAAATGTTGGTGCTACATATCAATGGGATATGACTTATATATTTCATGAAATCATGCATAACATATTGGAATATTACATCGATGATATTCTTTCCAAATCCAAACATCAAGTTGAACACCTTGCAGTCCTTAAGGTTGTCTTTGACCATGTCTCATCAAATATTGTGTTTTCCTTCAACCTAAGAAGTGTGTCTTCATTGTTCTCTCAAGAAAGCTCCTTGGTTTTATCATTTCTTTGTGTGGCATTGAAGTTGATCCTACTAAAATCAAGGCTATTCTCGAGATGCCTCCACCTACTAACCTTCATCAACTTTGTAGTTTGCAAGGAAAGTTGCAATCTATTCATCACTTTATTTCTCAACTTTCTGACCACTTTCCATCCATTTCATCATCTTCTCAAAAAGGATGTCTCCTTCAAATGGGATGATGAATGCCACAAAGCCTTTGACACCTTAAAACAATACCTCCTCCAACCACCTATGCTCATTCCACCTAAGGATGACCAACCATTTTACCTTTACATTTCTACCACTAATCATTCCTTGGTGTCATGCTCACTCATCATGTGATGAGAAACATAGGGAACAAGCAATTTATTATATAAGTCATATGCTTTTAGACTACGAGACTAGATATACTCACGCCAAAAAATTTTTCCTAGCCTTAGTCTTTTTGCTACCAAACTTTGCCATTACCTACTCAACCATAAAACCTTTTTCATCACCAACATTGACCCCTTACATTACATGTATGTTAAACCCTACCAACACCAACGTGCCACATGTTGGCTCATGCTTCTTGTATACCTCGATCTCGAATTCATCCATCAAAACTCTATGTCAAAGGACAAACCATTGTTTACCAACTTATAGACGATGCACTCTCTCCAAAACCAATCTTCTAACTTTTGACTTCCTGATGAATCCATTGCTACCCTCTCCTGGATGATACCATTTACTAGATGACCTTATTCTTCGATGGTTCCAAATGTCAATGTGGGGGTGGTGCAGGAGTTATCCTCATTCCTCTTGATGGTGAGCCTATGCCATTATCTTTCAAACTAGATTTTTATTATACTAACAACATCACCAATACGAAGCACTCATGTTAGGTCTTCAAACTGCCATAGCCTTAGATGTTAAATCCATTAATATTTTTGGCGACTCTCAACTAGTTGTGAACCAATTCAATGGTCTATACCAATTTTATAACGAGATACTTCAAAAATATAAACATCATGTTGACATGATTTTGACTACCTTTGACCATTATGAACTTCAAACCACCCCGCATTCCACTAACAAATTTGCAGGACACCATGGCTTATCTTTCTTCCCAAATACCCACTTCACCTTCTGACTTGAAAATATTTGTCACAATAAAAAGGTTACAATCCCTCTTATCTATTCCGAGACGTTAACTTTGTAGGAAAAATTGAAACTGACCCACATGACATTTGGTATAAGCAATTTGTTGACTACCTTTCCCTTTCAATTCTACCTCCAGATCTTTCTCAATGGAAAACGAGCCTTCCTCAAAAGTGTCTCTCACTATGTCATCATGGGTGGTCTTCTCTATAAACATGGCTTTGACGGTATCCTCTTATGATGCCTTACAAGTTCTGAAATCCCATACACCATCAAGGAAGTTCACGATGGGATTTGTGGAGGTCATTTTAGTGGCTTTGTTTTCGCTAAGCACATCCTTCACCTCGGTTATTACTAGCCAACCCTAAACCAAGATATTGTTGTGACTATGTCAAATGTTGTGTGAAATGTCAACAACATGCTAATCTTCATCACACCCTAGTCATGTCTTACAGGTCGCACGATACCTTTGGCCTTTCTCTCAATGGGGTTTGATCTCGTCGAGAGATTAACCTCATTCTTCCCAATGTCATCAATGGATTATTACCATTACCGAATATTACACTAAATGGGTGGAAGCCGTACCTCTCATTTCTAAAAAGTTGAGAAAATATGTGAATTCATCAACCATCACATCATTTGTCACTTTGGTGTTCCTCACCGCCTCATCACTGATAATGGAAAACAATTCAAAAACAAAACCTATGGAAACTCTATGACACCTTCGACATTCAACTCAGTTTTTCTTCACCTTATTATCCTCAAAAAATGGCCAAGTTGAATCAACTAACAAAACCCTAAAAAAATTATTATGAAATTGGTTGATGATACTGGTAAGGATTGGCACACACATTCCTTTCACCTTATGGGATTATCGCACTAGTATTCACACCTCAACTTCCTACCACACCTTTCTCTTTGGTCTATAATATAGAGGTTGTCTTGCCTCTCAAGTCCAAATTCCATCTCTTCATATCTCACTCAAAGATATGCTCAACAATGATGATTTTTTCCAAGACCATTTGGCGCAACTTGAGTTATTAGATGAACGTCATCTAAATGCTCTCAATCACCTTCAAATCTACCAAAAATGTATCAAACGTGCCTATGATAAATGTTTCCAAGAATGAACCTTCAAGGTCAATGACCTCATCCTAAAGGAAAATCAACATGTAATAAAAGTGGAGAAAAGTAAACAGGGAAAATTTGCTCCTAATTGGCTTGGACCCTATATCGTTACTCATGCTTATGGATCAGGTGCTTATCATTTATCTTCCCTCAAAGGTAAACCTGAACCTAATCCCCTCAATGCCTTGCATCTTCGACCATTCTATTGTTGAATCAAGTACTATATCACCTTTTTTCTATTACACACTCATCCCTTGAGTACCCATTCCTTTCATCTACCTCTTTTAAGGACCAATGACTAAACAAGAATCATGTGATTATCCGTCACCTTTCAACCTTATCTTAAATATGAGTACCACAACTCTACTCATGGCATGATTCTCATGGATACTTTTCATTCTTTTCAGGATGGAATCCCATGGTCATTCATCACTTAAACCCTCTCTTTCATAGTTAACCTTTGTGTGCTATGGTTTTGCCTTCATAAAGATGCCTATACTCCTTTATAGTCTTGTCCATGACCTAAAAGTCCAAAAAAATTTTAAAATTAATATATGGGATTTTCAAATTCAACTCCTTGAGTCAAACTTTTGGAAAATAGATGACTCCCTCAAAAAGGAAATCTATATTTCTATCTTGTTGTTATAAATAGATTTCTCCCTCAAGGACAACTATAAAAGTTAGCCCTAAAACACATAGTCTATCCAAAAAGAAGACTATTTTTGTAAAATAAAAATAAAATATTCTGAAGCTTCCCGCATCATCAATCTTCACAAAGACCTCAAGGAGTCATTATATTTATCCCACATAGACTTCCCACATCGATCAATCTATAAAAAAAAAAAAAAAAAAATACAAAAAAATCAAGAAAAATACAACTTTTTTCATGGACTTGCCTATTTTGGTTTTGGGTATCTTGCAGAAGAGGCATGTTATCTCACAACAAGGTTACACTAAACAACCCATTTCACCTCATCTTCCTTTCTTTCTTATCTTCTACCTACTCAAGGGACTGTGCCAAAATGTGACATTTTGTGATCATGTAACTTCCTTCACCCTTAGAATAGTTAATCATGCACTTCCTTTCGGGTTTAAGTTCATCAACCCATCCTCGGTATGCTCATTATGGTCCTTGCCACTTCTAAGCATTCCACCTCTTTTACCATTCATCTCTTTTCTTACTTATTGATTCTACTACACAAGACTAGACCTTTGAAACCTACATTCTGGGATTTCTTCTCCTTCAACCATGCCTATTCAACCTAAACTCAACCATGCCTAAATGACCTAGACTCCATCATGCCTAAAACAACCTACACTCAACCATGCCTAAATGACCTAGACTTAATCATGCCTAAAACCTACCAACCCATTCATCTACCCCATCATATTCTTCCCTAACTTATGGTATAACTACATCGGCCTGAGGCCCTTTTTTTCCGGGGCTATGTAGGCAACACTCTGAGGGCATGGGGCCCTTGGAGGTTAGCTCGGCCACTTTTACCCCTAACCAATTTTCCCCTTTACATTCACATTCTAAACCTAGTTAGTTTCCATTTACACAATAACTTGGAAATTAATATATCAAAAAAACATACATCGTTTCATCATACCTACCATTTTATAACATCAACCATATCATACCTAAATAATTTAACATTTCCATGATATCAATTACTTGGAAATTTAAACACAACATACATACAACACATCATTTCCATAAAATCAGTAACTTGGAAATTTTCAACTCCATCATGCCTACACCTAACGCAAACCATGCCTAACTCACCTAGTTTCCATACAATGTAACAATAATAATGGAAATTAAAACCATTACACCATCAATCCAATATCACATCATCAACTATATAAAAGGAGTGTATGTGTATCAATACATATATACATAGGGATAAATAATCAAAGTATCTCAAAACTCTCATGTACAATCTCACAATCTTTGGCACATAGGTGGTGTATATATCAATATAAAAATACAATGCCACATCTCATAAATATCTCATCTCCATCTCGAGTCCCTCATTTTCGCTCTCACTGCTCTCCCTCCTCTCGCCTTGGCCAAGCACCCTACCAACATCTCTCCACCCTCGCCTCACTCTCTCTGGTATCTTTCTACCCACCATCTCCTCCTCCTTGCCCTCATCTGCACCTGATCTATGAGACTTGGTAACCTCACCCTGACCTGTCTCTGGGGCCGATGACCCCTATGCTACCTAAGTTGTGAGTCCTGACCAGTCCTCTCACTAGCATCCTGCTAGGCCTTGTGCTTAGCGTATGATGGGACATCAATATCGAGATGTGGTCAACTGATCCTGGTAATAATGAGCCTCATTCAGGGCATCCTTGAACCTAGCCATATATACAGTCTGGGGTGGCACCATCAACCTAGCTCCAACCTGTGAACCCTGCCCTAACAATAATGGCCTCTATCCTCCTGTCTATACTAAGGGACCCCCGTCTCCCGGTGTTAGTGCTTATATAATAGGACCCTTTCCTCGGTGCCTATGTTGGTACTGTGCTGCTACATGCATCGGGCCTGTAAGGCCACAACTTGTGCATGACCAGATGCTAGCTAACCTTGTAAACTAGTGACATGCGCCCGTAGATCCATTACTTGTGCTCCATACCCTACGCGGAGCCTATGCAGGAACTTGTGCCTATGCTTGAGTGGCTGCCACCACCTCACCTTAAAGTATTCACCGCTTTATTAAGGTGGCCAACTACACATGTGTTGATATCAAATGTACACCTAGAGAAGTCATATGTCCATGTAGTGCATCTCTTTGCACCATCACCATGGCTAAATCTGGCTAACCCGGACGTGGTGGTGCTATTTGTAACTCTGTTACCCACCACTGTCTATATGCCACAGTGGTCCCTACGTCATCCAAATTTCGATATCAACCGACATCTCCTCTTGTCCTGTGGGATCAATAAGATGGGGTTGAGACAATGGTATCTCCACATCATTCTATGTGGTACTATGGGAATGGTGGCGACACATCTTGATGTAGTCTAAACTGGCATCAAACTCTATCCATCGGAATCATCTCATGCTCGCCGCATGCATGCCTTATATCCACCTTAGTAGTTGTAACCTCCTCAGAATCTCCTCGAGCCATCCATATATATGCGGGAAAACCAACATAGGGTCTCTAAACTATGTCCATGGCGTATAAACCCTCCAGACTAACGCCTCAGTAGCGATCCATGTCATGTGTTACCTCCTCCAATCGTGGATGACCACCTACTACCATCCATCTCCTATATCCAGCCTCTTTCTACCATAACACCAATATGCTATCGCAGCCCCCATGGGTACACAATCACTATGTGCTCATACACCTAATAGTGCAAAGAGAAATGTACAACATATGTCATACCATTGCATCCTCTAATAGCCCAATAGCTCCTCGTATAATCACTGCTAAATATGTTGGTTCCCATGTAAAATAGACATGATCCTTAATGATATATCATATAACTCCCATGAAACCTCAAGGAAATCAGCCACCCTCTGAGTCGGGGAGAGCATAACATCCCACTGTTACCATCATCAATACCGCTAACTAAGTATGTTGCGGGTGTGTAACATACATCACTCCATATACGAGACTAGTGTTGTGCTCCATCAGGTCGCTCTCCATCTCTCCAAATACTGTAATCATTACCTCAAAAGCCTCATCTACTGACACTGAATAAATGGGCTCCCCAACAATCAGTAACCACAGAATACGGTATACATCCTCTAGCGTGATCATCATCTCGCCGGTGGGTAGATGGAATGTGTTGGTCGTTGCATCCCATCTATCAATGAGAGTGACCATAAGACCATGAGAGTGACCATAAGCTCCGTACCACCTAATCCCAACCAATCCAACCTCTCACATGTGATTCCACTCATCCTCTCGTGACACTGGGTCACATCTCCCCCAATAATGGTGGGACCCTATCCCACATCGTCAACTGATGTTGTGCCTGCATCCATGAAACTCAACAATGTCAAGTACTTACCTACTTTACTCATTTATTCACCCCTAACTACCCCCACCCCACACCCACATTTCTCTACCTACCTATCTATTTCCTAACTATTTCACTAACCTATCATCCATTTTATCCAAATTTACACAAGTCTACATGTTCTATTTCCTCACTTTCTCTTCTTGGATATTTGACCTAACCCATATACCCACCTATATATATATATATATATATATATATATATCTTAAACCCACCCACTTCTATTTTACTTTGCCTCCCATATCTCTCAAAATACTTACCTATCTATCTTATAAGTTCATCTTTCCCCATAACTTAACCTTTTATAAACTAGGTCACTTTTCACAATGACTAGCATCGGTCACCATAACCGACACCGATCTCTCTAACAAGTATCGGTCACCTATCCTAGCCTCCAAAATTTCTATTTCATTAATGTATGTATTAGAATAGGATGTTGTTAAGTGTAATTAGTAGTAGCGTCCGATAGAAGATAACGGCGCCATCAGTACGGTGCCGCCAATAATGTGGAGTACGGTAACAGTCAAAGTACAATAGGAATGTTGTAAAAAGTAAATATTTGTCGTAAGTGGTCCGGTAATGTTAAAATGTCAAAGTTTGGGTAATTAGAGAAGTAGGGTCTACATGATTAGGAATTAGAAATATTATATTGGTAATAAGGACAAGGAGTGAGGTCATAAATATTTTGTGTATTTTATTTGTAAAAAGTCTAAAAATGTGGAACCCATGTAAAATGATAAGGTTTATCTTATCTTAACAGATAAGCTTACATGTATAAATAAGAGTTAAGGTATGGAATATGATTCGTCCGTAGTGGATTTCTTATCCTATCTTAGAGATAGGATGGATAAGCCTCGAAGTTCTATAAATAGAGAGGCCACCCCCTCATTTAGCATGGAAAGAAGTAGTGAGAAATATTGTAGGAAGTGTGCGAAGGAAGCCATCGCTAAAGGTGTGTCAAGAAGCCATCAAGAGGTGTAATTGTAAAGTTTCTCCCATAGTCTTGTCAAGTATCTCATGGGTGAGATCAGAATAGCTTTCATGTTAATATTATAATTTATTTTGATATTTCAGATTTGTCGTCATTCTGTCTTATCATAGTCAATGGTATTCTTGTGTTCGGTTGTTGTTTTGTTTCCAGATTACATCCACCAAACTAAAGTCTCAGGCATTAGTAAATAATCATAAAGACGAGGAGTTCCCGTGAAGAATTATCATAGTGCCGGATTGGTGATGACATTTTGGTTCCGTTGCGACCATTCCTCGTTGGTGGATTTTCTGGAGAGATATTCCCACTTAGGCAAAAATTAATTGAGGGTAACCTTGTTTTTACTGTGCATAGTAGTTACCATGGTAAAGTCATTTTTACCGTGAATAGTAGTTACCATGTTAAAGTCATTTTTGCCATGAATAGTAGTTACCCTGGTAAAGTCCTTTTTGCTGGGAATAGTAATTACCGCAGTAAAGTCACTTTTTACCGTGAATAGTATTTACCGCAGTAACTTCACTTTTTACCGTGAATAGTGTTTACCACAGTAAAGTCAGTTTTTACCGTAGTAAGTCAAGTTTTACCATAGTTTACCGTGGTCATTTCTATTTTACTGTAGAAAGGTGTAAAGTCACTTTCTAGTATAGTGATTCCAATTATTTGTGCACATAAGTCTTGTTAATTATACTTGTGGGTTGGTATTTCACGGTGGTTACTTTTGAAAATGGGAAAGATTCCTATTTTTTCAGCTCAATCTAATGAAGATGCTTCTTCTTTCATTCAAGAGTTTAAACGATCTTGTATTTGTAATGGCCTTATAAGAAGGGAACAATGGACTGAATTTTTTCCTACCTTTTGGATGGTTCAAGACTTAGGTGGTTCAAACACTAGGTGATAATGTGAAAATTCATGGGATTTATTAACCGAAAGTTTTCTTGAAGAATTTGGTGAACAATGTAAATATGCAGATCTCATGATCGAGATCACAAAGCTATCCCAAGGAGAGAAGGAGAAGATAAGGGATTATCATGCTCGTGTTCTAGAGCTAAGGAGGAAGCTCGATGCCCAGATCCGGAAGGAAGGACTAGCGGATGGGTTGATGAATGGCGTGGATAATCTCCTCTGTAAGCACTTCATTCTTGGGATGAAGCCAGAGATCAGACAACGAGTGAAGTATGACCACCCAAATACCATCAACAAGCAAAGGAGATTGCAAGAAGGCAAGAAGAAAGCATGGAAGAGGAGCCCAAAGAAATTGTTGCTAAAGTAGAGCCTACACCAGCACCTTTGGTCCTGAATCCACAACCACTCCCGGTGAGCACAAATATTTCTCCTAATACATCTACTGAGTATGAAGATCTGCTCAAAAAGATGGGTCAGTTAACTATTAATCTTCTTCAAGGAAAGGAATTTAGTTCTCAGGGAGGAGATAGAGGTCCAAAGAGAAATATTTCTGAAGTTGTTTGTTATGGTTGTTATAAAAAGGGTCATTATAAGTATAATTGTCCAGATAGAGCTTCTACATCTGGTAAGGGAGATAATGATAAAGGAAAAGCACCTGTGAATTCTTTTGATGTAGTAGATAAGAGCAGAAATAATGAAGTAGATGTGTTTGTAACAAAAAGAAAGAAAGAAAAAGATAATCAAGATGGAAATGATCCTAAGAAGATGAAAGAAGAAACTAGTAAGAAACATAGGAGAAGAAAGTTGGGTGTGCAGGATTTTCTGATTTCACAGGGGCAAGGACCATACTCCATCTTGGAAGATCTGTCCAAAAGGCCTGCAAATATTACATATGGTCAACTCTTGGCTATGTCTTCTCGAGAAGAGGCGGGAGTCATGCGAGGTGGACTCAATGCTCAAGAAGGAAGGAGGTTGAGGTCCCTGCTTTGGAGGCAGAGGCAGATCCCTATGCTCCACAAGCCGAGGTATTATGTAATGGTATTTCAATTCATGATGTCTTAGTTGATGGAGGTGCTGCAGCTTAATGTAATGACCGAGTCTCAGTAATGAATATGTTGGGTTTAAAATTGATCGCCCTTCAACACTTATGTTAAGGTCATTAAATAAGGGAAAACTAAACCAAGGTGTAGTTTCAAATGTGGCAATATCTCATATGGGTGTCAGATGTGTGGTAGACTTTCAGTGATGAAAATGGTACTCTATGCACTCCAATGCCAGCTGGGAAGACCATGGCTAAGGAGAGTTCATGCAAGAAACTACTGGAATGAAGGTTTCATGACACTTGGACGTGGTAGAGAGAGGGTGAAGATAAACGTGATCCCTCGACATCATAAAGTAGAACCTGTGGATTCAAGTGATGAAACTGATGATTGGACATCCTCTGATTACTCTAGTACCAGTGAAGTGGACACTGAAGATGAAGAAAGCGAGGTGGATGTTTCACTCATGGATATCCTTCCAGTCACACCAACTCATGACCCCATAAAATTATCTGAAGAAGAAGTTGATGATCGTCTCCAACAAATAAAGATTGGTGATGCTGTGATGGAGAGTGAGAAGGAATCCTACCTCCAGCTCTTTCAAAGGTACATACACCTATTCACTTTTGATTACAAGGAACTCCGTCAAGTAAGTTGGGTAGAACATTGTATTGAGCTGGTAGATGGTGCTAAGCCTATAAAGCAAATGCCATATAGAATGAATCCTAATTTTTCCAAGACTGTAAAAGAAGAAATAGATAAGTTGCTTGATGCAGATTCATATTTGTCAGGAGAATTCGTAATGGGTTTCTCCCATTGTGATCTCAATAAAAAGAATGGAAGCTACGCATTTGTGTTGATTACAGAAGCTCAATAAGGCAACAAAGAAGGATCATTACCCTCTTCCATTTTCGATCGATCTTGGACGGCGTAGCCGGCCAGAGTGCTATAGTTTTGCTCGATGGATATAGCGCTACAACCAAGTTCGTATATAAGCAGAAAAGATCACCAAGACCACGCTCACCACTCCTTGGGGAACGCTTGCTTATAGAGTTATGCCTTTGGGTCAGGTAATGCTCCAAAGAACATTCCAAATATTTGATGAATAGGTGTTCGAACCCTACATCGGGACCTTCATCGAGTATTTCTCGATGATTTTTGCATCTATGGGAGCAAGTCGACCACCCGCACTGATGGAGACAAAGATTTCAAAGGTTAGATGAAGCACAAGCCTCACTAAACCCTACAAAGTGTGTCTTTGGATGTTCTAAAGGCGTTTTGTTAGGGCATGTCAGATCCAGAGATGGTATTGGTACCGATCCCGATAAAGTTTCAAAATCAAAGATTTACCATTTCCTATGAATAGAAGTAAGTTGAGATCATTTTAGGCCATGTGGGTTACTATAGAAGGTTCATCAAGAATTTCTCAAAGATTACATACCACTAACCCAGCTTCTTGAAGAAGGATGTTGCTTATGAACCAGAAACAAGGCGCATGAAGCTTTTGACAATCAAGGAAGCCCCGTGTCTTCACCTGCTTTGAAGAATCCAGATTGAGCAAGCCATTCATCAGGTACACCGATGCCTCGATGATGCAAAGACTAGGTAGTACTTTGAGCCAAAAGGATGAAAATGGGAATGAACATCCAATTTACTTTGGGAGCGCATAAATGAGCAAAGGCTTGAGGTAAACTATACCAGAATCGAAAAGAGGCTCGCTATCATTTTTGTTGAAAGAAGTTTAGAAATTACTTGCTAGGGCAGAAATTTATAGTTGAATGATCATCGCTCAAATATATTGTCAATAAGCCTAACCCATCGTGAGGATAGCAAGATGGATAATTTTGCTACAAGAATTTGAATTTGATATTATAGATAGCCAGAAAGAAGCATGTCAATGCAGATGCACTCTCTCGAGCCTATGATGGTTTAGGATCATCTTGTGATGATGATGATTTTCCCGATGCAACATTGTTCTCCTCTCGACACAATCCCTAGTGAATACATAGATATTTGGAATTATCTCGAATGAATTCAAGTTTCCCGATGGTGCCAATGCAAAGACTAAGAGAAAGATTACTCAAGCCGCTACTGTCCATATTCTATTCTCGTATGGAGCATTATTTCGAATAGGACCTCGATGGACAAGACAAGAGGGCAAATGGACGTGATCAAGGAAAGGAGCTGCTAGAAGAATTCCACAATGGTACATGTGGAGGGCACTTCTCTGACAACTTACAAAGCAAGAAGGATCTTGATGCAGTTATCACCGCCCACTCTTTTTAAAGATTGTTATAATTATTGTAAGACATGTGATATTTGTCAAACACATGGTAACCGTAAGACTTCATCACCCCATTATGTCCTATTCTTCCCTCGGTCCCTTTGAAAAATGGGGAATAGACATCAGTAGGTCCACTTCCAACTACATCACGTCAAAATAAGTATATTGTAGTTGCCACGCATTATTTAACCAAGTGGGTCAAGCTTAGGCCATCAAAAAACTTCCATGGATGAAGTGGCAAGGTTCATATATGAACGCATTGTCACCAGATTTGGTTGTCCATTAGAAATCAGTAATAGATCAAGGAAGCCACTTCATTAAATGAGGTGGTAGAAGCCCTAGTCAATAAGTTTTCTATCAAGCACAGAAGGCAACAACATACAAGCCAAGCACAAATGGACAGTGGAACGAACAAATTTTGTGTCAGTGTCAAATTCTAGCAAAAGATGCAGCTTTGCAGTACATAAATGGGATAAAAGGATTCATGCAAAGATTGTGGGCATATAGGGCAACATCAAAGTCAGCAACAGATACTCCCATTTCAGCTTGGCCTATGGCATTGATCCAGCTTCTTCCTATTGAGTTTGATATTCCCACCGTGAGAGTTATGAAAATGAAAGGATGGATGAAAGTGATTCAAGAAAAGAAAGGTTGTACATCTTCATTTGCTAGAGGAAATGAGGGAAATAGCAAAGGATACAAGCCATAAGAAGAAAATGAAGCAGAAGGAATACTTTGATCAAAAGATCCGATGGTCTCCATTTCATGTGAATGACTTGGTCCTAGTATATGATTCCAGATACAAAAAAAGAAGACAGAGAAAATTTCTTCCAAAATGGATGGGGCCCTACAAAATAGCAGTTGTGCATGAAAATGGTACGTACCGACTGGAGGAATTGGATGGCACTCCCATTACGAAATGGGTCAACCACGACAAGTCAAGATTTTCCAAGCACTAGAATAGTCTACTCCGAGGACGGAGTAGAAGCTAGGAAGGGGGAAGATGTCGACACTAAAATTTTCCTCCAAAATTTCTATTTCATTAATGTATGTATTAGGAATAGGATGTTGTTAAGTGTAATTAGTAGTAGCGTCCGATAGAAGATAACGGCGACAGTACGGTGCCGCCAATAATGTGGAGTACGGTAACACTCAAAGTACAATAGGAATGTTGTAAAAAGTAAATATTTGTCGTAAGTGGTCCGGTAATGTTAAAATGTCAAAGTTTGGGTAATTAGAAGTAGTAGGTCTACATGATTAGGAATTAGAAATATTATATTGGTAATAAGGACAAGGAGTGAGGTCATAAATATTTTGTGTATTTTATTTGTAAAAAGTCTAAAAATGTGGAACCCATGTAAAATGATAAGGTTTATCTTATCTTAACAGATAAGCTTACATGTACATATAAGAGTTAAGGTATGGAATATGATTCGTCAGAGTGGATTTCTTATCCTATCTTAGAGATAGGATGGATAAGCCTGGAAGTTCTATAAATAGAGAGGCCACCCCCCTCATTTAGCATAGAAAGAAGTAGTGAGAAATATTGTAGGAAGTGTGCGAAGGAAGCCATCGCTAAAGGTGTGTCAAGAAGCCATCAAGAGGTGTAATTGTAAAGTTTCTCCCATAGTCTTGTTGAAGTATCTCATGGGTGAGATCAGTATTTCATGTTAATATTATAATTTATTTTGATATTTCAGATTTGTCGTCATTCTATCTTATCATAGTCAATGGTATTCTTGTGTTCGGTTGTTGTTTTGCTTCCGATTACATCCACCAAACTAAAGTCTCCAATCGCTATGAATGATCTCGTGGACCCATCTACCTAGCTCCTCCAACCACTCAGATACCTCCAACTCAGCCTGGTACAATGCCTTGTCCTTTTCTCCATGGAAAATGCTAAAAACTCTTCACTATGTCATTTTCTATAAGTGGAAAGGTTAAAATGAATCCATAACATACAAATTTTTACTTTTTACCCTACCCCCGACTGACCGACGTTGGTTTAGCTTGACCGGTATCGGTCATGTGCCCTAGTGTACCGCAGTTGGTTACTCTTGACCGGCATTGGTTTTCCCTAACCGGTATCGATTAGCCTGTTTGAGTCCTTTACACTATTTATCTCCACATTCAATTTCTCAAAACCCTTTTCACCTTACCCAAGTTTGAACCCAACCTTACCACTCAACCTAATGACCTTATTACCTACAACCCAACCTCACAATTAGTTGGGGCATGTTTTTTCCCCTAATGTGGCCTTACCTACAGCCTTTCCTAAATCACCCAACCCAACCTCGCCCATTGTGACACTCAAATTTGCTTACTAGTTATACCTTGCAATGATGTTACTCATGTTGTTCAACCTAATGACCTTACCTTGCCTAATGCCATGTTGTTTATCCCGACCTAACCTTTGGTGCCCTGGAACAAACCTATTTCCCGTTCCTGCACCTTTCCTAGTTGTGTTTCAGACCATATCTTATACCTTGGATACCTGAACCACTTCAACCTTGTTTGGATAAACCTATCGACCTTTGATAAAGTAGAGTTTTTGAGCTCTTCAACCTAGTACCTTATCACATTTTATAACATGTGCGTGTGTTTGAATGCCCCTGCCTATTACCCACACTGATATTACCATTACCTATACCTCATTTTTCATCACTTACACATTTATCAAACCACTCACTGACTCCATCTATCACCTCATTAGATCCTAGTTTGAGGGGATCACCTCCACCCATACTTGGGGAAACCTAACCTCCACCCATACTTAGGCCAACCTAATCTTCACTCATACTCGAGAAAATAACTTCCTATTTTTGTCAGCGTCGCTTATCAATACAAGATACACGAAAAAGGGGCAAATGTAGACACCAAATTTGGGTCACACTCCCCTTAGTCCCCTTTAATTAATTAACGTAACGTATTCACCTAACCATGACCCCTTACCCTGCATTCATATTAATTTAATTACTTACAATTGAATTAATGTTCATCCTCACATTATTAATTAATTTAATTACTTTAATTAAGTTAATTTACACCTCACCTAGACACCTCACCATGGACTTATTCCTAGCCTATTAATTAACTAAGATTGAGTCTCTACTTATCTTAAATAATTAGGACTCTTTCAAACCCTAAAATTAAATTCCTATTCCTTCTCCAACAACACTCCCACTTATCTAAGCACCAACCCTCACTTGAGACCCAAATTAGCAATCAAGATCATGCCAAACATAGTAAATATTAGGCTATTTTTGGTAACTTGGACTAATTCACCCTAACCGATGTCAATTTATCCTCGATCGACGTTGGTCACCTAAACTACCATTGGTTCCTTTACATATAATTTTAAAACTCTTTACACGGGTTGGTCATTCAATTTTGGGAATTCTATTGTAATCAAGTGTGAGTCTCAAAGCCATTCCTACATCCAAATGATGATGACACACCACTAGAGTGCAGCATAAGCAACAAGTTCTCTTCCAAAGCATTGGAGTATCCACAGGAACACACAAGTTGCACTACCACGGAACCGAACTAATAATCACCTCGCCGATCAATCACCACCACCTTCATTCATGAGATCTTCATAGAAATAAGTAAGTAACGTGGTTTTCATCATATGTGCTTACTTTACTATAGATCTTTTACTTCTTTCAGTATTTCCATTTCTGCTATTACCCGGATATCTCCATCTTCCCACCAATCCACCTACCCAACCATTTCAAGTCTTTCCACCTTTCTTAACCTCTTCCTTTGCATTCTTGAGTCTTCTTAGCCATATTACAAGCCTAACCACACCTTCCTCACTCTCTATGTAATCACAGAGAAGCTAAAAATCTATTTTTATTAATGTATCACTAATTTCCCCTACCGACATCGCTTTACCTTACCTTCGCTCGGTTTGATCCCTATACCGCATCGGTCATCCAAACGATACTTGGTCTCTCGTGCTATTTTATATTCTCATACTAGCAAGCCTTCTATTCAACCAAACCCAACCCAAACCTCACCTAATCAGTCCCTGCACCTTTACCATACCTCTTACAAACCTTCCTAAAGCACGAACAAACCTTTGGTTTCATTAGATTTAGTGATACATTTCATATTTGACATTAAATCTAGCATATTTTTCAGTAGTGAGAAACTAAATATTTGCATTACAATAGGACCCTTTTATTTCAGTTTCTTATTTACGTTAAATTAAATAGTGGATTGACAACCTCTCTAGGAAGCATCACGCTTCTTAGATCTAGCATACACTAGGCAGTCCACTGGCATACGTTATTTAATGCTCTTTTTTGGTCTTGTTCATATTTACAGTAGTCCTTCCTAGACAAAAAGGAGTTCTCTATAATCATCTTGGATAACATCAACAACGAGCGCATTCTACCTTCCACCTTTGATTTTATTGGTATTCCTCCTAACCTCTTACCATATCTATTTTGCTCAAATTATTGGTGAAATCAGTGCCCCAAGATGCATAAAATCCCTATGTGCTACAATTTTATGGGTTGTCAGAATTCATATTCTCGCCATGTCTTCCTCAGGTCACCATTATAGTCTAGCAACATAGTAAGGTAAGTACTTTTAGGTTAGTTCCCCAATTATTCCAATTTCATTTAAATATTAAATAAAATATATTAGCACTTATTTAATATTTAATATTAGTTATTCTATCATTGTTACTAGTTAGATTAGCTTTAAAACACCCATTTCTAGTTAATCATTTTGGTGAACCCATCTTTTAGAATACCTTTCCCTGGGATCTGCTACATGGCTAAGAATAGTTCATCTTCTTCACCCATCATGTATCATGTTAGTGTTAACCCTATTTACGATGAGGCTGCCATCGTTGATCTCAAAGCCCTCTATAGTTCTCTCATTACTACACTAGATTATGTCAAACAACTTCAAGATGGATTGCAATATGTGTCTACTAGCTTTGAAGATTCTCCTTTAGGTATTAACATTGTTGATGATCTAATAACCTTTACTCATTGTACGCCATGTTATTCTATTACTTGTGATCCACCTTCTAATATTTCACATGAAACATTAGATGATTCACTTATTAATTACTTTCTTCGTATTGACACTCGGCCACCTGTGCATACTGATTCTACATCTACTCGGGTCATTTATCTAGTACCTTCTCACGATACATCCTCTCCTATATTTCCTACTCATTCATACTATGTTGATGACCCCATTGATAGTGTTCTTAGTGACATTCTTATTTATGAATATTTATCAGATAATGGTGAGGCACTTGATAGTCATGACTCTCCTTCTTTCCATACAATTGAGTGCACCTCACCTCCTCCATTTCTATCTCCTCCAAATACTACATCCATCACTATGCATGAGTCACCACCATCTATCACTTCTTCCTCTCCTACTATTTCATCTCTACTTGATACATCACTTATGTCTCCTAGTCAATCTTCTCTTATAGATGTATCTCCATCGGTCACCCCATCTATTGAAGATGTTGTTAATGTTAGTCCTACTATTATTATGGATATTCCATCTATTTTTCCTACTATAGCT